>OW240924.1:31688859-31855846 GCA_933207985.1 Pelobates cultripes | reverse complement strand
TTAGGGGAGTGAGGCATGGGGGGCAGCCTATAGATAAGGGAAGTGAGCATAGGCGTGCGCAGCCTATTGCATTAGGGTGTGCACCCTAAAACACAAACACACGCCATGTGTATATGTATGTGTGTGTGTGTATATATATATATATATATATCTGTTATATATATATATGTATACACACACACTGCTGTGTGTGTGTGTGAGGGTGCTGTTTGTGAGGGAACTGGTAGTGTGCTGTGTGTGTGTGAGAGGGTGTTTGTGTGTGCTTGTTTGTTCGGGTCCTGTTTGTGTGCGGGTGTTGTGTGTTTGTCAGGGTGCTGTTTGTATGAGAGTGTGCTGTTTGTGTGTGGGTGCTGTGCGGGTGTTGTGTGTGGGTTTTGTGTGTTTGTGAGGATGCTGTTAGTGTGCTGGGTGTGTGTGGGTGTTGTATGTGTGTGGGTGCTGTGTGTGCGAGGGTGATGTATGTGTGTAGGTGCTGTGTGTGTGTGTGTGTGTGTGTGGGTGCTGTTTGTGGGCTGTGTGTGCTGTATGTTTGGGTGGAGGTGGGGGAAGACTAGTTAATATCCCAGTCCTGCTGCCTTCCCTGGTGGTTCAGTGGAGAGTGAACTCTAGCCCGGGTTCTCTGCTGCCTCCCTCCATGCTGCTGTGGACCGGTGAGGTAGAACTTTGATCTCCCCACTGGCCCATGGAGGCTTAGACCAGAGCCGCCGCTCGGATAGCGTCGGCTCTGCATGAGCCGACCGGGGAGATCCAGAGATCTCCCCTGCCGGTCTCAATCCATTGGCACACCGGACACACCCCATTGGCACACCCAGGCACACCCGACACACCCCGTGCGCACACCTATAGAAGTGAGGAATGGGGGAGACAGCCTACATGAAGAGTCAGCAAGGAGCAGGAAGGTAAGGTAAGAAAAGGAGAAGGAACAGAAATTAGCAGGAAGGGACATCAAGGAGCAGAAAGGGGCAGCAAGGAGCTGGAAGGGACAGCAAGGAGCACAAAAGGTAAAATAGGAGAAGGAGCACAAAGGAACAGAAATGAACAGGAAGGGGCAGCAAGGATCTGGAAGGTAAAGCAGCACAAAGGTAAAGTAGAAGGAGCAGAAAGGGTCAGAAATGAGCTGGAAGGGGCAGAAGGAGCACAAAGGTAAAGTAGGAGAATGAGCAGGAAGGGACAGCAAGGAGCAGAAAGAATCAGAAGGAGCACAAAGGTAAAGTAGGAGAAAGAGCAGAAAGGGACAGCAAGGAGCACAAAGGTAAAGTAGAAAAGGGAGCAGAAAGGGACAGCAAGGAGCACAAAGGTAAAGTAGAAAAGAGAGCAGAAAGGGACAGCAAGGAGCACAAAGGTAAATTAGAAAAGGGAGCAGAAAGGGTCTGCAAGGAGCAGAAAGGGATCAGAATGAGAAAGGAGCAGAAGGGCGCAAAATAAGCAGAAAGTAGCAGAAAGGTAAAAGAGCAGAAGGGGCCAAGGATAGAAAACAGTGTCAGAAGAAAAAAAAAGACTGTCAAATGAAGGAGAGGAAAAGGAGATTAGAGCAGGAAGGACAAATTAAGTGAACCCTCCACTTTATTCTGGACACCACATCATAAGGCTTTGGTACCTGGGCCAAGCAGGGAAACGCTGGACCTTCTCATCTCCAAAGGTAAAAAAATATCAGTATTAATGTGTTCACTTTTATGTACTGAGTGTCAGGAAGCACAGAGTGCCGTTGGGTAGGGGTGTTGCTGATTGGCTAGAGCGGTCAGCTGGCACTCTAAGCCAATCAGTAACTCCCCATTCATAAAAAAGTAAAAATATTTTATGAACCGGGAACTAGCGATTGGCTTAGAGCGTCAACTGACCACTCTAGCCAATCAGCGGCACCCATGCCTGGCGTCAATCTGCACTTCCTGACACTCTGTTTCAGAAGCCAAATACCACTGAGCGACCTGGAGCTGGAGGAAGCCTTTGGGGTTAAACCATTTGAGAGTGGTTTAACCCCTTAAAGGAAAGCGAGCACCCAGGGGCTTCCTGGCATCATAGCATTTTCATTTAGGTGAAGTTGTTATGGTGACCAGAATGGTCCTTTAATTTGCTTAAAGGAACACTATAGTGTCAGTAATACAAACATTTATTCCTGACACCATAGTTGTGAAAACGCTATTCACCCTAGCTTTATGTGATAATGGCTATGCCCCTTCCCTTTCATGACACTGTCAAAAAGGTACCAAGCATGGATGTCATTACAATTATGCCCCCCCCCCTGGAAAAATTCCTGCGGACGCCCATGCTACTAGGTCATTTTTTTCTTGTGTCACTTTGTCACGTTTACCTTGGTGTAGAAAGCTTGGCAGAATATCCACCAGTTAGTTCCTTTTTAAATTATTTTTTTTTTTATGTGAATTTGCAGTAATCCTGAAGGATGAAGAAATTAAAACTTTACTTTGCAAAAGAGATGAGGAAATTGAAAAATTAAACTATCAGCTGAAAACCTTGGAAAAAGAAAAGCAGAATGAAATGATAAAACAGCAAATAGAGGTAATGTATAGCTAGCAAGTGTAATGTATAAATCGTGAAAAACAAAATACTACTGTAATCGCTAGTAAAATAATACCGTTTTCAAGAAATCTACTGTAATGCATCCGCAGAAATATCTATATGTGACCTCTTAGAGCTTTATCCACTAAACCAGAAATTGCAAGGAATTGACATCAATTTAAAAAATGCAGGATAAAAGAACAAGTTAGAAAAACAGCCACTCTCCTCTTTTTGTATAAATGTTGCTGTTCCTAGCGTGCCACAATTCTTAGCTCCTTGAAGAAACCCAGGAAGCAAATAAGTAAACGAGAGCAAATATATACCATCAAACAAGCTTTATACCAATGTTAAGAACACTAATAAAAAAAAAACTGTATTTTCTGGCAAATAAGATGACTTTTTAACCCTGGAAAATCTTCTCCAAAGTCGGGGGTCGTCTTACACGCCGGGTATAGGGTCTATATGGCTGCCAGGGGCGCCCTGCGCCCCCATCGCCGGCCCTTCTAATGCTGCAGCCGCCTGAGCGCTCTATAGAGAACACTCAGACGGCTGCCGCACTGCCTCTCTTCTCACCTCCCCTTCCCTGTGCAGAGTGGGTGGCCGAGCTCCTCTTCGTCCTGTCAGTCCGGCCGGGTACCGCGCGGTACAGGAGATTCAGTTACCTGTTCCCGGCCGGACTGAAAGGAAGTGCACACTGACTGACAGGACGAAGAGGAGCTCGGCCACCCACTCTGCACAGGGAAGGGGAGGTGAGAAGAATGTAGGGAGGATTGGGGGTGGGGGGAGTAAAAAGAATAAAAATAATTATAGGGCATAAAGATTATATGCCCAAACAGCCTGGCACATACCTGGGCTTTAAATGCTATTTTCAGATTATCATTATTTAATGTCTTGCTGTGTAGCTCTGTCTGCTCACTGTACATCATGGCTAATTTTTATTTGGTGTGCATTGGAAGAGGGGTATTCTTATACAGCGAGTATATCCCAAACTCTATATTTTAACTGGAAAAGTTGGGGGTCGTCTTATACGCCCAGTCGTCTTATACGCCGGAAAATACGGTATATATTTTAACTACTTTTTTTTTTTTTTAAAGTGTTATTTAAAAATGTCAATATATAACTGATATTGAAATTAAGAAATTTGCATGTAGCATGCAATTAGCATGGCACAGTAAGGCAGATTGTCTGGGTTATAATATATGAAATACTTAAAGGAACACTATAGTCACCTAAATTACTTTAGCTAAATAAAGCAGTTTTAGTGTATAGATCATTCCCAGGCAATTTCACTGTCATTTAGGAGTTAAATCACTTTGTTTCTGTTTATGCAGCCCTAGCCACACCTCCCCTGGCTATGATTGACAGAGCCTGCATGAAAAAAAAACTGGTTTCACTAACAAACAGATGTAATTTACCTTAAATAATTGTATCTCAATCTCTAAATTGAACGTTAATCACATACAGGAGGCTCTTGCAGGGTCTAGCAAGCTATTAACATAGCGGGGGATAAGAAAATCTTAATTAAACAGAACTTGCAATAAAGAAAGCCTAAATAGGGCTCTCTTTACAGGAAGTGTTTATGGAAGGCTGTGCAAGTCACATGCAGGGGAGGTGTGACTAGGGTTCATAAACAAGGGATTTAACTCCTAAATGGCAGAGGATTGAGCAGTGAGGCTGCAGGGGCATATTCTATACACCTAAACTGCTTCATTAAGCTAAAGTTGTTCAGGTGACTATAGTGTCCCTTTAAGGCACAATGCCTGTAATCTATTTTGGCAGTGCCTTCGCAGTCAATATAATTTCTTGTGCCCTGTATAACCTGCAATGTTAATTAGATAGATAGTGTTCTATTAATTTAAATTTGTCACTGTATTTAATCTCAGTCCCTCTTTTGCGTTGAAAAAAAATCTGTTGTTTTTCCCAACCACCCTGCATAAAAAAATCTCTATAAGTTGGCATTTATGAATAAATCGAGAATGCACTGTGGGATGTCTAATTTGCATTTGTTTGCCCAGAATCCCTAACTGCACACGAAGAACAATACACTCGACATTTCTCCAGATACCAGGTACTAAAGGCATATTTAAGTGCTATAAACACAGAATGTACAGTATTTCTTGCAAAAAATTAAAATGCAACCATCATAAAACAAAAATATTTATATTTTAGTATATTTAACGGATTACTAATCTCTGGAGGGCAGTCTCATATCAAATGCATGTGTAATAAATCATTACTGATTATTTAATATCAGGGTTAATTTTCTTTTTCCCCAGTGCACATAAGAGCTAGCAAGATATATTACCTTTACCTTGGTGGTATAATAAAAACAGTAAATATCTAATAAACTAGTGTTTATAAACGCCGCACGTAGCAGCAGGAATGTGATCAGGTTTTATGGTTCTTTGGAAATAAGCAAGTGAAATGTAACGGTAAAGTCTCCTGGGAGCCAATCTACTTATTAACATTGAAATATTTTGTATTACTTTATCCAAAGTAAACACACTTGGGCAATTTAAGCTGGGCTCTTATCGCCTCTTGTTCCTGTCTGTATTTAAAATTTGCTTGTTGCGATTACTCGTATATATTTCTGCGTAGTCGATTGGCACTGTAAAAATTATAATACATTTTATATATATTTGTTTGACTGTGTATATTTTACTGTTGCATTTTCTGCCTTTCCTTTGGATCTATGAAATTTAAATCCCTTGTCTTAGAATGCAGTCTCACAACGGAGATGCAGAACCTGCTAGCGGTATCTCTGAGCTTATTCTAGAGGTGGAAATGTTGTCAGATTACAGATCCAATACACGTAGCTCGCGGATGACTCAGAACTTGAGAGACGCAGTGTTCTGCAAAGAAAGTATTTTGATGCCCTCTCCCTCTGCAACCAATTATTTGTCTTCTAAAGCCACAGAAAAGACATCTTCATTTGCCTCTATCTACATTTTTAATGCTTTTAACAAATTATTATTTTTTAACCATTTATTTATTGCTGTTTTTTGTTTTATTTTCAATATGCAGAGGTTGAAAAACAAAAGCGAGCAAGAGCGTAATAATTTGCAATTAAAAATAAAATAAAATACTAGGTGGCATTTTGTTTATTCAGATCTGTGTGACAAATGCTAAGAGTAATTCAATATTTCTCAACGTGAGGTGACCTATTTTAATTATCTCTCATGGCTTGTAATGTAATGATTCTCTAGGAGGGGTCAGGATGCCTTCACTAGTAGGAGAACCAAATTTATTGCTCACGGAGGGGAATTGCTGTGGGTTTTCTGAAAGCAGTTACAGATCTGCTTCTGCCCACGATTTGCGTACAATCTTCTGACCTCATTCTTTCAGACTTCAGTCACAGGGATATGCGGCCTCCTCAAAGTGGAACAAAGTATTTCATCAACTCTTTGAGGGTCACAGGGATGCTTGAATTGGGACACAGTGGTGCACATTGGGTTAATAAGAGAGAATTCATGCACAGAGTTCTATTGAAGAGCACTCGAGAAGATGCACTCTGAGAAGGAACCAGGAATATAGCCAAATGGACTTGTGTCCTACTGAAGCAGCACTAACATAATTGAGTGATACTCTGAATGATACATTTTACTGAGCGAGCTTTGAGACAACTGAGTGTTACTCAAGGAGATGCATTTTACTAAGGAACCATTGACACAAAGACTCAGGAGACAGGACAGTGAGTTCTGCTGAATATTAACACAACTGAGTGTTACTCAGGGAGATGTGTTCTAGTGAGGGAGCACTAGCAGAGCTGAGCTGGAAGAAGGAGCGAGGAGGAGAAGATGCCTGAAAAGTAGAACCAGAAAGGAGCATTGGAATATCTAAGATAATAACCAAGAGAGAGCAGTTATGGACAAAGGTAGCAAGAAGAAGCAAGGTTCTATAGTGCAATAATGAGAAAGATCAAGTGAGACGAAGAGGAGGTTGCAATCTTTGGATTTAGCAGCAGTTCCATTGGACATTTGAATGTATGGGAACTAGACTGTAGTGTAGACAGTAGTATGGGAACCAGATTGTAGTGTAGATGGTAATATGGGAACCAGACAGTAGTGTAGATAGTAGTATGGGAACCAAACTGTGTAGAAATCAACAGATGGAATTTAAAAAGTTCGTTATTTGGATTTATTCAAGTCCTTTAAAAAGCTTGGAGGAACACAACAAAAACACAGTTTGGTACTTAGGGAAGTTTTCTCACTCCGATCCATTATAGTATGAAAGGGTAATGGAGTAGAAGAAAGAGAGAGAACATGGATAATACAGACTGATAAGATCTAGAGGTAATAAGACAACGTGTACTGACGATAGTTAAGGGGTGCATGTATTTTTTGACATTTCTATTTCTTGCGGGACCCTATAGAAATTTGTGTGCAGTAAGAATGTAAAAACTCCAACTGCATATTTTATGTTAAAGCCACATAAACAGTACAGCTTGTTGTAGCAGTGACGTTCTGTGGTTTACTGTAAACCATAATGCCTATCTTTGTGAAGATCCTCGTTTATCCTATAGACAGTTTCACCTATCTCAGCTGCGGATCTCTCCACTCCTACTAAGTTACCATTGGCCTCTTGGCAACTTCTTTGACTAATGTTTTCCGTACCGTTCAGTAGATGGCCTCCTCTAGGCAGAGTGACAGTTGTGCCGTATTCTTTACATTTTTTTTGTGCAATAATTCAAGCTTTAACAGTGTTTTGGTTAAAATCTCCAGATCATTTTTTAATAACTCAAACCAGATTGGTGCTTTTCCAGAACTTGAACTTGAACCCGGACTTGTTGTGATACATTCTAAAAACATCCAGTAAGAGGTATTTATTGTGAGACACTTCAAAGGTACACAGATGGACTGCAGTCAACTTATTATTTGATTATTGGCAGACGGTTGCATCAGAGCTTGTTTAGGAAGTTCATGGCACCAAGGTAAATATTTATGGCCCCAACAACCTGCTGTGACAAACTACCCTTCCCACGTGAGTTTGCCACAAGCTCCTGCAGGAGCCTGCTTGCCAGCCTTCTGCCCACAGACTATGGGCCCTGCAGGGAAACCTGTAAGATACTGTTTAACATGCCCTTTCTCTATTCTGTACGGTAACCGAGCAGGCGCATGAACCATGGACCACCCGGGAGCTTGTTAAGCCTAATTGACAGTTTGTAACACGTTCCACCGCAGTGTTCTAATTGTTCATCTTAGTGGCCGCTGTTCGCATGAACGACCACGAGGTGGTGTCCAACTTGTTCGCAAGAACGCAGGCAGCGTTGTTTGGTCGTTGAGTTCATAGAAAAGAAATTAGACACAGAAACTCCCAAACACCGCTGGACGTCCAGCATCGCCTGCGTTCGGTTCTACACCACTTAGAAGGGCACTGTTCGGTGGAAACATTCCCACGAACAAGGCGAACAAGCTCCAGGGTAAGACTATTGACTATGTTCGGAAGTTTGTTCGTTTTTAAACTACCGAACTAGACCGTCTGCTAGCCATGATTTCATGGAACTGTTTTGGGCATAGGACCATGTGCACAGTCGGTCAGAATTATGACTTCCAGGGAAATTCCGAACCCCTGAAACGATCTGGGTGATTTTTGGACATGTTGGTCACCCAGATCGGGGCTATCAGGGGATGTAACTTTTGTGGGGGTTTTATGTGTTTTAAGGTATTTTGTGGGTTTTTGTAATATTGGATGTTTTTCTGTGCCTGGAGATAAATGGGTTAGTTCAGTTCCTGACTCAATTATCTCTCAGGCACCGAGGAGGAGTATGTAACCTGTAACTAGTCCCCTCTCTGGCCCAAGAGAGGGATTATCCTGTTTGTGTGGAAGTGTCAGGGGCATGCTTAACTGTGTCTGAAACTCTATAAACGCAGGCCATCTGGCCAGATTAAAACATTCCAGCTTGTACTCCCAGAACTATGTGTCATCTGGTATTCCCCATTGAATCCTCCATTGTGGAGGATTCAATGGGGAAAGTCCTTGTAAGGACTATAGCTCCCAGGACTGAGTGTCGTCCAGTGCCTGGGGGTGGATAGAGCGAGTTCGGTTCCAGAACCCCAGTCAAGCCACGGCAACTGTGGGCAGAAGTGCTGCAGTTTGTCCCCTGTTCCAGCTAGGAAACGGTCCGTTACACGTGCGTTTTTTGTTTTTTTTAAATTAACTCTGAAATAAGAAATAAGCTGTACTTTCAAACTGTTATGTATGTTTTTGAAACTCGAATTGTAAACGTCCCCAAAATATTTATTGTAACTCCAGATTATTACACTACAAAATGTATACTTACAATTGGATGTGCTACAAGCCCCCACGCTCGTAAAGCTATTGTTAGAAGGGCTAGCAATCTTAATCGATGCTGGACACCCTTGCTCTAATTTGATAGGTTGTCCTTTAGAAGTTGCATAGTAATGAGTCAAGGTGTAACAAATAAAGCAGGTCATTTTAGGATTTGTACTGTCAACAGTCCCAATTATTATTTTTTTTACATTAAATATTCACAGATATTCCTGGAATATGAAAACGTATACAGTGCAAATCTAATTACCACCCACTTAGAAGAAACACAAGTACAGATTCTGCCACTGAATGGCGTAGACAGATGATTTAGTCTGTAGGTTTGATTGTTCCGTGCTTTTTATTTGAAAAAAAAAAATTTGACTTTTGAAAGTGTGTAATATTGTACACATGTTGCCCTTTTTCTAAGTGGATTTTTTTTATTTTTTAACGATGCAAAAAAAAAAGCAGAGAATAGTGCCTCTTTCCCCCCCGTCATGCAGTTATTTCCAAATAATAAGAATCTACTCACAAAAATGATGAAGAGAAAGCTCTGAAATTTATATATATGATGCCTACTGTCCACATGTCTTGCATATCGCACAACTGCTTTTATCTTTCTTCCTTTATCTTTCTCTCCTTTTTGCGAACTTGTCAGATTTCTAATGGGAGTTTTCTTTCTAAAATATATATTTTTTTTAACAGTGAGGAAAATGAAATGCGTAAAAGTTAGAAAATCTTACTTCTTGCGGAGCTCATCTTTTGCCCTCAACTCGGCTGTGACCCAGCAGGAACGATTTGTCACACAGAAAGATTCAGGATAATTGAAAAGGAAAACTGAAGTGTGTTGAAGGAATGATTGTGTTTCATAAACCTTCCTGAAAATCATCCTGTAGGCTGCGAGTAAAGCACGGACAGGCATTCTGTCAGGCCGTGAGGGACCTGTGCTAGCGTGAAGGTAAAGGTGACTGAGCAATAAAGAGAAGTGATTCATTTAGTTGCCCTCTTGCCTTAACCATTAATATAGCTGAAAGTCAAGATAGAGCAGAATATTCAGCATCATTTTCTAGTCCGACACAATAGAAACGATATCTTGCTTTTTTAAAGATGCCATGAATAAACAGTATAAAAGTTACCACTAGTGAAAGGAGATATATAATGATTTCACAAAACTTAGGACTTTTTGGTTTTAATGATTAGGCAACCATAAATAACAGATCGGGGGCTCCTTAATATATTTGGAAGATATTAGGAATTCCAATTTGGGAATGCAAAAGTGATTTGTGCAAAAATAATCCAGAATTTTCATAATGTTATATCACTGTGAATTGGGTCATAGGAGGACCAGTCTTCATTAATAAGAACACTTGAAGCTGTGGAACTCAATGGGAAATAAAGTCTTTAAATATTGTCAGTAAAGACTACTTCTGCGTCAGTCTGGGTATGAACATAATCTTCCGCACAAAAGAACTGGTTAATACTCAGTAGAATTAATATTGATGTATAAAGGTAACACACAAAATGTTCTTCATTTCTGTCAGGGTTCTAAAATACTTTCTACTGGACATCTTCCATGGAGACATCAGATACAGTCAGCCAACATCCCAGAATCCTGATAGTTATTTTTTCTGATGTTATCCACCTGATCTTTCAGCAAGCATGTGTGTACATTTTACTTGATTCCACACTGGGCCTTGATGACAACACCACAATTATCACAAATATATATGATTCCTACTGAAGTTGGTGCCTTTTTGTGGTTCTCTGAAGCCCAGTAGCACGTTCCAAGCGTTATTTTAATATTTCATTCTTGACTTGGCTAGGTACCCCAACGTGGCTAGTTTATATTATTTTAGAGTCTATACACCTGGGGTGGCCATTGGTCCCATATTTCAATTGTGTGTAGAAATCTATATACGCTACATCTATTTTACACACACACACACACACACACTTTCTCCCTTACACACAGACATTGTATTAATTTCACACACACACACACACACACACACACACACTGTCTCACTATAAACACACAGAATCCACTATACACACATACTACATCCCCTACACACTGAATTCCCCATTCACATACACTACATCCCTTACTGCAGCTCTAAGTGCCTGCAAAATGGTGGTTGAATGACGGACGGAGCCCTTTAGGAAGACTCGGGGGGCCCAGGTCTTGAGATCTGTAATGGGCCACCAAAAGTTCTGACGACAGCACTTTGTGTTTGTTCTTTCTTCTTTTTGAATCCCACCTTATTAACTTGTGATCTGTACACTTCACTTTAGAGGTGGCTACCATTCCTGATGTCAGTTTTTAACATTACTTAAATGAAGTTTAGAAAAAAGTACATAAATAAATAAGTAAAAATAAATAATGAAAAAAAAATTATATACAGTTCTGTAGTGTCACATGGGTCCACATTTCCCCCTATGTAGATGTACATATTAAATTGTTAATTAATGCCAACTGATTTTGATAGCACATTAAGAACACAGTGGACCATCTTTCAGCAAATAAAATCCAATATATTTTCAAAAGATTGCAGCTGTACACGTTGAGAGACTCTCGGGCAGTAGAAGCAGCATTCTGCAAGGCAAATATGTCGACCTAGGGATTTTTTATGAAGTCATAATCTTCATTCAATATTTTTCCTGCATTCGATGCAATAAATTCAATATCATTGTTTCTAAATAAAGATGCATCCTGTAAAAATAATGTTGGAATAAATCAATATAAAATTCCCCTGCATCATAGTAAAGTAAATGGATACAAGATGCCAATATGCATGATAGGTCACAACCTAAAAGAGGTTCTGTAGAGACACATTCTATAAATTCATATTTCAAGGTAATATCACATTATGTATATGATGCTGGATATTAATATTTGTTTTAGTGGGCTGTGAAAATCAAATGTTAACTGATTTTATAAAATTGACAAAATAAGAAAAGATCTCTTCTCTCTTCCTTCTTCATCACAACTAAATTTAAACTTGGTTTCTAATGTAAATTTCTTCTCCCCAGCCACTGAACTGGTTTCTGTATCTCTTATATCCTCCCACCACCACCTGCCCCCTTGAACTCTTTCCCCAGAGTCGTGTCCCATCCCTAATTCATATATTTATATTCTCTCTATCTTCTGGTGTCTGCAATTGTCAAAATCTCTTGCCCCTACTTCTCCATCAAAATACATTCTCTTCCCCTTTGACTCAAAGAGTCTAGAATGACTGTCTCTGTAACTTTCTCAATTTTAAATTTCAACAAGAATATTTCTTAAAGGTTTTATCTTTTTGAAATACTGAGAAGTGACTAGCCTGCTTTAAATTGTCTGAATTTATATAACATCAATTTTTGCCTAAATTCTGTGCAACAGTTAATCCACCAAATTTAGTTATTTAGTGAACAGAGCCCAATGTGTGCACAAATAGCCTGTCACAACAGTTATAGGGACACCGTAGGCACTATAACAATTTAATCTCATTGAAATGAATATAATACCTGGTGTCGCTTGGATGTGTCCCTCCATTCCGTATTAAACCATTTTCAAGCAGTTTCACATTAAATATTGGTTCCTGGCCAGCCACTGCCCCGTTCATGACTAGAGGTATGGCCAAGCAGGGCTGTGACTGGGTATAAGCACTGGGTACACCTCGCCCAGGTGCCCAAAGGTGAGGGGCACGGAGAGAAGCCCTCTCACAAGGGCCCAGGAGGTGGCCAACTGTCCACCATAGGTGCTTATTAAGTAAGGCAGAGTAGGCACCTGCTTACCTGGATGGCAGGTGCCTACTTTGCTGATAGGTGTCGGGTGGAGGAGAAAAGGCAGGCAGCCGTCAGAGGAGAGGAAGCCTTTGCAATTGTCCAGACATGCATGTTTCTATGGTAACAACTTCACCTCTCCATCTATTAGCCCCACCAATTTTTCTAATCAGACAAACACTCACGGACAGTCACACACTCTCACCGAGAGAGACACACAGACAGACGAACACTGGCAGACACACACTCTCAACAACACATGCAATCTCACTGATTTGAAACACACTCACTGACAGATAGACACACACACACACACTCACTGACAGAAAACAGACACACTCACTGACTGACAGACAGACACACACACACACACTTTTAGAGAAGACTGACACACACTCACTGACAGATTTACACACACTGACAAACACAAACATTCTTGCACACTCTCACAAATTAATTTAATATTTTGAGGCCCATCCAGCCTCCTTACCTTTGGGAGAGCTGCTGTGGGCTCTCTCCTTGACCCAGGGTATAAATGTTTTTTCATATGACCAACTTCTAAACATAGATCTGTTTTTGTAGAATTACTGTTAGTGAATACTCTGGGCCCAAGAAACCCAAAACATGCAAGGTAGATTGTTATCCATATTACCCGACTAGTTTGTGTTTTGAAAGGAGAGGAGTCTAGTAGGCCTGATGGGTAGCAAAATATGTTATTGTCGATAGCCTTTCGAGTGTTTGGGGTTTACTGGCTTTCTGAATTCCTTTTAGTACTTTCTTAACTTATGTAGAAAAAAAAGATTGTTTATTTGTAAATACAGTAAGCATATGATATTGCAATCCAGTAAGGTACAAGTTGATGGTGTTGTGGGAAAGGTTTAGTCGAAGGGGGCAAAAAGCTGTAAAAACCACAAAAGATGCCATGGAAAATATGTCTGGAATTTGGAATTCTCCTGTAAACCTCTTAAAAATATTGAAAGCCCTATTGTATGACTGCCTTGTGCTAGATTCCTATTATGAATTATGAGGCTATTTAGTCTATGCTTAGATCATGGAAATTCAGGGTTGCTGTAACATGCTTTGAGAAAGTATGCTGTGCTTCGAGAAATTACTGAAAATTTAAACGCGACAAGGTGTCAGCTGCTACATTATTGAATATTGGTACATGTACACATATAAGGAAAAGCTAGGAAGTCACGACAAACCAGGTCAACCTTCTATTAAATAATGGACAAAGAAGGCGATTGCCCTTTGTTGATGATAAAACATGCCGCTTAATTGTCCGAAAAGTATTTCACAGTCCTATTGGATCACAAATGTTTGGGCTGTAGCTACTATTGGGTACACGTCAAATAGAGCTGATGTATTTTTGAAGGCTTCTGGAGCCTTCGTTTCTGGGGGCTATATGTCCCATAGCCAATCATAACCAACAATTGCCACAAAACCTGTTGAGGATGCGGCTTCAATCCAGACTATGGGTGAATTATCCACTAGAAGTGGAAAAAATATGGACTTTCCATTGCACTCAAGTAGCGATCTCTGCCATAGCCTGAGTGTCTATGGTTACTTAGCTATCATCATTGGGAAGACCAGGTTAAAAACAAAGCAGTATAGATATAATTTGCAATGAGGAAAACTTGCAGAGTCCTGTCACCTTGAAAAGGTTCTGGCCTTAGCTGGGGTGCTAGGAAGTGAGACGTCTTCTCTCATATCTGATGTGTGATACACGGTACAAGAGAACAATAATCAGAACTTTCCATTACGGGCTTACTGACTAATGCCTAGAGGCGAAAATATTCACTAGGTGGGCGACTGGTGAGTGCCTGCTAGGTGCCGAGCCGCTTGAGATGCTCTGTCTATGTGTTGGGCAGGAGGTGTGATGTCACGGGTGTTGGCCTTTTAGTGACTCTTTGAAGTTTAAGATAACATGGGAGTAACAGGTGAAGCCCTACCTATGTAACCTTTCCGATATGCTGGCTTTGACTTGGGCCGAGTGGGACCTCTATTCTAAGGCATAGAAAGACTACACTATTGGGCTCCTATTCTTATCCTATAGACAATATCTTTCATTATAACTGTTACAAACTGCCATTTGTAACTGTTATTTTATTTGACAAATTGCCCTGCTTCCCTGTGTTATGGAGAAGCCTAATTGCCAGCCTTCTGCCCCATGACTATGGACCTAGTGTGTATGGCGATTTGACTGTATTTGTGGGATCTGAGCGCTGTTTGGATATATTGAGCGCTCAGATCCAAGCCATCTGGGGATAGGTTGAATGTGGGGGTTCTGTTCAGTTCAATAGGAGTTATGTATTTTTGTGTCTTTTTGTGTCTTTTGCTAACATGTGGTTAATGGAGTCTGCCTCTATCCCTGGATAATTGGATTACTTTCCCCATTGTCCAGGATAGAGGCCTCTGTAAAACCGGTTTGGGCCAGAAAACCATGCTGCCAGCCAGGCCCCAAAAGACACTTTTGCTAACTTTTGAACCCCTTGTCTGATTTGTGCCATTTTTTAATATGTTGCTCCCCTGAATGGATTGATTCTAAATATGTAATTTTATGAAGATTGTATGTGTAGTTTGAAAGTTATAGTACAGGTATAAAAACTGTATTTTTACTGCCTGTGTTTAATTATGTTAACCCATTGTGTGCCATAATTAGATCACAGGCAGAGGGGAGGATTTTTGTGTGTAATTGCTGGGAGTGTTTCTGTAATGTACGTTTATGATTGGTTATTCTGTAAACCCCTGTGGGTGGTCCTATCTCAGGGAAACCTGCATAAAAGAAGGCCCTTTGGTGCCAAGTAAACAGTTCTTCTTGATCCCTCTAAACGTAGCCTTGTCTTGTTATTGGAGGGAGCTGTTATAATCACACTGGGGATTGCTATGCTCTGCATGCTCCTCTGAGCTTGAGTCACTTAGCTCTTTTAAGAGCTTGTTCCTGACACGCTCTCCTTGGAGGAGGGGTCTTTCCCACACAGTCCTGGAGGACAGAAGCTGATCCAGGGTGGAAGGAAGACGGCGAGACTCCAGTCAAGATACGGCGGTTGTGGAGTCTGCGGTGGTTGTGGTGTCTGCTGCACTGCTTGGAGTCCTCAGGAAGCGCTAGGAGCATCCGTCAACGGAGGGTACTCAGTCGGAGTACAAGGAGCTCCGTTACAATAACCTTGGCTGAATTGGACATAAAGATTTGGAATGATTTGAATTTCTAGAGTAGTGATGTACCTGTTTAGAATTATAGAAACCTTGCGTGAGAAAACTGGAAACCAAATTGAGATCCAGGTCTAACAGAATAAATAGAAATATGTAGATAACCTAAGGAGGTTGCTTATGTTACAGGTAAAATATAGTAATATTCTTTAACCTCGACTTAAAAGGAGGTAAGGAGTCTGAATGATTTGAACAAATAGGAGTAGTAATGTACCTTTTTAGAATTATAGGCAAAGAATTGAGCAGTGAGACTGCAGGGGCATTATTTATACACCAAAACTGCTTCATTAAGTTAATGTTGTTTTGGTGGCTATAGTATCTCTTTATGGTAGAAAAAGTGAACAACTATAACAATTATTGACAGGGTGCAAAGTTCCAGGATATGTAAATTTTTACATTTTGTTTTATATTTAAGGTTTCAGAAAAAGACATTTGATAATTATAGGGTATAGGTAAACATAATGTTAAAAATCCTTGGGAAGTACTAGTTGTCCTTGAAAGTATACACAGGGAGAGGTCAGTGCAGTCTTCAAGTGAAGATACTTCTAATAAACCAGGTCCCCAAGGCAAGACATGTTTCACGCTGCCGGCCGGCACTTACCATCTGCAATGCACCCGTGGCGTCCTCGAAGCAAGTCCTTGAGGGCTGTGGCACTCGCGGCTCCCAGCTGTCTGAATCCGGTGTCCACGCCAAGCTCCACTATGGTGCAATTACAGCTTGCGTGCCATGCATGCTTGGAGAGCAGATTGGAGGAGCTGTGACATGGCAAAGATAACGCTAAGGCCCAGCTCCTCCTTTATAGAAAGGAGGGCTCTGCCTGCAGGGAATGGGGGCCGGTCGCATGACTAGGTCTCCCTATAAATTCCCAAGCTCCGCACTAGGTCAGTGCTTGGTTGTTCTGGTGCTTGTACAAACACAAAGCTAAAGCACTGCGCTTACAGCAGCAGTAGCTTAGTATCCAATAGCTTAAAATACATAGTAAAAACAAAGAGGTAACGTTCTCTTTGTTTTTACTATGTTCTGGTGCTTGACCCAGTCTCATAGCGTCCTGGCTCTTGATTCTTAATTCCAGATTATTTTTCTGGTGAATTTCCTGGCTTTTGACCTTCAACGTGAATTTGGACTACGCTCCCCAGCTACCTTCCTTGACCATTAGACTGCTTGTCTTTGCTTCCTGCCTGACCCTCTCTGGTTTTATCGCTTCCGTAAGTAAAGGCACTCATGCCCTCAGAGATTTCCCAGGTTCCTGTATCACTCTGAGGCACCTCAGAAGGTCATGTTTGTAATGGGTTGCCTTTCCACTGCAAGTGAGTTTCTCTCCAAACAAATGCAACCCGTAGGTTGTCACAATAATGGGTCATAACACTGACTCCTCAATAGATTAAAAGAGGGAAAATAAGAAGAAAGTGGAACTGCTGAAAGAACGGTTTCACTGGGTTCGGCCGGGCACTGCTCTTTGCCCCCACTATCTCAGCCCCTGACTGCCCTCCAGAGCCCTGCTAGATCAATGCCTGAGAGCATCAACTAATGTTTAACAGTGTAGGTTGTGCTACACTCACAACATGCAGGGTAGGTATGACTAGGACTGCAAGAACAAAGTGATTTGATTCCTAAATGGCAGTGAATTAAAAGGCGGCATGATCTACACACCAAAACCACTCATCTAAGTTAAAGTTGTTTTGGTGCTCATATTGACCCTTTAATGTTATCAAAAATTGTCAGAAATTTGGGTTTCTTTTTTTGCTTAAAAATGGGATTCATTTGCATCCAACACAATAAATGTGGTAAGATTTTCCAGTTTACTATTAAACACAGCCTACATATAGTTTTTAATTATCTTTAAAATGCTGTTGAAAAAAGCAGGGAACCATGACTATCATAGAACACAGAAGGAGCAGAACCCCCGAAGGGTCCTTGAAAGAGTTGTGAAAAGTAGACTGTGTCTGCAGAAAGATAAATTAAAAAATTTAACTATTTTTTTTGCAGTTTTACCATTAGAAGGCTCTAAAAGAACCACGACTGACAACCCAACACAGATTTAACACATTTACCAAGTTTTAAAACTTTTATTAAGCAGTAAACTGAAATAATAATGTCATATAAATTGAATTAGAGCATGCTGCTGTTTTTTTTTTTTTTTTAAAACGGGTGCAATTCTAAGACTGATTTGCATCAAGTTATTCATGATTCCTCTGACGGGTAATATGGGAAGATACGCATTATTTCCCATAATCAGAAAATTTGACAAGACTAGATTGGCAAGTATTTTAGGAACCAGCATCATTAATGCCCTTAAAAAAAAAAAAATCAATATTGAGTAATGAGTTTGAGAGTCTATAGAGATAGTATATAGAAGATTAAAAAAAAAAATCAGAGTGATCCAATAGAAGACCAAGCTTTTTGGTTTTAGGATGGGGTTTGATTTATTACGTCTGCCAGACCAAGGATTGGCTCAGGAAAACTAACAGAAGCTTGTAAGATGGAGCTTCCGGCTGTCCTTGAGACAGAAAAGAGGTGAGAACCGGCTCCCTGCAGAGCTCAGGTAAGACTTTAAACCATTACTAAACATAGGGGACTTTTTATTGAGTCAAAGAGGACGGGTCAGGATTACTCTGCAGTGGTTGACTAAAGTAATTACAACCCACTGTGCTTCCGCACTTGTGCACTATACTTCAAGTGATGAATGCCTTGTTGGTCTCATTGTAAATGCTCATTCTGTTACAAGGGGCTCTATGTAGTATACAGCAGTACTTATATTACTATTATAATTTCTCGGTTAAAGGTCCCAAATACGAGGACATTAAGCGTTGTTTCATGGAGTCAAACTCTGTAAAAAGCTAGGAAGCGCTACAGTAGCTGACTGGTACACAGCCACTACAGGCAGCCTTAACCCTGCAATGTTAACGTAGTTTCTTTGAAACTGAAAGTTATCATCTGCAGGGCTAAAATGATAGCGTCATTGCCCCAGATCACTTCAATGAGTTGAAGTGGTCTCGGTACCTATAGTGTCCCTTTAATTTCTGTGTGTAATTTATTGTATCTAAATCTTGTGTAAGATATCAGCCCATGTTTGTGCTTAATGAAAAATGATGCTGCTCTATCACTTGTATAATGGCTATATTAACGCTGTATTGTATGTGCAGCAATAAAGTATTTAAAAATATATATCCACTAATCAAACCATTAAAGTGCACTTGTAAGGAAAACAGGGCAGCACTTATGAGACGTATGAACCCCATGCTCACTGTGCTTAGAGGGGTTGCAGTAGCTCTCGTGCAGAGGGAACTTGATGACATTTCGGATATGGAAAGGTTGGTGGCTGGAACCGCACTCAATCCCAGCTGCCACAGGTGCTCCGGAGCAGGACCAGCAATCCCAATACGACAAGGCAAACCAAAGAACGCACAGGCACTCCAAGAGTAAAGCCGCAGACAGGTTTACTGCAACAAAATGCACAGCAACGTTTTGACCTTGACAAAGACCTCTAGTCAGGTCGAAACGTTGCTGTGCATTTTGTTGCAATAAACCTGCCTGCGGCTTTACACTTGGAGTGTCTTTGAGTTTTTTGGTTTGCCATATCGGATATGGAGTGACTTTCTGGGCAGGTTGAGTCTGATATGTAAATGGTATAGGTTCTCTCTCCGTTGTGTTCCTCGGCATACAAACCAGGCCTTAAAAGTTACTCGCCACTGCACAAGGCACAACATATTCACCAGGGATGAACTTCCTCTCAATAAGACCATTTTTACTCTCCAATGGCTAGTGGAAATCTTAAGAAATATATATATTTTTTTTGTTAATTTAAATATAAAATGCAGGTCAAGTAGTAATTTAAGTGTTGAGGTTGGAATGACTTCATGCATTCATTTGTTCCCTATATACAGGATGCGTGGACACAATGGACGGTGAAATATAAAAATAGTTGAAAAGAAAAAACGGTGAAAAGTACTAAAATCTCTATAGTTGCACTGGTTTTCAGTACAGACACTGTTTATAAATAGGAAAAATGAGGGGATGGACTTTTGGCGCCTGTGCTTTGTACATGTGGCAGCTTGGTCTTCCCTAACCAGATTCTCTTCTTTCTGGTGGTGTAGTTGGATTGCAGAAACGGGTGCGGGGAGACAGCACCTGTAGAATCGTTCTCAGATCCAGTGATATATGGAATGAACAAAGAAACTTAATATAGTGTAGTATATTAAAAATCTTGGTGGAGTATAAATAACAGAAATGCACTTACAATTTTCTGGAGCTAATGTTCAGCTCCAGATTGATGTGCATGGACGGAACAATCCCCGTCTGTGGATATAATGGTAGATCCAGGTACTTCTTGGTGAGTTTTTTGTTCTCAGGCTGTGAATTGTTGTACCACTGGTCGGCAGTCAGATGTCCTCAGTATACAGGGAAGATAAAAACAGACCACCCAAACCTTATAGGATTGAGCAATACCTGTATTTGCTCTCTGTTTGGGAGTATATTTTATTCCTTTTTTTTTTTTTAATCAGCTCATTACATACAGAGAGCACTATAGTCTGTTTTTATCTTCCCTGTATACTGAGGACATCTGACTGCCGACCAGTGGTACAACAATTCACAGCCTGAGAACAAAAAAACTCACCAAGAAGTACCTGGATCTACCATTATATCCACAGACGGGGATTATTTCATCCATGCACATCAATCTGGAGCTGAACATAAGCTCCAGAAAATTGTAAGTGCATTTCTGTTATCTATACTCCACCAAGATACTACACTATATTAAGTTTCTTTGTTCATTCCATATATCACTGGATCTGAGAACAATTCTCCAGGCGCTGTCTCCCCGCAACCCTTTCTGCAATCCAACTGTTTATAAATAGCCTCTAAAGTAATAAGGAAGCATACTTATGTGTGAACAGCCAACAACATAAACCTGGATTAAGATTTAAGGTAAGTAATATAAATTGATCTATTTTATCAACATTTCCTGAAACAGTGCAGTAATCTCAAAAGAAGAATTCTGGGACAACGTGGAGTCATCACCATGGAACCCAATGATGCTAGGTGCTAATAGTCTGTATCATCAATATAGACGGCACATCAGCTTTAAAAGATATTAACAGGGTTATTTACTAAGGTGAGAAATGTGAGGAATTCAAAAGTGAATTCTGAGTGAATTCCACATTTAAGGCCAAAATAGCCAAATTGGAAAATCTCTCCAAGGTTGACAATTTTGGTGTAAATTTTGAATTCCTGACAATTCTTACTTTAGTGAATAACCCTAACAAATAAAAGAATAAGAACAGAAACACAATGACTTCAGAAATACATTGATACCATAAAGATGTTAGCTAATCTGAGCTTTCAAGGCTTCAAATTTTTGTTTACTAAAATTAATAAAATCTATAAAGCACACAACATGGCGGCTCTGCAGTGGGAACATGAATGCCGAACTTTGCCTACAATTTTCATTGTTAATCTGCATGGTAGAATCTCCTTCATCTCGGACAAACTATTGTGATCCTGTCTCAAAAAAAAAAGAACTCAAGCAGACAAAGTAGAAAACAATATTTATACAAACCAGCCCTAGAAAGGAGAACATTATAAACTATGCTCAAAAAAATAAAAAAAAAATAAAGATTTTTTTTGCTTCAGAACATCCAATTGTTTTGTTTCCATAACAGGAGATACAAAACTTGACAATCATTCAATCGTCTGACACAAGAAGATGCCTTCACTTGCATTTACAACTATAAAAATAAATATAAAAAAAGTGAAGTTCCCCAACGTGGAAGGTCTCAAATGTAGGCCTCCTTCCTGACACCGTCTTTACACAATGGCATATTGCTCGTATAAAAGTTCTCTTATCCTAAAAAAGTCTTCACAAAGACATCCCTCTAAGCCAATCCGTCCAGTTTCAGTCTGGGGAGAGAAACGAAAAAAAAAAAAACACTTTGTTAAAAATAGGTAATAAATATAAAATCAAAAGCGTTATCAGTGCAGGGCAGGTTTTCAAGGACTCACAATTTATTTATTGGTGTACATATTAAAAAAAACATGTAATATAGCAAATGTAGATTATCAATGCTTTGTGGAAGTGTGGTTGCTTCCTATCAACACTAAAATCACACAAATTGAAGGAAAAGAAAAAAAACAGTGTGTTGCTCCATTTTCTTTTACAATGTATAGTAAAGATTTAGCAAGAGACACATTCCAGTTAAGTTTAGACTCATCAAGGCACACAATGCAAATGAGAACAGAAACACTGCTTCAGTTTGTCTTTTCTCTGATTTGTGGAATAAGAGAAAAGGCCTAGCTTTAGAACAAATGATCACAGCTTGCCAAATACGGGGTGCCAAAATGGAGGCACTCTGTTCTATGATAGAGAAAATTGGATTTCTGCATTTAATTTAATTTTTCGGACATAAGAAAACATATTTGCCAAATATAGGAGATAAAGAAACATTAAATTAATACAGCTAAATGACAGTTCTCCTTTAAAGCAGAATTTCCAATCATGAAATACAGCTGCCCTCCAGCAAAGCATGGAGATCGGATATGACCATACAAATTACCTGCTACAGCAACAATGCATACTTGAAGTGGCATCACAATTGAGTACACAGAAGATATGTATGCATTTAACAGAAAGCTATTCTATCTACATGTGCAATACTGTCCAAATCTAAAAATGTATACGAAATGATATCCTACACATGTAATAATTAGATTGCCTATTATTTTTACATTTTGCGTCCAAACATTCATGCTTAGGGAGAAATCAGAGAGCTTCCCAACTTCTGTCCCAAGATGTCAGTTTTGACACTTACCCTCCGAACAGCTACCATATTGTTGCAGATAAGCACGCCACCAACAAACTCAGCCTGTATCCCCTCTCGCAGTAGAACTTGCTTAAAATCAGAAAGCCGTGGTTCATTCATAAAGACAGACTGATGTCCTGGAACCTAGAAAACAAATATAAATCAACCATTATGTGAATACAGTGATGGATGTGATCATATCGAAAGACTCCCTATGCATTTCTGGCTGGCTGGCTGACACAATGCAATATGTAGCACAACACCTTGTAATTTACGTTCATCTTTACTTTCTAGAAAACGTGTGGAATGCAACACATTTTTCAAAGTGCCCTTCACTGAACGTGGGTTAACGGGTAGAGTAATTACATGGGCATACCTTCCATAAAGCTTGTCCTGAATGGGATAGATGGATTTCTGTAGATACACACCTGTCTGCATGTGGACTTTAGTGACTTATTGTTCAAGTATCAAATGGGAATAGTTGATAAACAAATGTAAAAATTCAGGCTACAGGTACGCAGTGTTACTGAAATCTCTGAAACAACAAACCCTAAGGTCTGTACTGTATTGCATGCAAAGGATCTACCAAATACAGGGAATAAAATATGCTGGATCCCATGGTTATCAGAATCTCCTAGTTCCTAGGTGGAGAAAAAGTAGCTTGACAGTTATTTTGGAGCTAAAGCTTGCATAATGCTTTGACAGAGTTTGGAACATGAGCCATTATTTATTTTGAAAAGGACAGATAAAGCAGGATAAAACAGTCCTAGTAATTACCTCATTACTTGGTAATGGCTCAAGAGTCGGGATGATCTCACTTTCCTCGGTGAAGTCTTTGTCATCATCGCCAAAGAGGCTCTTTATCACTTTCTGCTGAGCAATGATATTGGCATCTGTTCCAGGAGCGTCCACTTGCATTTCTGAGTCCTCTCCGTCATCCTTCAACTCTCCCTCCTCCAGGATGACACCTGTGTCCACCTTAGACACCCGCATGTCCAGAACTCCATCAATCCACGCTAATTCAGTGTCCTTGGCTTTGCAGAACTTAAGAGAGCTGACTAAAGAGTCCTTCAGTCGAACCTATATGTAGAAAAAAATATATATATTAACATACAATGTGAGCAAGATATTACTTTGCTGCAGAGGGATTTAGATAGACTGGGCACTCAAATAGCAGATGAAATTTAATGTTGAAAAATGCAAAGTTATGCACTTCGGCGTAAAGAATACACAAGCAACGTATACCCTTAATGGAAGCGAATTAGGGATAACAACACATGAAAAGGACTTGGGAATTGTTATAGACAACAAACTATGCAACAATGTGCAATGTCAATCAGCAGTGGCCAAGGCCAGTAAGGTATTGTCATGCATGAAAAAGGGCATTCATTCTCGGGACAAGAATATAATTTTGCCTCTTTATAAATCACTGGTAAAACCCCATATTGAATATGCTGTGCAATTTTGGGCACCTGTTCTAAAGAAGGATATTATGGCACTAGAAAAAGTGCAGAGGCGGGCTACAAAATTAATAAAAGGAATGGAACATATCGGCTATGAAGAAAGGTTAACAAATTTAAACCTATTTAGTTTAGAAAAACGTCGCCTGAGAGGGGATATGATAACATTATACAAATATATTCGGGGCCAATACAAACCATTGTGTGGAAATCTATTCACAAACCGGACTTTACATAGGACACGAGGCCATGCGTTTAGACTGGAAGAAAGAAGATTTCGTCTAAGGCAAAGGAAAGGTTTTTTTACTGTAAGAACAATCAGGATGTGGAATTCTCTGCCTGAAGAAGTGGTTTTATCAGAGTCCATACAGATGTTCAAACGGCTACTAGATGCATACTTGCAAGAACAGAATATTCAAGGATATAATCTTTCAATGTAGGGTAATAACTGCTTGATCCAAGGATAAATCTGACTGCCATTCTGGGGTCAAGAAGGAATTTTTTTCCTAGCTTGTTGCAAAATTGTGCTTCAAACTGGGTTTTTTTGCCTTCTTTTGGATCAACAGCAAAAAACAAATGTGAGGAAGGCTGAACTTGATGGACGCAAGTCTCTTTTCAGCTATGTAACTATGTAACTATACAACCTAAAATATTAAAGAAATGCACACTAAATGTTCAATAGAAAACAGACCAAAATATACCGCAGGGGGGGGGCGTGGCTTGGAGGCCGAGGAAGATGGCGGCGTAAACCCGGAGCTCCCCAACAAGTTCAGCTAAAATCCTCATCACGGCACCTGAAAACCATCGCATATAACCAAGCCAACCGACACGCCGAAGGGCACAGCTGCCGCCTCGCTACGGCAATTCCTAGTGACTCCCACAGACATAGCCGCGAGGGGCTCCACCACCTCGGAGATCGCTGATGAAGCCATGAAGCGGCCGCCAGGCGATGCAGGCCCAGACCTCCCCGGTCCCCCAACCAGACTGGGTACAGTTGATCCAGGCACTCCCGACAAGGCAAGACCTGAAGGTGGCTAACTCGGAGCTACGAGCCTCCATCACAGCGGAACTACATTCCCTTCGGGAAGACATCCAGGGTCTACATACCAAAGTATCTCAATTGGAAGCAGACTGTGACCACTTGTCCTCCGCCAAGTCTGCAAACACCGACGCAATCTACCACCACACAACACAAATGGCCCTACACATGGAGGAGACCTGGACAACCGAGGCAGGCACCAAAACATCAGGGTACGCGGCATTCTAGAAGACCTAGATCAATCCACACCGATAACAGATACCCTCAGATAAATGTTCAACAAGATCCTGGGCTGCCCAGCGACCACCGACATCGAGTTTGTCAGAGCACACCGTGCACTGAGACCAAGGGGTCCACCGGAGGCTCCCCCAAGGGACACTATTTGGTGCCTGGCCAGTTTCCGAATAAAGGAAGAGATCCTTCAGAAAGCGCGAGGCACAGAAAGGGTGACGCTAAATGGAGTGGAAATACAGTTGTATCCTGATCCTGATCCTACCCTGGCATACCGACGGGTGATGAGGCCCCTCACGAGAATCCTCCAAACCAACAAAATCAGGTATCGGTAGACCTTCCCGACCGGGCTACAGGCCATCACAACAAAGGGGCTTTTTACAGTCCAACACCCGGAGGACCTGAGCGATCTCGTAACTACAACTTCCACCCATCAACATGACATGGCCGGACCCCCTTACCTTCTACATGGCACCTCCGTTGACCCAGGGGCTCCCGCCATAGCCACACAGAAGCAGAGGGTCCCGACAACAAGCCACCCGACCCTCCGGGACGGCGGCATAAAGGACTAATGTCAGCAGCTGCAGCACATAACCACAAGTACCAACAACCGGGACACTCTCTCCAATAGGGGTACCAGCACCCTTATGGACATTTTGGGGATCAGGACCACAACAGGCTAAGAGAAAGGGGGGAGGGCGAGAACGGGAGGGGGTCCACCTGGCTACCATAATCAGGGGGGGGGGGATTGGGGACACACACAAAAGGGGCACGCAAGCAGACTCAAAATAAATAACGAAAGGGGAAGATATCACAGGCAGACAGCAGGGGTAGCCAACTGCCTAGCTAGACACCTAAGTGTATCGACACTACAGGAACAAGCTTCTACCAAAGGGGCTGCTGCACTCACCCGAGTATGATTCTAAATCAATATACTTATAAAAAAGGATGGACAACCACAGCAAAACACGGTGAGGAGGGGGTCCTGACAGTACATGCCTAAACTCAGTGTACAAACCCGCCAAATAGGGACCGGTCTCAGGAAGCACCGACCCCACCCTTGGCACACACACCGCAACCGATACCAATGGGTAGATGGACCGAAGGGCACGAGGGGGTTGTGCCCCGGCACTTACTTAGGACTGGGCTCCGCCGCTGGGGCCTTGGCTGCCCTGTGATGACCCAGCCGAGCAGGGGGCGGCCCCCACCGGGGGGACTCACTCACACACGGAGAGCGAGCGGGAGGGGGAAAAGAAGGGGAAGGCGCTCTAGGAGGGAGGCCAGGGCCACCGACCCGCAGGTAAACCCGCCTGAGACCCACTGGGTAGAATAGGGCCCCCCAGGCCCACTCACACCGGACCGCTGCCACCAGCTCGCTCAAACACAGATCTGACTCACGACGGGGATAGAGGAGAGCTGGAAGAGGAAGGAGAGGAGCCCCCTAAAGGTGATGAGGGACCCGTACTGAGGGCTAGGGCGCAGGAGCCGGAGGGGGAAGAAAATAGGAATGATGGCCATGCGCACAGATATGAACATAATCGAGTTATAATGCACGCAACTGCACAATACTAGCTGGATTGCAGCTTAATGTTTGGAAAGATTTGCTTAATTGCTTAACTGTTCTGTTATACAATTTTTGTATGCATGTGCACACGACAAGCACCCGAGACGGCACTGTGACCTACGACCCGGAGCCCAACATATATGATCTCCACTGATGAGGATCTTAATAATGACCCGAACTCAACAGACAGAGCCGACAGGGGACCTACACGGACCTGATGGACCGAGACACGCAACAAAGTTACACACCAACCACCGACACACACGCAGACACGGGGAGGACTGGTACCACCTGGAGTCCCTTGGCTTCCTTCTACAACCCCACAGAGCACAGCGACCTAAGAAAGGTGAGCAGAAACCGCGGACCACAGGTGGCCGCGGGCTTAATTGCTCCCAGTCACTTTATAGTGACGAGAACATATAAACACACATCCCATAACCCTCCCCACCCTACAACCCCCACCCGACCAACAACCAACGGACCCATTCACCCTACGAACCCCAGACTAGACCTGAAGAACGAATGACGCGGCCACCCCTGCACATGGACACAAGGGCATTAGTGCCGGACTGCCTCACTGTCCTCTCCATAAACGCCAGAGGCCTCAACAAACCGGAGAGGTGCTCAGGAGCGCTGAGAGACTTCCACGCCAAACGAGCCTCGATAGTCTTAATCCAAGAGACACACTTTAAGGAAGGGTCCAGGCCCAAAATGACTAACCATCACCACCCGACGGGATATTACAGCGACTACCATGCAGGGAGGTCAAGAGGCACGGCCATCCTAGTTAACAAAGAGATACCTTTTGTATAAACAGGACAGATGACAGACAGGGAGGGTAGATTCCTTTTCCTCAAAGGCACAATTGCAGGACAGGTCTATATATTCGCAAACATCTACGCCCCAAACAACCGACAATACAGATTCCTGGCACACACACTTCAGAAACTACAGCTCTTCACGGGGGGAATCCTCATTGTGGGGGGAGACTTCAACGTAGCACTCAATCAGCGGTGGGACACCTCCTCCGGACACTCGTGGGTCTCGACACAAAACCTGAACTCAATAAAAACCCTTCTGACTTGTCACAAACTGATAGACTGCTGGAGGGCCTACCACCCAGATGAGAAGGACTACACCTTCTTCTCACACCACACATATACTAGACTGGACTACCTCTTTACCTCACACTATCATCTACCAATAACACGCGATGCAGAGCACGGGGTGGCGACATGGTCAGACCACGCGCCGGTACTCCTGACACTCTCGCCCCCCCCCTATACAAACCCCAGTTCAACAAATGGAGACTAAATGAATATCTCCTAACCAGACCCGACTTCACAACCGATATCAAGGAAGCGCTCAAAGATTACTTTGAGACGAACACTGCCAAACAAATCTCGCCCACCATTAGATGGGAGGCCCACAAAAGCGTAATTCGCGGACACTTCATCCGCCAGGGCACCATCCTTAAAAAGCAGACCGACAGCTGCCTGACAGAACTAGTGACGGAAATACAAAGGGTAGAAGCACTTAAAAGCACACAACAGGCGACGCACCAGGCGACACTACTACATCTAAGCCGGGAGCTGACGGGCCTTTTACATAGGAAACACCATAGAGAAGTAATTAGGCACAAGGCTTTTTTCCAGCTCCACGGCAAGAGAGGCAAACTGTTTACCAGAATGCTAGTCAAACAAAGACAAAGGACATACATTGACAAAATGAGAGACACACGAGGCACCCTACACCACTTCTATCCCCCCTGCTCTTTGTGCTGACACTCGAGCCCTTTCTGACATACATACAACACTACGCAGCTATTAGGGGTATTGGAAAGGGAGACACGCAACACAAGGTTGCGCATATGCTGACGACCTCCTTTTCTTCGTCACCAACCCGGACATCTCACTTCCGAATATCCTGAAGGCCTTTAGGACCTTCGTGGAGATATCCAACCTTAAAATCAACTTCACAAAATCCTATATCTTGAATGTTAGTATACCCGAACACAGAGCCACCCCTTTGAAGCAGAGCCACACATTCCAATGGGCGCAACACAAGATACAGTACCTAGGCAAATGGTTGACGAAGAGCGAAAAGGACCTATTCAGAGAAAATGTTATCCCCCTGCTAGACAGGTTCCGGAAAGACCTGTTGGATTGGGCGTACCCACACATATCATGGCTAGGCAGGATCCAGGTAATAAAAATGAACCTGCTCCCACGCCTGCTATACCTCATGCAAGCCCTACCCATAACCATCCCCAGATCATTTTTTCAGACCCAGAGACAAGCAACGGGGAAATACGTATGGGACAACAGGAGACAGAGAGTTAGGATGACTGCACTGATGCTACCCAAAGACAGGGGAGCCATGCCAGACTTTACCCTGTACTATGAATCCTGCCACCTCCAAAGAATTATGGAGTGGACAAAATAGAGAGTGTTCAAGGGATGGAAAGAAATAGAGGAAACGCAAGCGGGAAAACCGCTGTCCACTCTACCATGGCAGAGGAGCGGAGGACAGGGCTCATCCTACACAAATGCAACACTACGTGAGTGGGGGAGAGTAGCAAAGAGATGCGGACCAGCGCCGTTCCCATCCCCCGTGCTCCCCCCAACGCACAATGACAGTTTCCCACTGGTACTAGACACCAACGCATTCAGAGAGCTGCTCCGACACAAGACACCTAGACTACACCACCTCCTGGACGAAACTAATTGCAAAACACTCCCGACCCTATTCGAGGGATCAACCCCCACCCTCCTACACCACCTAAAACACAGACAGCTACAGAACTACGTTCATACTCTCCCGGGGGGCACAGCACGGAAACGGGACCTTACCACATTCGAAGGAATGTGTATGGACCCAGACCCACAACCGCACGGGATCTCACTCATTTACTCCATGCTACAGAGGGAGACCGCAAATGGAGAAACCCAAATTTATAGGGAGATTGGAAAAAACACTGGGGAAAACTTTCACTGACGGAGACTGGGAGAAGATATGTTACTTAACGCATCACTGCTCAGTCTTCAGCAGGACGCAGGAAACGGCGTTCAAACTGCTGACGAAATGGTACCGCACCCCAATCATACTCCATGCCATAGACCCGGAACACACAGACCTCTGCTGAAGGTGCAACCAGGAGGCCGGCACTGAGCTCCACCTATGGTGGGAGTGCGAGGCCATACGGCCCTTTTGGCGGGGCATACAAGGCTTCCTCAAAACCTTCTCAGACACACCACCTCCCTTCCTCCTTGAAAACATGCTCCTACACCACACAAAATCGCCTAGATCATGATACAAACACTTACTAACCATTAGAATCTTAAATGTTGCCAAACAAGTGATCCCTCAATTCTGGAAGCAAACAATAACGGCCCCGTTGACAACTTGGTTCACCCAAATGGAAGAACTCATAGAGGAACTCATCATGAACACATCCAACTCCCCAGACAGGTATATGGAAATATGGACCCACTGTATACTGACTACTACCAAGGCAGAATTCACAAATAGACTCAAATATGACACGTAGACGAGGTGGCGAGGCTGCATAGACTGATAAACTAAGAGACGAAATGGACAGACATAATTCAGACAGAGAGGCACCCTCCTGCCCTCCCCAGACAACTCGACCCTGATACCACATTCTCCACACTACACACAAGCTAACAAGAACAATACACACGGACACACAAGCCCAATGGAATACCACCAACAGGAGGTACACAGGATAGCACCACCAAACCCGAATCCATATAGCCTCTCAGAACCACAACACACAGGGATACGGGAAGAAAGCAACTGCACGCCACTGAATGCCAACAGGGCCAAAACCGCACACCCGAACACCTGAGAACGGGAAACCTAACCTAAGATACAGGGGCAGAAACCAATCCAACAGACACAACACACAATATCTGATGCCTCCACACCTCATCCGTAAGATTGATCCCTACCTTGGGCCTGGTGCCGCAAAAATGGTGACAAGCAAGAGACCTGCGTGTCTCAAGACAGTTTAAATCTCGTCAAATTGACAATGTGCACAATCTGTACCAATGCCTTCTTTACTATGAGACGTATAAAGATATGACTAAAGAGACCTGCGAGTCTCACCGTTACCTCTTACTTGAAAAACAAAATAAAAACCTCATTGACAAAAAAAAATATATATATACCGCAGGGGTTTAAAGGGTCAGCCTTGATGTACAGGTAAACAATTCCTATGGAATCACTTTACAAGCACATTTGAAATAAACCCCCAACAAAAAACACAAACGAAAATGCCCACCTAAAATCATGACACTTGTGGCAGGTATATAAATTGTGCCTACAAAATTGCGGCCAGCGTATACACATTAATACATGTACTTACTTGAAGATTTCTTCCTTCCCATCCAAGAAGGCGACTACACGTATTAAAGAAGTAATTTTTAAAGTAGAACTGTCACTTCCAGAGACTCTGACATGTCCGCTAACTTGTTTGAGGGTAGATATACTATTCTAGACCTCTATCTTTCCAGCACTGCCATGTTCTTCTTGGCCTAGTGCTGGTGAAATCTTTACCCTGCCTTGCTACTACTCTACTTGCCTGTCCCAAGAGTACAAAACAGTTTTCTATGGAAGGACTGCAGGATCTTCCCAAGATTATATCTCCCATGTGCAATGAGATGCCATCGCAATGCCAATTTAATCACTAAACTTGATAATATTTACTTGTTGGCTCCATCTCTTAAGAATTTTTTTAAATTCAATCTACATTCAGCTGCTGGCAACAATTTGATCTCATTACCTGGTATATGTGAGTCTCACTTGTGGCATCCACTGTTTCATGCAGTTTTGGGGTGTACACTTTAATGTCTTTGCCTCCAAATGCTCTGCACGCTTCAGCCAGGTCTTGGCTGGCATCTGGCGGTCCGTGTACAATAACCAGCTGGCGGGGCTTCATCTGGTTAATAATCTTTTTGATTGAGTCGCCATCAGAGCGACCCTCGTAGTCGATGTACGTCACTCGTGCTCTATAATAAAGCACAACGCAGAGATTTGCTCAGAACTGTACTGAGAAATGACATTTACAGATGTAACCAGGATGCTTTGCATTCACAGTCTGAGGAGTATGTATATTGGTATCATATTGATATGCGTATTATAGTGTAGGTTGAAATCTGCACAATGGACTCTCAGAACAGATTGAAAAGATACACAATTTAAATGCATCTTCTTTGCTCTGTTTCAAATATTTCCGTATGCAAATACATGGAACCTTATGCAAATGAGCTGCCTGATTGGCATAATGTCACAGATGGGGTGTAGATGGAGTCTTTTTTACTTCTTAGCTTTCTTGCAGTTCTCCTGTGACAATCTGTAGTTTACGCTATACTAAAAGTTCTCTGTGGGGAGGTCTTTTCTGCTCTTCCTTGTCAGTCAAATCATTGGTATAGTGTCTATACCAAATATTTGACTGAGAGATTGGAGAAAGAGCAATTTTTTTTTTTTTTTGACAATATTTATTTTCAAGTTTTAGCATTTTTTCAAGGAAAGATGTAGTAACGGTATAACGTCAATTTTAACATCAGTTTTCTGAATAGCTTAACAACATTCGTCACCATTGTTTTAACATTCTCAAAACAGTTTTCTCAAACAATATTTCTATAGTTTCCATCACATGCATTAGGTAGTATTATTTAAGGTCAGGTTTCTAGTCTCGTATCCCCCCTAGCCTACAATGCGCAGTTTGTTGCACCTATGGTGTGCGCTCTACGTGTAGGGCGTGAATCGGTGTCTAGTTTGGATGCTGTGGGGGGTAAGTTTTCTGACACGCTACATTTCTCATTTCACGTTTCATACCAACCGTGTCAGGAACCTTTGTGTCGCTTGACATGTATATATATATATATATTGTTGGGCATGGTATAGGGCCACGCTAGCGAGAAAAGGTATCTTTAGTGCCTTAACTCCTCCCCAGACTACTCAGCACTTATTAACATTCAAGGCCATCTTGTCGCCTGGGTGAGAGCAAAGTGTGATGGTTTAGGTTAAGTTCCCCACTATTGTGGGTTGGCAGTTGCTGGTGTATATATTTGTATACCTATCGGTATAGTTTGTCATAAGGGAGGATACTCTAGGTATCAGTCTAGGAGGCCAGGAGGGGATATTTTCATGCCGGTATCAGCTCTAGGTTGGGTCTCGGTTTCCTGTGTATTTTACACCTGTGATTACAGTGGGTGTGCGTATTGGTAAGCCCCATTTACGAGCTCGTCAGAGTCGGTCGTTGGGGTTCAGTCCAATGTCCAGTCTCGGGAAAGGGTCAGGAGGTAGGGGACCTAGGAGGGAGGAGTAGCCGGGTGGCTTAGCTCTGTATGAGTCGGTTTACTGCGGGCCTCTGGGGGGCCGTGTTTGGGTTTGCTAATCTGTTGGCTAGGTATGTTTCCCAAGGGTACCAGGTCAGTGCACATTGCTCCTGTCTACCGTGGAGGTCTGCAGTTAAGGACTCCATTGAGTGGATCTCTTCCACCCTTGTCACCCATTGCTGGAGGGTAGGCGCCCCCCTCTGTTTCCACATCACAGGGATAAGGGCCTTTGCCGCGTTGAGTAGTGGCAGCAAGAGGGATTTCTTATATGTCTTAACGGGTGTGGGGGTGTGGTGTAATAGCATCGTTAGGGGTTCTAGGGTTAGCTCCGCACCTGTGATTCTGTTTATCTCTACCCTGATCCTCTCCCAGAATGTGGTAATCTCGGGGCACTGCCACCAGATGTGGAAGTACGTGCCGGTATGCAAGCCGCATCTCCAGCAGGTGTCCAGGGCACCTACGTTCATGCGATTGAGTACGTCTGGGGTTCTGTACCAGCGTGTTAAAATTTTGTAGTTCAGCTCCTGGTACTTGGAGCTGATAGAGCATTTATGTGTGAGAGTGTAAATCTTGTCCCAGTCTTGCACAGTAAGGACTTCCCCCAAGTCTCTCTCCCAATGATCTTTAAATTTGAGCACCACATCATCGTTAGTTTGGGTCTTGAGTATGGTATGTATAGTGGAGATACCTCTGTGTACGTGTGTTCGGTGTACGCACAGGTGTTCAAAGCTGGTGAGGGGTCTAGTCAGGTGTCCTCGACCATGTAAGGATATGAAGTACGTCTTAACTTGGTGGTATCTGAATTGTTCGAGTATCGTCGGTGGTCTATCTGGGCAGAGGTTTCTGAGTGGTTTATGTCCCTGAGTGTCGAGCCATTGGTGCAGGTACATCCAGTCTGCCTGCTGGAGGCCGGCTAGGTCTTGTGGGGTTAGAGCATCGGCCAGGTCTGGGTTATGTGTGATGGGTGTCAAGGGGCTAGGAGAACTTGTGAGTTGCAGTCGGTAGCGTATAGCTATCCACACTCGGAGCGTGGCGTCGATTAGTGGGTTCTCGGTGTGCAGGTCGGCGTATGTGGCAGTATGTAGCCAAAGCCTAGAGGGTATTTTTCTATCAGTTTGTTCTAGCTCAATGGTCACCCATTGTTTTAATGGGTGTTGTGCGTGCCAGTCCGTCAGTCTGTGCAGGTGGCGGCGCGGTAATATGTCTCTATGGAGGGCAGTCCCGTGCCCCCCATCAATTTTGGTAGTTCCAGGGTTGATTTTTTTATTCGGGTTGGGCGAGAGTTCCAAACGAATCTGCGGATGGCAGTCGTCATAGAGCTAAAAAAGGCTCTGGGGAGAGTAATTGGCACTGTTTGGAATAGGTAGAGTATCCTGGGTAACACGTTCATTTTAATCGCATTGATACGTCCGAACCAGGAGATGTAATATGGGGTCCATTTCTTAAGGTCCGTCTGAAGTGAGAGTAGGAGAGGGTGATAGTTATGGTGGTATAATTGGGACGGGTCCTTGGTCAGCCATATGCCCAAATATTTTAATTTAGTTTCGCACCATTTAAACTTGTATTGGGTGTGAAGGTGTGTTGGGGGGCCTGTAGGGGGTGGGAGGTGGAGAGCCTCGGACTTTTCCGTATTAAGTTTAAGATTAGAGAGTGCCCCAAACTCTCGGAAAGATGCTAGGAGGTTGGGCAGTGAGATCAACGGCTGTGTAAGAAAGAACAGCATATCGTCTGCATATGCGGCTACCCGGTATTCGTGACGACCAAGGTCGAATCCAGAGATTCCCCCATTCCGTCTGACCGCCCCCAGAAATGGTTCCAGGGAGAGGGCAAACAGGAGGGGGGAGAGCGGGCATCCCTGGCGGGTGCCATTCCTGATTGGGAAAGGGGCTGAAAGTGCCCCGTTAATGCGGATCCTCGCAGTGGGGCACGTGTACAGTGAGAGCACCCAGGCCAGCATGTTGGGGCCGAATCCCATGTGTGTAAGGGTACTCCTCAGATACGCCCAGCTCACCCTGTCAAAAGCCTTTTCGGCATCGGTGGAAAGTAGTAGAAGTTCTCTACGGCGCGCTCGTGCTATGTGTAGGATGTTCAGGGCCTTAATCGTGTTGTCTCTCCCTTCCCTACCCGGGATAAACCCCACTTGATCAGAATGTACCAAGTGGGGGAGGTGTTTTGCAACTCTCAGGGCAATGGCTTTTGCGAATAGTTTCAGGTCTGCGTTTAGTAGCGATATGGGGCGGTAGCTCGCGCAATTCGTCGGGTCCTTGCCCTCTTTTGGTATTACAGTAACTATGGCTGCTAACGTGTCTGGGGGAAAGCGCCCCCCCTCCAGTATGGAGTTGAGGCCCAGTAAGAGATTTGGTAATAAGATGTCCCTGAACGTACGTAAGTACATCAGGGGCAGTCCGTCAGGTCCAGGGGCCTTATGGGATTTGGAGATTTTTAGGGCTGCCGCCAGCTCCTCCATGGTGAGGGGTTGGTCTAGGTCGTCCCGCATTTCCGCGGTCAGCTTGTTATCTATATTTTGTTCCAGGAATTCAGTAATTTGGCGGGTCTGTCGTGCGCGGGCAGCGTCAGTGTTGGGTTGGGGGATATTGTATAGGTCCGTGTAGTAGTCTACGAACGCACGCTGAATTCCATCCGGCATTCGGGTTTCAGCTTTGTCACTGGGCTTAATTTTGTGTATGTGGCTCGCCATCCGACGATCACGGAGCTGGCGGGCTAGCAGTCTGCCACTTTTGTCCGAGTGCTCAAAAAAGAACCGGGCCGATTTTCTAAGGGTGCGTAGGAGACCCTGAGCTAGTATGTCCCTTCTCTGTCTCCGGGGCGCTGTTAGATGGAGGAACGTGTCCTCGTCCTGACTTTGTTTATGAGCTTGCTCTAGGTTGGCTATTTGAGTGTTTAATGTTATCAGCTGTCGTGTATGTTCTTTCTTCCGTTGTGTACAGACCTTAATATAGTGTCCCCGTACTACACACTTATGTGCTTCCCACACCGTCAAGGGCGAGACATCGGAGGTTGTGTTAGTGTCGAAGTATTGTGTTAGAGTTTGCCTAACCGGGTCAGTGTCACCCAGGTTAAGCAACATATTCTCATTTAGTGCCTTTCCGCTGGTTTGTGTAGTGGGGATTGGATCTGGACTGAGACCGGGGCATGATCGGACTCCGCCATCAGGCCTATGCTAGCCTTGCGGAGTAGTGTCAGGGCTTCCTGTGCCATAAAGATATAGTCAATCCGACTGTATCTCTGATGTACAGCTGAGAAATAGGAATAGTCCCTGCCATCGGGATGCGCCGCCCTCCAGCAATCCACTAGTCCACTCCTTGTCAGAGCTCTCCCGACTGCGCGTATGCAATGACCTGGTATTGAGCTTTCTCCCCTTGAGGTGTCTAATCTGGCGTCTAACGGAATGTTAAGATCTCCTGCCATAATTAGTAAGCCCTCTCTGAACTTGTTGAGCAAAGTGAGTGTTTTATTTAGGAAGACATGTTGGTTACGGTTCGGTGTATAGAGGCATGCGAATGTGTAGAGCTGTTGTGCTATGGTTCCTTTAATGAATAAGTATCTACCGCCTGGATCTATTCGTTGCTCTGTGCATACGAACGGGACAGTATGTGAAAAGAGGATCGCCACCCCCGCTTTTTTTTGGTCGGCATGGTTGGAGTAATAACCTGTGGGGAACCTTCTGTTTTTCAGGGTGGGGGCCTCCACGCCTTTAAGATGCGTTTCCTGCAAAAACGCCACCGAGATGCGTTCCGCCCAGAGAGTACTGAGTAGCTGAGACCGCTTCTCGGGTACGTTTAGACCTCTAACGTTGTTCGACCACAGGTTAAGCGGTGCCGGCACATAGTTAGTGCCCATCCCTAGCTGTGCGTGGGAAGGGGTATGGGTATGTCAGAGTATCACGGGGTAAGGTTCGGGGGGGGGGAAGTAGGGTAGTCCAGTCAAAGTCAGGGCAGGTTAGTGGGTCGGGATCTAGGTGACTACGACTCGCCTCGGGGTCAGTCGCTTCCCAGTGTCTATTCCCTTCGGGGTATGTCACCAGAGTAGCCCCCGAGGGTTTGTACAGTGTGAGTCTGTCACGTGAGGTACGTGGGTCGTCCGTTCTTGGGTGAACCGTCGTCTGAATCGCACTGCTCTCACGGCACCCAGCCCACTGTATTGGTTTAATTGGAATTTTCCCTGTGGGTATGGTGAAGTAGTACGAGGGTACCCCCTCCCATTATCCATTTTCCTCTCTGTTCTTGAGGGTCTGAGTAATGCGTGTCTAGTCGATAATCGGGCCCTGTAGCTACCTAACTGGTCCGGCCTCCCCGGGTGTCCCCGCCCCGGCCTAGCCCCCCCGGCTTCATGGGTTCAGGTGTGTTACCAGCCCCCTTGTGTAGGTGTGTGCCCCCCTAGGAGTGGTATAGAGCATGTGAACTTAAACAATAACAAGAACAAGTACAACTGTAAATACCAAACCACCGCCTCTGGCGTTCCCCGCTCCCCCCTCCCAAGGAACCATACCCCCCTCCTCTGCTCCCTATTCCAGCTGGGGGAAGTGGTGTCCTCTCCTGCCTGTTGGCTCGCTAGTCCCTTCGGGGGATGGGCGGAGCTTGAGTCCCGGGGCCCTCTGGGACATCATGGGACTGTCCAGACTTTATCCTGGGGTGCCATTCAAGTAGTTGGAGTCCGCCAATGCCTCCCCTCTACCCCAACCACCCAAAAGGGGGGATTCTATGGGCAAGAGCCCGAGTCTGTATAAATCTGGGGGGGATCCCCTCCATGTCATCATCGTCCCCGGGTGGTACCCGATCCCCATAAATCCCACCACCCCAAGAAATATGTGGCCCTCCATTGTCTCAAGTCCCAGCAACTCTGACTTGTGCGTAACTGCTACGGGCCCAGGGTAGGGGTATAAGTACATACCCAGCGGTGTGTCAGCTTCTGCTTACGGAGGTTGTTTCTTCGCATCAACCTTGGGGGAGCGGTCCGGTGGTCTGTCTCACTGCGGCGTAGTTTCTGGGGTTGAATGGGGGTGTGAAAACTGGGGTATACCTCCGTCGGTGGGTGCGCCGGTCGCTGCCCCCTAGGGCTCTTGAATCTGCTATTCTTCATGGCTATCCGGGCCGCCTCTGCGGAACCCAGTTCCTGTAAGGCCCGTACCCGGCCTGATATTTGGAGCGTTTGGGCGTTGCGGCTGTCTCTCCAGGACCCAATTTGGGACTGCCACTGCTGGGAGGTTCGCGGCTCGGAGGAAGCGTGGCACGTCAGCTGGCCAGCATATGATATGCCATATGTTGCTCACCTTTGCCTGTAAGCTAAAGGGGAATCCCCATTTGTATTGTATCCGCCGTTCTCTAAGCAGGGTGGTTAGCAGTCTCAGTGCCCTTCTCGCTTCCAGGGTGAGTACTGAGAGATTCTGATATAGTGAAATCTGGGCGTCCATGTAGGTGAGGTTCTGTTGATTTCTTGCTTCCCTCATGATTTCGTCCTTCAACGAGTAGGAGAGCAGGTAGCAGATTACGTCTCTAGGCGGTCCCTCAGCGGACACGGGGCGCAGGGCTCTGTGTGCACGTTCTATTCCAAAGTCTGCTGGGGCTCTGTCCCCTAATATGTGTGTGAACAGGCCCAGCAGGAGCTCTGGTAGTGCTTCCCCTGCTGTTTCAGGGAGTCCCCTGACGCGGATGTTGTTCCTCTGTCCGCGGTTGTCCAAATCTTCCAGATTCCTTCTTAACTCCAGCAGGACATTGCCTTGTCTAATAGTGGCTGTGTCTGTGGCTTGGCGGTGTTGTATTATTTGGGCACGTTCTGCCTCTAGTTCCTCCACCCTGCGTTCCAGTGCTGTCAGGTCTCTCCTCACCTCCATGACCTCCTCTCTGATTACTGCCCTAATTTCAGCCAGCAGGTCCGTCTTATCTGCCTTGGACATCATGTTTGCAGATATTGTGGCCAGGTCTGCTGCAATTTGGGTCAGTGACTCCTCTCTGGCTGGGCCTGTTGCTGGGCTGTCTGAGCTGCTGGCGTCTGGTGAGGGCGGCGCCATTTTGGCCGCGGCCTGGTGCGCCCGCATGTCTCGCGGCGTTCCGAGGTACCCGTCCATGGGACCCGCTGTGCGGCTCGGTGAGCCCGTTTGTGAGGGGCCAGGGGTGAGTAGCCTCTTTGTCTTACCCATCTCGGGTCAATTCGTGCTCGTTTATCGGTGCGGTAGTGAGCTGGGGCCTAGGAGCTGCAAGGAGATGCGTCTCACTCCATACCCGGTCAGGCCACGCCCCCCAAGAGCAATTTTTTAACCGTGTTTCTCCCAATCTATACATTTCGAGAAAATCTGCTAGCCAATGTAAAGATAAACTCTATTGACCTTTCAAAAGAGCATAAGTAATTTAGGGCATAACAGGTTTCATTTAAAGATAGGTTTAAAGAATGCCCTTAATCATAAAATGTACTCTTGAATGTTTTATACAATTATTAGAAGAATCAAATTCCTGTCCTCTACTAGAGACTGCATTGTCATTTAAAAGTGTATGGTTGAGTTTAACTTACTTGATTTCCATCGGTTCTGTTGTGGAGACACATTTGGTAGGAACATCAGATAAGTCTTGGTCCATTGGTTCTTCACCATTGGCTAGGCCAGATTCCAGTTTGCTTTTTTCCTCTTCTGTGGCTTGAAGCTCTGGAACCAAGAAGTCTTCTGGCCTAATGGAACAGGAGCTTTGTAAATATTAAAACTGCATTGCAAGGTATCATCATGCAGATGGTGTATTTTGATCGATTACTCAATAAATAATTAAAGGGAAAAAACAACAACAACAACATTGATGGAATATCGCTGGACTCTATGAGCTGCCTGTATACCAAATAACAAATGGAAACGTAGTTCACTTGCTAATGGATGAATCTCAGTACATAAAGTAGAGAACCAATATAACATTCAGTACAACACAAAGATCTAAAATTACAAAATTATAATGTGCATCCTATTGGCCCAATAAACTGCATTTCTCCTTTTAACGGTCATTATCTTTAGATTTCTGTAAGCAAGTTCGATTTTTATTCTCAAGACAATACAAAGCAATATAAATGAGAACAGCTAGATGCACATCTCATATAAATTAGTGGATTAAGTGTTTGTTTTTGAAAGCAGGGAATAAACATTCAAGCTTACCTGTACAAAACAAACACACACAAACAAACTAAATCTGACAATTTCAAATTAATAGGAACAGTAGACATTTCTAACTACTCAGCACAGTGTAAACCTGCAGCAAACGTATAGTGTTCTATATAGAAGAAAAACACAAAATAAAACACAATAGTAATCAAAATGTGCTGGGCAAATTTGAACAATTACACACCCTACCAAAGTATTCTTAAATTTTTCTCTGCCGTTTCTTCAGCGTAACACTCAAACTGAGTTACGCTGAAATTACATAAACATTTCTTTCCTTTTTTTGGTGTGTAATTGTTAACATTTGCATAGCACATTTTGGTTACTCTTATATGTCATCAACTAACATCATGCTAATTGGCTATTACACATAGTGGTCAATGACTTGTGATGCATAAAGTCATTCCTTGTCAAGAAGAATTTGGGGTAATATATGTGTATGCAACATTTCTAAAAGAGGACTTTATATATTTATGTTGTTTGCGAGGGGTTTATTATAGAACACAGTACATCTTGCTATATTTTACTTTGATTTCATTGAACGATAGTGGGCATTGAAAATGTTCTAGGTTAAGTCAAATCATCTCTCATTGCTCAACTCAATTTACTCAATAAACTGGTGATCGTTGTCAACCTCCTCTAGACAACTAAAACCAACGATGCCTGTCATTCACACATCTTCACAGAACCTAAATGCTTTTAATGAGCCTCACTTTATGATTTCACCATATTCATCCCATTTAATTCTCTCTTCTGGTGCAGGAAACATGGGATAGGATTTCTTTGCCTGTTTGAAGAAGCTTCCCTTCCTGCTCCCTTCACTCTTCATCATCAGGTCATGTTTGGCCTTGTGTAAGGTTGGTTGGTCAATGTCCTCCTCTGTATCACTGTCGTCACTGGAATCAATGTCTGCTCTAATGAAACAATACAAAGCAAAGGTTAGAGTAGGAGATCCTTGACCTTGGTGAACTCAATGAAATTTAAAAAGGATAAAGCACTAAACTCTTTAGATTGCTCCAGTTTTTTGGCAGCTTCCTTCTTCAGTTTCTCTTTTTCCAAATACTCCTCCAGTTCCTTTCCTTCAAGCTTCACGCGTTTTCTAAGCTGAAATAAATAAATAGAGGAAGTGTCAATAATTTTCCTCTTTGCTCTTAAGCCCACTGATTGTTTTGAACATATCCAAGAAGCAGGAGGCAAAACTCGAGTAAAAACAACTGAAGCCAAGGGTTCAAACAAATATTACAGATTGTGCCCAATGTCTAAATTTTGTGTGCAATTCTAAGGATGGAACTCTCCTTTGAGTTGCTGAAAATAAATAATACACAGATCCTAAATAGGACAGCTTGGCTTCTTCATTTAATAATTATTTGAAAACCTCGCTACTACAATATGTGGCATTTGCTTTAATGCTTTCGGAGACCTATAGTAGAGTGATACCATCTACAATTCCTCACATTGGATCAGTGATGTGCAAAGTCATAATATTATAAAGGATATCCCGGTTTTCAAAACTGGCAGGCCAGGCAAACAGATCAGTCACACTGGAGAAGATAGGAAGATCTAAACAGATGTCACAGTTTATAACATTCCAACAAAACAAACTTTGCAAATATGTGTATATTTGGCAACTGGGGATAAATAAAATCAGAGAGACTTGAAAACAGAAGATTGATTGTGGGTTTAAAAAATAAAATTGGATGTTGGGTGGCTGTATTTAGCATTGTGTTAAACAGAATTCGTGCTGTGACAAAAAGGGCCATAGCTATATGTGTGATCCATTAGATTACAAAATGAACACAGGGATTGGTGAATAAATGTGGGTCATGCAACTCTCACTACAAAAATGATAAAATTATTAGTTTAGAAAAAAGCTTTAAAGAATACAGCTTCGAGACAGACGTATGGCCTGACCCCACGTGTACACATTACCTCCATATCTATGATCTTTTCTGAAGGGTTATCAATAAGAAAGCGAGTAAGTGTTCCTGGAGTTGTTCTGTAGGTGAGGATGACAGAGTTTTTGGGGTCCTGGCACCACTGAATAAAGAGCTCCCTGGAAAAACCGCACTCCAGATCAGGTTGGCTTGCTAGGACCACTTTAGGGCTAGGAACACGTGCAAGGTCAGCAAAACCATGACATAAAGTAAGGTGACGGAACTGGAATGGATTGTTCCTTTTATCTTCGAAGCATCTCATCAATTTGTCACTCATCCATTCAACCTGGGGGGGAAAAAAACAAACAAAAAACACAGTTCTTTCAGAGGGAAGGTATAGAAGAGAAGTTGCTTTATAACTCATTCATTGTCAGAGAACCACAACAAATAATCAACTCTGATAGCACTGAAGAGTTTTAAGAGGGAGTAGTGGCATTTTCTTTTTTTTCTTAGAGTTTCAGGAAGCACATTGAGACAAATATTGTTCCATAAGGTGTTGAAAGCCTTACTACCCCATATTTTCCCTCTAGATGGAGCTATTTGAAGGGAGTTGTCTACTATTTGTCTACATACCACAGCAGAATCCCAATGGAAGTGAATAGCAAATTAAAAACTTGGGTTTCAACAAAAGTATTCCTTCACCCATCAACTCTTAGCATAGTGAACGGACTGAAAAAAAATATACAGTCATATAAAGCCAACTATTAATGGACAGAATGGGGTCAAGGAAGAAAGAGTGTAATCAAAAAAGTGTAATTAATGACATATTAGGAGTAAATGAACAAAAAAAATATATAAATATATACATAAAAAAATAATAAAATATGAGAGAGAGAGAGAGAGAGAGAGAGCGAGAGAGAGACAGTGACTTAAAATAGAGCTCAACGCACCTGAGACTTGGAAAACTCAACTACATTGTAGCTGACATTATTTAGGAGCGCCAAAGAGTAAACCCCAAGGCCAGCATCCTTGGTTCTCCAAATCTGGTCTAGAAGCTGTGCAAGTTCCAGTACCCGTCCAGCCGTATCCACCGCAATGAGGACATTCCCGTCACCTCGTAGGGTTTCCAGGACATTTGCTACAAAAACACAACGTAGTTTCATTAGCATAGAACATATCGCCAGCAAAAAATGATTATACTTCACTTGTTCAGGGTAGAATAACAGTGTAGACTTGTCCAAAATTTTAGTGAGTATTTATTTACCAAATTATGAGCAGTCATGTTTAAGATAAGAAACATTTTAAAGCTAGCCAGTAAACAAAACTCACTCTGATATAAAAAAATATATTTATGTACATAAATATACCCATATAAATACACTCACTTTTTCTATATATGCAAAAAGAGGTACTCCATGCACCTTCCTCCATGCAACAGCTGCTAATATAGTGGTTAGACCACCACTATGTAAATTCACGGGCACCATCCACTGTTTGTTTGTTTATGTCAAACCATTTACAAGCTGTTGGCCAAATCTGTGCTTTCCATAGCACCCATAGCCAGATTACATTACAGCTGAATTGATAATGTGGAAAATACACTTCCACGTTATCAAGTGCAGAGAACCCACATCTCAGCTTATTTTGCAATTCAGATTGATAATATTGAAGTGTGGTTTGAACTGTAGTGGTTACAGTCCTGAAGAGAGCAAATTTAACGCAAAAACCCTTAACTGATGCCTCATCTGCCTTTAGAAATGGCAGAAAGGAAACGTCAAAATACTTTTTACATGATCCTATGGTATATTACAGGGGTAAAGTATTTTATATAGTGTCTCACAAATTAGATATCCTCTCCTCTAAGAGAGCTTGAGATATAATAGCATCAACATGTGAGTGTCACATGTGTGGTTACAAACATGTGCATCAAGGGTCTGTGTGGTGTGGTAACAAACCTTACCTCCAGCAACATGTTGCATGCAGCCATGGCTAAACTTAAGCTACCTTGCCAGGGTTTTAGTTTCCACATATTAATAGAGGGAGGAAACTTTGTGCCCCACATATCGCAAAGGTTTTACTGGGCTTTAAATTATCAAAATTTTTGCATTTATGAAGTCAGTATTCAATAGTTTAGAGAATGTTGTGCCTCAGACCCAAATTAAGTAGGCCGGAGTTTTAATATAAAACAGAGTACTATATAAATAAAGCAAATAAATTATCAGGATACTTACTTAACAACTGCTCATCTCTCTGTTTTCTCCTGGGCTGTACATAGGTGGCATTAAAACAGTCTGTGATAAGGAGGGAAGGTCTATTGATCATCTCGAGGGAGCAGCCGTTCAAATGTCTGAAATGAAAGCAAACAATCAGCCCAGCATTGCTTGACATTCAATCATGGCAAGGGGAAAAAGGAAGGAAAGGGCCCTGATAAATGTCCCATTTTACAGCACTGTTTGGTGAAGCTCGTTTTTTATTCCCCCAACCCCCCCCCACACACACACAGTACTGTGAGGGATAAGTGGTTCCTCAAGAGAGAACTAATGGCATGTGGCGCCTGTCTGTTATTTTATGAAAGAAAGAAAGAAAGAAAGAAAGGGGAGAGAAAATGATCAAATCATTTAGATTTTCTTTTTCAAGGACATCATATTGTTTGGACCTAAGGAATATGGACAGAAAGTGCCACATGGCATTGAAAATTAACCTAGTACCCACTGAGCTTGTCTACACCCAAAATGAATATAGAGAACACAATGTCTACAGTTCTTTGGCCCAGCTCAGTTTAAGCAATAGTATATAAGAATGTATCATACATCTCTCTCTTGTGATTGAAATCTACAGCATAAACAATTTCTTCTTCTCCATCTTTCACAATTTTCCATATGGTCCCTCCGATCATGTGCCCGGCTGGCAAAGGCGTTATGGACAAACCATGTCCTTTCCCTGGGAAAGAGAAACCATATTAGTAACCGAGTTGAAAAGGAAAAATGTTTGGCCTCTGGAAAAAAACATAATATAACCAAGAATTTTTTACCTTTTAGATGCACAATTTGGGAGAATTTCAGTTGCTGTATTTTATCAAATGCGCAGTCCACATCATCCAGAGTAAACAGATTGAAATCTTCAGTATTATGCCGAGACTAAAAAAATAAATAAAAAATAAGACAAAATGCTAAGCTTTACAACAAACTCAATTGTGTTAAAGCTCATATTTAGTAAAGTTCCAAACATACCTGGTACATATCATACATAAACATTTGCCCCATCTTGTACACTGGAATCGTGGCATATATGGCGCAATTTAAACCCATTCTCCCAACGGCATATGGAAGAGCCCCAAGGTGCAAGGGATCCGGGTGAGACAAGAGAACAGCATCCACCTGATGAACATATCTGGCAATAAAATGATAAATGTTTTAATATCACAGATTTATCAGATTAGTACAATAACTAGGTTTGCAATCCCAGCCATCGGAGATTGTGGCACGGGCCAGAGGTAAAAAAAAAACCAAAATAAATCTGTGCTTTCACAAAACAACATGATGGCTAGTAAATGTGCTGCTGAACAAATCTGAAAGGAGTTCTCTGGTGTGATATAAACCAAAATACAAAATATAATATCTCACCACTGGTGTGATATACCTGTATTGCACAATACAATTACAAGTTGAACTTTATTAACAAACTAAGGTGAAAGGGTAACATAAAGAAAAGATGGGAAATGAAGACAAGATTAGCATTGGCTTTAATGAATCATGAGGAAAGCAGCTCCCAGACATCTGGGTTTCCATAGTAAGTCATCAATGGCCCACGTTCTCCTGGCACATTGGATACCCATTATTTTCTCCTATAGACTTACATTAAAAAATATATATAGAGTTAGAATTTATGGCTTAAACTGATTTCTTCAGAAGTTGGAAAATAATGGCCGCTACAAAATTGTCATGACATTTTCCAAGATCTGCTGCATCCTAAAACATCATATCGCCTCTCAACCAATGCATCCCCTGCCCAGTCACACTAATGACTGATAACCTTAGCGTTTCAGGCATTGTTGGATGTTCTCTTGCTGCTTCCCTGGTGACAAGTACATAATCTGTTTTGTGAGCATGTTAGGAGATTTTGCAAAGCCTTTGTAATGTAATCAGAAGGAAGACTGATCTCTTCCAACTTCAACAGCTGTGAGAAAAAACAGTCACCAACCACATTTACTGGTTGTTACGGTAATATGAGATGAATGGGAGAGTGGGGATATACCCAACTAAATTGTTTTTTTCTCCCTAATAAAAATAACACACTACCCCATGTGCCTCTTAGGAGGCCTCCGCCACACAGTTAAACGAGCCCATAACAACCGTATATCGATACACAATATGTGATTTCACCTACCGTAAAACCCACTCAATTTTACGCACAAACCTATGTTTAGCAGGGTGAATTAATGTTTCTGTCTGCAATGGATCAGCCGGTCACACTAGTCTGCGAGCATTATAAGCCTGATCTTAATGATAAGCACTCGGACAGTTTAACCAATGCATATGACAAGACGCCTGCCCTAGCGGAACCATACCACAGCGAACACAGTATGTCTTAACCCAGCCTGTAGTTAATTTAGCATGTTTAACCAAACTTACGTCTAACTTTTAATATACTTAGTTACCCTACCATGTTATGGTATTTAAGCGATATTTATTAGCCTGGCTTAGCTGAACCAAATCAGAGCAATGTTTATTAGCCTGTTATTTTCATGATTATACATAAAATGTGCAGACCAAACTGCCACACTTTGAAATGTCTTGAAAATGCTTGTAGATGCTGTTGTGGCTCTACAAGCTTGTTGTCATTGTCAAAATTAAAAAAATAACACTAGTTATTTATGACCTGACAAGCACCGGAGTATGTAGTTAATTTTATTTTATCTATTGTAACTTAGAGGAAATAGCTGCATGAGCAAAATTATTTAACTCCTTTAAAACAGCAGATTATGGAGCAGTGAGACTGCAGGAACATGACCTATACACCAAAACTGCTTTATTAAGCTAAAGTTGATTTGGTGCTTAGAGTGTCCTTAAGACATTTTTGGCTCTGTATCAGCGTTGGCATGTTCTGATCTAGTCCATTTCCAGGAATGAGTTTCTGAAAACCTTTAAAAGGACAGGTTGTTCTCACAATAAAACTACATTAGCAAACGCAAAGCACCTACAAACAAAAAAAGAAAACTTACTTCTTGATGGAGTCTATAATGTCCATGGAAAAATTCTCATCCCAGCCGCAATCCAAGAGAAAGCGGAATTCGTCAACTTGAAGCAGGTAGCAAAGAGCAGATTCCTCCTGCGCTCCAGAAAGCGTTGTTAGCTTAATGATAGACGTCATTCTTGCAATTATAAGAAATCTAAAAACATTTTTTTTTTAAACAAAGCATCAACATATCAGCTGGCAATGCAGGGAAGTGGGTAAACATAAAACCATCAATGTTAAGTACTAGTTGTTTAGAGGACTTGTCATCCACTTTTGTGTTGACAACTGTGACAATTAATCATCTAAAATTTAAACATACACTGATCAGCTATACCATTAAAATCACTGGCCTAATATGTAGGTCCCCCACTTGCTGCCAAAACAGCTTGGATGCGTTGAGACATGGACTCTACAAGATCTATGAACATGTCCTGTGACATTTCCCCCTCCACCCCGCCAAACCATTTATATTGTGAACGCATGTTACAAGAATATGGAACAAGTGACTATCATTTTCAAACTATCAAGACTGCTTTTAAGCTGCACCACTTTTGGTAGGTACTAACCACTGCATATAGGACTTACCTTTGAGATGCTTACACCCAGATCTCTAGTCATAACTATTTATAACCTTGTTAAATAATTTAGATCTTTTTGTTGGCCTTTTTTTCCTGCTACCAACACATTAAATTCGAGAACGGACTGTTCACCTGCTGCCTAATAAATCCCAGCCCTTGATAGGTGCCGTTGTAACAATATCAATGTTATTCACGTCACCTGTCAGTGGTTTTAATGTTGTGGCTGATTAGTTTTTTTTTTTTTTTTTTATTGGTCTTTTTAAATTGTTCAGAGTTAAGTTCCATAGGCCCATTGTTTTGATTCCATACCCCAAATGATATAGATATGCCTGGTTGAGAAACACTGTGCTAGACAATTAGCAACAGGGCAAGTAAGGCCACAAGTTTATTATGGCAGGTATCCCAATCAAGAAGGCTCTCTCGCCATTCCATAATCAGCTGTAATACCATCTCCTTGGACCCTCAGCACTAGGTTACGCAGATCAAAACCATCTCAAATTAATGCTGTTCCCAATGGGTTTCAGGCCAAATGTTTTAGAGTTAGATTAATCAATAATGTATTTTTAGTTTTTTTGTTTTTTTGTTTCGTAGTTAGGGACAGGACATTAAAACTCTAAAAGCCATTATGACGATCTGCTGTGCTAGGCGGTTTACACTCTATTCTCAGTCCTTGCACACTGTTCTCTGACATGTTGCTCTTTGTCACCCATGAGGTTTTTCTCTCCTTCCAAAGATCCGGTGTCTTTTTAACTGAACTCTCTGTACCATGTCAAGCTCCATTTATTCCATACTCACAGCAGTCATGTGGAATTCATATCGCGCAAAGCTTGAGACTTATAATTCATGCTACATGGGGAGGGTGGGTATTGATTGGGTCAGACCACAGTAATCACAGTATGGTCTGGCACTCTCTGATGACTTTGAGCACCGGACTGCAAGGAAGCGTTTACCACAAGCACCCACACTGGACTACCATGGACTTTTCACACCCCAAGGACCACCAAATTCATAGTTTAGTGAATAAACGTGTCTATCGCAAGGTGTTTTTTTTTTTATCTGAAAGTATTTTGTGTTTAAGGGTAATTAGATTGCAATGTTGGACAAGTAGATTTAGTAAAAAAAAAAAAAACAACACACCCCTGTCTAAACACCAGACTGCATGATTTCACATCTCTGGGATCTTAGTAATAGACTTTGCTATCTCAACCATTATGTCTGGGTGCCAGCCTGCTCTTGTTCATTCTTCAGCCCTCAGGGCCAGATTGTTGATTTTTTTTTTTTTTTTTTAAATCTCTCATAATACTAAACTGCTCATGTAATGGTTTACTTGGTGTCACACCAATAAAGCACCGACTACAAGCTTTCTAGTCTTACTAGGTACAGGCTGTGCCCCTTGTGCCTGGACTGTTTGCCCCAGCTCCCTCACCCCCTTAGTGCAAAGTGTCTCTTGCCCTCCCATATTCTCAAGATACCATGCTACTCACTCTCTCTCTCTCTCTCTCTCTCTCTCTCTCTCTCTCTCTCTCACAGTCCCAGGCTGTGCGCTCTCTCTCTCTCTCTCTCTCTCAGTCCCAGGCTGTGCTCTCTCTCTGTCCCAGGCTGTCTGTCTCTCTCTCTCTCTGTCCCAGGCTGTCTGTCTCTCTCTCTCTCTCTGTCCCAGGCTGTCTGTCTCTCTCTCTCTCTCTGTCCCAGGCTGTCTGTCTGTCTCTCTCTCTCTCTCTCTGTCCCAGGCTGTGCTCTCTCTCTCAGTCCCAGGCTGTGCTCTCTCTCTCAGTCCCAGGCTGTGCTCTCTCTCTCAGTCCCAGGCTGTGCTCTCTCTCTCAGTCCCAGGCTGTGCTCTCTCTCTCTCTCTGTCCCAGGCTGTCTCTCTCTCTCTCACTCTCTGTCCCAGGCTGTCTCTCTCTCTCTCACTCTCTGTCCCAGGCTGTCTCTCTCTCTCTCACTCTCTGTCCCAGGCTGTCTCTCTCTCTCTCACTCTCTCTCCCAGGCTGTCTCTCTCTGTCTCTCTCTCTCTCTCACTCCCTCTCTCTCTCTCTCTCTCAGTCCCCCAGGCTGTCTCTCTCTCTCTGTCCCAGGCTGTCTCTCTCTCTCTGTCCCAGGCTGTCTCTCTCTCTCAGTCCCAGGCTGTCTCTCTGTCTCAGTCCCAGGCTGTCTCTCTGTCTCAGTCCCAGGCTGTCTCTGTCTGTCTCTCTCAGTCCCAGGCTGTCTCTCTGTCTGTCTCTCTCAGTCCCAGGCTGTCTGTCTCTCTCAGTCCCAGGCTGTCTCTCTGTCTCAGTCCCAGGCTGTCTCTGTCTCAGTCCCAGGCTGTCTCTGTCTGTCTCTCTCAGTCCCAGGCTGTCTCTCTGTCTGTCTCTCTCAGTCCCAGGCTGTCTGTCTCTCTCAGTCCCAGGCTGTCTCTCTGTCTCAGTCCCAGGCTGTCTCTGTCTGTCTCTCTCAGTCCCAGGCTGTCTGTCTCTCTCTCTCAGTCCCAGGTGGTTGAGGCCTGTTTCTCACTAATAATGTAACCATGTGCCCGTACCGTTAGCTGTTAGCCGGTAATTATCCGTTAATGGCAGTAACGGTCGCTGAGTTCCTGCTCCTGCGATCAGCCCGCTCTCGTGCCCCATGTACCAGTCTCAGGCCGGCAGTCAGTGTCTCGGGACTCGCTGTATCGGACCCGGCGCCATGTTAGCAGCGCGCAGGAGCGGGGACCAGCTGGGAGCAACCAACTCACACCGCGGGGGGAACCAATGTCTGCTTCACTCCACCCGACTATCCCTGTCTGCCGTACAGGCTGCTCTAACCATACACTGCAAGGCTTTCACAATAACTAAATAATTACCGGTCTATTAAAAACCTCTAGCTGTCCGCAGACTATACATTTCAAATAACCCCCCCCCCCGTGCGGTATAGTGGTCTCTCCCAATGCCCTCTATCCCTGTGCTGGGAGCTCAGTGTGCAGCCTGGGCCGAACACACAGCGGTGAGTGCCACTTACCTGCCCTGGGGGACTGACACGGGGCCCCCGGGAGCCCTGATACATGGCAACCCCCGGGAGCCCTGATACATGGGGCCCCTGGGAGCCCTGATACACGGCAACCCCCGGGAGCCCTGATACACGGCAACCCCCGGGAGCCCTGATACAAGGCAACCCCCGGGAGCCCTGATACAAGGCAACCCCCGGGAGCCCTGATACAAGGCAACCCCCGGGAGCCCTGATACAAGGCAACCCCCGGGAGCCCTGATACAAGGCAACCCCCGGGAGCCCTGATACACGGCAACCCCCGGGAGCCCTGATACAAGGCAACCCCCGGGAGCAGCTGTTATCAGGGACATTATACCAACCTCATATAATGCAGCCCATGGCTACTACAGGGGCATACCCTGATACCCTACACCCCATTATAAATGAGAGGTGGGCATACCCTGATACCCTACACCCCATTATAAATGAGAGGTGGGCATACCCTGATACCCTACACCCCATTATAAATGAGAGGTGGGCATACCCTGATACCCTACACCCCATAATAAATGAGAGGTGGGCATACCCTGATACCCTACACCCCATTATTAATGAGAGGTGGGCATACCCTGATACCCTACACCCCATTATTAATGAGAGGTGGGCATACCCTGATACCCTACAAGCCATTATAAATGAGAGGTGGGCATACCCTGATACCCTACACCCCATTATAAATGAGAGGTGGGCATACCCTGATACCCTACACCCCATTATAAATGAGAGGTGGGCATACCCTGATACCCTACACCCCATTATAAATGAGAGGTGGGCATACCCTGATACCCTACACCCCATAATAAATGAGAGGTGGGCATACCCTGATACCCTACACCCCATTATTAATGAGAGGTGGGCATACCCTGATACCCTACACCCCATTATTAATGAGAGGTGGGCATACCCTGATACCCTACAAGCCATTATAAATGAGAGGTGGGCATACCCTGATACCCTACACCCCATTATAAATGAGAGGTGGGCATACCCTGATACCCTACAAGCCATTATAAATGAGAGGTGGGCATACCCTGATACCCTACACCCCATTATAAATGAGAGGTGGGCATACCCTGATACCCTACAAGCCATTATAAATGAGAGGTGGGCATACCCTGATACCCTACACCCCATAATAAATGAGAGGTGGACATACCCTGATACCCTACACCCCATTATTAATGAGAGGTGGGCATACCCTGATACCCTACAAGCCATTATAAATGAGAGGTGGGCATACCCTGATACCCTACACCCCATTATAAATGAGAGGTGGGCATACCCTGATACCCTACAAGCCATTATAAATGAGAGGTGGGCATACCCTGATACCCTACACCCCATTATAAATGAGAGGTGGGCATACCCTGATACCCTACAAGCCATTATAAATGAGAGGTGGGTATATCCTGATACCCTACACTCAATGACTCGTGAGAAAAGGATAGTCTAAGGTTCAGATCACAATCTACCTTACTCTAGTTTAGGATGGATAGTGCAGAATTTTTAAGTAAATGCTCAATTAAAGTGTGTATAAATATACTATCAGGGCTCAGAATTTCCTCTAGCCATTAGTGAGTGAACATTTAGCCCTGGTGAGCATACCATGGCTTGCAGTTGTGAGCAACCTCTAAGGCCTGGCTAGTAGCAAAGCCCTGCTATTTATTTATTTATCTATTTTAATGGAGGGTTCCCAATTATGTATAGTTTTTTCAAGCATTTCCCTTTCAGAAGTTAACTAAACTCTCTTTTATTCCAGTTCCGGGAGGGTCACCTCACTGCACCTATTATCCTTGTCCTGTGAAGTCTTCATTACTGAAGGCTGGAACACGCGGCACATGCTGCAGCAATTGCTGCATTTCGCCAACAATGCTTCTCTTAGCGAACACTCACTTAAAGGGACACTGTAGTCACTATAACCACTTTGTCTCTTTGAATTGGTTATAGTGCCTGGAGTGCCCTGGCATTGTCCCTCCATTCAGTGTTGCACCATGTTTGTGCAGTATGCCACAAAATAAGAGTCCCTGGCCACCCACAGTCCCGCCCCTTCTGTATGTGTAGCTAAGGCAGAGATTACACACTTCCTTGTTGTCATACCCATTCATACCGTCAGTTGGAGCTCTGACAGGTTAAAAGCAGTCAGCTGACACTCTCAGCCAATCACAGCTGCACATTGCTGCTCAGGGTAATCATTCCTTATTAGCCAAATCAGCACAGAGGGGATGGACTGCCGTGGTGTCTTGTTTAGCATTAAAACATGACAACATTAAAAACTGTTTAATGCTGAAAGAAATGATGGCACCAGGGGACTCCATACACTATAACCAGCTTAATGAGATGAAGCAGATACAGTGCCTACGGTGTCCCTTCACTTAAGCGAGAGTAAGGCAGAAAAACCATCCAGCTTTATGACAGCCAGGAAGTGTTACTAAGGTGATTTTAAAAAAATGCCCATTCCTTTGTCCTAAAATAAACCCACAGGGACAAACTTGTTGAAGGCCATGCTCAGACAGTTAAACCTAAATGTCAAGTTTATTATCTATTATTTTATTATATATTTAGCACCAGCAAATTCTGTAGTGCTGTACAATCCGGGTCCTAATTAAAAGATGTGGCACCCATGGCAGTCCCTTCCACAGATTGTATTAAACAAGCAGCTCATAGGAAGAATAAGCCTGGCAGTAACGTTCGTAATGAACTGTGAATGGGAAATATGGGCAAGTAATTTGTTGCATCATGTGTTGTAATTTGTTTGATATTATTTGTTTTTGCTTGCAGTGGCCATGGTGAATATTATTGGTATTGTGCGTGAGCACTGGCCTGCTGTTCTTGTTCCAATGGGATTTGTGATTGGATGGTACTTGGACCGAAGAAACAATGAAAAATTGTCTATGTTCAGAAATAGAAGTGTCCTTTACAGAAGGTGAGATCTGGATGTCTTAAAGCAGGTCTCAAAATGTGTTTAAAAAAAAAACAAAAAAACAGTTATGGATCTGTGGGGTTGATTACTTTCAGAACCCTTAATGATCCTTTTACAGGAAAGGATATTTGTGGCACACTAGCTTTTAAATGTAAGAGCAGCCAATGTGTATTTCCACCACTGATCTAAAATGATGCAGAAACTTACTAATGTTGTTTTAGTAAATATGAAATAATTTTATTATTTATGTATCACCAACGAATAAGCAGCACTACATGCACTGGGAATATTTTATTCTTTAATATTTGAAGGCTTTTTACATTTTATTTAAATGGCAATTAAACCTCCCTTCATTCCAGCTCCAAGTCAGTCTCCACAGAGCAGCTGCTACAACTCTGGTAACATTATCAGTAGTGATGACATCTGTTCAACCCAACAGAAACAAAAGACCTTGCACACTGATGCCGCATTCAAGGTCCGACCTGCGTGGGGAGAACACCGCTGAATCCACCAATTTTAAACTTGAAAGTAGAAGGACACAGGCGACCCTATGAGATCAAGAAGGTGAAATTTTTTTTTTTTTTTTTTTTTTATTAGTGGGATCACCACTTCACAAAGTTGCAACGTTTCGGCTCAGTAGAGCCTTATTTAAAACGTCACAACTTTGTGAAGTGGTGTTCCCACTAAGAAAAATGTCACCTTCTTGATCTCGGAGTGTCGCCTGTGTCCTTCTACTTTCGAGTCTGTTCAATCCAGTCCTTCTCGTAGAGAAGCACTGTGGACAGAATGCGCACGAACGTCAGTTGTGGCACTCCACCAATTGGATGCCTCTCCCAGAGAACCATTAGATCTAATACTTCTCTATGAGAATCATTAAAGTTATTTTGGTGTAGGGTGGCAGCAGAGAGCGGCAGGTGCTGGTAGCGCTATGTAAGAGGGGGGCTGGTGCAATATTTCAATTATCTCTGGAGGCAGTAGGGAGATAGATGCTAAGAGGAAGTGTAACGACCGTTTCAGCACACAAGGGGTTAAAAACCGTTTAGGCTATATTCCCCTTTTAAATACACAAACAGCTACTGCAAGCACCAATCTCACGAATTGCAAACACACGAATTCACCAACTCCCGAACACACGAATGCTGTTAAACAGCCGAACAGGAAAAACCATACGAACAGCATACAATCCAATTCCCCCCAAGAACGAGACAACACTCCGTTTGAGGGTCAAACAGAACTGATTTACTGGGGCTACCTGCCCGGCTTTTATGCAGGTCTCCCACCTGGTGGACACTCCCCTAGGGGACCAGATGGAAGACTGGGAAACATATTGGACATTGACCAATCACAAGCTTACAATCCCACAATGCATCACAATCCCTCCTCTCTGTCCTGGAGATAATTGGGAAGTAATCCAATTATCTCCAAGGACAGAGGCAATACTCCATTAACCACATGGCAGACAAAGGAAAGTAAAAGACATAAAGTTATATTTAGAACATAAACATTCTACCTATCCCCAGATCGCTTAGATCTGAGCGCCCATTACTACCGGATAGCGCTCAGATCACATACAGTTGCAAGAAAAGGTATGTGAACCCTTTGGAGTGATATGGATTTCTGCACAAATTGGTCATAAAATGTGATCTGATCATCATCTAAGTCACAACAACAGACAATCACAGTCTGCTTAAACTAATAACACACAAAGAATTAAATGTTGCCATGTTTTTATTGAACACACCATGTAAACATTCACAGTGCAGGTGGGAAAAGTATGTGAACCCTTGGATTTAATAACTGGTTGAACCTCCTTTGGCAGCAATAACTTCAACCAAACGTTTCCTGTAGTTGCAGATCAGACGTGCACAACAGTCAGGAGTAATTCTTGACCATTCCTCTTCACAGAACTGTTTCAGTTCAGCAATATTCTTGGGATGTCTGGTGTGAATCGCTTTCTTAAGGTCATGCCACAGCATCTCAATCGGTTTGAGGTCAGGAGTCTGACTGGGCCACTTCAGAAGGCGTATTTTCTTCTGTTTAAGCCATTCTGTTGTTGATTTACTTCTATGCTTTGGGTCATTGTCCTGTTGCAACACCCATCTTCTGTTGAGCTTCAGCTTGTATACAGATGGCCTTAAGTTCTCCTGCAAAATGTCTTGATAAACTTGGGAATTCATTTTTCCTTCGATGATCGCAATCCATCCAGCCCTGACGCAGCAAAGCAGCCCCAAACCATGATGTACCCACCACCATACTTCACAGTTGGGATGAGGTTTCGATGTTGGTGTGCTGTGCCTTTTTTTTCTCCACACATAGTGTTGTGTGTTTCTTCCAAACAACTCAACTTTGGTTTCATCTGTCCACAGAATATTTTGCCAATACTGCTGTGGAACATCCAGGTGCTCTTGTGCAAACTGTAAACGTGCAGCAATGTTTTGTTTGGACAGCAGTGGCTTCCTCTGTAGTATCCTCCCATGAAATCCATTCTTGTTTAGTGTTTTACGTATTATAGATTCGCTAACAGGGATGTTAGCATTTGCCAGTGACTTTTGTAAGTCTTTAGCTGACACTCTAGGATTCTTCTTCACCTCATTGAGCAGTCTGCGCTGTGCTCTTGCAGTCATCTTTACAGGACGGCCACTCCTAAGGAGATTAACAGCAGTGCTGAACATTCTCCATTTGTAGACAATTTGTCTTACCGTGGACTGATGAACAACAAGGCTTTTGGAGATACTTTTATAACCCTTTCCAGCTTTATGCAAGTCAACAATTCTTAATCGTAGGTCTTCTGAGACCTCTTTTGTGCGAGGCATCATTCACATCAGGCAATGCTTCTTGTGAAAAGTAAACCAAGAACTGGTGTGTGTGTTTTATAGGACAGGGCAGCTGTAAGCAACACCTCCAATCTCATCTCATTGATTGGACTCCAGTTAGCTGACATCTCACTCCAATTAGCTCTTGGAGATGTCATTAGTCTAGGGGTTCACATACTTTTTCCACCTGCACTGTGAATGTTTACATGGTGTGTTCAATAAAAACATGGCAACATTTCATTCTTTGTGTGTTTATTAGTTTAAGCAGAGTGTGATTGTCTATTGTTGTGACTTAGATGATGATGATGATCATATCACATTTTATGACCAATTTGTGCAGAAATCCATATCATTCCAAAGGGTTCACATACTTTTTCTTGCAACTGTAAATACCGTACAATTGCCATGGAGCCAAAGTCCTTCATACAGTCTTTCAGTATACGGCTGGGCTCCATGGCATAGCTATCTGGGGTAGCACGGTTTAAACAGTAAAGTACCTAATGGACCGGTGTTCGGATAATTGACTGCAGGTAGGAGAAGGGAGGTTGGCGGCTCAGCGGTGTTCGTGACTTTAACAGTCCGCAGAAAGGCACGAACCAGCCTTTCTGCAGGGAAAAAGAACCATGTTAAACATGGGGCCATAGTATAAAGGGAGCAGGCGAGCAACCAGGCTCCTTCAGTGGCGAGGTTGGTTCCGCCACAGGAAGCACTGGCCTTGCTGCCCGGGATATAGTTATCGTGATTTAATAGATCATGCCCACACATTAGTTAAACCGTGAGCACTTGTTAAGTATCGCATGGGCACGATCTGCTAAATTGCACACATGACGCAGGACATCAACACAACAACAAAAAATAAATATATATTATCCCCGGGTCTCTTTAGTAATGAGTGTGGATTGATGCAAAAAAAAAATATTCAAACAATTGTAGCATTGCTGTGTCAACTGTATAACTGTTGTTTGCAAACTTTGGAGAATGATATTGTATATGATGTATTATTTCCATCTGACATCTACAATAAAAACAATTGTAGCATAAGGCTGCACCATAAAAAAATGAAGTGCTCCAAATACTTGCTGAACGCACTGTAAGTGGTATGTCTAGTTAAATATTGCAACCCTAGTTCGATGTGGAGATGACCAATATGAGGATGTTTAAAGAACAACAGCCATCACAATTTTCACTAATGAATTTTAAAAAGGTTATTACATTATTATAACTTAAGGTGTTATATATCTAAAATGTTATTTTAAATGTAATCTAGTTAAACAGTCATGACTCTGTCATGAGACCAATTGCTGTCCACCCTAATTTGTGTGTTGCTAAAGTTTCATACTAAGCAATCACTGCAGCAGACAAAAGTGCATTTTGCAATAGAAATTGGCACTTTATTAAAGGATCACTACAGGGTCAGGGACACAAACATGTATTCCTGACCCTATAGTGTTAAAACCACTATCTAGCCCCCTGAGCTCCTCATGCCTCCATAAATATAGCAAAATCTTACTGTGTTCAAGCCTGAAGCTGTAACTCTGCATGCTGTTTGTCTCAGAAAAACAAGCAGTCTGCTGACATCATCAGAAGTGTTAGCCTGATCCAATCACAATGCTTCCCCGTAGGATTGGCTGAGACTGACAAAGAGGCAGATCAGGGGCAGAGCCAGCATGATTCAAACACAACCCTGGCCAATCAGCATCTCCTCATAGAGATGAATTGAATCAATGAATCTCTATGAGGAAAGTTCAGTGTCTGCATGCAGAGGGAGGAGATACTGAATGTTTGGATGCATTTTAGGCAGCCATGACCCAGCAAGGATCTTTAACAGCCATCTGAGGAATGGCCAGTGAAGTTATCACTAGGCTGTAATGTAAACACTGCATTTTCTCTGAAAAGACAGTGTTTACAGCAAAAAGCCTGAAGGTAATGATTCTACTCCCCAGAACAAATTCAATAAGCTGGAGTTGTTCTGGAGACTATAGTGTCCTTTTTAAATTAACCTTGGTATACAACCACTGGAAGTAAATCAGACATCCGGTCCAGGGACTTGCAAAGACTTCACATTGAGTTGATTGGGAAGTCTGATTGGACAGCCACAGAATGTCTGGGCTAGGAAGGAGGGTGAGTGCTTGCACATTCTGCAGACGAGAGATGTGAAAAAAAAATGCTTAATAAAAGGCATACGTATTTTCATCATTCGACGTGTATCTACAAATTAGCTATTCATTTATTTTTGTATTTAGGATTTTGAGTACTCTCTTAAGTTGACCACCACATGATCAGATAACAGTCTGAGCAAGCACAGCTGTTCAGCCTAATAAAGTAAAATAAAAAATCAGTTTCATAACTGATTTGATAACAGTAGGCTCTGAGAGCTTTGCCTGCAAGCTTACAATCTAAAGGGATAAGGGGGAGGCACATGGCATGACCCAGATATGGCAAACCGTACAAAAATTTGTTTTATCACTTTTCATGGGTTGGCACCAGGGCACTTGCATGGAGTGTTCCCTTAAACAAAATTAGAGCTATGTTCTAGTGAGCATCTTGGCAGTTTATACCCTAAACCAGGCTTCCTCAAATTCCGGCCCCCCAGATGTTGCAGCATTACAACATCCCATGATTCTATGAATGAAATAGCCTGAGAATCAAGGGAGTTTTAGTTCAGCAGCATCTGGAGGGCCAGAGTTTGAGGAAGCCTGCTCTAAACTGATAACTGTGGTCAGTTGAGAAGACATCACACACTTTTCTCCAGAGCAGAGCTTGAGTACAATAAATAAATTGTGGAATATGCAGCTCACAAACATACAGTTTTGTAATTGGTTGTAATGTTGCTGTTTTTGAAAATAACTTTATGGATTTCTAATTACATTTTGTTCTCAATCTCTAAAGGGAACTGAAACCTGGAGAAGAGGTCACTTGGAGATGAAGAATGGAAAACAAACCTCCTAATTATCTATTTTACGTTGTACCAATAAAACACTGTGTGCTTACTTAAAACATGTCTTCTGTATTGCGCAGTCTGGAACCATCTCTGAGCTAAATGTGACCAATAAATTAACCCTCGGAAGCCCTAATTTTAGAGTTTGTGTTCTGGTACATTTTAGATACCAACTACTCTCTATAGTGGTTGCCAAACCAGTCCTCAAGACACCCCTATCAGTCCATGATGTAGGGATTACCCAGTTGGGTCTAATGTGTTTTTAGAAAAGAAAAGGCATAAAATAAGGACTTTATACAGTGAATAATTAAGATTCCATACAGACCGAGGCATGTTACCATTTTGAACCCCCACGTTCACTCTTTAGTATATAGTGCACTTTCATAGGGCCCAGTATCTAAATGGGCATTTTTCTAAAAAAATACTGCCTTCTTTGTGCGTCTTATGGTTGATCGGGCTATGACCTTACTAGGAAGAGTATCCACTCTATTAAAGCTTCTCAAAATTCCACATTTCAGCCCACAAAAGAAGGATCTAGTATAAAATGTGTTCAAGTTTTACAGTTAGGTTGCCTTATTTATTTTTTTTTTTCCTTTCAAAAATTCAAGTAGTGCACCATAATATTGTGTGAAATCAACAACAACCCAAAAAATAAATAAAAAAATTGCGTAATCGCCTTCCAAAAGGCCGGTTTTTAGAAACAGGCATAATTATAAAATATTTTTAATGTCCCAGAGTTTTTATTTTAGGGATTGTAACAAAGTATTTGTGTAAAGCAGATGTGGGCACATGTCTAAAAGGGATGAAAATTATAAACATATGAGTTTAACATTTATGGTTGGGAAATTATTTAAGGGGTCATTAACATATACTTGTCAGTAGTTGAGTGAGGAGAGAAGCAGGAGAATTCTCCTTTAGGTGGTTCTCTTACTCCCTCTCAGCAGCTACAGGTGCCTTACGTGCTGCGTTTGATTATCTAAGTGAATGCCGTCTGCCGGGGCAATAAAGGACTTGTCGCTTCTTTTAATGCTGACATGGTGGCAAGGGAGCACACACAACAGCATCATTGAAAGCTGTGATCTTCTTGGGGAATTGTCCACAAACAGGACTTGGAGGTATTTGGAGTCGGGAGATGGGTCTTACAATTAGTGTTACACACAAGATGATGGCAACAGAGGCACCTGTTAGAGGAGGTGAATACAAACTAAAGGTAGTTTCTTATTAAGAAATGAAATGCAACATTGAGAATTCTGATGAATTCTATGTTTCTTCCATTAAAGGAACACAATAGCGTTAGGAATACAAATTCATAACACTGTGGGGCCCTGTTAGCCATTTAGGTTCCTGGCACTACTGCACCAGTCTCAATGCTGCCATCCCGCCTCCCTGACTTAGATCATCAGTCATGGTCATAGGAAAGCAATGGCAGGCTAGTGCGCATGTGCGACTCATTACTAAACTGTGCTAATAGGGTGGTTTCTAGGTACAGGTTCAGGTAAGTAAATCCCATGTTTACCTCTCCCTCCACTCCCACCTCGGCCACCAGACCCTGAGCGGCGATGTCACCTCGAGGGTCTTTGTAAATTTGGCAAAGTCCCCACACGGTGACACTGCGGCTTTAAGCAGGCATGGTTATGGCACCCAGACCACTTTTTTTGAGAAGTAGTAGTCCGAGTGTTTATTGTCATTTAAAGTGAACCTGTCATAACATTCTAGAATTAGTTGAAACACTAGCATTAGAAGGTTTTATGATAGATGGATCATGTAAAACTACATTTAATTCTTCAAGGAAGGCAGTTTAACATGGCAGTCACTAAACTGTGTAACCACTACATACTGATGTAGTGGTTATGGTACATTTAGGCCACAGGTGCTATCCACTGGTTAATGATGAAAATGTTTTCAAGTAGTTTGACCAAAACCTGACAAACTCAGCCAATCAATGACACCTATTTACAGAATAAATTGAAATTGATAATGCTTAAGTGGAACTAACGCATAAGCCATACTGTAAAGTGGGTTTTGGGGATGCCAGTTTAGACAAGCCGTTAGTGGTTAATCCATCCATCAGCCAGCCCCTACTGGAGGTATAGGTAAGGCAGAGATTACACATTTTTTCTTTATAGCCATACCTATTCATACCAGCAATGGGTGCTCTGAACGGCTGAAATCCGTTAGTTAACACTGACAGCCAATCGCTGCAGCCGATTGCAGCTCAATTTAATGCTTCCACATTAGGTCAAGCAGTGTATAGGAGATGGCTGCTGGAGACTCGTTTAGCATTAAAACATTAAAAACTGTTTAATATTGAAAGGAAAGAAAGCACCAAGGGACATCAGAAACTATAACCAGTTAGCTGAGAAATGACTTGTGTCCATCAAGTTCAGCCCTTCTAACATCTATAAATTAGTTGAAGCAAATACAGATCCTACAGTGTCCCTTAAAACAGGGGTGGGGAACCTTTGGCCCTCCAGATGTTTTGGACTACATCTCCCTTGATGTTTTGCCAGCATTATGACTAAGAGCATTATTGGAGATGTAGTCCAAAACATCTGGAGGGCCGAAGGTTCCCCACCCCTGTTTTAAGGGACATTGTAGGAACTGTATTTGCTTCAACTAATTTACAGATGTTAGAAACGCAGAAGTTGATGGACTGCTTTAAAAGAACACTCCAGTCACAAAACCTTATCTTAATGAAGTCTTTATGGTGCCAGGAGGCCCATTAGCGTTTTGTTATCTTGAGGGGCTGCAGTTCACCCAGGCGACATCCGGCTTCTGAACCTGAATTTCAGGACGTATGAAGTGTGAACAGGCAGGGAGGGGTGCGCCGCTGGTATGTTAGATCAGTAAGTCCCCATTCATTATAAAGATGGTGACCGGAGTGTTCCTTTAACTGAATGATCTCTTACTGTATATGAATTCCATGTACTGCTGCGCTTACTCAATTACTGGCTCACCATAGTGATTCTGATAAAGGTTCAGGAAAGAAAGGACTGTGTGACTTCCACTTTCTGGTTTTCTATGTGAATTTAAAAGTCAAAAAAAAAAACACAAACTGAAAACAGAAATAACTTGGAATATGTTTTGGAATTCATTAATTGTGTCCTAAATTTTGAAATTCACGTTCAATGCTGGGTAGTTCTCACTGTAGTAAATAACCCTGTCTGTATGTGTGATTTCTATTTTCAATCCCCTGTTCACTTGGAGTAGTGACAGCTAAGCCATAGGGAATAATGGAAGTTGCCCGGTTCAATCATGGCCTCCAGGCGCTTGCTTACGTCAATACAGGCCGGAAGAGAAGGGAGATATGGGTAGAAAGCTGGTCACGTGACAGGCGGCCAGATCACCTGACTGCCATTCGGTCACATGATCACACGGCTTGCTTCCTGATTGGCTGTCCAAACGCCGGTACGCTGGTGACGTTTTCGTGAGGGGGCGGGGTCCACGACCCGAGATAAACATGGAGTCTATATTTCATGAGAAAGTAAGTTGGGCACCGGGTATTGGTCTGGCATGGTTCTGGAGGGCAGATATGGCGGGTGATACCCGGCAGCCATCACGGGGGGAGGGCATCAGCTATGATGGACAGTCAGTGTGTGTGTGAGGCCCCCAGGAGCTGAGATCACTGGACATCCGGGGCTCTGGGGGCTGTATCCAGGGGTTTAACCCTCTCAGGGGGGAGGTGGTGCACAGACAGCACCATGCTCTCATATCCTGGGGTGCAGGGACATAGCAAGCTCAGGGAGCACACAGCAACCCCAGCTGTGACCAGGAATCTGCCTGGGTACCCAGACTGTAATTACTACTGACTGGCAACTGGGGAGGGGGCACTGCTTCCTTCTAACATCTCTTAAAGTGGGAGAACAGGGGGCAACATGTGCAGAATGGATGGGTAACAATATTATAAAGTGCCCCAGAATCAGCTGGCGCTATATAAATACCAATAATAATAAAACAGGTAGGCACCCTCTGGATTATTCCCTGTAAAACATAATATGGTAAAACACTGCGGAATAATTTGGAGCAATATAAATTCCAATGATAAAACAGGTAGACACCCTCTGGATTATTCCCTGCAGGACATAATATGGTAAAACACTGCGGAATAACTTGGAGCAATATAAATTCCAATGATAAAACAGGTAGACACCCTCTGGATTATTCCCTGCAGGACATAATATGGTAAAACACTGCGGAATAACTTGGAGCAATATAAATTCCAATGATAAAACAGGTAGACACCCTCTGGATTATTCCCTGCAGGACATAATATGGTAAAATGCTGCGGAATAACTTGGAGCAATATAAATTCCAATAATAAAACAGGTAGACACCCTCTGGATTATTCCCTGTAAAACATAATATGGTAAAACACTGCGGAATAACTTGGAGCAATATAAATTCCAATGATAAAACAGGTAGACACCCTCTGGATTATTCCCTGCAGGACATAATATGGTAAAACACTGCGGAATAACTTGGAGCAATATGAATTCCAATGATAAAACAGGTAGACACCCTCTGGATTATTCCCTGCAGGACATAATATGGTAAAATGCTGCGGAATAACTTGGAGCAATATAAATTCCAATAATAAAACAGGTAGACACCCTCTGGATTATTCCCTGTAAAACATAATATGGTAAAACACTGCGCAATAACTTGGAGCAATATAAAGTCCAATAATAAAACAGGTAGACACCCTCTGGATTATTCCCTGCAGGACATAATATGGTAAAACATTGAGGAATAACTTGGAGCAATATAAATTCCAATAAATGACAGCGAGTGCAGTATGTGTTCTTGTGGACATGTTGCAAGTAGATTAGTCCAAGTAATTAGCTCAATTTCCAGTCAATTGTACAAAACATGATTCTTGTGTGATTTTTTTTTTTTTCATGTCCATGCAGATGGAAATCATATATATGTGTGTGTGTGTGTGTATATATAGTTGTACCTTATAACATATATATATAGATAGATAGATAGATACACTCCCTAATACGTCAGCAAGAAATCTTCTAATTTTCTTTCAAATTATACACAATTTAAATGTGGTTGCTATTGCTGTGAAAGATAAGTGCTTTTTACATGAAAAAATGTGAGAAATCTGTGAAAGTTTTTTTGAGCATTTTCAGTTGTTTTAGCACACAATGTCCACGACTTTTGCATGAGAGATGCCTGGATTTTGCTCACTTTGGAACATTATCACACAGCGCAGTTTCAACATACTGTATTAATGTGGGCACGGAGCTCATCCTTTGTCATCTGTGATGTGGAAACTACAAAACAGGGTCATATTTGTTTTGCAGGTATTGCTTACCATGGAATAAATGGTTGAAAATGCAATTATTTTTTTTTAAACAAAAGCACTCGCTCCACTTTTATGTGGTGATTGCATTTTACTATAAGTTGTAAATCTGGTTGAATATTTGCAGAGCTGGTGTTGTGAAGCTTTATGTTATAAGGTACAACTATTTTACATTCATTTTTCCCAATTATGGTTTCACTGATAAAATATGTGAACTGGCAACTTTTATTGTAAATTGGATGAGAGCTATGAATATGTTGATATGCATTATAACTACAGATGCAAATAGGTACCAAATGAGTGCATTCTTCTGACGAAATCAGTCAATGTGATAAATGCCATATTCCAATAAGTGATAAATGTTTTCAGTTTTTAGAGCCAGGGAGATGTAAAATTAAATTAAATATTGCACGTGATCACTTGGAAGTAGTTTGTCTTTTACACTGACCAGTTTCTATATGTTTAGACTTTATTTATATGAAAGGGCTGCAAAAATCTCCAATGCAATTGTTTTAACCTGAGTTTAAAAAAAAAAAAAAATGTGCCAGATCACCTTTTGCTTACATGTTTAGAAGTGACCAGTTAATGGGTGTTCATTTTGTTAGTTAAAAGTGGTAAAATCATTAGTATCATAAAGGGAGCAAACTCGTTGCACAAGCACCTGTTATGGATATGCAAGAAACATCTCTTATGGCAAGTTGATTTCTCACTTCTTGTGAAGTGTGGTTAAAGAATTGTCTTAGACCATCTACAGACCACAATCCTATGCCATTAACAATCTATAAAAAGCTATCATTGTAATTGTTTAAAGTTTTTCATCTGCAAAATAGTAAACTGACTTGTCATGTTTTTCTGTGTTTCTAATGCAGCAAGAAGGATCTTTGTGTGCTCAGCACTGTCTCAATAACTTATTGCAAGGGGAATATTTCAGCCCGGTGGAGTTATCTTCTATAGCAATGCAGTTGGATGAACAAGAGAGGATGAGGATGGCCGAAGGAGGCTTAGCCAGTGAAGAGTACAGGATATTCATGCAAGTAAGATATTGCTTAATGAGAAACCTATATGATGTGTTTGTTAATTGTGTTTTACAAAGTCTCATTCAGTTTAAAATGTTAAATGCACACTGTGCTAACAAAAGTAATTGCAAATAGGTGACAGGCTCTTTTGCAAACATGTCCTGATTCATTTAAATAGTGGTCTAAATCTTACTTGAATTGCCTTGAGAATTATTCCTTTTTACTCTGTTAATTTTACTTGCATAATTTTAGGGATATATGCACTTACTGAAAATAACACTTTTCTTGGGTAGGATGATGCATAGAATATGTTTTATGCCCTTTAATTTAAAGCCATGTTATTTTTATTAGGCAATAAAGGATGGTGTTAACATTTGCATTATCATATTCCTATCTACTGTTAATAAAGAGGTGAGCTGTATTGCTGATATCTAGTGAGTAATAAGGGGTGATTGATAACAGCAGTATCCTTGATTTGTAAATAAGTGAGTTAGAGCAGATCCCCTGGAGGGGTAAGAGCTAGAGCAGGGGTAGGCAACCTTCAGCACTCCAGATGTTGTAGACTATATCTCGCCTGATGCTTTGCCAGCATTATTGCTGTAAGAGCATTATGGGAGATTAAGTCCACCACATCTGGAGTGCTGAATGTTTCCTACCCCTGAGCTAAAGTGCAGGATTGCCACAGTGCTAGAGCACAGCTCTCCAGGATTGCCACAGTGCTAGAGCACAGCTCTCAGGATTGCCACAGTGCTAGAGCACAGCTCTCAGGATTGCCACAGTGCTAGAGCACAGCTCTCCAGAATTGGTACAGTGCTAGAGCACAGCTCTCCAGGATTGGTACAGTGCTAGAGCACAGCTCTCCAGGATTGCTACAGAGCTAGAGTACAGGTCTCCAGGATTGCCACAGTGCTAGAGCACAGCTCTCCAGGATTGCCACAGTGCTAGAGCACAGCTCTCCAGGATTGCCACAGTGCTAGAGCACAGCTCTCCAGGATTGCCACAGTGCTAGAGCACAGCTCTCCAGGATTGCCACAGTGCTAGAGCACAGCTCTCCAGGATTGCCACAGTGCTAGAGCACAGCTCTCCAGGATTGCCACAGTGCTAGAGCACAGCTCTCCAGGATTGCCACAGTGCTAGAGCACAGCTCTCCAGGATTGCCACAGTGCTAGAGCACAGCTCTCCAGGATTGCCACAGTGCTAGAGCACAGCTCTCCAGGATTGCCACAGTGCTAGAGCACAGCTCTCCAGGATTGCCACAGTGCTAGAGCACAGCTCTCAGGATTGCCAGCAGTGCTAGAACACAGATCTCCAGCATTGGCACCGTGCTGTGAGCACAGCCTCCAGACTGGTACAGTGCTGTAACGCTCTCCAGGATTACAGGCAGAGCACAGCTCTCCAGGATTAAGGTGCTAGAAGCACAGTTTCCAGGATTGGCACAGTGCTAGAGCACAGCTTCAGGATTACAGTGCTAGGAGCACAGTTTCTCTAGGCTGGCAGGCTATAGAGCACAGCTCTCCAGGATGGCACAGTGCTAGAGCACAGCTCTCCAGGATTGGCACAGTGCTAGAACACAGCTCTCCAAGATTGGCACAGTGCTAGAACACAGCTCTCCAAGATTGGTACAGTGCTAGAGCACAGCTCTCCAGGATTGGTACAGTGCTAGAGCACAGCTCTCCAGGATTGGTACAGTGCTAGAGCACAGCTCTCCAGGATTGCTACAGTGCTAGAGTACAGGTCTCCAGGATTGCCACAGTGCTAGAGCACAGGTCTCCAGGATTGCTACAGTGCTAGTGCACAGGTCTCCAGGATTGCTACAGTGCTAGTGCACAGGTCTCCAGGATTGCTACAGTGCTAGTGCACAGGTATCCAGGATTGTTACAGTGCTAGTGCACAGGTATCCAGGATTGTTACAGTGCTAGTGCACAGGTATCCAGGATTGTTACAGTGCTAGTGCACAGGTATCCAGGATTGTTACAGTGCTAGTGCACAGGTCTCCAGGATAGCTACAGTGCTAGAGCACATGTCTCCAGGATTGCTACAGTGCTAGAGCACAGGTCTCCAGGATTGCTACAGTGCTAGAGCACAGGTCTCCAGGATTGCTACAGTACTAGAGCACAGATATTGAGGGATTGTAATGAAGTGATCTTGAACACTGATCTCCAGAGCTATTAAAAGGGGTAAAAGCACATATCCCCAGAGTATAAATATGGGTGAGCTAGAATTTTGTCTATTGCATTTATTTCTTAGTGGGTGGTGCATATATCTTCTACTACCGCTATATATAAGAATATGTTGCTAATTGTTTTCTGGGTTTTTGTTTTTTGCTCTTTTTACAGCAACCCTCTGGAAACATGGACGACAGTGGGTTCTTTTCCATCCAGGTGAGTTATGATTCACTTAATAAAACCTTGCCTTTTAGTTCTTGTCTTTCGAAGCTCTGCAGACAAGTTGGCCACTAATTATAAATGATAACGACGTGCATTACCACGGCATTCATCTTTTCATTGGTTTGTTATTTCTACACAGGTTATAAGTGATGCCTTAAGAGTGTGGGGGTTAGAACTAATTCTATTCAACAGTCCAGAGTATCAGATGCTTGGAATCGATCCCATGTAAGATCTTTTTCAGAATATTTCAATTTGTGCTAATACCCTTTTGCATGCAGACTTTATATTTGAATAAAAGAAACTGTTGTGAGATATTTAATTGTTTATATTCACCTTTTAGTGTCTCATCCATCAGGAGATCTCATCACTGTTGTCTCCTGTGCAAGCATGAGAGTCAGTCTGTGCTGTATACTGAGAGACTGCAGCATCCCCCATAGAACTGCTTTTATTTTGAGAGCAAATGCTTTTTCCAAAAATTGTCACTGACAATAGTGGACTGCAGACGTTTAGTCTTTTGTCAGCATTAGCTTGGCTCATACCATAAATTTGTTCCTGCTTTTTCTTATATCCTTTTAACTGTGTTGGACTTTTAATGAATTTCCAAAGCAGTCAACATGAGTATTTCAAAACCTTTTATCTTTATGAAATACCATAAAAATAGTAAAGGGGAAGTGTCTGTATTTACACAATAGCTCTAAAACAGGTCCATTTTAATTTTTTTTTTTATAGCGTAACCCGATTTTGAAAAAAAAAATAGAAACCAGGACCGTGTGACTGGGAAAGCGGTTTAATCTTTGGTTTAGTACTCTAATGGCAGTTTTTTTAAATATATATGTCAGGTTTCTGCAAATTTATTAATGTTTAATATCAATATTAATCACTATGCTCACTTTATTAAAGGGATAAACATCACTTTGAGACAACTGTCTCATTCAAAAGCCTTAGCTTTGAATGAGACAGTTGCCTCACTCTTTTTAGGCTGAAAAAGAAGGTAAATATTTTTTTTTTCTTTTCATATTTGCATGCTTCTTTTTTCTTATGCTTTCCACACCCACTCCAGAGTGGACACTTATCTATCCAATCAGTGTTCTATCCCTAGGAATGCTGTAAAAGTGCATTAAGCATGCCTGACAGATTTATACATGTGTTGTTGGAAGATACCTTCACCTTGCAACATTTTGACAGGAGGAGAAAATGGGGAAGTCTGATCAGTGTGATCATACAGATCAGGCTCCAGTGTCTGGTTTCTCATTCCTGCTCCTGCAGTAATACCCTTTTCTGTCATTAATGGCCTGTAGCTAACTGAAAGGCATGCCCAAATATCTAATCTGACCAAGTTTATAGTAAGTTTATAAACATATATTATATACTTTTCAAAGTTTTTCTTGCTTTATGCTGTATATTGGAACATATGTGTTTCTATGTGTTTAGTTAATAAATAATTGTCAAGAGATGCTGGTCCCTTTAAATGTGAATTGCAAAATTTAGGTTAGAATAGTATATTTGGGGAAAAAGCAAATTTAGAGAAATTTGTCTTTGGCATGAAATTTGATATACACTTTTTTATTAGTTCTTTACATATCAAATTAAAGCTTTTATTGAGGAATGAGAGGTGATCATAAACCTAACAGAATTCTCATGTAAGTTATGGACACACAGGTTCATCCGCCACTAAAGTATTAATCGTTGCTGGAGATTGATAAACGCGCTATTCCCATTCATCACGAAGGCAATTCAGATGACCAGTGAGGTCATTGTAAGAAACTTACTGTACAGGTTATTCTCATTGAAAGCAGAATATAGGAACACTCGAGTGCTAAATCAAGACTTTCATCTTTTGATTTACAATTGAATATCAAACCTGCACTTGTGTTAGAATCAGTGCTCATGGTAATAGATTATTACACCTGCTCATGGGTGATTATCATTTTTCTTTTAGCAGTTTGGAGGTTTACGTTATTGTTCTGTTGAATGTTATGTCAGCCAACCAGCTTATCGACTGGCTCTTACGTGCATATGCTTAAAGCACCATATGGTTCACTATGGAAACTAATGACTTAGAGCAGTAAAGAAAACTCCCACACAGCTGCCAATGTGCCAACTGTGTATGTAAACATGTAGCCTTAGTTAAGCCCATACATAGATATGCTGAAATGCTATGCCAATTTATGCATTCAGTAAGAGCATTCTGTTGCTATAGTGACTGCTCCACATTTTGAACTTTGACAAGAATTGCTTTGAATGTCTGTCCTTTCAACCAATGTAATATTCCCATGGATTTTTTCATTGTAATTAACATGCTGCCAGTCACAATGACCCTAACTGAACTGCAATGAAAAAAACATAGATGGGTGTGCGTCAGTGGCTCTCAATACAATAGATGAGTTATGATCACAGCGTGAGGCAATGTGGTTAATGAGCACACCTAGACTTACCTTCATTTAAAGCTATTGTCCTAGAATTTAAATCATTTTCTTTCTTTTTTTTTTCATTTTCTTGCAATGCAAGAAAAACATTTTGGTTTTTTAATTTTATGTGTGCAATTTGTGTTATGTATTATTAGGGAAAGTCCCTGCAGAGGGAGTGGTTCCACGAAATTTGTTAGCACATTGTGATACATATAAAACATTGGTATATGTTGGTGAAATGGTAGTTCCATCAATAAGAGACGTATAAGGGCTTACAGTACTTCAACAATGCTAATATAACTCTTATAATCTTTGTGGCACTATGAGACTGTCAAAAGCTCTTTAAACCTAAAACAAGTGGTGGTAGATAAAACAAGTATAGTTTGCTGTCCGCAACTGTACAGCAACAGGACACCAAGGATACTAGGATATGTCGCTGCTGTATGAAGGCCCCTAAAGACCATTGGTATGGGCAGTCCTGTGAAGGGCTCTGCAGCCAGGGAGTATCTTTGTTTTCCATTGCACTAGACCTAGTATCCCTTGTCAACTTGGTTATCGGGGGGTTCCCGGATTCCGACACTCTGTTGTGTTGAGGGCAGTACGGGCAGAGGAGGCAGCTGGAGTTTCTGCAGCAAGTCTGATGGATCATCAGAGGCTTACAGAACAATGACCTCATCCCCCTGTGGCACTACTAGGGTTCCCAAGACTCCCCATCGGTACCTGATGCTGTTTTCTATCAGGAGTTTGGTGATGGGCAGGAACCTGCGTCTGGACAGCAGGACTGAGAATGGTAAATCCGCATAGACTGTTATCCTGCAGGTGTCTACTTGTACACTGGGGCAATTCCTGGAACAGGCCATAATGGCCGATTTCACTGCTATGTCCGGGGATGATGTCTCTGGGTGCGTCCATTGGGGCGATCAGTGCCTTCCTTATTCGGAAGGCTGTCACGAAGTGTGGTGAGTCTCCTGGCTCTTTGACCCCCATTGCTCCTGTCACCTTGTGGGCGAAGTCCCATAGAGCTTCTGGACTCACTGTTTCCGGTGCTCCCGTATACGGACATTTAATGTTTTGGGGGGGAGTGGGTGTCAGTCAAGTGCTGCTCCCGAGTTTCCTCTCTAAAATATTAATTGCTTAAACCAGTCTTAGATGCACTATAAAATTTGAAACAAATGGTACCTGATCCCAAGTAGGCTGTCTAGGATTTACCCCAACATCTCAGATCAATGCTGGAGATGGCTCACAGAGGACACTTCCTTCACATATGGTGGGAATGTCAACCTATCCAACTATTTTGGAAAATGATACACACAAAAATTTAAACTCAAAAACTATTGACTTCCACCCCAAACATCTATTACTACAATTAAACATTCAAAAATGTTTGGTCCTGCTTCAGCTATTGTGATACACATCTTGGCAGCTACCAAAATGTTGGTTGCCAGAAGTTGGAAGATGGTTATAGCCCCCTCCCACTCCGACTCTCCCCTTGTGGCATTAAGCATTAAACTTCTTCTATTGTGGCTTTTATCTTTAAATTTGAATGGGTAAACCCTCCTCTCCGCAGGGAACCTAGGTTTGTTTGTAAGGTTTTTTTTTGTTTTGTGATGTGTTATTCTGTGTTTTATTTCTAACATTAATCAAAATGATGTCATTGGAAAAATATTTGCTGGTTTAAGGTTTGTTGTATGCCATCAAATGTGTGTGTAGTTGAAAATTAACAAAAATGATCTATTTAAAAAAAATAAAATATATATATATATATATATATATATATATAATATGTATATTGGCACTCACCCTTGCTGGTATAATGTGAAATCCAATGCCCTGGTGCAATCCCACGCTGAAATAATATACAATATATAAATAGAAAGGATGCACTCCAAGATCTTGAGGAAGACCCGAACCGGTCGAAACGTCGATCAATTTGCTACATATCAAATAATGGAATAAATAATTTTGGAATACTTAAAGACCGGAGAGTGCAATATAAATATATATATATATATATATATATATATATATATATATTTTTTTTTTTTTTTTGTGTGTGTATATATATATATATTTTTTTACGTGTGCCTAACATTTAGTAAAGTAACCATATGTAGCCGACACACTTTGTATTATCAATATAATAACTAATTCTTGCTGTATTTATCATTATTAATTGCCCTATTGTGAATAGATTAGCTTAATTCTTCATTGCAGAAAACTACTACTTCTAAACCCAAATTGGTTTATTCACTGAACCATAGATTTGGTTAGCCAGACATATTCATAGTTATTTGATTTAGTGGTCAATCTACAAGCCTGATCATTTGGAGAATTTTGTTTTTCTTTCTGTCATATGACTCTCCCTTTATGAACTAGCTGCAACTCACTAGCAAGTGAATACGCCCCAAAGCCAACATTTAAATGTAGATTACAGTACTGTGTAACATTCGCAAAATGCAATCTGCCTCCCACTTTTCCTATAACACTGAACCACAGAACATTTGTCTTGCAAGTAAGCTCAATAAAACACAGCCCTTAGTACGTAGTTCTCCCTGTAGGCAAGTCCCCATTGGGGATGCTGGGACTGTATGTCGCACAGCTAATCCAAAGATATAATCACTTGTGTATAAGTGAGTGGAATATATTATGCGATACATGAACGTGTAATATGTTTGTGATTACAGAAATGAAAGCGCGTTTATTTGTAATTATAAGGAACACTGGTTTACAGTCCGGAAATTAGGAAAACAGGTAAGATTCTGTTTCATATCTCCTATTATAATGTTGTGTTCTTCAATGCTTGATAGTTATTAAAATAGCAGATTGTAGCCGCTGCCTTTATTTCAGAGATCTGCCATTAGGGCTTCTTGTGTTAGAGATACTTGAATATCCTACAGAAGCGGGACATAGTCCTAAAACATCTAGAGAGGTGCCACCACTGTGATGCTTAGATGCCTTCAGACACACTTGTTTCTTTTCATGATGGAAGAACATCATGTCATAACTTCCTGTGTCTGCCTTCTGAGATCTGTCCATTTTCCATGCTTTAGAGAACAAAATGGCAGACAAAATGAAATGCATTTATTTTCTAAAAAAAAACACAAAGTGTGGGTGGGTGGACTCGGGTAGCATTGAAGAACTGTTGTAGAGTTATTCAATTAACCCAGAATCTTAGGGAAATAAATCTGAGTGGCAAAGCTGTGGCTAGAGTTGAGATGGAGAACCAAAACAAATACATTACTTTAGGCTTAATTTTGTCATTTGTATTTAATTTGCTAAAATTTTGAGTTAAGTATTCTAGTGTTGTTTCATTGCTTACTGACCTGGTCATGATCATGTGATGTTTGTGCAGCGCTTGTTGTCATATAGAGTTATTCAGTAGTGAGAATCCAATGTGAATTCTAAATTTATAGTCGAGATAGCTGAGCTGGAAAAATTCAGTCAGCTATGCTTCCATTTTGGCTAACTTTAACGGGACACTCCAGATCCCTGAAGCACTTTATGTGCAGATATTAATAGACATTTAATTTTTTTTTATTATTATTATTATAAATTACATAGTATGTGACGGCAGATAAGAACCATTCGGCCAATCTAATCTGCCCAATTTTCTAAATACTTGAATTAGTCCCTGGTCTTATCGTATGGCTAGGTTAGGATTATGCCTATCACACGCATGCTTAAACTCCCTCACTGTGTTAACCTCTATCACTTCAGCTGGAAGGCTATTCCATGCATCCACTACCCTCCCAGTAAAGTAATACTTCCTGATATTATTTCTAAACCTTTGCCCCTCTAATTTAAGGCTATGTCCTCTTGTTTTAGTAGTTTTTTTTTTCTTTTTTAAATATAGTCTCCTCTGTTAATGTGTTGGTTCTCTTTATGTATTTAAATGTTTCTACCATAGAAGGTAAGGGTATATCTGTCTCGTCTTTCCTCCAAGCTATACCAGTTAAGTTCCTTTAACCTTTCCTTGTAAATGTTATCCTGTAATCCATGAACCAGCTTAGTAGCCCTTCTCTGAACTCTATCCAAAGTATCAATAAAAAAAATTAACCTTGTTACCCCCCTGGCTTTCAAGCAGACAACAGATCCTGTTACTTCCTTTTTGTTTAGCTCTGTGGAGCTAAACTCAAGAGGCAGCAATTAACCAGAGCACTTGTGTTGCAAAGACTGCTCATTGAGCTGCATTGGGATGCCTGTGATTGGACAGCCACAGAAGGTCTGGGCTGTGTTAGAAGGGGAGGGCTTGCAAAGACAGCAGATGAGATCTGCAGGTTTTGCAAGAGTTTTTTTTTTTAATTATAAATATACCCCAATGAGAAAGCAGAATAAAAATACATGCAAGTTCTCATTGGCGGTATATCTACTTAACAATGAGTTTTATTTATTTTGTATTTGGGTGGTGGAGTGTCCCTTTAAATTTGAAATTCACTTTAAATTCTCATTTTAGTGAATAACCCTGATAGAGTTCTCTTTGCTTCCTATTTATGGCAGATCTACGTAAATATTTGCTAAATCTATTATCTACTACTATTAAAACTGACCAGGTGGAAGTAAGTCCAGACATGTACTTGGCAACAACTGAATGTGTAATCACCAGTGATACTATATGATAAAATGTTTAACCAATTAATGTTTTCTTCCCTTTGTTCCAGTGGTTTAATTTAAATTCTCTGTTGACGGATCCGGAGTTAATATCAGACACTTACCTTGCACTTTTTCTAGCCCAGTTACAGCAAGAAGGTAAGTGTTTTGTATCATTCATACATAAAATATATATAGCCACAGCAAATATCAACACATGGGGGATTGAGTAATGCAGAAAACCTTCATAGTAAATCATTTTTCTAGAGCTCATATTTCCAAACCATAAATCATAACATGAGACATGATCTAGTTTGCTTTTACAAAAAATCTCTACTAATGACAATTGAACGTTTCTTTCATTTGCATCCGTCATCTAAAGTCCCCTTGTGCCTTGTAGACATTGAGGAAATACTGCAGATACCATAACTACTAATATCATTTCTATAGGTTATTGTGCAAGAAAATCCCTCTTTCTCTCGTCTTTGTTCTATAGTCCATACAGTTTTAGCAAATCAATGCTAAACTATATGTCCTCACGCCTCTGCTTTATGTTGTGCATGGTTTTCCCTGAGACTGGTATCTTGTTCAGTGTTTGAAAGCCATACACTACCCAAGATTTTAGTTGATTTTGTAAGAGCCTTACAGCAGACATGCACAACAGTCAGTAGTTTTATTCATGAAATAAACATGAATTAATTAATATAAGGTAGTCTTGTGCTTCTTGACTTTTTTTTGTTTGTTTGTTTTTTCAACTTGAAGTTTCAAAATGAGCAGAGGGTACAGAAAAGAAGAGGGTGGGGAAGGAAAGGTAATAGGTACAGTCATACAATTGTGACAACAATTACGGAGGATGTTATTAGATAGCGATCCATCTGTGCTGTACAATTTAGGGTCAGCATCTCTGTCTTTCTGAACCATTTGTGGAGACAGAGACCCTATTTATTTGCAGCATTTGGTCAATCAATCGCCTTTATTTCTAATGGTTTTTTTTCTATCGCCCCCCTATTACGCAAAACAAATTTATCTACAACGTTCTTGACTACTCTAGAGAGTAATTTTATGAATGAAATAACCTCCAATCATGTGTGCATTGCTCTGTACAGCTTCCAATACAGAGTTGGTAGCTTTAATATAAACAGCGCTCTGACTGAAAATCACAAGAGGTAGAGGAATCCCAGCCTTTTCCTTGTCTTTGCAGACACCCTTGTAGATATTGAGCGTTTGCTACAAACAAAGGAAATACAGCGTTTGTTACCTATTTTGTCTTTATTTATGAATTTTCTAATTTTCCTTAAACCGTTCTTTATTACACTGCATGTTGCAGGCTATTCCATATTTGTAGTTAAGGGCGACCTCCCGGAATGTGAAGCAGATCAGCTTCTCCAAATGGTTCTGGTACAGCAATTTCAGCGACCAAGACTCATAGGAGAGGATGCAGCAGCAAGAGACAGAAGGTACGGTTAGCACTCATTCTGTGTATCGACACTTGACAATGATGGAAATCTGTATGCATTCTTCATTGCAAAACACTTTAGAAATACATATCACACCTGCCAGCTGCCCCAGATTCTCCAAGAAGAGTCCCTAGCATTAACATCTCCAGGATCTTTTGCTCACCCATGTGTGTAATGTGCCTTTTTATTTCATTATTTTCTGTAAGCATGTCAGAAGATTTGTATATTGTGCTCTGATCCACAGGGTGCAAATGCAGGAGCATGCCATAGAGGGAGAACCCTTATACGAAGCACCTGTCATGATGGATGAGGATGAGGAAAACCTGCAGAAAGCGCTAGCGCTCAGTCGGCAGCAGATTGATATGGAAGATGAAGAAGCAGATTTGCGCAGAGCCATTCAGCTAAGCATGCAAGGTACTGATTAATGACAAATATTATTAAGGGGCTTAGTCACTAAACACTGAATTGGAGTGAAATGAAAACCAATTGCGCAATCGAGGCTAAAATAGCTGATTTGGAAAAATTCTCCAACTCTGCTACAGTCACAGCTTTATTATTTGAGCCCAAAGTTTGCAATTAAGTTTAAACACTGACATGGAATGAATTCCAGTGAACAAACCACTTAGAGTTAATGTAAATGTAATATAATGTGCCTGACGCACATTCGACATGCTGTTGGTATGATCATACGCTACAGTAATTCCCTAAACTCTGAATTACTGCAAATTAAATCCAAGTGGAAAAACAGAACCAAAAATAGATGATCTAAGAAAAATTCTCCAACTCACAAGTTTCACATTCGGATATAAAGGTACCCTATAGCGTTTGTTAATACAAACATGTATTCCTAACACTATAGTTTCCTAGTCCCTATTTAGATTCAGGGCCCCAACGTTCACTCTTAAAAAAAAAAAAAATTAAAAAAAAATATCAATAAAGGTTTTTACTTATCGTTTTTCCAGTTTTGAGACTCACTTGGTGAAAAAAGCATTGGAGACCACAAGTGCATGCGCAGCAAATGCCGCACGCAAAACCAATTAAATGCTTCTCATAGGAAAGTATTGAATCCCATGTTTCCCTAAGTAAGCAGCCGTCACATGTCCAAGTGAAACTCGGTCATATTAGCAGAAGCCCCTCTTAGTTGCTGTCAGCAAGACAACCTCTAGACTTGTAGTTAGCCATGCTATTATAAAGTAGTTAGCTGCATCTACTAATCAACAATGCTTTAGATTGCAGGGTTAACACTAAAAGGCCATTGCACCCAGACCACATCATTTGGTTTAGAATTAAACCCTGTATGAGCAGCCATAGATTATTGATCAGAAAGTTATTTTTCATTGGTTGTAACCATGTCAAAGCTATTGAGACTAGTGTCTTAGACAATCCAAGAACAGCTTGCCAATTGCAATATGACTCTATATACCACCAACACCGACATTTTTAGTAATCTTGAAAACACACATAGCGTACCTTTAGATCTATCTATCTCTAGAGGATTCCATAATTTTATTGATTCTAGCAGTACGCTTAGGAATATATGTTGATTCTACTGTTCGATTTTGGAATAACATCCCTTTTGGCTCATTGATGCGTGTTCTCACATTTTGAATTCTGTATGATCAACAATTGTAGGACAAGGCTGTAAATCTGAACAATAAACACAATCATTACATTGGACCACGGTGATTGCTCCACTTGCTCACAGAATTGCTCTTTATACAGAACATCTAGCAAGCTTGCTGAAGTGCTTTAGATGGGAAGAGTGTGTCCTTTTATTCTTTTCTTCATAGTCCAAAAAGTGCAGATTTCATCCTTGCTACACCCCTTTCGTGCCCCCAGCTGTCAGTCAGGCAACCAGTTCTGTTACTTAATGGTTGTTTAGCTAAGTGGATCTACACTGAAGAGGCAGCAATTGTCCAGAGCACCTGCCTTGCAAAGACTTCTCATTAAACTGCATTGGGAAGTCTTTGATTGGACAGAACAGAAAGTCTAGGCAGGGTTAGAAGAGGAGGGCATGCAAATATTTCAGACGAGATCTGCAGTTTTAACAAGTGGTTTGTAGATATTCCCCTAATGAAAATAATACATGATTATTTTCATTTGGGGTATATCTACTAAACAGTGATTATAATTTATTTTATATTTGTGTCTCCTATTTGGGCAATGGCGTGTCCTTTTTAATGTTATTTTATACTGTTTCCTTTGATTTTTAATGAAGTCATCGTGTTGGTCCTCAGGTGGCACTCGAAGCGAGTTTACAGATTCTATGTCACCAAACATTCCTCAATCGTCCGAGACCAGTGACTCTCTCTCGTCAGAAGAGCTGCGACGAAGGAGACAGATGTACTTTGAGAAGTAATTCCCTCCCATTTTTATTTTCACCCTATGGAAACCACAAACCATAAAGCAGTCTGAGCTTCGGGTTTTGGCAGTGAACCAAGGAAGTTATTAAATCTTTCCCTTGCCAGGATTATTCCGTAAGAATTGCCAATTGAATTACTGGTTTTAGGCCAAAATATCCATATTGGAAACAATTCTCAAACTGCACAATATTTGGCTTAAAATTTGCAGCGCCCTTGTCAATACTTTGCAAGTTTAGGGAATAAACTCCACATTCTCTGAACGACTAAGAACGTGGTCCTATGAGCCAATGGCAAAGGCATATAAATCAAACACCTGGAGGCTAACGTTTTGGCTCCAAGTTTTATTTCCCCCTGATAATGAGAGTGGCACAAATTCATATACTCTTGGCTTATTTTTTAATGGAAGTGATGTTTTCCTATGGGGCTGCTTAGGTTGTGTGCTAATTGGATTTATTTGCATTGAAGATTATGCATCACATTCACAGTTTTTTCTTTAAGGCAGCAGCAGCAGTTAAAGACGGACGCTCCGACCTCGGCTGCAACTGAAGACACTACTAAAACACTAACAAACGACACAGGTATGTGTTCGTGTTTTCACGGTTAGCAATGTTTTATAAATGCACGTAACCCAGATCTACAACATTCCAGCTTTCCGTTGATTGAAGCACATCTTGTCCTGCACCTGCCATTCGAATATAACATGGCAGCATCCTATAATTCTTTCAGGCTTTATCCTGTATTTATTTATGCAAATGCATAATTTAAATTCATTTCCACATTAGAATTTTACATTTTCATTCTGTTGGCACAGTTTACATGCAAGGTATCCGTTTCCCCTGCAATAAAAGAAATACAAAATACGTAATAGTTAAGTCCAGGAGAACACTGGTAGCTCTGTGCTCTTTATCCATGCCCTGTCTGTCGTCACGCTGTGTCCAATCAAATGTTTCTCATAAAGCATACATGCACTCTGAGTCACGGAGAGGAGGGGGGGCTTTAAATATATTTAAAAACAAAATCCTGAAAATGTGGGGAGGGGACATTTAAACTTCCCCTTGCAGGTGATCTTCCAGTGAAGCCCATGACCGTTGTAGCCAGCGTGCAGTTTGTGTTGACTACAGACTTAATTTTTGCTTCTAAAAGCAGAATTGGCCATGGATGTTAGAGCAACCCTTTAAATTTGATGACTAATGTTCTTCACTTTTTTTTTCTTCCTTATATTTACAGCCTATATTACTGACACAGAGATTAGCTAAATATGCAACCTGACCAGTGGTGTATTTTGCGTCTGTGCTGCCCTAGGCATGACGCAACTCGGGCACCCTCTAATTTCAATTTACCCTGCCCCTTCCTGTCAAGACCACACCTCTTCCTGTTAAATACTAACACGCTTTGACTGACAGATACACTGACAAACACACACACACTGATTTGACACAATCTGACTGACAGACACACACACACACTCATTGACAGATACACTCACTGACAGACATGCACACACACATACTCAGACACACACTGACAGACATATATACACACTCGCTCACTCAGACTCACAGACACACACACACACACTCACCCACAGACACACTGACCGCTTTACAGACACACACTCACTCACAGACACACGGTCACTGACTGACTGACAGACACACTAACAGATATACACACAAACACACACACATTCACTGACAGACAGACACACACACACATTTCCCCCCAACACTCACAGATTACTGTTATTATTTTAATTTAAATCCACCCAGCCTCCCTACCTTTGGGAGAGCTGGGTGGATATTTTTCACCTGTGGTCCAGTGGGGCTGATGGGCAGGCAGGCATGTAGGAGGCCAGTTGTGTCCCAGGCGGTCGGGCGCGCAAAGCAGGCAGTGAGGGTGCTGAGCTCTTCAGGCTCAGCTCCCTCGCGCGCCGCAGAGTAATGCCGGGAGCCGGAGTGACAACATATTCCGACTCCCGGCATTACTCTGTGGCGCACATGAGAGAGCTGAGCAGGAAAAGCTCAGCACTTGCATTGCCTGCTTTGCGTGCCCGACTGCCTGGGACAGAACTAGCCGCATGCTTCAGGGGGGCCCAAAGGTGGCTAGCTGGCCAGCTCTTGGGCCCCCTTAAAACAAGGCGTTTTTTTTCCGCCCCCTGGAAAGTGCCGACCAAGGCAAATGCCTTGTTAGCCTCGCGGAAGATACAGCGCTGAACCTGACACAACTGAGTCTTGAGAAAAGTAGGTTAATTTGTTTGAATTGTGTGTTCAGAGGGCAGTTGTGATGTAGGTTTAATTATACAAAATACAGCATGTAATAAACAAATTCATATATGAATATTAATTTCGCAGTTAAAGTTTATAGTAATATGCTGGCTCAAATAAAATTTGCCCGGGTTATTACTTAATTTTATTTTGAACTGAGACAATAGGTCCAATAGGGTCAGTGTTAAGTTACTGTGTGATTGGTATTCAATAAAGTCAGAATTGCAGGAAATGCAAAGGGGATTTTACATTTATGGCCGACCTATTCGAACTGGAAGCCTAGCTGATTTGGAGAATGTTTCCAGTTTTACTTTTTTGTCTTTTAAATTAAAATTCACTTAAAATTTCTGACAATTCTCACGTAGCATCTTGTCTGTAATACTTGCTTCCTTGACTTCCCACCAGATGCATCTATGAATGAAGATATGCTGAAGGCTGCTATGAATATGTCTCTGGATAAAGTTGGAACCAACTCGAAACCTGCAGAGGAGAAATGACATAATCCCTTTAGCCTGTGCACATGCTGTCCCTGTGTGACCCATCTCCTCTGTCACACAGGTAGTGAGGATGTACATATTAAGTCCACGTTCTGAATAACGTTTGCTTGGGATATTTCCTGATGCTTTTATGAATGTCGTTTCTTTTTTTTTGGTTTGTTTTTTTTATTCTTCATATATAGATAGATGTTTGTTTCCAGAATGGCCTTTGGACCTGCATTTTCTTTCTGTTACCATTTTGTACCTGCTATACACAGATCTATCCATAACACAACTCTGCTTAATAAAACTTGCTGTAAGGATAATGTCAACGTGACCAAATTAACCATAACCATTTCTGCAGCGGCATGCCAAGCAATAGTCACGATCACACATAGATATTAACCTACCCTTTTTCAGTTTAACCTTTTTGTTATCGGAGGGTCAGTGGTCCATTTCTCCGTAACATATTTTGTCCCTCCTGACTCAAAGAGTTTTTGGTGCTTTTAACGCGGTTTACAAACTACGGCTGTTCTCATGTTTTCTTGTTCATGTCACAGTTTTTTATGTCAACACTGTATTCAAATGGATTTATAATTACAATACAGTATTTCTCATGATCCGGTGATTAGAAGAGAAGTTAAATCCTCTTTTATAGTTGTGGTCCAGCAGGGGTGACAGTGCTTTCTCTCTTGTTTATAAAATGGTTTCCATACGAAAAAAGATTTTTGTTGTTATGACTACATTTTACAGCTTGACTCTAGCATCATCCATTGGCTATAATTGATACTATGTGATGGGGTAGATAGTTCCCTTCACTCCCCTTTGAAGAAAATGTAAACGCAGAGGTAAATGTCTGTTTTGTGATTATTTCAGACTTAAAAGGGATCATATAGTTTAAAAAAAAAAAAAAAATGTTTTAAATTCTTTATTTTGAAAGTGCATGCAGCATCCGTGAGAGGCATCAATATTATATTGTTATAACACAAAGGGGACATTACGTTATGCCAGATTATCTGCACTAGTTTTTAATATGTCAGGCTGTCATTACCCTAAGCAAGTCGGAGTCGGACAGAAGAGATTTAGTAGGTCAGGAGGTTTAGTGGTACTCTGTTAACCCTAGGGTGGAGGAAAAATATGCGAGAAGTTGTGCTTTACGGGTGAGCAGGTGGCTGTCGCATAATAATGTGGAATCATACATGCCCATAGTTATTTTAGTTTTCCATGAACTGATAGCCATTATGTGATAGTATAAGTAAATGTGTTGCTTATCCAACAACATAAGTGTATTAAGCAGTAGGTATAATCAAATGTTTTAAGCTTGAGTCTATGAGCCTGATTTAATGCACTATTTTCCATCATCATTTAAAACCACTATACATCTGGCTGAAACGCTGTTTAAACACCTGGGGAGACTAGCGTTTCCTTCACTGCATTACATATAAGCACATTTTTGTACAGTGCTTTTTACAGTCTCCCATAAAGCATGCTTGGTCAGGAAGTAGATAACCAACGATTGCAGAACTGCAACACCCATGATGTTTTGCTATCCTTACAGTTACTAAAGCATCACGAGCATTGTAGTTTTAATTAATCTCCATTTCTGTGCTCACAAACCTCAAAGGACCACTATAGTGCCAGGAAAACACACTTGGGCTGAAGGGGGAGGAAGGGGTTAATCACTTACCTTTCTCCAGCACCAGGCTTCCTCGGCGCTGGGGATCTCTCCTCCCTCTTCCGACGTCAGCGATGCATGTGGGCAATAGCCGCGCGCGCATTCAATCAGTCCATAGGAAAGCATTTCTCAATGCTTTCCTATGGATATCAGCGTCTTCTCACTGTGGTTTTCACAGTGAGAAGAGCGGAAGCGCCTCTAGTGGCTGTCAATGAGACAGCCACTAGAGGCTGGATTAACCCTAAGGTAAACATAGCAGTTTCTCTGAAACTGCTATGTTTACAGCTGCAGGGTTAACCCTAAATGTACCTGGCACTCAGACCACTTCATTAAGCTGAAGTGGTCTGGGTGCCTATAGTGGTCCTTCAAGTCCAGTGCAGGTTTGGATCCAAGTCCTTTTGTGTAGGATTTGATAAAGTCCATATGTAAAGCAGGATAAGCAGTTACTTGGGCTTGCTTTTATGATATAAAAACATTCCTTAACCATAATTTAAAATAACACATTGCATCCTAAACACAGGCACATTGATAACCCCTTATACAATCTGGTTCTTAAAGACCCAATGCTAGTATGGAATGTCCTGCCTATTGTTCATTCGCAGCTCTATACAGCCTGCAATCATTAAAGGACCACTATAGTGCCAGGAAAACAAACTCGTTTTCCTGGCACTATAGTGTTAATAGGTCCCCCCCACCCTCATTGCCCCCCTCCCGCCGGGCTCTAAGGGGAGGACGGGGTTAAAGGCTTACCTTTCTCCAGCGCCGGGCTGGGGACCCTCCTTTTCCTTCCAACGTCATTGTCTGAATGCGCATGTGCGGTGAGACCCGCGCACGCATTCAGTCATTCTATAGGAAAGCATTCGCAATGCTTTCCTATGGATGCTGGCATATTCTCACTGTGATTTTCACAGTGGGAAGCGCCTCTAGCGACTGTCAATGAGACAGTCACTAAAGGCTGGATTAACCCAAATATAAACATAGGAGTTTCCTTGAAACTGCTATGTTTACAGCTGCAGTGTTAACCCTAGATGGACCTGGCACCCAGACCACTTCATTAAGCTGAAGTGGTCTGGGTGCCTATAGTGGTCCTTTAAGTGAGTGGGCCCAATATGACCCTTAAAGGCTGTTTTTTTGTGACGTATATTTGTATCATTGGGCTTTAAAAAGTTTAAATACAGAGTAGTGTGCGTGTTTCCTAATAAATGTACAACGTATGTGTTTAAGATGCATTTACGAGTATGCAATAACACAATACTGGTAGTATGGATGAATTATATGACATTCCATGTAAATTCTTGCATCCCTTCTCACATTCAAATCACTAAAGAGAGTCATTATTCTGCATCTGGGATCTGGTCCTTTAAACTGTCCCGAAGCAGACTATTAGCTTCAATGATGGGTCAAAAGCCACATTAATTTGGAAAAGACTTAAGAGTCTGTTTCTTGCTTGTTTGACTTAACGTTATGTTAGAACTGTATGAACGTATATGTAAATAGTGTGTATGTATGTATGTATGTACATGGAATAATAGATCGGGGGAACAGGTCAGCCTTTTAATTTATTTTTTACTTTGTTTTAAACCAATGTTGTCTAACGTTAACTGAGGATGGCTGTTTGGACAAAAAATCCCGGAGCAACCCCCATTAAATCTATGATGTCTTACAGTAGACCATCATGCTTTTTCTTATAGGTTATGGGCCCTAAAGACCCTTGCATCTAGTTCAACAACCCCTGTGTAAATAAATGAAATATGTTGCTTGGGACTAAGCTAATTCCACTAATGGACATGCAGTGGAGGTGGGGTTGTATTAAAAAAGTAATCCCTGCACCCTAACCTCCGTGGTTTCAATGGGAACAGTCACTTACAAACATTTTTAATATTCTTATTTTTACTTATGCCTATATTTAGCAAAAATCTGTGTTTGCGGTGTTAAAATACAATGTAGAAATCCACACCATTATCTTGCAGTGAGCACCTCCATCTATGCTCCCTGTCAATCATTGTTCTAATGTCTGTCCTTGGCAGTCCACATACAGAGAGCAAAGAAGGGAGAAATTAAACAGTGTTACTATTTCTCTAATTTATTTGCAATGTTTGCCCTGGTTTTACCTTGTTGGATCTGGATTATGATATCATTTGCTAAATTTTTAATATAAATTAAGAGCGAAAAGTATGGTGAGAAAAAAAAGTCAAAACAAGTTCTACTTTCTTTTCATTGCTTTAATTTTGTAGCGTGACAGTACCCATTTACTGAATTGGTTATGGTGCTAAGAGGCTATCTTGAATATATTTTGTTAAATGCATGTGTAAGGGTCTGGGCTTGTAACATGTACTTTCATGTAATTATGTTGTATAAAAATGTATTATTTTTTTCCTAAAAATAAGAATGTACATGCCATGGTAGTCTCATGTTTGTACAGAATCCTGCTGCAATCCACCATAAGGCATTGATATTTTATAGCTACAAGCAGTGTATGATTAATTTAAGCATTTAATGAACTGTGTGTTTCTACTGGCTGTGAGGTTATTATGACATCCCCAAACTCACAGGCCTCATTGCACCTAATCAAGGGTTTAAATGGCTGTATCACTGGAATGCTGTATTTTTCAAAATGATGATTTCTTCCCCCTTCATTCAAAGTTGAGAGAGTGTTCTGTTTTACAATTAAAAAATACTTTGTGTTCTTTCAATTTTGAATGTTCCTGTTCATCTGAAATGGTTCTCTCTCAGTGCAAAGAAATCTATTTACTTATCTTAAAGAGTTATCCCTGGAGTTATGGCATTTTTTTTGTTTTAGTAAGAAAAAAAGGTCACACTTACCTTAGAGTCTGCTCCGAGACCATGTTCTCCTTCTGTGATGTCAACCACTCCTCACTGCAGGGCAGCAGGAAGCGGGAGTTGTGCTGCCATTGGACATCCATCATCATCAGCTTGCTGTGCTTGCTGACGATGGACATTTTTCATGCACCAAAATAATTTGCCAGCCCTAAATGGTGGTTCATGGGACCAGGAGTAATTCTTTCATCTCAATTCTGATCCATTTTTACAACAATTTATGGAGCTCTGCTGCTGAAGCAAAAAACCTTTGCTCTATGAGTACATTGCCGAATAGCTCTTCCCTATTTTAGCTTACATTTTGCAATTTGTTTTTTATGTTGCTAAAGTTAAATGTTTAGAAAAACAAAAAAGGAGAGACATACGTGCATATATGGAAGAATGGTTCTCAATAACAGCAGGGGACAGTATACCAATTAATTAAAAAAAAAAAAAATGTTTATGAAAAAAAGCCAATTAAGTTGCTAGATTATTCCCCTTTGTGCTAGTGTAATGTTAATATTTCCTTCATCAGTCCAGTATGTGTATGAGTAATACACAAGAAAAAATGAAAATCCAGTGCACTCGCTTATCTACTAAACAGTCATTTTAATGCTGAACAATTTTCAGTTTTATTAAAAACACCTAGGCAAAAAAATATAATGGGGGTTTAGTTACATTATATGATCATACATTGCATAAGCCTGCCACAACGCCAATGTACCCCATCTTTGGCAGGTCCTACTCTGTCTGCTAAATTAGCTTCTCACTTGGGGAAATCCCTCCATCTCGAGGTTTCTGCAGTACAATGCTTAAATAGGATCCTGAGATGAGGCACCTGTAACAGGGAGGGGTGCAAAACTCATGGAGCTGGCTAGACTCCTAAATATATACATATATGAGAAAATAAGGGTTTGGCTGCACTCACCTGCACATGCTAAATTAGGGTGCTGCTGGGGGCCAATAAGTACAGTAAAAGTAATACACAAGTCCACATACTTGATCTGGTGATGTAGAAATAGTTTAACTCCTAATGTTAATATTTGGTACATATACACTATTCAGTCTAATTTTATAACATGACAGGAGGCTTCGTATTTGCTTAAAGTGGCACTGTCATGCCGAACTTACCTTTCCTCAATCTTTTCCTCTTCTCCCCCTCTCTCAGGATCTGTTATTTTCTTCCTGTCTTCTTTAGTTTTCTTTAAAATCATAAGACAAAGAAGGGACTCTTTGCCTTATGGAGGATTCCTTCGCTTGACCAGCTCTGACCAGCGGAGGAGCAAAGTGTGCTTCATTTCCGCTGGTCAGAGCAATTTTCCCATGATCCTTACCTTCCAAAACTGCCGAATTGTGTTCTAACTGAATGACAACAGTATGTTCGTTTCTTTTAGAACGCAATTCGGCACTTTATTCGGATTGGAATTTCATTCTAATGAATGAAACTCTGATCCTATTCATTGCTGTGGCTGCATCTTGCAGCCGCTTAGTAGATAACTCCCTAATTCCCACGGTATCAGGGAGCTATCTACTAAAAGGCTGAAAGACCTAAATTGGTCTTTCAGCCACATTTACTAATACTGAGTAAAGATTACTTAGTATTAGCTCTACTTATCATAAGCCCCCCCAGTACCCCCTCTCACTCTATGGGGGTCAATATGACCCCCATAATAGCACAAGGGAGATTAAAATCTCCCAAATGCCCCTACTCGCTATAGGGGCCTGTGGCTGCTCACTGTTGAAAAAAATGACATAAATTACAATAAGGGGGGCGGACCTATTGTCCTCCCCCCCTCCCCCACCCTGAGCGGCGGGTGGGGGCCATGAAGATAATGAGGGGGGGGAACCTACTGTCCTCCCCCCGGCCCCCACCCCTGAGCGGTGGGTGGGGGCCCTTATAAAACAATAAGGGGGGGGACCTACTGTCCTCCCCCCCGGCCCCCACCCCTGAGTGGTGGGTGGGGGCCCTAATAAAACAATAAGGGGGGGGACCTACTGTCCTCCCCCCGGCCCCCACCCCTGAGCGGTGGGTGGGGGCCCTAAATAAAGGTATGGGGGGGGGACTTCTGGCCCCCACCCCTGCGCGGTGGGTGGGGGCCCTTATAAAACAATAAGGGGGGGGGACCTACTGTCCTCCGCCCCCCCCCTGAGCTGTGGTGGGGCCCCAATAAAACAATAAGGGGGACCTACTGTCCTCCCCCGGCCCCCTCTTGAGCGGTGGGTGGGGGCCCCAATAAAGGCAATAAGGGGGGGGGACTACTGTCCTCCCCGACTTTACCCTGGCGGTGGGTGGGGGCTAATTAAGCAATAAAGGGGGACCTGCTGTCCTCCCCGACCCCCACCCCTGCTTGGCGGTGGGTGGGGCCCCTAATAAGGCTAATAAAGGGGGGGACCTACTGTCCTCCCCCGACCACACCCCTTTTGAACTTTCCCGCTGTGTAAAATGACACAGAGCACTGTGATTGGATGGATTTCAAGCCATCCAATCACAGTGCTCTGTGTCATTTTACACAATGTGGGAAAATTCTTTTGAATTTTCCCATGCTGTGTAAAATGACACAGAGCACTCTGATTGGGTGGCTTGAAAGCCACCCAATCAGAATGCTCTGTGTCATTTTACACAGCATGGGAAAGGTCTTTTGAATTTTCCCACGCTGTGTAAAATGACTCAGAGCACTCTGATTGGCTTAAACCCACCAATCAGAGTGTTCTAAGCCTAATTGCAGGGCGGGGCAAGGCTTTATAAGCCTTGACCCGCCCTGCGGAGCTCAGTCTGCGGCGTGTCCTCGAAGGGCGAACATGGATTAATTTTTTTTTGCGCTCATTTTTTTTTTTTAAAAGTGCGACGGGTATAATGGATTTTTATTTGGCCTTTTTGGGGGCTGAAGAAAGAAGATTTTAGAAAAAAGAAGACGTCAAATGGTAAGTTTATTATTTTTTTTACAGGTTAGTTATTTCATTCCCCCCTCACTATTTTTAGGGTGAGGGGGGTATGTAGGGGATAGGGTTTTTTTGGGTGGGGGGGGTGACTAGGGGCTTGGGATCCCTAGTCACCTTGATTGGGGTTGTTTCATGTAGGGCCCCACCGCTCAGGGGTAATGGGGAGGACAGTAGGTCCCCCCCCTTATTGTTTTATTAGGGCCCCCACCCACCACGCAGGGATGGGGGCCGGGGGGGAGGACAGTAGGTCCCCCCTCCCTTAATGTTTTATTAGGGCCCCCACCCACCGCTCAGGGGTGGGGGGAGGACAGTAGGTCCCCCCCTTATTGTTTTATTAGGGCCCCCACCCACCGCTCAGGGGTGGGGGCCGGGGGGGAGGACAGTAGGTGTCCCCCCCCCCTTATTGTTTTATTAGGGCCCCCACCCACCGCGCAGGGGTGGGGGCCAGGGGGGAGGACAGTAGGTCCCCCCCCTTATTGTTTTACTGGGGCCCCCACCCACCGCTCAGGGGTGGGGTCCAGGGGGGGAGGACAGTAGGTCCCCCCCCTTATTGTTTTACAAGGGCCCCCACCCACCGCGCAGGGGTGGGGGCCAGGGGGGGGACAGAAGTTCCCCCCCCATATCTTTATTTAGGGCCCCCACCCACCGCTCAGGGGTGGGGGCCGGGGGGGAGGACAGTAGGTCCCCCCCCTTATTGTTTTATTAGGGCCCCCACCCACCGCTCAGGGGTGGGGGCCAGGGGGGAGGACAGTAAGTCCCCCCCTTATTGTTTTATTAGGGCCCCACCCACCGCGCAGGGGTGGGGGCCAGGGGGGGAGGACAGTAGGTCCCCCTTATTGTTTTATTAGGGCCCCCACCCACCGCGCAGGGGTGGGGGCCAGGGGGGGGACAGAAGTTCCCCCCCATATCTTTATTTAGGGCCCCCACCCACCGCTCAGGGGTGGGGGCCAGGGGGGCCAGTAGGTTCCCCCCCATCTTTATTTAGGGCCCCCACGGGCATGGGGGGGGGGGGTATTAGTTTTTTTTTGTTTTTTTTACAGTGAGCAGCTATACGCTGCTCACTGCTTACTACACATGCCCCTACTCGCGGTATAGCGAGTAGGGGCATTTATTTACTAATACTAAGTAATCTTTACTTAGTATTAGTAAAGTTGGCTGAAAGACCAATTTAGGTCTTTCAGCCTTTTAGTAGATAGCTCCCTGATACCGTGGGAATTAGGGAGTTATCTACTAAGCGGCTGCAAGATGCAGCCACAGCAATGAATAGGATCAGAGTTTCATTCATTAGAATGAAATTCCGATCCGAATAAAATGCCGAATTGCGTTCTAAAAGAAACGAACATACTGTTCTCATTCAGTTAGAACGCAATTCGGCAGTTTCATGTAAAATGACAGGAAGCATTGTGGGAACACTGAGGAAAGCTAGGGATCATGGGAAAATTGCTCTGACCAGCGGAAATGAAGCACACTTTGCTCCTCCGCTGGTCAGAGCTGGTCAAGCGGAGGAATCCTCCATAAGGCAAAGAGTCCCTACTTTGTCTTATGATTTTAAAGAAAACTAAAGAAGACAGGAAGAAAAGAATAACAGATCCTGAGAGAGGGGGAGAAGAGGAAGAGATTGAGGAAAGGTAAGTTCGGCATGACAGTGCCACTTTAAGTCTCTCTTTACTAGAACTCCACAGCAGCACAGAAAAACAACCAATCAGAAAAAAGTTACGTACTTTAAAACTCCCCTCCCCATGCATCATTTCCTCTTTCTTTGCTGCTCCGCATCAGTACAGGTCAGAGTACCACTGCCTCCTGCTTCTAGTGGGTGGCTTTGGGATTTTATTGTCTTTTTACAGTTCTTTATAGAGGTTTATTGGGGGATTTTCTGTGCATCTTATGCTTTCCTATATTATTGTAACTTCATAGACATTACTGCCTTTTATATATACCTTTCAGTGCTTTTTTTTATGTATCCTTTATAGTTACCTTATGGTGCCTTTATATACATTACTGCATTGTCATTTTACTTATTGTGACTTAATATATCCCCCCCCCCCAGTTTATTGCCATTATGTCCCCTTTTTCTTCCTTCTGTCGTTTTACTTTCGTTGGTTTTATTCTGCTTGGAGGTCTCAGGAGGCTCTATGCATCTGGCCTCTTACGAAACCTCTGAGCCCTGGGACTGCGGCGTGCAGGTCCGACAGCCCCGTGCGCGGTCTGATGGCACTGGGGTGCTCGCGAGCAGCATGAGCACTCAGTGGCCGGAACTTCTTTCTCTGCATGGGCGCTTGCCATGGCCGGCTACCTAGTCGGACAATGTGCGTCCGACCGGGTGGGGGAGGCTGTACCTGCTTGTGCCCCCCGCCGGATGATTACTCACCTGCCATTTTTGTGAGTGTAAAAGACTCTAGAGCAGATCCGTCACACCAGTTGTTTTCACTGAACTGTGACATATATATATATATATATATATATATTTGTTTCTATGCTAGGAGCATCACGAACGAGCAATTTAGTGAATAGGACTTTTTGGTATGTCCTGTTATTACTGGCTTGGTTCACTGTCTTATAAATTAAGGCCGCCTACCCTTATCTAATAGATAAAAGCTATAATCATATCGTGGCAAATAAACTGTTATGTTTATAGACCTTCTGCAACTAGCTTTACTGATAGGTGAATTTGATTAGATTATGTTACCTACACTACTTTATCATAACGGACATATATATTGTGACAGGAATTCACGAGACCATATACACTACTTGTTTTTCCTGCTTACTGTCAGAGTTCCTATGTTAGTGCTATTAGCACACTTTCTCTCTACCTGGTGGTTTTGGTGTACTGTATGACTTGCACCCAATTACCCAAGATTCTATATATTTAGCTCAATCCTTGCAGTTTGGTCTCTTGCTGGCAGAACACTACACCTGGGATTGGCCTGCTATGTCTGTGCCCTATTGTTTGGCCTGCTATGTGTGTGCCCCAGGGACTGGCCTGCTTTGTCTGTGCCCCATTGATTGGCCTGCTGTGTCTGTGCCCCATTGATTGGCCTGCTGTGTCGGTGCCCCATTGATTGGCCTACTAGGTCTGTGCCCATGGCTTGGCCTGATCTGTCTGTGCCAGAATCCCCTTTTGGCCGCAGGCCTGGGGGAATATCACGGAAGACAGCCCAGTACCCACTATTGACATGGAAATCGGTGGGTTTCCAGGCAAGCACTGCTGCAATACTATCCAAGAGGACACCAGTATAAGGCCACCTAAATGTGATTGGAAGGGTGAAGGCCCTAAACCTCATGCCCTAAGGGCAAGGCTTTTATGAAGAGCCACGGGCGCAAAACCACGGTTTACGCAGCACGGTTTACGCAAAACCACGGTTTACACATGCAGGGACCAGTGCTCAGATGCCAACAGGGGAAATCGGTGTTTCCTTGTCTTTAGCAACTAGGCAACTTTAGCTGCCTTTCCAGTACCCATCTTAGCTATTGGTAGTTATTGCTGCGTCATGCTTAGCTCCTGGCCCTTTCAGTTGGTTTTCCTTGATTTGCTTCTCCGGTCTACCATTTCACTTCTCTCCGAGGTACGTATTTGACTTCATCTACATTATTGTCGTTTCTTTGTCTTCGTGCCTTCCAATTTCCCTATCGCTCTGGTCGTCGAGAGGCCTGACTTGACCTTCTCCGACCTCCCTGGCTCTTGTGGATTGCGGAGAATGTCTCCAGCTTTCCTCAGGCTACCGACGGTTATCCTGGATCCCGCACGCATAGGATCAGGGCAGTCTTGGTAGTTTCCATCATTATTCCAGAGGTTGCATTCGCTCAACATCCCTTTCTGTTATTAAAGATGGGCACGGTTCGAGGTCTTATATTACCCAGTCTACCATCGGTCTGGTTTATTAACAGTTGATCCCATCTCTCAGGTGAGAGATTCAGAGAGAGGTCTCGTGGTCAGAAAGGGACCCCCCTCAGGACCTCAGTCCTACGCTTATATTATTAAATGGTGAACCCCGCGGTTGGTCACCCTGCGTCTGATATGGACTCTAATTTGGATTGCAAGAGGGTGCGCCCTCCATCACCTCGGCCCAAGACTGCTATTTATTTATTTACACGAGTAGAGAACGGACCCCTCTCATATACTGAACCGGACACTGATTCGTTGTTAGAGGGTGCGGCCCTCCTCCTACCTCAGTCCGATACTGAGAGCGATACAGGAGACATGTCCTGAGTGTGGCCCACTCTCATAGAAAGAACCGGACACGGATGTAGACACTACTTTTTGTTATTAACGGGTACAGCCCGCTCCTGCTATCAGCCTGATGCTGACAGTGTGGGATTAAATTATTAGAGAGTGCGGCTCTCTCATACACTCACTGTAGCAAACTCGCCCCTTTAAAGGAGTTTGCCATGAGTTTTTGGAGGGGGCTGCTTGCCCGCCTCATGCCCTGTGACTACGGCCCCTGGGATGTATTGCCATTTAAGAACATATTTGGGCATAATGGATTTTTATTATGCGGCTACTGGCCCTTTAAGCACAGTGTATGGACTTCTATTAGACTGTGTATAGACTGTGTATAGGAAGGTGTACCCCTCCCCCGTTTCCTGTCCCATTATTCTCCAGCAGGGCGTTGTCCCAGGCACACTGCCAGACTAGTTGGAACTGGTTTGGGCTGGAAAGCCATGCTAAAGTGGTCCTAAAGGGACCTCCACCTAACGTTTTAAACCCTTAACCGATTGACCTAATTTGTGAGTATGTTTATATTTCAAGTATGCTGATTCTGAAAATGTATGTTTTAGGAAAATAAGTTGTATATTTTTAAAGTTACAACATGTGTGTAAAAACTGTATATTTTCTGCCTGTGATAATTAAGTTAGTCTATTGTGTTGAGATAATTGTATCACAGGCAGAGGGGAGATGTGTGGGAGGTAACATGTATCTGATTGGTGACTGTACTAAGTATTGTGGGTGCCTCCCTTGCAGTGAGAGAGAGGCATAAAAGCAGGGGGTCGTGGAATAAAAGTTCAGTTCTGCCCCTGATACTGTGTGTCGTCCAGTTATTGGGAAAGGTGATGGGATATTATTGGATTGGATTGCTGATTGTGCTTGCTACGCTGTTGGATTATTCTATTCTATTATTGTGGATGTTCCTACTTGTTCCTGAGCCACACCTGGGCTACCAGCGGAAATAGTCTGTGAGAGACCAGCGTTCCGCTACACTCTTGCACTATGGTGCCCTCCCCATTGCTCATCACACAGGTTTGTACCTGTACAGGACAACAATGTCTGCCTAGAGGGGTGTCCCTCCTACATTTAATTCAATACGGAGGTATGTGCCACATACCGGGTTTACCGCTGATGCTTCAGCTCTTGTACAGGGGTTTAGTACCTCACCGGTATTCAATGGAGACAATACTTCATAATGAATGGGTAAGGGGAGAGAACCCCTCCATTTTATCTAACATCCGTGCTACTGCCTTCGGTATAGAGGGCTACCTGATCGTGCAAGGTATATATGTTTAGACTGGATTTTTCTATTCCACCTCCTATAATGGATCTGCTGGTTCTGTACCACTGTATCCCACGCGAGAAATAATCACTGAGATATTACTGGGGGAGTTTCCGCACCTTATTTATACGCTCCCCTGAGACTTGATGGGACAGTGTAGGGGCTGTTTGAACTTACCATCTTGGGTTCAGCTACCAGGATCGACCCATTTTGTTGGTGATCCTATTCCTCTCTATTTGATGTATTCCTGGAGACGGTACAGCTAACAGAGGTGCCTCAGTTATTACAAGAGTGCAGGTTTTAGTATGATCTACGCTATATCAAACAATCGCACTATGTTTAGGTTATACAGACCATTGTGTACTAGCTGTTCAGACTGTTTTTACCCATGTCAAGGTGACAGGAGATCCTGAGGCCTTCGTAGAGCAAACGTGCACTGCCTTACCCGCGTGACAAGACTGGGGAAGGCCCACAACCTGGGCTGCAGGTACACCGTATGCATAGATTGCATGGGAAGAACGGAATCTTTGGGTTCCCTGGTTGTTAACAATCTTGGGATAGATGTCAGGATTACCTCTGCTCCTCTGAGAACATGATTCGGTTATTATGTCATGTTTAATCACCTTAGTCTTTCCTGGAACTATCGAGAAAACATCCCTATTTCTTCTGATGAAGTCTCTGACCTCTTGCTTTTGATGTACAGACAGAGTCTCAGATACGTTCACCTCTGGCTCTACTATAGGAGGTTCTGAAGTTTTTAAAGCAACCAGGACCTCCCTGTCCTTCCATGGCTTTAACAGATTTATATGATACAACTGTTCAGGCTTTCTTCTTCCTGGTTGTCTGACTTTATAATTGACATCACTCACTTTCTCTATTATTTCATAGGGTCCATGCCAAGTCGCAAGGAACTTATTCTCCACAGTAGGGACCAGAACCAATACCCTGTCTCCAGGTTGGAACACTCTGACTCTAGCATTACGGTTATAGCTGTTTTTCTGAGCCTGCTGGGCTTCCAGCATGTGTTCCCTGACAATGGGCATGATGGTGGCCATTTTATCCTGCATTTGAGCTATATGCTCAATTACACTCCTGTGAGGAGTAGTCTCCTGTTCCCAGGTTTCCTTAGCAATATCCAATATTCCCCTGGGATGTCTTCCATATAACAATTCAAAAGGAGAGAAGCCCGTGGAGGCCTGTGGAACTTCCCTAATGGAAAACAGTAGATATGGCAATAAAAAATCCCAATTTCTTCCATCAGCATCAATTACCTTGCGTAGCATACTCTTAAGTGTTTTGTTGAACCTCTCTACTAAACCATCAGTCTGTGGGTGATATACTGAGGTCTTAAGATGTTTAACCTGCAAGAGCCTGCACAACTCTTTTGTGACTTTGGACATGAACGGGGTCCCCTGGTCTGTCAGGATTTCTTTAGGGATACCCACCCTACTGAACATTAACATAAGTTCCTTAGCTATTAACTTTGCAGAGGTATTACGCAAGGGAATGGCCTCAGGGTAGCGAGTTGCATAGTCCAAGATGACTAATATATATTGGTGTCCCCTAGCAGACTTTACCAGTGGCCCCACTAAGTCCATAGCGATCCTTTCAAAAGGCACATCAATTATGGGTAAGGGTACAAGTGGACTACGAAAAGTCTTGAAAGGAGCCCTGTACTGGCACTCAGGACATGAGGAGCAATAGTTTGTAATAGCAGCAAACACTCCAGGCCAGTAAAACCTTCTAAGGACTCTCTCTCTAGTTTTTTCGACTCCCAAGTGTCCCCCTAATATGTGGCTGTGAGCCAACTTTAGTACTATATTTTGGTAAGTCTGAGGAACCAACAGCTGCTTAATGATATCTGAATCCCTTTTTTCTACACGGTAAATTAGGTCATTTTGTACTTCAAAATAGGGGAACGGTAGGGCTTCTCCTGGTTGATTAGCAACCCCATTTACAACTTTAATATCATTTCTAGCTGTCACTAAAGTGGGATCTTCCCACTGAGCACTTTTAAAATTACCTGGACTGATTCCAATATCAATTAAGTCCTTATCCTTGTCTGCAGTATTAGTAGGCTCTTCACTAGTTTGAGCTGGGTTATCTCCTATTAATACTGGTTTAGGGCAGTATTTTCTCCTTTTTCTTATTTTTCCGTCACAGTGGTCAAAACCCAAGTCAATATCGGAAAAAGGAAACACATTATCCTCGGCCGATTGACTAATTTCTGATAAAGTTTGGTCCCTCTTTTGTACAGCTGCCCATAATTCTAGAAAGTGAGGAAAGTCTCTACCGATCACTACCTCATGGGCTAATCTAGGTACTACACCCACTCGGTACTTTAAATCCCCATACTGGGTTCCAATATTTACTTCCGCAGTGGGGTATTCCTTTTTATCACCATGAACACAGATAATGCCTATTTTCTGTACATGATCAGGTTTTACACAAGGTATTACAGACTCTGCTACCAACGTAACCATACTACCCGAATCAAGTAATGCTTTAGACATTTTACCATTCACAGTTACACAGCATTTATGAGGGTTATTATCATAGTCATTGTTAACAGTACCATAACAGTTGAGCAAAAATGAACGTGCTCCCTCATCTTTGCCCATATTGCATTCCATAGGTTCATCCTTCAATGGACAGTCTTTGGCCATATGACCATCCTCTTTGCACTTGAAACATTTGACAGTACAATCTGACCACCAATTAGTTCCTTTCCCAGGCCTATTAGACCTGGATGCCCCCCTGGTGTTTTGTGTATAGAGCTGCAGCTCTTCAGCTCCCCTTAAACCTTGAACAGTCTTACCAGGTCTTGCAGAATCTTGGGGCTTAGGATTGCGGGGGTTTTCCTGTGAAGTAGGACGTAGCAGTTCTCCTGCAGCCACATATCTTTCCACCAAGGCAATCAGTTGGTCAGCTGTGTGGGGGTCACTTTGGCTGATCCAGCGATGCAGGGCAGCTGGTAAACCACGCAAAAACCGGTCCATTACTAAGGTTTCCACAATGTGGCTAGCTGAATGGATTTCAGGTTGTAACCATTTCCATGCAAGGTGTATGAGGTCAAACATTTGGGAACGCGCGGCTTTGTCTGAAGAATATGACCATGAGTGGAACCTTTGGGCACGTACTGCAGAGGTTACACCCAGTCGTGCCAAGATTTCAGCTTTCAGTTTGCTGTAGTTACTTGCATCGGCTGGTTCTAGGTCATAATACGCCTTCTGCGGCTCTCCACTTAGGAACGGTGCCAGTATGCTTGCCCACTCACCACTCGGCCATCCCTCCCTCTCAGCAGTGCGCTCAAATGCCAGAAGGTATGCCTCAACATCATCTGATGCGGTCATTTTCTGAAGATAGTGGCTCGCCCGAATCACCTTTGGCCCCAGATATCTTCCATCAGGGTCTCCATTCAGTTTTTCAGAGATAGCTTGGATTTCCTGTTGTAGTCCCTGGGTGACTTTTTGCTGCTCCTCACGGGCTACTTTAAACATCTCCGCTTGTGTCACAACAAGCTGTTTCACCAAGGACTCAGTGCACTCCATTTGTGTTTTGTCCAGGACTTTAGCACACTCTGCCTGGGCCAGCACCAGTTGCTGCAGGGCTGCACTGTTTTCTGCAGCTCTCCTGTTAGCCTCCTGTTGCACAGAGGTGGATTGGATCAGAGCTTTGATAACATCCTCCATGTTGAGCTTTAAATGACTTTTACCCTCAGGCTTACGTGGCTGCCCGCATTCTCCACCATATGTAACAAACCACCTCTTTTACAGGTAGGATTGTCACCGATCTTGCAGTAACCACAGCCTTCTAGGGTATACAAAGTCCAGGACACCTTCAGCTCAGTTTTCCTTTTTATTCAGTAAGAAAACAGGTACTTTAAATAATAACAAAAACAAACAAAATCCCTTGCTCTTACTTGAGCTCTTACTAGACAGTAATTGCTATCTGCAATTTGGTGGCTTTCCCACTTACCAATTTTCCAAACAAAAGAAATGTCTTTGCAATAAACACAATCTCTCCTAGCTGTCTTTTTCTCCCTCACTCTGCAGCAGGCTGCCCTCTTCTTTTAAAGGCCTGTCTACTAATTGACTGGCTACAGGTGAGTGCAGATTAACTAACTCGTAAGTCAGATCCAAATAATGGTCTATTACACAGCAACTAATGCTGTTGGAGCATTGGCCCACCCTGCTCTCCAAATACTCCGCCCCAGGGACCCATACCATGTTTTGCAGAGCATCAGCTATGCATATTGCAAACTTTAACATCTCTCCCTGGGGCATTTAACTGAAAATTCTCAGGTTGCTGTTTAGCAAATCAGGCCTGATGTATCTTCCATCAAGCACAATTCCACTTTTATGCTCACAACGGTAAGACAAATTGTCTATGAATGGAGAAAGTTCAGCACTGCTGCTACTCTCCCTAGGAGTGGCCGTCCTGTAAAGATGACTACAAGAGCACAGCGCAGACTGCTCAGTGAGGTGAAGAAGAATCCTAGAGTGTCAGCTAAAGACTTACAAAAGTCACTGGCAAATGCTAACATCCCTGTTAGTGAATCTACAATACGTAAAACACTAAACAAGAATGGATTTCATGGGAGGATACCACAGAGGAAGCCACTGCTGTCCAAACAAAACATTGCTGCACGTTTACAGTTTGCACAAGAGCACCTGGATGTTCCACAGCAGTACTGCCAAAATATTCTGTGGACAGATGAAACCAAAGTTGAGTTGTTTGGAAGAAACACACAACACTATGTGTGGCGAAAAAAAGGCACAGCACACCAACATCAAAACCTCAACCCAACTGTGAAGTATGGTGGTGGAGGCATCATGGTTTGGGGCTGCTTTGCTGCGTCAGGGCCTGGACGGATTGCTATCATCGAAGGAAAAATGAATTCCCAAGTTTATCAAGACATTTTGCAGGAGAACTTAAGGCCATCTGTCTACCAGCTGAAGCTCAACAGAAGATGGTGTTGCAACAGGACAATGACCCAAAGCATAGAAGTAAATCAACAACAGAATGGCTTAAACAGAAGAAAATACGCCTTCTGAAGTGGCCCAGTCAGAATCCTGACCTCAACCCGATTAAGATGCTGTGGCATGACCTCAAGAAAGCGATTCACACCAGACATCCCAAGAATATTGCTGAACTGAAACAGTTCTGTAAAGAAGAATGGTCAAGAATTACTCCTGACCGTTGTGCACGTCTGATCTGCAACTACAGGAAACGTTTGGTTGAAGTTATTGCTGCCAAAGGAGGTTCAACCAGTTATTAAATCCAAGGGTTCACATACTTTTCCCACCTGCACTGTGAATGTTTACATGGTGTGTTCAATAAAAACATGGCAACATTTCATTCTTTGTGTGTTATTAGTTTAAGTAGAGTGTGATTGTCTGTTGTGACTTAGATGATGATCAGATCACATTTTATGACCAATTTGTGCAGAAATACATATCATTCCAAACGGTTCACATACTTTTTCTTGCAACTGTATGACATGCCGATGTTCCCAAACTGGATGGCCTCTGGTTAGGACAGTTGAAGCTAGGACCTTGTTTGTTCACTATATCTGTTCTCTGGGGTCTCCCGTCGTTATTGAAGGGACGTTACGTCTTACCTGCGTATTTGAGAACGCCATGAGTTCTCGGGACTCCAGACTCATATTCCTATAGTTCGGTTCTCGAATTCACATTCCTGGGTCCCTTGGCCTAGGGTCTACTCCGGGAGCTAGGTGCCTGGACAGTCAAGGATACAGGGACCTAGGGTCTCACTATATTATACCCTATCTTGGAGGTGTCGTGCTGACCATGAACTTTGACAGGTCGGGCATGGAACAGGATCGAACAGACGATTAATCAGATTACCAGCTTACCAGGGCTGTTTCGTTTTTCGTCAGGCCTACACTTCGAACCGACTTCGAAGACTTTGCGGTCCTCCACGTGAATACAACATGGAGGACTCTTCTTTGTCTATGCAGGGCCCTATTACCCTTGGATCCGGACCACCTATCACTCCCCGACAAGGATATATTTGGATGGAAATCTCATACTCTAGTTTCGTTTCCCTTTTTTGGTTATATCCAGGATTCACAGGTTCCCAGAATAGTCAACCACTGTTTCGCTACGCTAGTCCATAGTTGGGACTCTGATTGGACGCCCCTGGGGAGTACCTTATTCTACCACAGTTGCGGGTTATGCAGTCCATTTGGAGTACTGGAAATAGTCTTACCGGCATAATAGGTTTATTCTTGGACAAGACCACTCACCACGGAAGTTCATGAGGGAACTATAAGATTCGGTTCGGTTACGGAAATGGTGGTAGACTCAGACGCATTACCTGAGGTTGGAATTTTGTCTACAAGGCCACATCACCTGGTGATCCCGGCACGATCGAAGAAACCATCTTCTACATCAAAGGTCGAGATCTGGTGGCAGTTTTTTCTCACAATCCTAAATCCACGGATGACCCTCAGCGTTTTACACTACAGGGAAGTAGCTAATAGGTCAGCTCTGCAGTTCATAGACATCTGCTAGAAAACAGGTCGTAACCCCACGTACAGTGGATCTACCAACGAATGGAGTTTTCCCGTATTTTGGGGTACATCGGCAGCTAGCATCTTCATTGATCCGTCTACTGTCACTTCTCACAGTTGGAGGGTCCATTGGGGACTGCTCTGGTTATCTTCCGGAATAGGTACCAGCGAAACAAAAAGCGTTGGATTTGATGGCTGAGCTTTAAAACAGCAAATACGAAGCCTCCTGTCATGTTATAAAATTGTAGATTATGCTAGCTTTAGTGTACCTATAATCTTAATTTTGTTAATGACAGGAGGCGAGTATTTCCCACCCATTCTTATCCCTCCCTTGTTTAATTTTAATAGTTTGGGTTCATCAGGTACGTATGCAACTCTGCTTGTTGTCTCTGCCACTTGTTCTTATGTCTAATTTTTCATAAGTAGGGTTGGGATATCTTTATATTAGGTTATTTTGGTTGATACATTGGGTACCTACATGTTTGTTAAGAGTACATTTAATTAGCTAACCAACCTGTTCGATTCTGTTTTTTCTCGTTTCAGTTACAGTCCATCAAAGCCATCTGGTTCGGCAGTTCCCCTCGGATGGTGGACGTTGTTGTATTCATTGTATCTAGGACTTTGCTTCTTCCCCATTATATTTTTTTGCCTTTTCTGTTTTGTAGCAGCTTGAAAGAGGAAATGATGTATGGGGAGGGGAGTTTTATAGTACCTAACTTTTTTCTGATTGGTTGTTTTTACTGTGCTGCTGTGGAGTTCTAGTAAAGAGAGACTTAAATGACCACTCTAGGCACCCAGACCACTTCAGCTTAATGAAGTGGTCTGGGTTCCAGGTCCCTCTAGGATTAACCCTTTTTTTAATAAACATAGCAGTTTCAGAGAAACTGCTATGTTTATAAATGGGTTAATCCAGCCTCTAAAGCTTCTAGTGGCTGTGTCATTGACAGCTGCTAGAGGCGTTTGCGTGCTTCTCACTGTGAAAATCACAGTGAGAAGATGCAAGCGTCCATAGGAAAGCATTATGAATGCTTTCCTATGAGACTGGCTGAATGCGCGCGCAGCTCCTGACGCGCATGTGCATTCAGCTGGAGAGGACGAGGAGAGCTCCCCACCCGGCGCTGGAAAAAAGGTAAGATTTAACCCTTTTCTCACCATCCAGCCCGGCGGGAGTGGGACCCTGAGGGTGAGGGCACCCCCAGGGCACTATAGTGCCAGGAAAACGAGTATGTTTTCCTGGCACTATAGTGGTCCTTTAAGCAAATACTCGCCTCCTGTCATTAATAAAATTAAGATTATAGGTACACTAAAGATAGCATAATCTACAATTTTAGCATCACTCAGATACACTTTGTGTTTGAAATGGCATGGATCTTAGCAGTTTTTAATATCACAACTAGGAGGAGCTTTGCCTGAACTCAATAGAGCAATGGGTAGGATAATGTCACACAGCTCTTCTGCAGGTCAAAAGAGTGATATTACATAAAGTTCAAGATTTGATCTATTTAGGAAATAGTTCATTTCCCTATAAATAAGCGTCAACCCTCCCCACATTTTGGCTGTGCATAAGACGTACAGCATAGTGGGTACATACTGCTAGTGCAGTGGACTGTGTTGATGGATAAAATAGTTTCTACTGCAAGTATCATTGAATCTTGGTATTGAGATATAGGCAGCTGCTTGTATAGACAGAGGCTGAAAGTGACTGCATTCTGTGCAATGTACAATTTATATTGCGTGTCATTCCTAGTACTGTATGCATCATTCTAAGTAACCCTTCCAGTTCATGCTTCATTGGTGATGTCTTTGGAACAGGATATATTAATATGATTGAGATTGTACAAATTCTTTAAGGGGGGGGGGCTTGATGTGTGTCCCCCCTTCCCCCTCCCAAAGACGTGCCACCACGTCTGCTTTAAGTAAAATAAATTCATCTGTAAACTCCCATGTATTAACACATTATGCCATGATTTCTATTTTTATAGAAATCAGATACAGAACATCCCTAAAAGCTTTGTATCATTTTAAGAAAACTTTTACCATTTTAAAGCATTGTAAAGATTGCTATGTTAAATTTCCTGCTATGTTTACATTGGATTAAAACTTGATTAGGACATCCCTCCACTGTTGTTAACATTAGACTGTGGCAGCCATGCATTCAGGGCCGCATCAGAAATTTTGGGGCCCCTGACAAAGCCCAAGTCTGCCCCCCCCCCACTCCCTCCCTCCCGGGCCCGCCCACGCCCTACCTAGTCCGCTCAGAATGATACAGGACTGAATGTGGTATGTATAGTAGAAGTGTGTAATGGATGTAGTGTTTGTGTGTATTAGATACTGTTTGTGCAGTGAATGCAGTGTGTATAGTGAACGCAGAGTGTATTTGAGTTGTGGATGTAGTGTGTGTTTGTGCAGTGGATGTAGTGTTTGTATGTACTAGATGAAATGTGTTTAGTGGATGCAGTGTCTGTAGTGGATGTAGTGTGTGTATTAGATTCAGTGTCTGTGTATAGTGAATGCAGAGTGTTTCAATTTGTGGTGGATGTAGTGTGTGTACTGTGAATACAGGATGTTTGTGTAGTGGATGCTGTGTGTACAGTTAATGCAGAGTGTGTGTCAGTATAGTGAATCCAGAGTGTGTGTTAGTGTGTAATGAATGCAGAGTGTGTGTTAGTGTGTAATGAATGCAGAGTGTGTGTTAGTGTGTAATGAATGCAGAGTGTGTGTTAGTGTGTAGTGAATGCAGAGTGTGTCAGTGTAATGAATGTAGTGTGTGTGTTAGTGCAGTGAATGCAGAGTGTGTGTAAATTTGTAGTGAATGCAGAGTGTGTGTTAATGTGTAGTGAATGCAGAGAGTGTGTTAGTGTGTAGCGGATGCAGAGTGTGTGTTAGTGTAGCGGATGCAGAGTGTGTTAATGTGTAGTGACTGCAGAGTGTGTGTCAGTATAGTGTATGCAGAGTGTATGTTGTATTAGTGTATGCAGAGTGTGTGTTGTATTAGTGTATGCAGTGGGTGTGTTGTATTAGTGTATGCAGTGGGTGTGTTGTGTTAGTGTATGCAGTGTGTTTGTGTTGTGTTAGTGTATGCAGTGTGTTTGTGTTGTGTTAGTGTATGCAGTGTGTGTGTGTTGTTAGTGTATTAGTGAATGCAGTGTGTGTGTTGTGTTAGTGAATGCAGTGTGTGTGTTGTGTGTGTGTGTGTTTTGTGTTAGTGTATGCAGTGTGTGTGTGTAAATGTGCAATGTGTAAATTAAATGTAAATGTTTCTCCCCTCTCCCTGCTTACCTGTGTCCAGGGAGGGGGGAGATTCCATCCGTGGTGGTCCGGTGGGGGGCCCCCCGGCTCCCTGTTACCGCAGAGAGGGCCCAGGCAGCACACAGCTTCTAACAGGGAGCCGGGGGGCCACGGCTGCACACATAGATAGCGATATTCGCTATGTGTGCAGAAAGGGAAAGTGGGGCCCAGGACTGCCAGAGCAGTGCCATAATAGAAGAAAGATTGCCCCCCAAAAATTCAAAAATAAGGAAAGTCAGTAGAGCCCCTGACACGCGTTTCACCAGTGGTAGCGCATGAGAGAGGAGGTTGGAGTTCTTCCAACTGTCGAACTACAACTCACACAGTTCTCAGGGATAGGTAGTCGTCCTCCATCTAAAGTGTCAGGTGGAAACCCAGCGAGAGGAGGTAGAGGTAGTCTGCTTCCCACCCCAGTGGCAGAGTGCAACCCAGATAGAAGAGTCAGTCAGCCTCCTTCACCAGCGGAAGATGGCAAGCAAGGGAGAGGAGGTTGTTGGCCTCCTTCCCTAGCAGCAGATGGAAACCCAGCAAGCAGAACTAGACATAGTCAGCCTCCCTCCCCAGCAACAGAGGATCAACACCCCGCTAGCTTTCTAGCAGAAGATGATGCTCCTGGGAGAGGAAATAGCCAGCCTCACTCCCCAGCAGTAGCTGGCAACTCTGTGAAAGGTGGTAGCAGTAGTTAACCTCTCTCCCCAGCAACAGAGTGCAGTCCAGGGAGTGGAGGTAGTCGGTTGATCACAACCAAGGGAGCAAAGGTTGCTGCCTTCCTCCATAGCGGCTGATGGAAACCCAGGGAGCAGAGGCAGAAGTAGACAGCCTCCCTCCCCAGCAACAGAGTGCAACCCAGGGAATGGAGATAGTCTGCTTTCCTCCCCAGTGAGAGGTGGTCGAGGTAGTCGGCCTCCCTCCCCACCGGCAAATGGCAATCCAGTGAGAGGAAGTAGAGTAGCCAGCCTCCCCAGCAGCAGTGTGATGTTACAGGGAGGGGTCACTGGCGTACATACCAGGGTCACAGGGGTCGCGACTGCGACCGGGCCCGGCCCACCAGGGGGCCCGGCCGCCCCTGCGACCCGGTATGTACGCCCAAGGCCAGCCTCTTCCCCTGGGGGGCCCAGGAGCCAACCACCCCAGGGCCCCCCTGAGGCTGGCCCTGCTGACCCTGGGTGGCCGGTCGGGCAAGCAGGCGGGCGCGCGAGGGAGCACTCAGTGCTTCCTCTTCAGCTCCCTCGCGCGCTGCGTACGGATGCCGGAGCCGGAAGATGACGTCATCTTCCGGCGCCGGCATCCCTACGCGGCGCGCGAGGGAGCTGAAGAGGAAGCACTGAGTGCTCCCTCGCGCGCCCGCCTGCCTGCCCGACCGGCCACCTGCCCAGGAGCCCCACTGGACCCCAGGGAATAATCCCCCCCAGCACTCCAAGAGGTAAGGAGGCTGGGGGGATTATATTAAAAAAAAAAAAAAATCGTGTGAGTGTGAGTGTGAGTGTGAGTGTTAGAGTGAGTGTGTGTGTTAGTGAGTCTGTTTGATGTCTGTTAGTGAGTGTGTGTTTGTCAATGAGAGTGTATGTTTTGTACGTGAGTGTGTATGTATGTCTGTCGCTGACTGTATCTCTGTCAGTAAATGTGTGTGTCTGTTAGCTAGTGTGTATGCGTCTGTAAGTGAGAGAGTGTGTGTGTCTTCAGCACTTACCTTTCTCCAGCGCCGGACTCCCTTGGCGCTGAGGATCCCTCAGCCTCTCAGCTCCGAATGCGACCGCGCACGCATTCAAACCGCCCATAGGAAAGCATTACTCAATGCTTTCCTATGGACGCTCAGTGTGCTCCTCTAGCGGCTGTCCGTGAGACAGCCACTAGAGGCAGGATTAACCCTCAGTGAAACATAGCAGTTTCTCTGAAACTGCTATGTTTTCAGCTGCAGGGTTAAAACTAGAGGGACCTGACACCCAGACAACTTCATTGAGCTGATGTGATCTGGGTGTCTGTAGTGGTCCTTTAAAGGACCACTATAGTGCCAGGAAAACATACTCGTTTTCCTGGCACTATAGTGCCCTGAGGGTGCCCCCTCCCTCAGGGACCCCTTCCCGCCCGGCTCTGGAAAGGGGTAAAACTTACCTTTTTCCACCGCTGGGCGGAGAGCTCTCCTCCTCCGATCCTCCTCTTCTCCTCCCCGTCGGCTGTATGCGCACGCGCGGCAAGAGCTGTGCACGCATTCAGCCGGTCACATAGGAAAGCATTCATAATGCTTTCCTATGGACGCTGGCGTGCTCTCACTGTGAAAATCACAGTGAGAAGCACGCAAGCGCCTCTAGCGGCTGTCAATGGGACAGCCACTAGAGGAAATAGGGGAAGGCTTAATCCATTCATAAACACAGCAGTTTCTCTGAAACTGCTATGTTTATGAAAAAATGGGTTAACCCTAGCTCGACCTGGCACCCAGACCACTTCATTAAGCTGAAGTGGTCTGGGTGCCTAGAGTGGTCCTTTAAGTGTGTGTGCATCTGCATGCACTGGCGTACATACCGCGGTCGCAGCCCTGTAACCCCTGCGACCAGGTGACCACCGCCATGTGTTGCGGCCCGGCCCGCGCGGGGGGGGGGCCCATGGATCAATTTTCGCACCGGGGCCCCATGGGTCATGTGTACGCCACTGGGAGGGGTGGCTAACATACTCACTCCCCAGCGGCTGAGTATGTGCCAGGGAGAAGAGCTCAGTTGGCTCTCTTCCCAGCAGGAGATTGAGGAGCTCACCACAACCCCAGCTGAAGCACTGGCATCAGAACAGAGCACCACTTGCATCTGCTCCCAACTTGCTGTTGCTCCTGAAAATGTGTGAGGGGAGGAGAGCTCTACATTGGTGAACGAGCCAGACCCCAGCTGAAGTGCTGGAAACGGGACAGAGTGCTGCCAGCCTTTGCCCCCAACTATTCTCCACCAGTGTAATCCCAAGATGCTGGGCAGCTGGCCCAGATCCCCAACTCATTGTTTCAGAGATACTCTGTATTATCTCCAGTGGCTGATAGGACTTTTACTCAGTGTCCGCTTCATATAATGAAGTTGGCAGGGTAAGTGAATGCTCCAACTGTATTCAATTCTGAAAATTGCTTTGTCCTTGGGATTATCAAAATGAAACTACTAACTAACCTACGAGTCTTTCATCAGGTTAGTCTCCATTGGAAATGGGGAGATATGTGACGCTAGTCACCATCACCAAGAGCTTAAGGACCAAACTTCTGGAATAAAAGGGAATCATGACATGTCACACATGTCATGTGTCCTTAAGGGGTTAAGAATGACACTTTTTGTTTTCATGAACTATTTTTATGTTTAAGTCATCCTGTGCCCATTATAGGTGCAGATGTGTGTAATGTAATTGTGTAGTGTTAAATGTTTTGTGTGCTGTCCTGTGCTGCTGATGCTTGCCGCGAACTAGGTGGATTTGGCTATGGAGCCTATACAGCGCCATCTGTTGGTAGCAGCTCTTATGTGCACTACCTGAATAGCAAGACTCTGCAATTTGCATATTTAGGCAGATTTGCATATTATGGTTTCTGCAGACAGAAAAGATGTTTTGTGTTATTTTCGTCTCCACCCCTTTATTATTTATTATGTTATTGTGCCATTATGAGTCCCTGTATATTTCCCCATATGATTTGGATATTTGTATTAAACTGAGTTTGTCACAATAAGTTTGAAGTAATGAACATATGGACAAGTCCTGTGTTAAAATAAAGCAGTGTATGTTAGTTTTGGGACTGTGTGTCTTGGTTGATTTGTTCAGAGATCCCAGTAACAGAGTCTTTTGACCTGTTGGCTATATCCCGGGACAAGTAAAAAGAGCTTGACCTGAGACCCACAAGTGCCTTTGTAAAGGCAGTAGCTGAACACATTGAAGTTACCATAGGCATGCGCAGCCTATTGCATTAGGGTATGCACCCTAAAGCACAAACACACACCGCATGTGTTTGTGTATAAATATATATGTGTGATACACTTCTGTTAGTGTGTGTGTGCTGGTAGTGTGCCATGTTGGTGAGGGTGCAGTCTGTGTGTGAGGGTGCTGGTAGTGTGCTGTGTGTGAGGGTCCTGTTAGTGTGCTGTGTGAGGGTGCTGTTTGTGTGATGTGTGTGTGTAAGGGTGCTGTTTTTGTCGTGTATTTGTGAGGGTGCTGTTTGTGAGGGTGCTGTTAGAGTGCTGTGTGTGAGGGTGTTGTGTGTTTGTAAGGGTGCTGTGTGTGTGTACAAAACAAAATAGTGTGCAGCGCAAATATGTAATACCACAAGTGAGATGCAATGCATAGTGGAGGTGTATATACCCAATAAAAGAGACAAATATATACCCCAATTGTTGGCAGGGTCAAACAGTAGCCAAAAGTCAGAGACCCCCTGGACAGAAGTTGTACTTTGAAAACCTAAGTGAGTAATTAGGACTCTGTATTTTATCCTTTTTGTTTTTATCTGTTGGTGTGAATAATTTGTTTATCATATATTGTTATATGCACTGTGACTATTTTTGGCTCATAATAAACATTCATTTATTAAGTTCTGCCTTTGTCTGGTTAAGAATCACGTTACCTGAAGAGACTAGTTAGTATTTTTGCAATTCCTTAAATATTGTGCTAAGTAATATTTGGTGGGTTTTTACTGTTGATTTACCTGGGGGACCAAGGCACCCCATTCATAAATTGTCTTGGTGGTGGCAGCGTTAAAATAGTAATAGTTATATTATTATGTTTAAGTGTGGGTGGTGTTAAAAGGGGGATTTTGTCATTATTTCCGGTCTAGTGCAGACAAATAGTGGATTTTAACCCTTTCACCACCACAACTATGTCACGCACACTCTTGGAGTAGGGTGCGTTCATGACAGTATGTTTTAAACTGTATTTGTGTTACTTTTAATTGTTACTCTCAGGCTAAGGGGGGGAGATGTGTGTGATGTAACCAGTGTGTGATTGGGTAATTCATAATTGTATGTGGGCATCTCCCTTGCATGGGAGAATTGCATAAAAGCAGAGTGTGTGTCATTAAAAACCTCTGTAGCGGAGAGCTGCTATCACACAGGCTAAATCCGCTGTAGATCCCAGTATGGCTCAGGAACAAGCAATAATCCCAGGCACTGTACCCACAGTGAGAGAATAATCCAGCAGCATAACAAACACAATCAGCAGTAAAATCCAATAGTGTCCCATCACCTTTCCCAATAACTGGACGACACACAGTATCAGGAGCAGAACTGAACTTTAATCACACAACCCCGGCTTTTATGCAACGCTCCCATGCAAGGGAGACACCCACAATAATTAGTACAGTAACCAACAATATTACACTAACCACCCACAATTCTTCTCCCCTCAGATAAGCATTTAACATAATTAACAAGTACACACTTTTCCCCGAGTTTTAAATGTACCCCAAATACCTGGGGTACACCCTTAAATCTGGGTGAGCAACATATTCAAAAATCACCCAGATCGGACCAGGGGTTCGGGAGTTATCGAGTGTAATGGATCATCTGGCACCCCGACTGGGTACCTCCGTTGAAGGATGCTCCTAGCACTTCCTGAGGGCTCCAAGCACTCCAGCCGACACCATAACTACTGCAGACTCCTTCAGAGAGCAAGACAGGAACAAGCTCTTACAATAGCTCAGTGATTATAGCAAGGGAATATGCAGAGAATAGAAATCCCATGTAGCAAATCCCCCCCAATAAGAGACAGGACTCAGATTGAGGGTGATTTACTGGGGCTACCTGCCCGGCTTTTATGCAGGTCTCCCACCTGGTGGACACTCCCCTAGGGGACCAGATGGAAGAATGGGAAACATATTGGACATTGACCAATCACAAGCTTACAATCCCACAATGCATCACAATCCCTCCTCTCTGTCCTGGAGATAATTGGGAAGTAATCCAATTATCTCCAAGGACAGAGGCAAAACTCCATTAACCACATGGCAGACAAAGGACAATAAAAGACATAAAAATACATACTGTTACATTTATCACATAGAACATACACATTTTACCTATCCCCAGATAGCTTAGATCTGAACGCACATTATTACCGGATAGCGCTCAGATCACGTACACACAGTTAAATCGCCATGGAGCCAAAGTCTTTCATACAGTCTTTCAGTATACGGCTGGGCTCCATGGCATAGCTATCTGGGGTAGCATAGCTTTAACAGTCCGCAGAAAGGCACGAACCAGCCTTTCTGCAGGGAAAAGGAACAGTGTTAAACATGGGGCCATAGTCCAGTGGCAGGAGGCGGGCGACCAGGCTCCTCCAGTGGTCAGTGGCGAGGTTGGTTCCGCCACATCGAGGTTTAAAGTTTGGACCGACCACACAGGCAACAGTAGCCGAAAATAGTTCCATAAGTTTTGGCCTTGCGGTCGGTCTCTTTTCATGTTTTAAAAGTCCCGGAATACATGCCATCCAGGGTTGATCTTGTATTCGCATAAATCCCTTAGTGTGAGAGAGTCTTTCTACCGAACGGCGGGTCATTCGGTTGTTTTAACACTACTCTATGGGAGTCTGGAGGTCTCAGCGGTGTTTGCTTAGTCGAGTGTCCGATTTTTAGCTCCGGACACTCGACGGCAAAACACCGCTGTTCGTGAGTTTCCCACAAGAGGCAATAAAAACTAATTGGGAGGTTAGTTGAAGTCACACTTATGCATTAAGGTGGTCCGGTGTTCGGTAGTTTGTGTTCGTATGGTGAATGAAGTATGTGGCGGAACAGACCTCGCCCCGTGTTCTTGGAGGGGGCTGCTTGCCTGCCTCCTACCTTCTGACTATGGCCCTGGGATATATGGCATTTGAAAACACTAATTATGCCCTGTTACAAAACTGGAGATTGTGCACAAATATGACTATTGTCCATATTTTTTTATGATTCCCTTCGTTTGTTGCACTGTTCCCCATGTGTTTCATCTGTTGGTTCGGCTGGATAGACAACCAGACAAACTGTGGAGTTACTGGGTGGCCACCATTTCATGTATCAGAGGCACATGGTGAGATCAATGGATGAAGCACATGGTGAGAACAACGGATGGCGGCCATTTTACCTCACAGACGCTGTTTTGACTTTTCTACACGGTGCCATCTCGCCGGTATTTGGTGCACAAAGACATAGTTCAGTAGTTTTAAACTACAGAACAGGGGACACATTTAACAGTAATTATTGTTCATATAGCCTGTATATGTTCTGCGGAATCTGCATTAAACCGTATCTTCCAAACTACTGAACAGATCTGGGTGAATTTTGGATATGTGGTTCACCCAGATCCCCCGGTTCAGAGGATATATTTTTATGGGGTATTGCATGCTTTGGGGTCCCTGTGATATGTTTTATAATACTGTATTTTCCTGCCTGTGATAATTAAGTTAGTCTATTGTGTTGAGATAATTGTATCGCAGGCAGAGGGGAAGATTTCTGATGTAATGAATGGGAGTGTTAGCTGTGTTGTAATGTGTTGATTGGTTGTTCTTCAAAACTCTGTGGGCAGTACTGTGTTTGTAGAATGTGAATAGAAGAGGCTGTATGTGCCAGTACAGTCAGTTCTACTTCACCCTAAATTTGGAGTGCCGTCTCTTATTGGGGGAATCTGCTACAAGGGATTGCTATGCTCTGCATACTATCTTGCTATATTCACTGCTAAGCTCTAGTAAGCGCTTGTTCCTGTCCTGCTCTCTGAAGGAGTCCACGGTGATTATGGTGTCGGCTGGAGTGCTTGGAGCACTCAGGAAGCGCTAGGAGCATCCTTGAACTGAGGTACCCAGTCGGGGTTCCAGGTGATCCGTTACAAAGTATTTCAGTACAGTTTATGGGAACAATTAGATGAACGTTTTAATTCACATGAACGTCTATGGGGAAAACAATGAGCGGGGAATATGCTGGACAGCCAGGTGGATTTTGCTGCAACCTCAGTTCTACTTCACCCTCAATTTGGAGTGCCGTCTCTTATTGGGGGAATCTGCTACAAGGGATTGCTATGCTTGTCATACTCCCTTGCTAAATCACTACTAAGCTCTTGTAAGAGCTTGTTCCTGCCTTGCTCTCTGTAGGAGTCTACGGTGGTTATGGTGTCGGCTGGAGTGCTTAGAGCCCTCAGGAAGCGCTAGGAGCATCCAGTAACGGAGGTACCCAGTCGGGGTGCCCGTCGATCCATTACATTGGTGTTTGCAGTGGGATGGCGTCCTAGTGTGAGGTAAAGCAGCTCGGAGACACCGTTCGTGGAGTTACAAATTGAGGGCAATGCTAGCACTCGTGCAGTGCCCCTGGGAGCAGAGGTATCCAGCGACTTGGAGCAGACACGTATGGAAGGCTCTGGCGATGATTGGCTGGCCGAGGTGAGGCAGCGAGTGGCACAGTATGGTGATAATGTGCCCATGGATATATGCCAGACGATCTGGAACCAGGTCACAGCCGAGCGAAATGCAAGGATGGACCGAGAATTCCGGCTGGCGAAAGAGAATATGCTCAGCGGAAGGAGTGTTACAGCAGCCAAAGAGAGGCTGCATTCGAGGAGGTTAACTGCTTCCACCTGAGGCGGCCAGAGAAACCCAAAGTAGGGGTACTCATAGACTGGTCCTGTGAGGAACCGCAACAGGCAGGTGGAGATGGAACCGAGGTCTCTCCACCAGGCCAACCGTGATGCTGGGAAGCTAGCCCAGATCCCCAGCAGCCCGAGTTACCGGGTGCAGAAGCAGGTGGTCCCTACTCTCAAATGTTGAGGGACCTCATAGACAGGTCTTGGGAAGACCCACAGATGGCAGGTGGAGATGGGACCGCAGTCTCTCTACCGGCCCTACAGGGATGCTGGGCAGTCGGCCCAGATACCCAGCGGCAGTGTACCTTTCAGGGAGAGGAGAGCAGCGTCCTCCCTCCCCAGTGTTAAGGTGAGCTGCAGGGGGCAGGGACAATCGGTCCTGCTCCCCAACGGCAGTGTGTTTCACTGGGAGCGAAGAGCAGCGTCCTCCCTCCCCAGCGGCAGAGTGTCCTACAGGGAGCAGAGACAGTCGATCTCTCTCCCCAGCGACAGGACAAATTATGGAAAGGGTAGACAGTCGGTCTCCCTCTTCAACAGCAGAGAGAGTGTCAAGGAGGGGAGCCTGTTACCCCCTCTCCCCAGAGGCAGTGTCCTATACCAGGAGGGGAGAGCCTCATTCCCCCTCCCCAGCAGCAGCTTATTACACAAAAGGGAGACGATACGCTCTCCACCGGTGCAGATGGGACCATGGTCTCTGCGCCCAAACTACAAGGAGCGGGGACAGTCTGTCTTGCTCCCCAGCAGAGGAGTGTCCTACAGGGAGAAGAGACAGTCGGTCTCGCTCCCCAGCAGCAGGACAATGTATTGGGAGTGGAGACCATCGGTTCCCCTTCCCAGGGGCAGTATATGGTTCAGGGAGAAGAGCCTATTACCACCTCTCCCCAGTGGCAGCTTATTCACCAAAGGGAAGGCCCTAGTCTCCCAGATGACACAGACGGGGCCATGACCTCTGTACCTGAACCACAGGGATGCGGGGCAGCCTGTCCAGACCACCAGCAGCAGGACCGTTTATTGGAAGGGGGGACAGTTGGCTCCCCCTCCCACCACAGCACCGGTTCCAGGGAGAGGAGCATACTACCCCCTTTGCCCAGCTGAGCACCAACCAGGCTACTCCAGCTGAAGCGCTGGCACCAGGGCAGAGTACTGCTGGTCTCTGCCCACTCAGCAACCCACAGATCCAGAGTGCCAGTACCCCACACAGCCGTGGGGGAGCCCCTGGACAAAGGCAAGCTACACATTCCCCCAGATGCAGTAACTATTTATTGTGGGTGGGCTGGACTGCTGATTATGTTTTGTGGGTGGGTTGCTGGACTAACCAAGGCACTGACCGACAGGAGGTCAGATACCTGGTTAGTCTTTTTGGGAAAGGGGAGAACTGTGGCGAAACCAACCTCACCACTGGGCATTGGAGAAGACTGATTGCCAGCCTCCTGCCATGTGACTATGGCCCCTGGGATGTATTGCCCTTTAAGGAACTGATTTAGGCATAATGGATTTTTATAATGCTGTTTCTGGCCCTTTAATTACTTTGGAGCAGTGTTGCAACTTTAAATTGGCCGAAGTAGTCGAAGTAGCCGCCATTAGAGAACCGAACTCGTGATGGCGGCCATTTTGATTCATTCGAATGCAGTCAGGGGTGTGTGCCGTCAAACTCATGGAACTAAAATCGGCTACAGAACGGCACGAACACCGCTGAAGTTTTACCTTCCCTGGAACTAATGCATTCGACAATTCGAATGGTTGTCGTTCTTCTGTTTGAACTGACTTTAACATGGGAAATAGACCGGCCGCACAGCCTGATTCTCTGCAACTGTTATGGGCATGAAAATGTGCTTGCGGTTGGTCAAAGGTGACTTATATCTATCTCCTGAACGGCTGAACGGATTCGATTGGGTAATTCATAATTGTCTGTGGGCTTCTCCCTTGCATGGGAGAATTGCATAAAAGCAGATTGTGTGTCATTAAAAACCTCAGTTCTACCTCAATTTGGAGTGCCGTCTCTTATTGGGGGAATCTGCTACAAGGGATTGCTAAGCTTGTCATACTTCCTTGCCAAATCACTACTAGGCTCTTGTAAGAGATTGTTCCTGCCTTGCTCTCTGGAGAAGTCTACGGTGGTTATGGTGTCAGCAGGAGTGCTTGGAGCCCACAGGAAGCGCTAGGAGCATCCAGTACCGGAGCTACCCAGTCGGGGTGCCCGTCGATCCGTTACACATACATACTTCACCGCATTACGCACCGAATCTCATATACCGGTGTGTGTGTGTGTGTGTGTGTGTGTGTGTGTGTGTGTATATGTATATATATATATATATATATATATATATATATATATATATATATATATATATATATATATATATATATATATATATATATATATAAAAAAAAAACAGAAAAAACCTTGCACTCCTACTCACAGTCTTTCCTACCCAGTGTTTGATAGCACTAAAATGTATACAAAATAGAAAGTGTCTCTTACAGTCGTTTCCGTTCCTATTTGCAACTTTGCTCAGGACAAACACAAGTGCATTATCACAAACATCATATATTTATAGGACCCTAATCAGTGATTCACCATTCATCTGTGCAGAAGGCTGGCGTTCTATCATCCAGAGAGCGCACGTGTAAGGGCTGGGAAACAGCTGAAGAATTCATATCCCAGTGCCACAGGCTGGATCTATTAGTCCGCCATATTGCGTTGCTTGGACAACCAGGACGCGAGCGTCTAGAACATAGATCTGCCCCTTCATTAAAATGTGTCTATCGCTCTGGCTTCTGAACAGGCACTCCGCGAAACCTAGGAAACTTAACCCCCCACCCCACCACACACAGACTGACCCATACATAAACAGACTGACCCCCCCACACACTGACTCACACTTACCAGCAGCTACCTTGATGCCTCTGTGCAGGGCTGAGCTTCCTCTCCCTGTCTCTCCCCTGCGCTGCTCTCTATGACCCAGGAGAAAGTGCTTCCCTCTGGCCGCACGTGGGAAAAGTGACAGTGCTGATGCAGCTTGTGAAGGGAGACTCAGTGCTTCCAACTTCAATTTCAGTTGGAGGGGGCACAAGCGGGGACACTGCATGATGTAGGGGGGAGGGGTGGCATGGCCCCCCATAGTGACGCCCCTGGCTCTCTGTAGTGATGCTGGGGCCAGAGTGATGTCATGTCACTAAACAGCGTGCAAGGGAGCAAAGAGAAACTGCAGAAAGGTTACTGCTTCTTCGTGCGCCGCCTCCATGCTCCCCGCAGCGCCCTGCTTTAATGTTTCCTGCATGGCTTAGCAAAGTGTTTACAAACGTCAGGCGCCATGGCGCCTGGGATTTTTTTAGCCCTGTGTATGTATGTATGTATGTATGTGTGTGTGTGTGTGTATATCTATCTAAATACACACACACACACATGTTTTAGAACTGCCCCCCTACTTTTGTTCCTGGCCCCATATGTACCCCCCCAAAAAAAAAGTATGAATCCTGGAGATGCCACTGCCCTTCATTAGATTGTATGGGGCAATACAAGATCAATGGTGTCAAGGAATTGCAATGAATAATGCTACAGTGTCTAGAATTTGGACAGGAGCCATCTTTAAAAAGCGTTATTCTTTACAAAGTGATGTCAAACTAGTTATACTTGTTTGAATCATATACCATGTCCCATCACAGTATGCCAGATGATTGGGCAACACATTACTTCCTGTCTTTCATGGCATTTAGAGGATTACATTTAATTCCATATGAGCTATAGCTTAGATTTTACTCGTTTTTGAACGTATACAGAGGTTTATTCACTTTAATCCGCAAAACGAGGTGAGGCACTTAGCACTGCTTACAAAAAAAAAAAATCTTCTTTATTAAATATTATAAAGATGACTCAAAAATCAGAGAAGGGTGCAGACTGCCTTGCACATTTCATTCAAGAGACTAACAGGGTTACTTACGGAGAGGGGGACCTTTGCATAAATAAAGTTTTACTTACCTGAAATCCAGTGCCAGGTGAAGCTTTTGGCATTGTCTACCACGCCACCTGAGGTCACAAGGGCTGCTTCAATTTACTGAAGTGGTCGCCATGGTTACTGCAACCCTTTAATAATAGGCCTATTTATTTTAATTACATTTTGTTTAATAACTTTATATTGGGATAAGGTAGCACAAACTTGTTTTCTATTTCAGTCACTAGGCATTTATATTTTACTGGTTTTTGGGTGAGGGGTTGTGGACTCACATATTTTATTTTTCTTCTAATGTATGTCTTCATTGGTGATACACAGACATCATTGTTCACAATAGAATTGCAAGTTGTTACATAAACTTGATATTTTATCCTCAATAATCTAGTAAAAAGCAGGCTTTTTTAAAAATTTGTTTTAAAACTGTAATATCTAATGCTTTATGGATTCCACAAGTAAATACTTGAATTAAAGGGACACTATATGCAACAAAACAACTTTAGCTTAATTAAGCAGTTTTGGTGTATAGATCATGCATTCCCACAGCTCAATACTCTGCCCCTCCCTCCCACCTACTGTGCAATCCCCCCATTAATTAAATTGTGTTTTTTTAAAATAAATTTGGAATCTCCCTCCCCGCTTGCCGATTCACATTGTGTGCATGCTCTCTCGGTCGGAAAAACGGTCCAATCACAGGCTTCCCTATGAATGAACCATGCAAGACTCCCTGTCACTTCAGGATTGGGCATGTAAGAACAGTGTCGGGAGCATCGCCTGATGCTGGATTCCACGTTAAAGGACCACTACAGTGCCAGGAAAACAAACTTGTTTTCCTGGCACTTTAGTGCCCTGAGGGTGCCTCTCCCTCAGGGTCCCACTCCCGCCGGGGGGAAGGGAGAGAAAGGGGTTTAAACACTAACCTTTCTCCAGCACTGGGCTCCCTCGGTGCTGGGGACTCTCCTCCTCCTTCCAACGTCATTCTCAATGCTTTCCTATGGACGCTGGCGTCTTCTCACAGTGAAAATCACGGTGAGAAGCGCCTCTAGCGGCTGTCAATGAGACAGCCACTAGAGGCTGGATTAACCCATATGTAAACATAGCAGTTTCTCTAAAACTGCTATGTTTACAGCAGGCAGGGTTAACCGTAGAGGGTCCTGGCACCCAGACCACTTCATTGAGCTGAAGTGGTCTGGGTGCCTATAGTGGTCCTTTAAGTAAAATGTTTTCTACAGGTTTTATGGGGGTAGGGGAACCTAAGTTGAACAAATCAAAAGGGATATCTTGCATAAGGGTTGGAGTAACCCAAAACAAATGCTTTTAAGTCGATTCAGTTGTTTAATTTTTTAAATAGGATTTGGGTTTACAGAAGATCTCTGGCTATGTTGATTGCTTCTAGAGATACCAGGGCACAAAGTGCAGTATGATTATTATTATTATTGCCATTTATATATCGTCAACAGATTCCGTAGCACTTTACAATATTATGAGAGGGGGGATTTAACTATAAATAGGACAATTACAAGAAAACTTACGGAACAATAGGTTGAAGAGGACACTACTCAAACTAGCTTATAGTCTATAGGAGGTGGGGTATAAAACACAGGACAGGAAATAGCAATCAAATAAGGTGGGAGTGAAGCAGAGCTGAGGAGAGAGTAAAGTGCTACACTTTCGAAGAGAGCAAGAGACCAGTATGTGAGGTAGAGGTTACTCTGGGAGACCATAAGCTTTCCTAAAGAGATGGATTTTAAGGCACTTCTTAAACGATTGAAAACTAGGGTAGAGTCTGATGGTGGTAGGCAGGCTATTCCATAGGAAGGGAGCCGCCCGCGTGAAGTCCTGCAAGCGTGAGTTGGCTGTATGGGTGCAGGTAGTGGACAGGATGTCACGGGCAGAGCGGAGAGACCGAGAAGGGACATACCTATGGATCTGTGAAGAGATATAAGAGGGACTAGAATTGTTCAGTACTTTATAGGTATGGGTTAGCACTTTGAATTGACTCCTATAGGATACAGGAAGCCAATGTAAGGACTGACAGAGGGGTGAGGTGTGAGAAGACCGACTAGAGAGGAAAATAAGTCTGGTGGCAGCATTCATTACAGACTGTAGCAGTGCAATACAGCTTTTGGGAAGACCAATCAGGAGAGGGTTACAATAATCCATGCAGGAAATTACTAGAGCATGGACAAGCTCCTTGGTAGCATCTTGCGGATGCGGGCCATGTTTTTACAATGCAACTATGGAAAGAAGCAATAAAGAAAATATCCTACATACAGTTGCAAGATAAAGTATGTGAACCCTTTGGAATGATATGGATTTCTGCACAAATTGGTCATAAAATGTGATCTGATCATCATCTAAGTCACAACAATAGACAATCACAGTCTGCTTAAACTAATAACACACAAATAATGAAATGTTGCCATGTTTTTATTGAACACACCATGTAAACATTCACAGTGCAGGTGGAAAAAGTATGTGAACCCCTAGACTAATGACATCTCCAAGAGCTAATTGGAGTGAGATGTCAGCCAACTGGAGTCCAATCAATGAGATGAGATTGGAGGTGTTGGTTACAGCTGCCCTGCCCTATAAAAAACACACACCAGTTCTGGGTTTGCTTTTCACAAGAAGCATTGCCTGATGTGAATGATGCCTCGCACAAAAGAGCTCTCAGAAGACCTACGATTAAGAATTGTTGATTTGCATAAAGCTGGAAAGGGTTATAAAAGTATCTCCAAAAGCCTTGCTGTTCATCAGTCCACGGTAAGACAAATTGTCTATAAATGGAGAAAGTTCAGCACTGCTGCTACTCTCCCTAGGAGTGGCCGTCCTGTAAAGATGACTGCAAGAGCACAGCGCAGACTGCTCAATGAGGTGAAGAAGAATCCTAGAGTGTCAGCTAAAGACTTACAAAAGTCACTGGCAAATGCTAACATCCCTGTTAGCGAATCTACAATACGTAAAACACTAAACAAGAATGGATTTCATGGGAGGATACCACAGAGGAAGCCACTGCTGTCCAAACAAAACATTGCTGCACGTTTACAGTTTGCACAAGAGCACCTGGATGTTCCACAGCAGTACTGGCAAAATATTCTGTGGACAGATGAAACCAAAGTTGAGTTGTTTGGAAGAAACACTAAACACTTTGTGTGGTGAAAAAGGGGCACAGCACACCAACATCAAAACCTCATCCCAACTGTGAAGTATGGTGGTGGGGGCATCATGGTTTGGGGCTGCTTTGCTGCGTCAGGGCCTGGACGGATTGCTATCATTGAAGGAAAAATGAATTCCCAAGTTTATCAAGACATTTTGCAGGAGAACTTAAGGCCATCTGTCTACCAGCTGAAGCTCAACAGAAGATGGGTGTTGCAACAGGACAATGACCCAAAGCATAGAAGTAAATCAACAACAGAATGGCTTAAACAGAAGAAAATACGCCTTCTGAAGTGGCCCAGTCAGAGTCCTGACCTCAACCCGACTGAGATGCTGTGGCATGACCTCAAGAAAGCGATTCACACCAGACATCCCAAGAATATTGCTGAACTGAAACAGTTCTGTAAATAGGAATGGTCAAGAATTACTCCTGACCGTTGTGCACGTCTGATCTGCAACTACAGGAAACGTTTGGTTGAAGTTATTGCTGCCAAAGGAGGTTCAACCAGTTATTAAATCCAAGGGTTCACATACTTTTTCCACCTGCACTGTGAATGTTTACATGGTGTGTTCAATAAAACATGGCAACATTTCATTCTTTGTGTGTTATTAGTTTAAGCAGACTGTGATTGTCTATTGTTTTGACTTAGATGATGATCAGATCACATTTTATGACCAATTTGTGCAGAAATCCATATCATTCCAAAGGGTTCACATACTTTTTCTTGCAACTGTATTTAATGTCGCTTAAAACTCATCTTTTTATGAAAACGTGTGGTCGGCCAGGGTCACCTCCATCACAAACCTGTCCCTTACTTTTTCCTAAAGGGCCACACTCCACTCTCACCTCCAGTTCCGCTACTTTCCCACCTTGTTGTTTGGCTGCTATCTGCATCAATGCCCTTCCTATTATTATATTTATTTGTGGCAAACCTAGCCACTTCAGACTATTTTGTTTATCTTTGAGGGTTGCCCTAGAAATACTGGTTTATATAAGATGTTTGATGTGTTTGCTTAGAATGTGAAAGAGGGAATTCATATGCTAGTGGCACGAAAACCGCTAGCATTCATATGGTAGTTTCACGAACAGTGATTTTCAACACTGTTCGTGAAACGAACAAAGTACCGAATGGGAGCACACACACAGGGGGTCGTGTGGCTTCCATTAACTGATTGCAACAATGTATCCATCGACTGTTAATTGATTCACAGGGTGGCCGTCGTTCGGCTACCGACCACGAGGCGGCAGCCATCTTGGATTCCCTTTTTGCCCAGCGGTGTTTGGTCATCGAGTGCCTGGAACTAAAATCGGCTACTCGATGGCACGAACACCACTGGACTTCCAGGCCGTTCGGGAGTGCCGGTCTTTCGGTACTTTTTCCCCACTTGTGTATTCGTGACTTTTATGAGGAATGTATATTGAAGTGTATTTCGTGCGGCGTTCGGCTGATTGTGCTGGGATCTGAGCGGTACTTTCATGAAGTATGCGCTCAGGCCCCAGCTATCTGCTGAACTGTCATTCGGTACAATGGCACGAATAATATGTAAGTTACGGATTTTTATGTGAAAAGCCGGTTCTGCTGTACGGAGGGATAATCTACTTAACAGGATATTCTTGTGGGAGTATCCCTCTCGTACAGCAGTGCATGGTGGGAGAAATGTTCGGTATGTTAAGTCCCCTACTGTACAACCCCTGTAAAGTCAGTAAGGAAACCCCTTGCATGGGGAACCACATAAATACTGGAGCTTGTGAATAAAATCGTCAGTTGACTCCCAGAACTGTGTTTCGTTCGGTTACTGGGGGGATTTGGGATATTGCCTTCATTTTCAGCGCTTTCCTGGGATGACCTTATTTTACCAGCGGAGATATTGGGTTTTAATATTGCAGCTCCGCTACATTCTTTTTTATACAGCGCCAGCAAATTCCGTAGCGCTGTATAATGGCTGTATTGTGTTTTATAACCCACCTCCTATAGAGTGTAAGCTCTTTTGAGCAGGGTCCTCATCAATTTATTGTTACCGTAACATTTTGTATTTGTCTCACTTATTGTTGAATTTACCACTTTATATTATCCTAAAGCGCAGTGGAATATGTTGGCACTATATAAATGCCAAAAAATAATTATAATAATTTTTAATATGCATTTAAAAGTAAGAGAGCATGAAAACAATGTAATTATTCAATGTTGTTTTGTCCAGTAAAGTGACATCCCCTCTCTGATACCAGCTTTACAGAGGTGTGAGGTTAGCTCAGCTAGAGGGAGGGAGGGAGACACGTGGAATGGCGGGTCCTCCAGTATCCCAGCATGCAGCGCGGTATGGACACGTCGCTCCGAGCTCACCATAGAGAAGCGGTTTCGCTGTCATGGCGGCCGTCGAGCTGGCGGAGACCGGCCCGGTTTATATGAAGTGAGGGCCGGTAATAAGCAATGAGTGACTCGGACCGGACTCAGCTTATCGATACCGGAGTACTGCGGCCTCGGTGTTTCCCACGTGTTGTATCCAGCCGGAAGGACCCCTAGCCCGGACACACAGCTTGCACGGTCCGCGGTCCCCGGTAACATGGCCTCCTGGTTTGGAGGGCTGGGCTCCGGCCTCGGACAGTCCCTGGGGCAGGTGGGAGGCAGCCTGTCATCCATCACCGGGCAGATCTCCAGCTTCACTAAGGACATGCTGCTAGAGGGCGCTGAGGAGACCGGGGGTGAGTCCTCACTGTCACAACATGACCCGCTGTCACGCCATGACCCGCTGTCACGCCATGTCCCGCTGTCACGCCATGTCCCGCTGTCACGCCATGACCCGCTGTCACGCCATGACCCGCTGTCACGCCATGACCCGCTGTCACGACATGACCCGCTGTGACGACATGACCCGCTGTCACACCATGACCCGCTGTCACGCCATGACCCGCTGTCACGCCATGACCCGCTGTCACGCCATGACCCGCTGTCACACCATGACCCGCTGTCACACCATGACCCGCTGTCACACCATGACCCGCTGTCACACCATGACCCGCTGTCCCGGCATGACCCGCTGTGACAACATGACCCGCTGTCACACCATGACCCGCTGTCACACCATGACCCGCTGTCACACCATGACCCGCTGTCACACCATGACCCGCTGTCACACCATGACCCGCTGTCACACCATGACCCGCTGTCACACCATGTCCCGCTGTCACACCATGTCCCGCTGTCCCGGCATGACCCGCTGTGACAACGTGGCCCGCTGTGACGGCGTGGCCCGCTGTGACACCATCCCTCACTGTCCTATCCACGGACCGGTCACTGTATGCCCACCCAACCACTGTCACTGTATCCCCTGCTGTGTATCTCAATACAGAGTATGCCCACCCACCCACTGTCACTGTATCCCCTGCTGTGTATCTCAATACAGAGTATGCCCACCCACTGTCACTGTATCCCCTGCTGTGTATCTCAATATTGTCACCGGTGGGATGGAGTGCAGGCTGTGCTCTCCCGTTGCCACCGGTGGGATGGAGTGCAGGCTGTGCTCTCCCGTTGCCACCGATGGGATGGAGTGCAGGCTGTGCTCTCCCGTTGCCACCGGTGGGATGGAGTGCAGGCTGTGCTCTCCCGTTGCCACCGGTGGGATGGAGTGCAGGCTGTGCTCTCCCGTTGCCACCGGTGGGATGGAGTGCAGGCTGTGCTCTCCCGTTGCCACCGGTGGGATGGAGTGCAGGCTGTGCTCTCCCGTTGCCACCGGTGCGATGGAGTGCAGGCTGTGCTCTCCCGTTGCCACCGGTGGGATTGAGTGCAGGCTCTGCTCACCCATTTTGTGTCTCTCACCCCATTGACACTGGGCTGGAGTACAGGCTGTGCTCACATCACTTTCACTGGGGATCAGAATATGGGCTCAGTTCACCCCACTGTCAGTAAGGTTCTGGTATGCACACCCTTTTGCGATTGAGGGGGAGGCCTACTGTTGGGGGTTATGTACACCCCACTGTCACAGGGACTCTGAGAACAGGCCCAGTGCACCCCACTGTCACAGGGGCTCTGAATACAGGCCCAGTGCACCCCACTGTCACAGGGGCTCTGAATACAGGCCCAGTGCACCCCACTGTCACAGGGGCTCTGAGAACAGGCCCAGTGCACCCCACAGTCACAGGGGGTCTGAGAACAGGCTCAGTGCACCCCACTGTCACAGGGGCTCTGAGAACAGGCTCAGTGCACCCCACTGTCACAGGGGCTCTGAGAACAGGCTCAGTGCACCTCACTGTCACAGGGGCTCTGAGAACAGGCTCAGTGCACCCCACTGTCACAGGGGCTCTGAGAACAGGCCCAGTGCACCCCACTGTCACAGGGGCTCTGAGAACACCATTATACACTGTCAGTCTTACTTGGTGCATGCATGCTCCCAGTTCTGCTGTTTTTTTTCCTTTGTCAGATCCTGGAAATAGTAGCTGTGTTTCTGTTAACAAACATAGCAACATTTACTCATGTACTTTTTTATTTTAATTTCCTAACTATGGAGAACATACGGTTTTTTTTTCTTTCACATCTGAATTTCCACTCTAGAACAGAAAGCAAAATGCTCTTATGAAGTTTATTCTTTTCACATATTTTCTACAGTTTGTAGTGACCTTATTTATTTGTGTTTTTCATTTTTAAAATGTGTTTTTCTCCATTTGGAAAATAACATGTTTGAGAACACTCCATAAAATCTAGATTTGTTTGTAGAGTTTAATGGGAAAAAAAAGCAATGTTTGATGTACACTGCGTTTTGTTTTAGATGTTGCCGGTGAAGACAAAGACAAAGTGTCTAATGTACAGTCCATGCTCAAATCGGAGGTAAATGCAGTGTGAATGCTGAATCCAGTAACTGAATGTATGCGGCCATGTTTGCTTCCATTCATACTTTGATCTGGTGTTACTGTTTTTATAGAATGAAAGGCTGCGCAAGTTATGTACCGAACTGGAGGAAAAACACGAGACAGCCGAGCTTCAAGTGAAACAGCAATCTGTTGATTACCGGAATCGGCTGCAGCAAAAAGAGGTAAATGTACTTTCAAGCAGAAATTAAACCAGGAAATTCTCCATGCTATCATGATAGTTAATTACAAAAAGTGGATTTTCCTTTTTTTTTAATGTATACGTAAAGTAAACCAATGGTATTTTCCATGTGATTCAGTTGTTTATTTTTTATTTTTTATTTACCTTTAGAACTTTGTCCTATATTTAGGCACGATAACAACTTCATGAGAATAAAGCGATTGGGCCAGGAGGTTAAAATGTTCATAAATGGTTTAACCTCAAAAACTTACATCCAGCACTGTAGAGCTGTGTCCCCAGTCTTTCCGCTTCTTTCAGTTTCTTGAGGAGGCTTCACGTACCTGCAGAGTGGAGCTCTGCTTAACGATTTAATAAACATAACAAAGTGCCAAAGACCTCCTGACACCATAACAACTTCATCCACATGGATTGTTTCTCTTAAGATGGCCAGCACATTAATAGTAGTGTTCATTTTCCCAGCCCTCTCACCTTTTGCAGATGCTTCACACAGTATTTGGGGGCATTTTGTTGTACTCCATGTGGCAGCTAGCCATATCTATGTTATCAGTAGATTAGAGAGCAAAAAAACGGGGTGCAAGAGAATACTGAGAACGGGCAGCAGCTGAAATAGCCTGCCCTTCAGTGGGTCCCCGCTCAGAACTCAAGCTGGTTTTAGCTCTTCTTGTGCCATTACAAAGAGAACATCTCTAAAACACATCAGACTGGTCCCGCCCATACGGGCAGTACAGATCCGAAATGCCAGCAAGTTCCCTCTGCACAAGAGACACAGCAACCCCAGACGATCGTTTCAGCCTTGTTAGGCATCATCAGTGAGGCACAACTGATTTCTCTCAGTAGATTAGAGTTTAATGGACAAAGACAAATTTCTCTCTAAAATGTATTTACTAATGCTACGACTTTAAGTAACACCATATATACTTTATATGTATAATGACACTTCTATGTGATTTATTTATTTTTGAATGGTATACTTTAACTGTTAAAACATTATTGCACTATTTAAAGGAACACCCCAAGCCCCGTAACCACTTCAACTCATAGTAGTTATGGTGACAGGAATGCTCTTGTACAGGGATAGGCAACCTTCGGCACCCAAGAGGTTGTGGACTACAACCCTCTTGATGCTTTGCCAGCATTATAGCTGTAAGAGCATTATGGGAGATGTAGTCCAAAACATCTGCAGTGGTGAAGGTTGCCACTCCAGATGTTTTGTTCTCCCAGGCACTGCACCCCGACTTCCCTATTAACAATGAAGAGCTGGAAACATAGTTAATTTACTACTGATCTAACTCAATCAGCCAGTGAGCTAGCCCTGAGTCTAAGAAGAGCAAACTGGGTCTTCCAGCTGTCTATTGTTGTGGAGACTGGGAGTTGTGCTCAGTGGGCATGCATGGAGTGTTCCTTTTAATACTATGTAAACCTGTAGGGAAAGTGTTTTGCAAAGTAGGCGGAATGGTAATATTTGAAAGTGATCTAAGACAACAAAAGTTCAATTATCCTCTCCTAAACATTGTCTATTCATGTGTGTGATTTCATTTGTTTCTCCTTCCTACATATGTCAGACACATCTGCCCAGGATGCTATTTATCTTAGAGAGCACTGTTTTACTCATACTTTAGTAAAATACAGATTTATTTTTTTATTTTTATGTTCAGGTGGAAATAAGTCACTTGAAAGCCAAGTTGAATTCCCTCCAGGATGAAATGCAGAAGATGCCTGCCTCCGCACAGCTTACCAGTGTTTCCCTCCAGGCTGCTACCCAATCTCCTTTCATGCCCAGCATGCCGCCACCTCAGTCTGCTTTCCAAGGAGACGAGATGGACTTTAGTGATGTCATCTGGTCCCAGCAAGAGATCAATAATCTGTCTAATGAAGTGTCCAGGCTGGAAGCTGAGGTGTCACACTGGAAGCAGGTGGCACAGGTAACGTTGCATCAGTCTTGATTTTTTCAACATTTCCAAATAGCACTGAGAAGGCACATTTGCGGCACGGCGTTGGTTAACATTTCTGTAACATATTTTCAAAAGTTCAGTTTATTTTCCCACCGTGACGCATACACAAATTGTAAAATGGCATAATGAAGAAAACCATATTGTGCTCAAAAACATAAACTCCAGGCGCTATTATTATGTCTCTTGATTTTTTGCTAGAAACAAAACCATTGAAACATCTGTTAATAATCTAAAATTGTGGAACCTGTATGAGTTTTCAGGCAGAAGGGGGTAATTCTAATACTGGCCATTTGGACTGTGATGATGTATTTTTTTTATTTTTATTATTCTATATCTACACAGAGGTGTGTTAACTTTTTGCAACACCTGTCTCTACATGGAATCCAACATCTTTGAATAAAAATAAAAAATATAACCATAATAGAAAATAAATGACATACCAAAGAAATGAACATTTAATATAAATTTAAAAAATGAAAACATATCGACATTATTATGTTTAGTTTTTATTCTCAAGTGACTTTTATGGTACAAAACAAAAACACAGGTTGAAAAGGTAAGAACGCACAGAGTATTTAGTTGTATCAACCATTCAGTGGCCATAACATTACAGCCAATCACAGCTTAGAGTTTCTGAACTTTTTTGGCTGGTTTGTGTGTTGGTAATCTTTATTTTGGTGCGCATTTAAGTGGAAACCTACAAACTCGCAAGGCCACAACAGCATGGTCAAGCAATTAAATACATGGTATATAAAGGCACGGCTGGTAGTAAATATGCACATTTTTTAGAAAGGTAATTTGAAATAATTTGAAAACAAGTATAACTGCAGTGTCTAGCTGATTAGTTGAATATGCGTGTATTATCGAAAAAATGAAACAATCTTAGAAATCATGACCGTGTACATTCTCATTGCAGTCAGCAGCATGGTTATGTCACAAAGATTAATAACTAAAGCTGGCTAGGTACATGTGTCTAGAAGCTTGTCTTAGTCTAAACTGTTATGCAGATTGGGTACCTCTGACATGATAATGCCTGTAGTGAGCAATATTGACTTATAGGGCATATACTAGACTAGTTTATCCAGGCAGGAAAAGCCTAAGAGACACTGCATTTAGTAGGGAATGCTATGCCATGGATAACTGTAAAGATAAAGCTAAATCTTTGGACATGCATAGAAGACATTCTGCAAATCAACTGGAGACAAACAAGGTATATAGGCCACTGAGTCCCCACACACCCGAAAGCTACTGCAAAGCTTAAAGGACCACTCTAGGCACCCAGACCACTTCAGCTTAACGAAGTGGTCTGGGTGCCAGGTCCAGCTAGGCTTAACCCATTCTTTTATAAACATAGCAGTTTCAGAGAAACTGCTATGTTTATGAATGGGTTAAGCCTTCCCCCAATTCCTCTAGCGGCTGTCTCATTGACAGCCGCTAGAGGCGCTTGCATGCTTTCACAGTGAGAGCATGCAAGCGTCCATAGGAAAGCATTATGAATGCTTTCCTATGTGACCGGCTGAATGCGCGCGCAGCTGCATGGGAGGAGAAGAGGAGGATCAGAGGAGGAGAGCTCCCCGCCCAGTGCTGGAAAAAGGTAAGTTTTTAACCCCTCTCCCCCTTCCAGAGCCGGGCGGGAGGGGGACCCTGAGGGTGGGGGCACCCTCTGGGCACTATAGTGCCAGGAAAACGAGTATGTTTTCCTGGCACTATAGTGGTCCTTTAAGGTAAACCTTGTGGAGATCATGCCACAGTTGCACTACTCTGGTTATCCATATCAAAGAAAAAATAATGCGAAAACTCAAAGCTAAATTAATGCACAGATAGAGAATTAATGGCATGGGAATGTGAGTTGGTTGCTGCGTCCCAGCAGGGAACAGCAGAGTGCAGCTAGGGACAAGTCCTGCGAGGCGAGTCCAGCCTCAGCCGACACCAGTACTCAGGAGCGTGTAGAAACAGCTATGGAGCGGTGTCACAGGAGCAGAGATCGGCCTCCCTCCAGCCCCGGACCATGATGAAAGCTTGCATCCAATTTCCATGGACTCGGGAGCTCGTGTGTGTCCAAATCCTTCCCAGGACAGGTATAGCGATAGCCCCGGATGTTTCTTCGCCGCCTGCGGCGTTGGGGCCTCAGCCTCTGTGGACAATGCAGAGGGAGTACATCCCATTGGGCTCTCAGCCCAGGAGGGTCAGTGAAGGCAGGTGTAGCAAACTCACCCCTTTAAGAGAGTTTGCCCTGAGCTTTTGGAGGGGCCTGCTTGCCCGTCTCCTGCCATGTGACTGGCCCTGGGGGTATTTCCTTTTAAAGACAGTATTTGGGCATATTGTACTGCACTGTTTATGGCCCTTTAATTACTTTGGGAAAAGACCTGCAGCTTTATGGCCCTATAGATGCAGCCGAAGTAATCGAAGTGGCCGCCACGTTTTCGCTGTCAAATGGCGGCCACTTCGATTACTTCGGCTGCATTTTAGTTAATTCGACCGTTCATTCGACAGTTCATTCAACAGTTAGACAATTCAAAAGTTTGTTGTTCGTCTGTTTGAACTGACTTTAACATGGGAAATAGACCGGCCGCACAGCCTGATTCTCTGGTACTGTTTTGGGCAGGAAAATGTGCTTGCGGTCGGTCAGAAAAGGACTCCCGACTAACTTTTCAACTACTGGAGGGATTTGTATGATTTTTGAGTGTGTATATTTCAAGTGTGCTGATATTGAAAATGTATGTTTTATGTGAATGGCATGTATATTTGGGAAGTTTATTAATATTTTGTAAAACCTGTATAGTTTCTGCCTGTGATAATTAAGTTAGTCTATTGTGTTGAGATAAGTGTATCACAGGCAGAGGGGAGGATTTCTGATGTCATGAATGGGAGTGTTAGCTGTGTTGTAACGTATTGATTGGTTGTTCTTCAAAACCCTGTGGGCAGTCTTTTTTGTGTAAGAATGTGCATAAAAGCAGAGTGTTTGATTAAAAGCTTCAGTTCTGCTCCTGAAACTGTGTGTCGTCCAGTCATTGGGAAAGGTGATGGGATATTATTGGATTGATTTACTGATCGTGCCTGCTACTCTATGGGATTTACTACTTGTTCCTGAGCCATACCTGCACTATCAGCGGAAATAGTCTGTGAGAGACCAGCGTTCCGCTACAGCAGGTACAGGCTGGCGCATGGTAGTTGTGTCCGGAGGGGGCCCCCACCCATCTCCCCTCTGCTCATCTCTGCCGCTCCGAGCTGGCTCCGCCAGAAGCTGAGCCTCCAGTTTTGTCCAGAAGTCGAAATTTGCGATGATGCGTGCGTGTGAAGAGATCCATTGCTCTTCAATGGGCTGGTACAGACCGTGTGGGTTCGTGCTTGGAAAGCGCCGTCGCCATCTTGAAGGTTGTTGTCGGGGTCTTGACCTGCTCCAGGATATATGCTTCTTGCCGGTCAGGTTACGTGGTGTGGGGACGGGGATAACCCCCACAATTTCAAAAGGGGGGTGGACAGCATCAGGCGGGGAACACATCTTCGGCCTGTGAACCTGGAGAGCGGCCGTCTCCCCTCAGTTCCAACATGTGTTGCCTCTAGTCAGGCAATTCAGCGGAGGAGATCTTCATAACCGGTATCCCCAGGTACCGGGTCGTCTTGTGAACAAGAGGGATGCTGGCTGCGGTCAATCAGTGAGTGCACTGGGAATAGTCCCCAATAATCAAAGCCAGACATCTGAGCTCTTGCTGAACACATCTGGTCTGCATGGCAGTCAAGCCCTGTCTCCTTTTTGGTTGCTTTCTATTCCTATGTTAGCCTAAAAGGTACACAATGAATTAAATTGTCAGTTGAGATGTCAAGAAAGAATGTTGCTAACCATTACGCTATCATAACATTGAAGAGGGAAAGACTTACTTTCCTGAAAATTACTCTAAAAGTGAATTGTCAGTATTTTATTGTGTCCAGGATCCGTCACTCCTCAAACACGCCTGCCCTGTTCATCAGAAAGACACAGCAAAATGCATGATACTTTGCTACTGAAATAGGATGCTGATATCTCTTTGACGTGGCCAGAGAGTACTTCTTTGACTTGTTTTGCTTTGACCGTCTGTTGCCTACTACTTTCCTTTGGACTGAGTGGCTGAAAAGCAAGGAAGAAGGCTTTGCTGTTAGAATGCCAGCAAAAAGCTTGCCAAATGTGGGCTATGCAACATCGACATTGGTTGTCAACTGACTAGTAAAAAAGTTTTAACTGCGTCAACCTTTTCCATTGCTGCAAATAATGGTACCTGACATGTAAGGAGGTATTCTGGTGAAGAATTCAAGCTACAGTGCACCAAGAGAACCTTGACGTACCAAACATGTGTAATGAGTTGATCTTGTAGGGCTGCATCTGGTTTTGGGAGACTGCATTGTTGACAGAATAATGAATGCAAGCATGTATATTGGTGTCCCAGACAATAAAAGCCTTCCTAGTGCTGCTTATTCCCACCTGGTAACTTTGTCTTCCAGGACAACAACGCTCCTTGCCACCGAGCAGCGGCTATGAAGAACTAGTATAGAAACAAAGGTGTTTGCCATCTGGATTGCCCTACCCAGTTACCTGATTTGAACCCTATCGAGAACTTGTGGAGGAAATTAAACATGGACATATCAAAGAAGAATCCAAAAACTTAGTTTCGGTAGATCCAGCCCAAAGATATGGAAGTCTGGAGGTCTCAGCGGTGTTTGCTTAGTCAAGTGTCCGATTTTAGTTCCAGACACTCGACGGCAAAACACCGCTGTTCGGGAGATTAAGATGGCCGCCGCCACGTGTTAAACTCACGAAATAGCGGCCACCCAGGGACTTAATCGAGCGTTCGTGAGTTTCCACTTAAGAGATAATAAAATGAATTGGGAGTTTGATTGAAGCCACAGTTTGTATCAGGGTGGTCTGGTGTTCGGTAGATTTAGTTCGTAAGACGAATGCAGTGGGTCAATACAGTTTTATGGGGACAATCAAACGAATGCTTAATAGCAGCAAAGTACCAAAAGCATTTTAAAACACACAGTTTTGCAGACAGCTCAATGTCCTTTGCTGCATAAGTTATATAGCCAGAGAGTCTCTGCTACAAATGTCTTATCCCGTCCCCTGTTAATAGCTTGTTAAAACCCGCAGGAGCCTCTTGTGTGTGATTTAAAGTTAAATTTACAGATCAAGTGATAAAAACATTTAAGGTATGTTACATCTGATCGCTAGTGAAACCATTTTTATCATGCAGGCTTGTCGGTCCCAGCCAGGGGAGGTGTGGCTAGGGCTGCATAAACAGAAACAAAAGTGATTTAACTCCTAAATGGCAGAAAATGGAGCAGTAGCATGAGCTATACACTAAAACTGCTTTGTTAAGCTAAAGTTGTTTTGGTGACTAGTGTCCCTTTAAGGTCCGATTAGAAATCTATGTTAAATTTCCTTTTAGTGTATAATTATTTTTTTTTATTTCTATTTATAGATGTTGAATTCCATGTATAGGCAGAAATGCGAGACTTGTCACACAGCTTTGCATCTCATACAGTAGCCTTGTAATGGTTCATTGTGGTGATTGCTGTGCAAGTGCCATACGTTAACATTGCTTATCTATGAGAAGACTCTGATTTGACAAGTTATCTGCATTGCTTTTTGTTTTATTAATGTGTTCCTTTACCTGTTTGAGAGTTACCTGTTGGCAACACCTATTTTCACACACTTCACCTTTAGCCATTAAACTGCAAAAATTCCACTAAATACATACATTGTACAAATTTATACAATGCTTAAAATAAAATTGCATCTATTTCATTTTTTTTTATGGTAAAAAAAAATAAAAAAAAATAACATTTATTTTGGTTATACCGCTTACACCTATTGTGACTAAACTATTTGATTTGTTCCAGTTGTCTAAAATTCAAGGAGTGCAAACATCTGACCCAAGTGAGATCTCTACCTTACAAAATATTATTAAGGTAACCGTTATAAGAACCTAGTAACACAAGATTATAATTCAGCGCTTAAGTAAAATGATTACAGTCCAAAGGCGGCTCAAACCTCAAATACGGAGTCTCTATCGTCCGATCGAAAGCTGGGTAGAAACAGGGGGAAGGTGCAGCACCTAAATAGTCCTCTTTTGTGTATATGTAATGAAAAAAAAACCAAAGAAACACAATAGTGTAATCTTTTAAATTGAAGATGATAAAAGTTAAATAAAAAATGTGCACAGTTTTTAGGAGCTTCAATATAGCTCAAACTTATGCGCCTGGACGGAATAATCCCTGCCTAAGGATCAAGTGCGAGGTAGATTCTTCGCATTGTCTTAGAAGTGGGAGGTATCCTTGTAGAAAAAAAAAAGATAAAAATCGTATATGGGGAAGTAAGTAGAGCTATGGAGCAGGGGTAGGTGTAAATATAAAATGTGCACTCACATGTAGTTGGATATGGCTCCAAGGCGTGTGAAGTGGTATGATCCCTACTCAAGGATAGGGGTGTAGATGGTCTATGATCCTGAGAAAAATCCCGGACCGGGACTGAAACGTCGATCTGCACATTTTATGATTTTTCAATAAAGGAAGAAACTTTTAATTACAAGACCGTGAGTGCTAGCCTTTATCATTTGTACCTAAAATAAAAAAAAAAAATATTTTGTTTCTCACTCCATATTACAGTGTGTACTATTGTGGATATATATTTATATGGGTGTAGATGATAGTTTTCAGTTGGGATACATACATACATACATACATACATTTCCCAACTGAAAACTATCATCTACACCCATATAAATATATATCCACAATAGTACACACTGTAATATGGAGTGAGAAACACAATAAAAGAAATTAAATTAAAAATCTACTCACATGCTTAAGAGCAAAGTACGGTTTGCTCAATCCAATACGTTTAGGTGGTATTATATTTTAGGGATACCTCCTACTACTATGACAATACAAAGAATCTACCTCGCACCTGATCCTTAGGCGGGGATTATTCTGCCCAGGTGCATAAATTGGAGCTGTATTGAAGCTCATAAAAAGTGAGTGCACATTTTTAATTTAACTTTTATCATCAGTTTAAAAGATTACACTATTGTTTCATTTCATATACCCTAAGGTGGACTATTTAGGTGCTGCACCTTCCCCCTGTTTTTAGCCTGTTATAAGAACCTACTTAAATTATAATCATTGTGTAAAGTTTTATTTTTTATTAGTTAATATTACACTGGTGATGTTTTGAAAGATATGATAGGCCACAATTATATGTGCTTGTTTTTTTTTTTTTTTCTTCTTTTCATAAAATTCGTAAGGTTCCTTTCTCAGGCTGTGCCTTAAAGTAGAATTTTTTTTTTTAGTTGAAATAAAATAAAAATAGGAGAGCCACGGAGCAGCCCCAACCTTCAAAATAGGACCAGGGGATGGTGGGTGGCTACTGCACTAGATCACCTGATACTGTGTTTAAGTTAGGAAATATCCATAGTATACAAACTACTAAAACAAAAAAATGGTGTCCCACAGATCAACATGAAATGAGGGCGAACGGTTAGGAAGGAAGGAAACGGGGGACTCTACCTTTATTTATGCTAAGGCTCAAAGGATAAAGTAATATTAGTACCAAATAGGGCTAATCCATAGAAAGCTTGAGTATTTGGTAAGGTAGGGTCAAAAAATGAGGACCAGAAGAGGAAAAAAAATTAAAGGATAATGGTACCGGAGGTAGTACCAAGGGGTACGCTTTCTGAAGAGGAAACTGCCTCTGTGTAGTTCTCTCACACACCCAGACAAATGTAGCTCTAAATTTATAGAGGGGGTGGAGAGGAACAGACCGGGCAAATAGAAAATAACCCAAAACTATCAGTGAAAGGTAAACCCCCAGGGAATTTTTCATGCATTTATTTGGGAGTATATTTATAAAAAAAAAAAAAAAAAAAAGCTTGGAAAGGCTGCAGATCTTATGAACTTTCAGTCTCTTAACAGGGAAACAACCAATAAGCCTCTGACTTGGGACCCACGTGCACGCTCGCACACATCTGGCCTCAGGTCCATGAGGAGACCACTTTCGTTACCTCAATGAAGCGAACTGAAGTAGGGAGCAATCCTACCTGTCTATGTGACAGCCAGGAGGGTGTTACCTGGTTAATTTAGTAGAAATCTGATCTTTTATAAACTGGGGTTAAACTAGAATGCTCCTAACCCATTTAGCAAGCTGAAGTGCTTTTGGGATGAGTGATCCTTTTAAGCTGTTTTGGTTCTGGTGACTATAGTGTCCCTTCAAGTTTTATTTAAACACTTTACTCTGTTGCTAACTGCAGTGTCCAATTTAAAAGGTTTTGGCACTTAATTGGTCTCTTCTTATATAACTTTTTGGGCTCTTTAGTACCAAAGATGTACACAAATCTTTTTCGTTTAGTATTGATCGAAGCAGCTTTGTCACCTCTTGTCACTCACTGTGTCATAAAGATTGGGAAACACTAATTCTGACACTGTTCTATTTTCATAGAAATTCCAATGTAATCAAAATGATTGTAAGACAAAGTAGGGCCAGGAGTTACTATTAAGGTAGAAGTGTCTCCATTATGGCTGAGGTTGCGGAGAGCCAGAGTATTTGTCAAACTACCCCCAAAATATTTGAAACTGTGCCAGTACAGTATTGGCAGCATAAGCACTATTGGATGCTGTAATAGTTATGTTTAGAGAGGCCCAATAAGCTGGCGAGACCGTTCCTGGTAAAATATGAAGATATTATAAATAACCTCTACTAATCCTGAATCATGCTGGGATTATTCATTACTATGAAATCAGAGATTGAGAAATGCTTCCCCCCTCCCCCCCATAATTGTATTATTTGTATGTATTGGTGTTCTTAACCAAATTCAGAATACAGATAAATCCATAAAATATACAGATTAAAATTAACTGCAGCCTTTTCTGCTACAGCATGCCGATTTTCCTGCCGCAGTGAGTCTTCAAATAGCCATTTTCTTCAATAATACAATATTTAATAGAAGCAGATTTTCTTGTCACCATAACGATCTGTATATTTGTGTTTCAGGAGTTGAAGCAAAAACGGAATCAGGAACTGGATGAGCACCAACACCAGCTTTCCATCTTACAAGACACACATCGACAGAAATTGGCAGAACTCACCAGGCGGCACAGAGAAGAGCTTACTGAATATGAGGAGAGAATAGAAGAGCTGGAAGAGCAGCTATCCCAAGGTATGCCTGGATTATTTCTCTCTATATTGTACCTGCGACCATAGCCTAACCCAAGGCGTATCCCAGTCCTTGAGATCTGTGCTTTTAGGGTTTTTCCAACTGTTAAATAACTCTATTCCTATTTTGTATCACTTTGCAATTTGTTCAGTCCTATTGTAAATTACTACTGAGCCTGCAGCTCTTTCCCTGGTTTATTTTTTTATTTTTAGGGGCACTGCACTAGCCAAATGCAAAAGGAAAAAAAGTAAAAAATCATTTAATTATGCATTTTTTCATTGGTGCTTGCAAAAGCTGCAGATCTCTTGTCTGAAGCCATTGCGAACCCTCCCCTTCTAACTCCGCCCAGACTCTGTGGCTGCCCAATCACAGGCTAACCAATGCTGCTTAATGAGAAGTGTTTGCAAGGCAGATGCTTTGGGCAATTTCTGCCTCTTGAGTTTAGCTGCACTGAACCTACCAAACCAGGAAGTAACAGGACTGGTTATCTGATCGACAGCTGGAGTTTAGCATCAAGGTTAATGTATTAAACTGCCATTTTCTATTGAAATCTGCACTACTTGTAAAATGAAAAAAAGAGGACACAATCTGCAAAAATGAAGCACTTCAACAAGCTGTTCTCACATGAAGCTGAGGACATCCCCTGGCTTTTTACGTTAGTTACTTATTGCTTTAAGGTGGAGTTACAGCAGTTCATGTCTCTTAGGGTCTCAGCGGTTATTTCCTGTTTGTTTTCATGCCTCCAAATACCACAAGGCAATATGATAAAGACTTGTTAGTTTATCCAACATGCCCACAATACAGAAGAGCTGGGTAGGCAAAGCCTACATGATAATGTAAGTTACACTTGTAGGACTTTTTATAAAATCGATAAAGTAAAACATTACTTCACCTTGTCCGAATAATTTAACTGTTTTCAAGATCAGTAAGTGAGAAGCCCAGGCCTGGAAACCGTAGTTAAGATTTTGCATTTGATCAGCTACTCGATGCATTTTTTTTTTTAACAAGGAGTCAAAGAGTTAAATGATCATGGGCACAGTTTCTAGATCAATTAAATGTTATAGGTAATCTAGAATGCAGTGGGTTTGTTTCACAGACTTTTATGCAGTGATTCCACCCAAACTTATTACATGAACATTATAGCTTTAGGAATTCAAGCCATATTCCCCTATGTCGCTGTGTTTGCTCGAAGGTAAGATTTACATAGGTAAATAGGCTAAAAAGAGCCATCAAGTTCAGACTTTGTCACATCTGTTTTTGCTGTTGATTCAAAAGAAGGCAAAAAAAAAGTTTGAAGCACTTCCAATTTTGTCTAAACTATGAAATAATTCCTTCTTGACCTCAGAATGGCAATCCGATCCCTCCTTGGATCAGGAAGCGATTTACCCCACAAATTAAAAATGATATCCCATAATATTATATTTTTGCAAGTATTTATCCAGTTGCTGTTTAATCATCAGTACAGACTCTGATAAAACCACCTCTTCAGGCAGAGAATTCCACTTTCTTATTGTTCTTGCTGTAAAAAAACATTTTCCTTTGCCTTAGACCAGGGGTACGCAGCCCAGGACCATTAGCAGTCTATTGGCCTCAAATATAGTTGTAGAATGCTATCATATTCCCTCTTTTTAAAATACCAGTGTTGTCATAATATCCTTCTTTAAAACCTAATGCCAAAACTTGCATGGCGTATTCAAATTGTGGTCTTACCATTGATTTATAAAGATGCAAAATGATATTCTCATCCCGAGAATTAATGCCCCTATTTATACATGACAAAACCATACTGGACTTATAAACTGCCGATTGACATTGCACATTGTTGTCCTTTTTTAATGTGGGTAAGTTGGGCCAGGTCACCTGTTATTTTAGAACTGTAGTGTCAGGAATACACACTTGTATTCCTGACACTATAGTGTTCCTTTAAGTGCATTTGGTAGACTTTGATCGCATGTTCATGTAGTTGTTATTTTTTCCTCTATGTCCAATCTTTAGTTTTACAGCTCTCTGCAGTGTAACTCTGCCCCCTTAGCTAAGCCCCTTCTTTCCACCATCAAATTTCCTTATTACATGTTTTCTTGAGTACGTACTCGGCCAATGAGAGATCAGCGGAGTAAGCAGAGTTGCTGACATGATTCTGTTCCACAGTCAATTACCGTCCTCTTATTATCCAACTCTTTTCCACCTAGCATCCTCTTATGCCTTCTGTGTCATTTGTTTTTTTTTTTTCCATTTTTGTTTTTAGCAGTGTGAGTTCGCATCATGAATATAAACTACACATTATATACACTGTATTTATCCAATTCTCTCAAACTATATATACATGCATTTACCGTTCAGTTAAACTGTTTATTATAACTTTCAGCCACAGAATCAAAAGCATGGAAAAAATAGTATAGTTTTCGGCTGCATTTTGGAAATCACATGGTATTATGTATTATATCATTATTTCTCTTTAGGTAGCAGTTATGTTGCTGGTGAAAAGCCCAAACTGTTTGAGATGCAAAATACTATTAATGCTCTGGAAACCGAGAAAGCTGAAAGCCTGCAAAAAATACAACGCCTTGAACAACAATTGGGAGATCTGACGAAGGAATTGTTTTCATCCAGAGAAGAGAAGACTGTTCTGTCTCAGGAGAAAGAGTTGGCAATGGAAGAAAGAAATCAGCTGGGCATAAATTATGAAAAACGGAGCATGGAGCTACAGGAGCTGCAAAAACTACAGACTGACACAGCAGCTGATGTGACCTCATTGCAAGGAGAAAATCTACAGCTCCAGCAGGCACTGATTGGTGAGACCACCTTAATGTTTAGACACCACTGGGAAAAGGGGATTTCCTTTATAAAATTTTACAGATGGAAGTCTTTATTTGTATTGCTTTCTTTCATAATATTCATGCACAATGCCATTGTTTAGCCAACTCTGGGAAATTTCACTACCTGAATTTTGCAATTTGTAAAAGTCCTTTTAAACTTTTTCTTTTCTTTCAGATGCAAAAAATGAAATTGCTCAAAAAAACCTCCTAAACCAGGTACAGTTTCTTCCCTTTAATTTCACCATGGCAGAATTGCCTTTAGGAAATGACCACCCTATTACACAGATCTTAGTATTAAGGATCTGTAAGAAATAAAACATAGACAGGTGTACATGAAGATTTAATGTGATGATCGTAATTATTCGTTATACAGTGTAATATAAACCTATAAGTAATACACCCTTACAGTAAGCATGATCTGTTTGCTTGATGCCATATGCCTTGTATGGCTATTTTTTGTTTTTGAGAGCTTGATTAAGATTACAACGTGGGTCTTGAGAAGTAGACATTAGACTAACATAGATACTGTTTTGATCTATCAAATTAGATAGCGCGTCAAACTCGTCTTCCTTAAGCTGAAGGGGGATGATTAAGTTTCATTTTGTATTTTTGTTGTATACCAACAAAGTCAGTATCAAGTGGTACAGCTCTAATTGCCTTTATTAACCCCTTAAGGACACCACTTCAGAAGCTTGTTTTACGCTCAAGGACAAAGGCCATTTCTGCATTTTTCTGCTGTTTGTATTCAAAGCAATTTGCATCTCTGTCATTTATTGCACCTACGCATATTATACATCCTGTTTTAGAGGGCAAACAGGGCTTTAATTTGATGTCACATATACATAGATACATTCTCATTAATTATATAAAAATGCCAAAAATTGAAGAGAAAAAAAACCCACAAAAATATTTTTTTCACAGTTTTGGCAATAATAGCGTGTGCATAATATGTCCAGCTTAGAAAAAGTACTTCAAAATAAATTCATTTATTTGTCTTGATTTATAGAGTTCATCTAATGTATAGGATTTCAGCTTATTTTGAAAGTTACAGGACACAAAATACAAGGACTAAAATAAAATTTCAATTTGCAATAATTTTAGAAGGTGGTATGTTTGTCTTGTAGGTTTAGTAGCCATCACAGAAAACAAAATTGCCACAGAAAAGTATAGATTTATATAAAGTAGACATCACAGGCTATTTACCTAAGGTTAGTTTGACACTTTTTACGTAGCCATTTCATCGCCAATCTCTGCTAAATATTCGAGTAAAATTGTGTTTTTTCTTTATTTTGGCATATACACATAGAACAAGGTTTTTGTAATGTATATTTCGTAAAGCTGGTGTCTGCTATTCCCGCACAGAACCCCATATTGTGTTCAGCTACATCTGCTGATTATAATGATACCCCCATTGTATGCCTTCGGCACTATTCTGTGAAACTACAATGCCATATAAGAGACAAGGCTATTTCAGTTTCTATAGTTAGAATTTTCATAGATGGATATGATGGGTCTATGTCTCATTTTGGGGTATTATAGTTGTTTGACTTTTCAAATAACCCTACAAAGGGCTGCAATTTGATAAAGCAGACACCCCGGGGTATTCTATATGGTGTATATTGTGCCTTGTCACCATTTTTTCACCAATTTATGTCAATGTTTGTGGTGAGGGGAAAAAAATTGGATTTTTACATACATGTTCAATTTTTGCAGAGCATTTCTTACACTTGATATGTACCACTGTCATAAAAATCCCCAAATTATACTCAATTACACATTCTGAGTAAAACAATATGCCCAATGTATGACCTAGACACTATTTTGTGAAGTTACAGTCAGTGTCCCACTTTGGAGCACTTGAGCAGGCTACATATTACAACTAAACCATAAAGGCATACCATTTCTTAAAAAAGACATCCCAGGGTATTTTGAACCTTAGCGTGGGATAATTTACCAATCTCATCAGAACAAAAGAGGGAAGACAGTCTAACATAGCTTCTGATTGCATGTCACCTGACCTTTTAATATATCTAAAGTAGTGCTTAGAATCCCTTCTTGAATAGTTGAAAGAGAAACCCCTACCCTCTTGGTACATGTGTGACTTGTAGCTGTAAAATATAATCAATATAGATGTCAAGTCAATAATACATTTATGATGTGGATCTTTGTCTAAATGTCTGTAATGTCATTCTGTTTTGCAGTCCACTAGAAAGGATACATCAGAACTTCATGGACAACTAGAACGTCTGCAAGAAAAGGAACAGCTAGAGAAAGACATGGTAATGATTACTTTATGATTTTGCCCCCATATCTCAGAAATGTGGGGACAAAGACAAAAGGTTCTTTTAAATTTTTAAATGCAATAAAATGGTACTCATTTGATTAAAAAACTTCAAATTCTTATGATCATGACCAACTCAGATCACTAAAGTGGTCATGGTGCTTGGAGTAACCTTTATTTGAAATCATAACATCTTTGTCTAAAACATGGATCTGTGACCTAATGTCATCATATTATAAAAACAGTATCTCACAGGCGCTGAGGACTGTGGCAGATTATGGTGGCGAGAATTAGGTAATTTGCATTCTGGTTATCTTTAAGATGGCTTTAGTTTATAGGAGTGGCTGAGCAAGATAAAAGTTTTTATTTTTTATTTTATGGGGAGGCTGGCTAGTTAACGGTGACCAGCCTGTTGCTGTGGGATTGTCAGCAGCATTACGAGTGCTAATCGACAGAGAACATTAAGGAATAACAAAAAAATAACTAAAAAGGCCTTACCTTAATGGCCTCTGAGTGTGCTGGAGGGCAGGTAAGAGTACCTGGCAAGCAGGAAGTTGCTGCTGGATTATATTGTGTTCCCAAGTCCGATTTCATAAATTGAGAACAGTGAAGAAAAAAATAAAAATTTAACTTTAAATTTCACGCCTGACTTTAGGAAATCGTTTAGTGCATGCACCGCACGCTACAAATCCGGATGCAACGCATCCTGTGCCATGCGTTCCATCCTAGGACCTCCCAGCATGTGTGTGACACGCACCCTCGCCATTTCCGGCACCTGGCTCAAATGGTAGGCGGAAATAAAGTACGGTGGAAGCAGGCGCCAGGCTTGCTTTCCACCAGATTTACTAGGAGAGAAGTCCTGCATCTCCCCCTGCATGAAGGACAGAGCCCTCCTCGGTTTACACCGACTCATCTTGTCCTGAAGTAAGTCGCCAACCTACCCAGGCAAAGAACTGGGGTTTCAGAGGTTTGGTGTGTTCTTATACTTATGGGAGGAGGAGTTAGGGAGGAGTCAAGGGGTTTAAAGGACCACTCTAGGCACCCAGACCACTTCAGCTTAATGAAGTGGTCTGGGTGCCAGGTCCCTCTAGGATTAACCCTTTTTTTTTTTTTTTTTAAATAAACATAGCAGTTTCAGAGAAACTGCTATTTTTATAATAGGGTTAATCCAGCCTCTAAAGCCTCTAGTGGCTGTCTTATTGACAGCCGCTAAAGGGGTTTGCGTGCTTCTCTCTGTGAAAATCAGTGAGAAGACGCAAGCGTCCATAGGAAAGCATTATGAATGCTTTCCTACGAGACTGGCTGTGCGCGCAGCTCCTGCCGCGCATGCGCATTCAGCCGAAGAGGAGGAGGAGGAGAGCTCCCTGCCCGGCGCTGGAAAAAAGGTAAGATTTAACCCTTTCCTCGCCATCCAGCCCGGCGGGAATGGGCACCCTCAGGGCACTATAGTGCCAGAAAAACGAGTATGTTTTCCTGGCACTATAGTGGTCCTTTAAACTTTCTGGTCGCCTGCCTACCTTTCCGATCCAGATTAGAGGCAGTGCACAACAACTAGGATTTCCTTTAATCTGGAGGGAAAAAAAGTATTATAAATGTCCCTGGCTTAAGCACAATCTTGTCTATGCTACTGGACTTTATAAAAAAGCGAGCTGCTCTGCAGGACCCATTCCTTCCATTGTTTGCATCATTATTGTCATGATGTTTGTGGGTGATTGAAGGGGCAAAGTCATCCACATGGTTAATATTAGAGGATTGATTTTTTTTTCCCTTCTATTCTTTAATTTGCAGAAACCATTGTACAGACCATCTCAAAGATTACGTGTAACAACATTTTTTTTGCAGCGAGTTAGTGATCCACTTTATAGTCTTCCACATATTAATTTACAGAAGGGGCTGTTTTACCCAAGTGCAACTCTAAAACATAAGTCAAATAGTAAAACCGAATAGAGAAAGGCAGTCACATTCACTATGACAAACTGGCATTGTTTTTTTTCCCATTAATGTTAATTTAAAAAGTCAATAATTTTATGTTCGGTGTTCTTTGTAAATTTGTAATTAACTTTAGTTGGTGCTGCTTTTCTTAAATGTAATAAACACAACAGCTTAGACCATTTACAAGTTAAGAAGTTGGCTGTTTATTGTGTGGTCTCTTAATTCTATATTTACTAAACTTGCCTACCATACATTTAAAAAGAAATTTTAAAAAATGGTTTTGTTTAATTAAAAATCTGATGGAGCTTTAGTGTTTCTGGCAATTTCTTTATTATTAATTTAAGAAAGAACTACAAATGGAGCTGAGTCGTCTTCAATCTTGGTCTACCGTGGAACCCAATAATGCCTTGGAGCAAGTGAAGAGAGAGCTTGTGGAGAGTGAACTCCAAGTGAAGGAAATTTTGAAAGAAAAAGAAACTCTGGCAGCGGAACTCGAGGAACTCGACAAGCAGAACCAAGACGCCATGCAGGTAATGGATGGTAGTACATCTACATGTACTTTACAACTTCATGTTATACGACAATGGCAAGGCGGGTTCTATAATACACCTATATTTCTGCCTTTTAGATGTTTTTTTTTTTTTTTTATATATATATGGGTGGACCTCGGCAAGCATAGCTTTCCCCATTGCATATTTGTATAAATGATAGGCTTATAGCTGCAGTGATTTTTGCAATTTGTTGAAGTTGTAGGGTTGGTTACCTCCATAACTATTGTAAGTCACATATATTGCTCCATTTAAAAGGAGTTCAATAAGGTTTTTAATTAACTGGATCATTTCATCAAAAATGTAATACATGGATCTTCTACAGTAATTTCAACTGCATTCCTTGTTTAAGTCAGTAGAGCTGCAGAATATAAGCACTTTTTTATTTATTTTTTTAAATCTTTTTCTATATTTGTTTTCAGCACTTGCTGTTAATGAAAGAGCAGTTGTCCAAGCAGAAAAATGAGGCAGAATCCAGCATTGCCCAGCTCAAAGAAGAACTGGGAAGGGAGAAGTCAAATGTATCCAAGATTACATCTGAAAATGAAAATTTAAGAAAAGAAATGGATGTGCAGCAGGAAAAGCTAACCCAGACAGCATTTGCTCTGAATGAGTTGCACATGGGAAATCAGGAGCTTTCTGGTCAAGTGAAGGACCTAACGCAGAAACTTAGCCAGTTGGAAACCTCAAGTTCCACTATTAGAAAGGAGAACTTAGAACTCCAGAAAAATCTGAAACACGTTGAAGAGGAACTTGCAGTTGCCAGGCAAGACTCTCATTCTAGAGCCCAAGATGAAGAAACCCAATCAGAGATTGTAAAATTAAAGAATCACATTTCAGAAGTCAACCAGTTGAAGGAGGAGCTTGATAAAGAAATTTGTGATCTCAAGATGGAGAACGAGATGCTGCTGTCCACACAAGATCAGACAAAACTCCAGTTACAGCAGCTAGAGGAGTCAACTGGGAATGACTCATTTGAGAAGCAGACCCTAATTGAAGCTTTAAGAACGGAAAAGTCTCAGCTTGAACTTGAGTTGAACCAGATGGAAAGCAGATTGGTTGATCAAGCTCAGAAATATGAACGCACCATTGAAGAACTTTCTAATGCTCAGAAAATGGACACTTCTGCCTTGCAGATAGAACATGAACGTCTGGTTAAACTCAATCAAGATAAAGAGTTCCAGTTGGCAGAAAACAAGAGGATTTTAGAGCAAATAAAAACAGATTATGAAGAGACCAAGGAAATGTTGACAAACAGTTTAGAAGGACAGAAGCAACTGACAGAGTTAGTAAGTGAAAAGGAGAAATTTGTCAATGAGATGAAGGAAAAGAATGGAGAGTTACAGAGGGGTTTTGGGCAGTATACAAAGATCTCTGAGGAATGTACTACTTTAAGACAGAATGTTGAAGAAAAGGAAAGAATCCTTGCATCAATGAAGGAAGATAACAGCCACCTAAAGGAAGAGATTGAACGTTTAAAGGACCAACAGAGCAGATCTCCGCCCCTGGTTGAACCCAAGACATTAGATCTCATTACAGAGCTTGAGGCAGAGATAACACAGCTTACGAAAGTTCAGAATAATTATGAAGAAGAGCTGAAACTCCAAAAAAAGACTGCAGAAAAACAAAATCAAAACTATATGCAGCTTCAACAGTCTTTGCAGCATAAAATCAAAGAGATGGATGGAGTCAAAATGGAACATAAGAAAGTGGTAGATACATATGAGAAGCTGTTGTCGGAAAAAGACAGTGAGATTTGCAGTCTTCAACAAACAAATGAGCTAATCAGCTCGCAGTTGCAGAACGAGCACATGGTCAATACTGATTCATCGGTCATACTCCAGGTCTCGAAAGTACAAACGAGCAGTGGGGACAATGGAAATGAGAAACACGATTTGTCCAAAGCAGAGATTGATCGGTTAGTGAAAGGCATTAAAGAAAAGGAGCTGGAGATTAAAACCCTTAATGAGAAAAATGTTACGTTGACCAAGCAAATTGATCAGTTGTCCAAAGATGAAGTTGGAAAACTCACTCAAATCATTCAACAGAAAGAGATGGAAATACAGAGTCTACATGCAAGGGTTGCTTCAGTTAATTATATGCAAGATGTAGTTTATTTGCAGCAACAGTTACAAGCCTACGTCATGGAAAGGGAACAAGTGCTGGCTGTTTTAAGTGAGAAGACAAGAGAGAATAGTCAACTGAGAACAGAGTATCATAAGATCATGGATGTGGTGGCAGCTAAAGAGTCAGCATTATTAAAACTTCAGGAAGAGAATCAAAGACTTTCACACAGCCAAGAAGGAAGTACACAAGAGATGTTTAGGGAGACCATTCAGAACTTATCTCGGATAATTCGAGAGAAAGACATAGAGATAGATGCATTAAGCCAGAAATGCCAGACTTTATTGACTGTCTTACAGGCTTCCAATTCAGATAACAGCAATGAATCTGGTAGTGTCAACAGCAACCAGTTTGAAGAGTTGTTGCAGGAACGGGACAAGCTCAAACAGCAGGTCAAGAAAATGGAGGAGTGGAAACAGCAGGTTATAACTACTGTTCAAAACATGCAACATGAATCAGCCCACCTCCAAGGAGACCTTCACAAACTTCAAGGGCAGATTACAGTAGATGGAGACTCCAATTCTAAATTGCAAGTAGACTATAACAGCCTCATTCAAAACTATGAACAAAACGAGTCAAAGCTTAAAGGCCTTAGTTTAGAGTTGAGCAGTGTCCAGCATAGTATAGTGCAGCTTAACGATACAAAAGAACTTATTTTAGGAAAACTGGACAGTGTCAGTCTTCAGACAAGTTCATCTGCTGCTGTTACCTTGTCAGATAGTCCTTCAGCTCTGTCGTCTGAGCCTAAAGATGAACAGGTTATGAAACTTTTGCATGAATGTCAACAATTGAAAATGCAAGTGCAAGAGAGAGATGTCACAATCCGGACTCTCCAAGAGAACAATCAGAGGTTGTCCGACTCTATTGCCCTGTCATCAGAGAGGAAGAATCGTGAAGACCTCCTCTCGGAGATGAAGCAAGTTAAAGAAAAAAATGATCTTCTGCACAAGTCACTTAAAGAAAAGGACCTCTTGATAAAAACTAAGGGTGACAAATTAAACTCTGCCATTGAGAACCTGAGAAACAAGGAGAATGAAAATGAACTTCTGAAACAGGCTGTCACCAATCTCAAAGAAAGGGCGCTGATTCTGGAAATGGACATCCGCAAATTGAAAGACGAGAATGAGAAGGTTGTGGCCAAAGGCATGGAGAAAGAAACAGAGTTCCGGGCATTACATGAAACCAACATGCAGTTCTCAATGATGCTGCGAGAGAAAGAGTTTGAGTCTCATTCCATGAAAGAAAAGGCCTCGGCACTTGAGAATCTCCTTAAAGAAAAAGAGCAGGTTTGTACACGTGTTCCTCCGCAGTTAACTAATGTATCTTGTTTTCCGCTCTTTCTTTTCTCCTTTTCTAGGCACGTTGAACTGCAATTAGTTAGATTAGTCTATAGACTGTAATTGACTATAGGCTGGATTGCAGGTATATATCAAATATATTGATGAAGGGTTATTTCAATTTTACTATTGTCCTCCGTATTCTTTAAAACTGTGCAATTGGAATAATGGTAAAAGATGCAAACTATGGTGCCCACTTACTGCCACTACATCCTACATGGTGGCATCCCACAACTCCTTGCCATGTTGTTGGAGTAATAAGTAATCTTCAGGCAACTATTACCTTTTTAATTTGTGTTTTTGGTGGCAACTTTCTCAGAATATATACATGGCGGATGATAATCAGGGCTCAAAACTTCAAGTAGATTTTAACCCCACACTCAGATTAGCTCGATCCCTTGCTCTATTTCCACTGCCCCTTTGTGAGGGTCTGAAAGGGAATTCTGAGCCCTGTTGTTATTTTTGTGTATTTGTGAATGACAGACTCACCATAAAGTACACGTTTAGAATACATACTCGTGAATTATGATTTTCCAAAAATTGCACTGTGCTCCCGGCATTTCTGATTTACATTTTTTGGGGTACAAGCTACTGACGGCTGTAACAAAGATTACTGATGATTGAAGGGGAATGGATGTTTTCTTTAACACAGGGCAAGACTGGAGAATTAAATCATCTATTAAATGAAGTCAGATCCATGCAGGAGAAAGCGATTTTGTTTCAACATGAGAGAGATCAAGTTATGTTGGCTCTTAAACAGAAGCAGATGGAAAGTGGTGCCCTGCAGAACGAGGTATGTACAATATTGGAACACAATAGGCTTGGAAAGCTTTAATATGTGTTTTAAAATGGCTATATACCTGGATTGCCATGGCATTTCACAATCTGACCTGCTAAGATACTTCAAATATGAATTTATAATATTGTAGTTTGTTCTATCTTTTATTGTTGCAAGAATTTACACGTTTTAAGTTTTAGGCTGGTTATGAGTCTTACTTGGAGAGACTGAAGAACAATGGCATTGGTTTGGAGGGCTGTGTTTTAAATGGCTGCTACATGTTTTAAGTTACACAGAAAATAGATGGAATTAAGGTGAACCCTACATAATAGATGATAATTAAGATATTGTTTATGCTATAGATATTTATATATTTCATTGCTCATTTTATAGTCAAAATATTGTTAAAGGACCATTATAGGCACCCAGACCACTTCAGCTCAATAAAGTGGTCTGGGTGCCAGGTCCCTCTAGTTTTAAGCCTGCAGCTGTAAACATAGCAGTTTCAGAGAGAAACTGCTATGTTTACAGCTGCAGGGTTAATGCAGCCTCTAGAGGCTGCTTTCCTATGGGCGGGTTTGAATGTGCACGCCTCTGGCCGTGCATGCGCATTCGGATCCACTCGGAAGCTGACGTCGATGGAGGAGGAGAGGTCACCAATGCCGAGGGAACCCGGTGCTGGATTAAGGTGAACAAGTAAATGGTTCATTAACCATTTATTCGCCGCGGAACAGGGTTCTAGTCACCTAAACGGTGACTAGGACTCTATAGCGTTAGGAATACATATTTGTATTCCTAACACTATAGTGTTCCTCCAAACACACCTTAAGACTGCACACACCTTAAGACTTGCTTTTCCCACAGAAATCTCAAATCTGCAGTGATGTTACTACTGCAATGGTTTCTGGGTGGGCATATGCAAATTAGTTCATCAAAGAATCACCTTTTTGCCTTATTATACCACTTTAAACAAATCAAAGACTTTAGCCAACAGGCCACGGTGTCCACTCTAATGTCCAGAAAAATTACCTGATAGGGGAATCGTATTTATGAAGAGGCTTGGAAGTCTCCACATCTATGTAGTGCTTAAATAGACCTTATAGTCACCAAAAAAACTTTAGCTTAATAAAGTAATTTTGACATGCAAATAATCCCCCTGCAGACTCACTGACCAATTCTCAGCCCCTTAGTAGCTAAATCACTTTGTCTATGCAGTCATCTATTGTTTACACCTTTATTGCAAATTCTGTTTAAAGGGACACTATAGTCAACATATAAAACCAAGAAAGAGGTCCGCCAGCCTTCTTTCTTGCTTTTAAATGAACTTGTCATAAAAAAAATATCCGAGTAAGTTTTAATAATAAAACTTACCTCCGTTCCAGCGCCGAGCTCCCCGCTAGGCCACGCTCCCTTTTTCATCAAAATGACAAAATCGCAGGGCCCAATAGGATGCTTCTCCTTGAGAAGTCATCGCGATGTGGTGCGCATGCGCGGTTTCGCGCTGCACCAATCGCATTCTTCATAGAGCGGCATTGAATGCCGCCGTATGAAGAAACTCAGCGCTCAACCGCGCATGTGCGCGGAATGCGCGTTTGCGAGCTGAGCTGTCTGACAGCTCAGCTTGCTTTCTATACCCGCCCTCCTCCTCAGCCAAACTGTTTGCATATAAACACTATATATAGAGACCTCTCTATATATAGTGTTTCAATGCTAACACACAAGTAGTAAAAAATTAGACATACACACACACTCTTTCTCCATCCTCTCCATGAATATTTGATAGAGTCCTAACCTCTCAACATATGAGGAAAGGGATTTAGGGGTGATTATTTCTGATGACTTAAAGGTAGGAAGACAATGTAATAGAGCAGCAGGAAATGCTAGCAGAATGCTTGGTTGTATAGGGAGAGGTATTATCAGTAGAAAGAGGGAAGTGCTCATGCCATTGTACAGAACACTGGTGAGACCTCATTTGGAGTATTGTACGCAGTACTGGAGACTGTATCTTCAGAAGGATATTGATACCTTAGAGAGGGTTCAGAGAAGGGCTACTAAACTGGTTCATGGATTGCGGGATAAAACTTACCAGGAAAGGTTAAAGGATCTTAACATGTATAGCTTGGAGGAAAGACGAGACAGGGGGGATATGATAGAAACATTTAAATATATAAAGGGAATCAACACAGTAAAGGAGGAGACTATATTTAAAAGAACAAGAGGACATAGTCTTAAATTAGAGGGGCAAAGGTTTAAAAATAATATCAGGAAGTGTTACTTTACTGAGAGGGTAGTGGATGCATGGAATAGCCTTCCAACTGAAGTGGTAGAGGTTAACACAGTAAAGGAGTTTAAGCATGCGTGGGATAGGTATAATTATATCCTAACTATAAGATAAGGCTAGGGACTAATGAAAGTATTTAGAAAATTGGGCAGACTAGATGGGCCGAATGGTTCTTATCTGCCGTCACATTCTATGTTTCTATCCATATCCATCCATCCATTCCCATCATCCATATCCATTCCCATCATCCATATCCATTCCCATCATCCATATCCATTCCCATCATCCATATCCATTCCCATTATCCTTATCCATTCCCATTATCCTTATCCATCCCCATTATCCTTATCCATCCCCATCATCCATATCCATTCCCATCATCCATATCCATTCCCATCATCCATCCATCCCCATCATCCATATCCATCCACTCCCATCGTCCATATCATCCCCATTATCCATCCTCCTCATCCATCCACTCCCATCATCCATATCCATCCATCCCCCTCATCCATCCTCACTCACTAAATAAGTTTACTTACTGTTTGAATCCTCCCCTCCTCCTCTTAGGTCTTCAGCCTGTCAGCTCAAGCCACTCCCACGCAGTGCTGACAGCCTCAGCACACAAAGCTCGTGCACAGTGCTTTGTGTGCTGATAGCATGTCTGAAGTATTCACCCATGCGTGAATACATCAGACGTGAATGAAGCCTTTTTAGGGCTTCTGAACTCGGAAGTCCCTCTGGTGGCCGTCTGACTGCAACTGGAGGTGTTCCAAGCTTCCAATGTAAACACTGTATTTTCTGTGAAAATACAGTGCTTACAAGAAAAAGTCTGCAGGGAGCTGTAGCACTCACCTGAACAACCTCATTAAGCTGAAGTTGTTCATGTGACTATAGTGTCCCTTTTAAATTAGAATTATCTCCTTCTAGCTTTTATAATAGCTTTCTAGACCTCGCAGGAGCCTCCTGTATGTAATTAAAGTTTGTTTTATATAACAGGAGATACAAACTTTTAAAGTAACTTACATCTGATTGAAAACGAAACCATTTCTTTCATGCAGGATATGTCAGTCGCAGTCAGGAGGTGTGGCTAGAGCTGCATAAATAGAAAATTGTCTAAATGTAAGACAATTGAAGAGTGAGACTTCAGAGGCATGACTTATATCCTAAAACTGCGTTAGAGAACCCTTTGTGTAATGGATAAGGCATTTAAGAGCCATGCTGTCAAAGACAACATCCTAAAGTCAGTTTGCATGGGGCTTGCCCTGGATCATGTCTGCACACAGCAGACACACGCAGGATGATAGAGAGATATATGTGTGTGTGCATCTCTCGCTCTCTCTCTGTAAAAGAATAAATAATACAATCTAAAGAAATACAAAAATAAATAATAGATCAGGATAGATATGAAAATCCAGCATATCACAAAGTGAATCCTCAGGGGCCATGATCATAGATGGAATCCCTCTTTGTCAGGATCAGGATGTGAAAATGCCAATATCAATATACAGTTAAAAACAATAAACATAATACAATAAAATGAAAGTGCTGGATGAGTCCCCCCTCCCAACGCGTTTCAATCTGAACAGGACTTCCTCAGGGGCCTCCTGAAAGTGTAGTGTATTTTTTATACATTCAGAGTGGTGACTGTGACATCTTGATGAGGTTAAGAATCCAAGACCTGCGGGGGAACACGAGGCCTATTTGGATTACCATGGCAAACTCCTTCCACAATTTTACTACCACCGTTCAGAGCAGTGAGAACAAATGAAAGCGGTTAAATTAGATTATAGTCCCACCGAATCACCATTGCATGTGTCAAGGTAGCACTTTGGCACTTGACAAAAACTCTACATTGACATTAGCGGCACTCATTCTGATGTCTGAAATTTCCCACCTGGTCTTGAGGAAGGGGAGTACTTGCAGGTAGTTGAACCATTTTCCCTTAGTGTAACTTCTGGAAGCTGGAAAACTAAGAGTTCTAGTTGTCCACTTCCAGAATGCAATTCCACAAAGTGTCACGTGGGAGTCCTTTGCCCAATAGAGAATTTTGGAAACTTCCGCCATAGCAGCCACACTCCTTGTCCCCACTTTGTATAGCCACCGCCATGACATTGTCAGACTGGTGACTTCCCAAAGGGCGTGCCGTGACCTGCTTGCATTGGCGTTCACATGAAACTCATGAAAATTGTTTAACCAGTTTTCTGAGCTTGGTTGAAGCAGCATGCTTTTCAGTCTGAGGACATTTCTTGGACTTTCAACCCAGTCTGATTGTCGGTTAATGGTACATTAGGCAGACTCCTAGAACAGTGCATAAACCAACCTCAAGGCAGAAACTGGCTGTACAAAGCTTAAATCACTTATGCAACAAGATTTCTGAATGATTGTCTAAGGGATACTTGAAGGAGAATCTGTGCTCCAAAGGGATTGTGGTCTTTTTAGCAAGGAAAGATAAAACGCCATCATCTACTGGAACAGTTTCCCAAAGATTTGCCATCATGGAGGCAATCCTATACATCTTGTGAAACTGCAGTTAAAAGGCTTTTTGCAAGCTCATCCTACAATAATTTAAATGGTCTAGTGAACAGCCAAAAGCGTGCATTATAGCAACTGCGTCTATAATGACAGTTCAAAGAAGACCCCTTAGGAGAAGTGAGAATTAGCTGGTTCGAAGACCTAGAGAATGCTCAAGACCTCCTAAAGCAGGGTGGGCAGGTGTTTCAAGACAGGTACTTTGAATCCCCCTTTCCTACTTCTCCTTTTTTGCTGCCATCTTTATGCACCTACGGTCGGATTGACATTTATTTTAACTGTGCTCACTGTTTTGCCACAGTCAGTTGTTGTAGTTGTTTTTAAAATTGCCTGAGAGGCATTCTAACTAAAGGTGCGTAAAGAGAGTTGTCGAAATAGAGGAGTGGGAGAGGTAGGCAAGCAATTTCTTAAAACAACTAAAATAAAATTTTATTATTCATGAACTAAAAAAAAATGGTGTGTTATAATATAAATTTAATATGTTGATTTTAAAAAAAAGTTAGTTTTTATTTTTTATTCTGAAAATTCTAGGTTCAACATTTACGGGACAAAGAGCATCGCTTAAACCAAGAGCTGGACAGGTTGCGTAATCACCTTTTAGAAATCGAGGACTCCTACACAAGAGAAGTAGTGGCTGCAGAAGATCGCGAAACAGAGCTGAGGAGGAAAGTCTCTGTTTTGGAAGATAAGCTTTCATCTTCGTCCAGTGCAGTAGAAAATGCCAGGTATTCTTTAGGTTTTTTTGTGTTAGGTGTGTGTTTAAATATATGAGAAAATAAGGGTTTGACTGCACTCACCTAAACATGCTAAATTAGGGTGCTGCTGGGGGCCAATAAGTACAGTAAAAATGAAAATCCAGTGCACTCGCTTATCTACTAAACAGTCATTTTAATGCTGAGCAATTTTTAGTTTTATTAAAAACACCTAATATAGGCAAAAAAATACAATGGGGGTTTAGTTACAGTATATGATCATACATTGCATAAGCCTGCCACAACGCCAATGTACCCCATCTTTGGCAGGTCCTACTCTGTCTGCTAAATGAGTTACTCACTTGGGGAAATCCTTCCATCTCGAGTTCTCTGCAGTACAATGCTTAAATAGGATCCTGAGATGAGGCACCTGTAACACGGAGGGGTGCAAAACCCATGGAGCTGGCTAGACTCCTAAATATATACATATATGAGAAAATAAGGGTTTGGCTGCACTCACCTAAACATGCTAAATTAGGTGTGTGTTTAAAAACTCAACCTTTTCATATAATTGGTTGAATCAATATTTTTCTTATCTATTTTCTCTTTGGTTTTTTTATAGCCATCAAGCTACAATGCAAGTTGAGTCTTTGCAGGAGCAACTTAACCTAGTCTCACGGCAGAGAGATGAAGCTGTGATGCAGCTGAACATGTCTCAAGATCAAGTCAAACAATATGCAATGTCTCTTACCAACCTGCAGATGGTGCTAGAACAGTTTCAACAGGGTGAGTGTTTACACTTTACAGCTTAAAAATCACATTCACATTCCTTGGTACGTTTATAACTTATTTATCTATCTCTCATAAGTTGTTGTAAAGGTCAGAAAGAATGTGTCTGTGGCTGGGATGTTACCGGGTGCATCATTGATCCCAGAGTCCATAATAATGCAGTAAATTGGTTTACATGGGGGAGACGGGAGGAAGGATGCCTGCTCTCCTGGATTACAGTATTTTATATAGATACTGAAATTTGCAGCAGAACGATTTGTGGGCCCATCATACACTCAATGTGTAAAAACAAAGTTGCTTTTCTGGTAGCTCTAACTGTAATCTATCTGTACTTCTACAGTTTATGGTGGTAAAATTGCCCAGTTTAGTTCATATGAAAGGTTATAAGTATGCCATGACATACAAGGGGATTGCTTTCTCTATTACACACTTCCTTGTAGTCATACCCATCCATACCAGCAATGGGCCCCCTGGTAGGCTAAAGCCAGTCAGTTTACACTCTCAGCCAATCACAGCTACCCATTGCTGCTCAGGCTTATACTTCCTCATTTAAAAGAAAAAAAAAAATCTTTATTTTTGCGGGTATATATATAAATCACTTTACATCTTGTGCATAAAGGAATAGTAAGCATAAGGTATGAAAACAGTGTTTAGCATGCATAACAGCACAGATAATGTTTCCACCAATTTTTATGTTAAGTCAAGCTGAGCCCCCTCATGTCTACTCAAAGGTTGTGCAAGTACTTGCCTAGGAGGGAGTGGGTAGTTTGCGTTATGTGCCCTGCTGAGTAATGGTGGGGTAGTACGCTGTACATAGGATAATGCACGGGTTGGTTGGGAGAACTTGGACATAATGGCCTTTAGCTACCTAGGGCCTTGGGCAGTTATCTTGTAATATGTAAGGAACCCCAGGTAAATAGCTGGATGTGTGGCGTGGAACTTAGAATTAGGAGAGTGGAACTTAGCACATTCGAGGTAAGGGGGGTGGGGGAGGATATTGCTTAGCGGTGTAGTTGGCAGTCGGATCACAGAGCCAGATTATAAATTGTAGCCTATAAATATAAAGCTATGAAATGAACAGTTATATGAATCCCAGAACTGTGTACTGTAGTTAGAACAGTATGAAATAGTATAAATTGGTACAAGGAGATGCAACTGCACATCTTAGGTTGGAGAGTCCGCTGTTCTTTGCGCTGTTCCTCTGGGCACAAAGTGATATTTCAGCAATATTCCAGGATGGATGGGCATCCCTTAGTGCTACTGTCATAAGGAGACCAAATGAATGGAGGAAAGTTGGAGCCTCGGAGAGATGTGATGGGAGGTGCGTCTTGCCAGCGTGTTATGCCATCAAACGGTGAGGGCCCCATTTATAAGGGATAGAGTTCTCCCGAAGCTGCTGGGTTACTTGGCGAAAAGCTCTGCGCCATGTAAGGGTAGGTTTAGCCGTGGGAGAGCCTCTTGCAAATCCCATAAGGACACCCCGGTCTGAGTCCTGGGCAAACTTAATTAGCACATCCCGTGGTGCATCCTGGCACAGCTTGTACCTTGAAGGGTGCAGATGAGGTAGTAGGTAAGCTGTCGTTGTCCGACAGCTGTGAGGAGTTTTATCGGGTCCAGGACACATAGCTGTGGCAGGTTGCGTCTTGCTCATTTAGGCATTGGCTCTGCCCCCTCAATACTTCCTCATTTGCCCAAGCAGCACAAAGGGGATGGGCTGCTGGGGACTCATTTAAAATACAAAACTGTATAACGCTGGACGAGAGGCAACACCAGGGGACTCCAGAAACTGTAACCAGTTTAATGAGATGAAGCCAATATAGTACATACAGTGTCCCTGTGTGTAGAGGGGACTTGAGAGCAGTGCATATTTGTGTAAAAAAAAAAAAAAAAAGAATATACTTTATTTTTAGTTTGCTTTAGGCCAAATTTTAAAATCACTTAAAATTCATATATTCGTAAATAACCCTGACTCTATTACAACTTTTACTTCACTCATTTCCCACCTATAACCAACATTGCTCCTCTCGATTAGCCGTTTATGATGCTCCTTTTAACAAAGCAGCCTTGCAATCATCTGGTTGTGCTTTACTGTTTAAAATCTCATTGAGTTTTTTTAATTTAATTTTTTTTAAAAAAAAAAAATTTTTTTTTTATTTGTGCCACTGATCTATTATCTTGCTTGTGTGCTTACTACAGCTTGACATTTGCATTAGTTAACATTGTCATGTGGCGAACCCCAATACATTTCAATCTGTTGTATTGCTGAAGTGCTGTTTTTCACTGCATACAGTGGCAGTACCCGAGGGATGCTTTGATATGATTGGGACAAGTAGGCCACCTATAAAATTAACATTAGAAATGCCTTCCCCTCATAAAATAGGTGTTACCTCAGTACACAATCAGTTCTTCCTCTTTGGCGGACTAATGGCTGACATGGGCAATGAAGTTTCAGGCTTTTCACCTGTGCTCTGTTAGTGGGATACACACCTGGGAGGTGATGCATTCCATGCAGTTACGAATGCGCTGCATTGGATGTGCAGATGGGACACTGGCGCAAAATTTAAAGAACATTTTTTCCTGTTTGACAGCAAAGGGACTCGTCATATCAGGATGGTCGTGTCATCCAGTCCCACACAAAGACCCCAAGGCTAGATAATGTTTTAGATTTTTTTTTTTATTTTTTTTTATAATTTTAATCTATTCTAACACCTTTTTAAATTTTTTAATTATTTTCCCACTGTAGAAGAGAAGGCCATGTATTCTGCTGAGCTGGATAAACATAAGAAACAAAATGCAGAATTAAAACAGAGAACTGAAAAACTGGAAAACAAGGTTATCTATCTGCAGGTGAGATGCTCCACGCTGTCATCCAAAATGATCCTTTTAGTATTTCACAGTCTGATTAGTTTTTGAGTGGTAGCCTACCCCAGCCTCCGGTAATGTATGCCATACCCCCTGCCCTCTTGCATCTCTTTCCACTTCCTTGTCTTCTCCATTGATTCTTTCTTTTTGCACATGATTTTTCTCATGGTATTATAATGTATCCTATCTCTTTCAATTAATTGGGGGTGTCACAATGAGAAAGGAAACTGTTTTATTTTTCTCTGTCTGTATATGTATATTTTATGATTTGTTACTGAATTTGGAATTTTAGGCTAAAATAACCAAATTGGAAATATTCTCCAAGTTAGCTGTATTTTTAGTTTGCTTTACATTTTTTAAATCACTTAAAATTCACACATTTGCAAATAACCCTGACTCTATTACAACTTTTACTTCACTCATTTCCCACCTATAACCAACATTGCTCCTCTCGATTAGCCATTTATGATGTTCCTTTTAACAAAGGAGTCTTGCAATCATCTGGTTGTGTTTTATTGTTAAAATTTTTATTGTTGTGTTTTTTTTTTTTTATTGTATTATTTATTTGCGCCACTGATCTATTATGTTGCTGTGTGCTTACTACAGTTTGACATTTCATGCGGTATAATGAGAGCAGCCTTTTATATTGGCTTTCCTCCATATATCCTAATCTTATTTATGTGTTTTTCCTGTTAGGAAAGATTGGATGAAGCAAACAGTGCACTTGAGGCTGCATCGAGGCTGACTGAGCAACTGGATCTGAAAGAGGAACAAATGGAGGAGCTGAAGAGACATAGTAAGGATACTGTGTTGGTGCTGGTTGTATGGCTCAATTAATGTAACACACACCAGTAAAAATGTTGGAGAGGCAACCCAAACCCCCAGCAATTCTTTCAGCTTGTTGTGCCTTAGTCTCTTAGCTCAGCTAGCCAAGTGCTATGCAATTCTTTATAACTAAAAAAAATGTGAAGGTCCATAATTGTGGGCAGTCTGGATTATTAGAAACTGTGCTTGGGATAGCACAGTAGCAATAACGGTTAGAAGAAAATATTGTAAAAAAAAAAAAAGATTTAGGGGTGTGGGGAGGGCTTAATGTTGACTTTAAAAGGATGTACTACATTATTAAAGTGCACGTGACCTGCAGAAATAACACTATAGCACATTATAGACCAGTGGTCCGCAACCTTCGTTACTCCAGATGTTTCCACCCCTGTAATAGAGAGTGCCGTTTCTTCTATAACCTGTTGATTACTATCGCATATTTTATTTATATAACAGTAACAGGTGTACTTAATACTGTACTAGTTACATTACAGTAGACAGAGGTGGAGCAAATCAGCCATCAGAACATTAAAACAATACGTGAATAACATTGATTATTTCATTACAATGGCACCTATCAAAGGGTGGGATATGTTATACGGCAAATGAACAGTCAGTTCTTGAATTTAATGTGTTGGAAGCAGGAAAAATGGGCAAGCGAAAAGATCTGTGACTTTGACATGGGCCAAATAGTGATGGCTAGACTACTGGGTCAGAACACCTCCAAAACGGCAAGTTGTGTGGGGTCTTTCCGATATGCAGAAATTAGTACCTACCAAAAGTGGTGTAAGGAAGGACAAGTGGGAAACTGGCATTAGGATTTTGGGCGCCCAATGCACGTAAGGAGCGAAGGCTAGCCTGATTATACAAAAGTGCTTTTGTTGCTCGAATTTCTGAAAAACTTTATCCTGGCCATGATTGGTGTCCGAATACACAGTATATCACAGTTTGCTCCATATTTGGCTGTGTAGACATCGGAGTATATTACACAATATTAATGTTGTGGCTGATCAGTGTATTTATATAGCAAAAACAGTTAAACTTGGCACTTAACAGGTTGTTAGAGGGAGTACAATAAGTGTAGTAGATATACAGTGTATCTATATTTTATTTCTATACAACCAAAAAGTGTATTTAGCACTTTGTGTCACATTACAGTAAAGGCGGGTACAATATGTGCAGTAGTTACCAGGTGTACTTTGCTCTTCTATAATGTAACCTGTAAAGGGCCAAAAACACCTGTTAATACTTAAACACATACACTGTATAACCACTACAGTTACTGTACTTCCCTCTACTGTAATTTAACCTGTAAAGGGCTAAAAACGCCTGTTAATACTTTAACACATACACTGTATAACCACTACAGTTACTGTACTTCCCTCTACTGTAATTTAACCTGTAAAGTGCCGAGTTCAGTAGTTTTACAGATATTTAATAATTCAGTGTGATAGGATGAAAAGCATTGCAAATAGATACAAATTTACTGGACATAGTGTGTGTGTGTGTGTGTGTGTGTGTGTAGCTATTTTTGATGCATTAAATCATTCTTTTCTTCTTTTTAAATGTCTCATTTAAGGTTTTTTTTTTTTTAAATTGAGGCTTTTATTATATGGATGGGCTACATAGCAAAGTGGAAAGCTTTTATTCTGCTTGCAGCAGCAGGGTTCATGTGATTGACACGTGTTTGTGCATACAAATACATAGCTTATAATTTTAGACTTCAGTCTTGTAAGGATAAATACCATTCCAAAGTATAGTGTATTGAAAAAAGAAAATACAAAGCGTATAACTTCTAGTTCTAAACTGGGATTTTGCTGGTTGTTGAGATGCATGCTGTTATACACATTGCTGTTCCAAAAATCAGTGCAAGTAGCTGCACATTGCTTTATTAGATTGAGAAATAAGCATCATTCCATAGAGCTGTAAGTAGGCATGAATTTGCAATTAATCTACATAGTGACATTCCTGACAGTGTACAGATATATATATTTATTTATTATACACTGGAACGGATTACATCATTCACAGCTTTTGGTCCACTATTTCGAACCTTATTGCTCATCTTAAATCATCTCATCTAAAAAAAAAAAATACCAATCTGTACGCCGTCCTCAACCGGCAGTCAGATTCCAGGGTACCAACGGCCAGCTCAATCCACATCCATCCTGGCCAAATCCAAGGGTCTTTGAACTTTGGTGGACTTCACCAGACTGGTAATTTACATCTTTATATGGACTGACTTGTATTTCTGGAAAATTTTAATTTTGGCATTTTTATTTTACTTATCAATAAACTGGATTCTATTTTTCAACTCAGCTCTTTTTTACCATTGCTTATACTTATTTACGCTGTATATTTATTCACTCTGTTGTTATAGCTCACAGTTCCTCATACTGTAGTGCTCCATTACTATTTGTATCTTTGCTTAGTACAAAGTATATTACTGTGGTGCAAGTACCTATCATCTGTTACCCTGTATCCATTCAGGGACAGTTTGTTACTGCACTTTTCATGATTTGAAACATTACTGGTTGATTTCTATAACTCTTATCATTTTTATCTATTCTTATTCTGTTTTTATTTAGTATTTTTTATCTTTTAGGAGTCTTAAAGGCACAGTATATTTTTATACATTCACATATTTGTTCTTCTTAAAGGCCCAGTACCTATTTTTATCTATACAGCCTACTAGTAATTTATTCAGTATTTTATTCCATATTTGCACTTTGAGCCATTCACTAGCTAGCTCCTGGATTATTTGCACTTTTTTTAGTGTTTTCTTCCATATCCAAAATTCAGCCAATTCCATCCAGGGGTTAAAAAGTTAGCTGGAGGTCCCTTTTTGACCGACCGCAAGCACATTTTCATGCCCAAAACAGTTCCATAGATTTGGGCTGTGCGGTCGGTCTATTTCAGGCTGAACAAAACGACTAAGTCCCATCGCCGAACGGGACTTAGTCTCTGCGGCTGCAAAATCATTGTGGGAGAAGGTAAGGCTCAGCGGTGTCCGCGGAACTGTGTAGCCGACTTCAGTTCCATGATTTTGGTTACACACACCGCTGACCGCATGGAATAAAAAAAGATGGCCGCCGCCACATGTTCATTTGCGCGAACGGCGGCCCCCCAGCGTTCGGCAATTTACCTACAGCAGGCTCCCATCCGGGTAGGTAAATTGCCTGCACACTTCCAGCTCTGGGTGGTCCACCTGTGCAGTGAATGGCTCTGTAAGCCCCAATTATCAAACCATAAGGGAAAAAGCCATTTAAAAGTTATTTCCAAAGTCTGGGGACATTGGGGACACCATCTTAAAGGGGCAGTGTCCCAAACAAGTCTGGGGACACAGTTTTAAAGGGGCCTTGTCCCAAATAGGTCTGGGGACACAGATTTAAAATGGCTCTTAAAGGGCTAGCAGCACGATACAAATCCAATATGCCCAAATATTGTACTTAACGGGCCATATCTTCCCGGGACCATAATCACTGGGTAGGAGGCGGGCCAGCAGCCCCCTCCAAGAATACATGGCAAACTCTGTTAAAGGGGCGAGTTTGCTACATACATACCACATGTTTTCTGAAGGGTTTATACATTCCATATAGTAACACTAATTGCTGCATTTGACCGAAGAATGCAGACAGAGTCTGTGCCTGAAAATCCATTACCCCTCTCCGCACCCCATGCCACCTCCTTTAATGTAACGAGGTGTAACCTGCTTCAGACAATACTGGCTTGCTATGGGCCTTTTTTTTTTTTTTTGGTAATTTCTCTAGTCCATTGTATGATATTTTACTGTTGGCTGAATTCCATGAAACCTGTGATATCATATTTTATATTCCGTTTTCCTGCTATTTTGTTGAGATTAGATTAGCAGACTTCTTAAATAGGGTTCTAATTGTTTTTCTTTTCTTGTCTGTCTTTGCCTTTTCTTTTTTTTCTTTAAACATTAAGCTCTGCAAGTGTTGATATTATAATAAAGCAGCCCGGTACTGTAAGCCCATTAAGTTGGCTAGACGGGAAATTCCCTAAAGAAATATTTGTTTTGCAAGCAGATTAATGATATGCTGCACATTAATAACCAGGCACTCAGTGCGATACAAGCCAGTTTTAACTCCTTGAAGATTCACAGCAGTACTCTCCCTGAGCCTTGCAAAAAGAAGAACCACACTAGAATGTTTAGCCTTTTAACGTCCAGAGTAGAGCACTTTGTTCAAATGTTTGGCGCTTGTATGTTCAAAGGATCATTCTAGGCAACAAAAGTACTAAACGTGGCATTTTATAAGTTAAAGTTAATTTTATTTTATTTTTTACTTTCAATGTTTCTCTTATTGAAATCCACCATCTGCCCAATTGATGCTGCTATAAAACAGCTGTACATGACATTCATTTGTATATTTGCAGCCTGTGTTAGGTTTTTTTCATGAGAGATCTCAGTGATTCATTTAGAAACTATTGAATAAAGTTACACAACAAGGAAATTAAAAAGCCATTGCTCGTTTTTTTTATTACCGGGGAAAAGAAATTGCTTGACTTGTAATTTTTATTACAGCTGGGTCTTCCTTGTGCTGTACATCTACTTTATGTTGACAATAAACAAAAAGAGGAGGGAGCTAATCACAATAATTTCTAAGAGTCGTAGAGGGGTAACCCCAAAGTTTAACCAAGAAAAAATAAAGAAAGAAAATTATCCTAGAAATAAGTGAAAATATAACTTTTCTTAATATTTAACATTTTTAACAGGGATAGGAGTCAAACTATATATCTTATCCTAAAAATAGTAAGGTATATAGACTGTTCGCAATCAAGCTAGATCAAAGTTAATGTGTACTATAAAAATATCTATCTAAGAAATAAAATCCAAAAAGTAACAATCTGCTGTGGGTGGAATTTGTAATACTAACAAAGTTATCTTTAAGGAACCGAATCAAAATATCAAGGTGTAACTGTGGCAAACCTAGCCACTTGAGGTCGTACTGTTCAAAGTCTGAAGGTTGTCTTACAAAAGCTGCTTTTATTCTGTTTATGTATATATTCGTGTATCTCTGTAATAGAGAGCATTCATATGCTAACGGCCGAAAGCCGGTAGCATTTATATGGTAGTTTCACGAACAGTGACTTTACACACTGTTCGTGAAACGAATAAAGTACCGAATGGGAGCGCACACACAGAGGGTCGTGTGGCTCCCATTAACCGATTGCAACAGTGTAGAAATCGGCGGTTAATTGCTTTCCCGGGTGGACGTCGTTCGGCTACCGAACACGCGACGGTCGGCCATCTTGGATCCGGTGTTTGGTCGTCGAGTGCCTGGAACCAAAATCTGCTACTCAACGGCGCAAACACCGCTGGACTTCCAGTCCGTTCGGGAGCACCGGTCCTTCGGTAGTTTATTCTCCATTATGTATTCGGTACTTTTAAGATGACGGTATAATAAAGTAAGTTTCGTGTGGTGTTCGGTTATTTATGCTGGGATCTGAGCGGTACTTTCACAGAGTGTGCGCTCAGACCCCAGCTATCTACCGAATGGTCATTCGGTAGAATCCTATGAATAATATTAAAGTTATGTATTTTTGTGTGAAAAGCCGGTTCTGCTGTACGGAGGGATAAATCACTTAACAGGATATTCTAGTGGGAGTATCCCTCTCGTACAGCAGTGCATGGTGGGAGAAATGTCCTATATATTCAGTTCCTCATGTAGTCCTCTACTGTATAACCCCTGTAAAGTGATTAAGGAAACCCCTTGCATGGGGAACCACATAAATACTGGAGCTGTGAATAAAAATAGTCCGTTGACTCCCAGAACTGTGTTTCGTCCGGTTACTGAGGGATTTGGGATATTGCCTTCATTTCCAGCGCTTCACTTGGATTATTGTCGGTACCAGCGGAGTTATTTGGATTTAACATTGCAGCTCTGCTACAGTAACAAATGTCTTTAACAAACTATAATATTTACAAATATAAACCAATAAATGATGTAGAATAGTATATCACAGACTAAATAGTGCAGGGATTATCATGAAACAAATCGAACAGCTGGGTCTAGACAGCTCTATCATGCCTCCGAGAGCGCATATATATAACTACTGAGCAGGTATTTTATCTGCTGCAGCGAAGTATCTCTGTACTAAATAAAGAAGAAAAAAGTATGGTAAATATGAACAAAATTGTGGGTTAAAACAAATTTTAGCAAAGACAAAACAAATTCCCTTCCTTTGAGCCTCACTGTATCCCTGAGCAGTTTCAAGTAAGAAAGATCATGCTTCTGGCCCATTTCATTACTTGACAAAGTCTTGATGACTTTCCCAACTATTACCGCACGTAGATCCAAATCCTTTGTGATTTGTTGGTTCATATTCACCTTGAACCACATAAAACGATCCGCACTTGGTTAAAAAAAACTACCAAGGGACACTGCAAGGCCTGTACACTCATCAGGCCTTCTCAAGTGGTTGTATGTTCCCAGACTTGTCAACATTAACAATTTAGTTGCTTTGAATGTCTTATACACTTAATAACTTGCATATGTGGATTGAAGTATGTTGGCAAAACATATCAAGAATTTAGAAGAAGAATACTTAATCACATTTGCTCTATTACTAATCTAAAGTGTCCACATCAATAGTCCGAAATTTCCGGAGCTGTCACAGTGGCGACCCAACTAATCTTACTTTTCAAGCTTTAAGAAGTTAGTATTAAATACAAGAAAGGGCCATTTTAACTTATTACTACTTAAAAAGAAGTCCAAGTGTATTTATACATTTCACACATTCTCTTGTGAACTTAATTTAATTGGATATATTATGAGGGATTCCTCATTGATTGCTCCCAATTATGTACGTATTTGCTTCAGTCATTCTGTCAGTACATAAGTAAGATATTTGTCTATATTTTTAATCTGGCCTATTAGAGTGGAACCCATTTGATGTTCCTTATAGACGAACTGGCAACTACTCTGAGAGTGATTTTGATCTGACCTTCATCCCTGCATTACTGTAGAACTTTTGGTTTCATCTTGGAGGTCTAATTAGCTTTTTGCATTCAAGCATTTGCACATATTTTTATCCTGTTTGTTTGGGTGAACCAGTTTACTTACTTGATGAGATGGGCTTTTGATTTAAAATACTTACTTGGCTTCCATGCCAATTCTTGCCTATCATCCAAGGGACGTCATCACTCCTATTTTGTTTTGATTACATTATTAGCCTAAATTTCATGACAATGCTTGAACTTTTGTACCCTTATTATGATGATATTCATCTGCACACTTTTTTTTCATTGAATGTGGCTATTAGTAGGTCTGTGATTCTACTTATTTTTTTATTGTAAATTGGTTATTGTTTATAATACATACCTAGTTTTAAAGACAATATTTGCCTACTATCCAAGGTGCTTTATCATTTTAAATTTGTTTATATTTGCTTATTTTCCATGACAATTGTTCAGGTTTCGTACCTTTTTATAATAATGACATACATTACCATACCTTTTTTGTCCTTTAATGAGTCTTTTCATAAGCCCTTTATGATGTAATTTATAGTTATTTTTATACTCATTTGTTGTGTTGATCATCTTTATATATACTTTGGTTTCGAATTTACAATAGTCATGTTTTCAAGTGGAATACTCTGCTTTTACTTATTGTAATAATTTAGGACATTTGTTCCATAGCACGGTTTTGTTGCATTTTTTTTTTTTGCTAGCTTGGAAAGTTTTACCCTCCCCATTTTTTTCCAGAAGGTCCAGCCCACCCCTTTATATGATGTACACTTTTATCTATCGTTCCCTTGATCTTGTAATGAGACATAGGCGTGTATTCTTATGTTTTCTAACTGCCTCTCACTTTTGATAGATGTAGCACCTTGTGGGGATGTCCATAGAAGTGAGCCAGTTATGGACGTTTTCTGATTGGTCTACTTATTTGCCTATCTTATCAGGCCTCTCATAGTACCTTAGCGTGAATCTATCAATAGCGAGGGTGCAGTATTTCATTCCAGTAGTTGGACACTTCAAAATGTGCGCACCAGGGGCTCTGCTAGTGCCATGTCTCTCATTTTTCTCTCTATATTGCTGATCGCAGCTGGGTTTGAAAACTAACAAGTTTTTTGTTCTGTATTTTTTTTCTTGGCACATCTATATTGTCAACTTTAATTTTAATTAGTTTAATTTTTTTTGTTTGGTTTTTTTTATTTACAATATCTATTTATTTCATCTTTATTTAGTGCAGGAATGCTTAGCTAGAGCAGATTGCCTGCTCAGTAGGTATGATCTACTATGATCTATGTATTTATCTATTTCATGGTATTCCCTGCACTATTCAGTCTGTGATATAGTATTGTACAGCAGTTATTTTCTTTTGATATTTTGAATCGGTTCCTCAGAGATAATTGATAAACTTTGTTAGAATAGTTAGTATATGTTTCTTAGTTAGATGTATTTATGGTACACAATAGCATTGAACCAGCTTGTTATATAATTTTTCTCACTTTTTTTTAGTATTAACCATATAACCATATGGTTTTAGACTTCTTTCGCAGTGGTAATTGTGTAATTAAAGTTGTATTTTATTTTCAGTTTTTTTTCTAGGAAAATTTTCTTGATTTTTATCTATATTAATAATATCGGATCATTTA
>OW240924.1:31610521-31665162 GCA_933207985.1 Pelobates cultripes | reverse complement strand
CTATCTGGTGTCACATTAGCTTGACCGCGCAGTGCCCCAAATTTGCAGTAAGAGGACCGACCAAGCCTCTTCTTCCATCTCCCTGTTACAAAAATCAATGCCGTGTACACGTCCACTGATAGGAGAGGCGGAAGGTATTAAACTGATAAAAATAGTACTAAACACACCACTCCTATCTGGTGTCACATTAGCTTGACCGCGCAGTGCCCCAAATTTGCAGTAAGAGGGCCGACCGAGCCTCTTCTTCCATCTCCCTGTTACAAAAATCAATGCCGTGTACCATATACACGTCCACTGATAGGAGACGCGGAAGGTATTAAACTGATCAGAAAAATACTAAACACACCACTCCTATCTGGTGGCACATTAGCTTGACCGCGCAGTGCCCCAAATTTGAATTAAGAGGACCGACCAAGCATCTTCTTCCATCTCCCTGTTACAGAAATCACTGCCATATCCATACAAATTGTACAGAATGTCCAGGATAGTTTTCCAGGGACAAATGTTGTCGCCTGTTGAACGAGGTGACCTTGCTCGGGTCCCAGGTGTACGGTTCCTAAAATGGCTGCCATATACACGTCCACTGATAGGAGACGCGGAAGGTATTAAACTGATCAGAACAATACTAAACACACCACAAATAAGGTTTCTCTCCTGTATGGCTCCTCAAATGATGCTTAAGATTAGAAGCGGCTGAAAAGCATTTCTCACACTCCGAACAAAAATATATTTTTTTAACATTCTCTCCACTTTGAACGAAATGACGTTTGGGAAGAGATTAACATAATTAAACACAGGCAGTAAAAATACAGTTTTTAGCCATACACTGTAACTTTAAAACTACACATCCCATCTTCATAATTACATATTTGGAATCAGCACACTTAAAACATAAACATAACCAAAAATCAGCCAAATCCATCCAGGGGTTAAAAAGTTAGCTGGAGGTCCCTTTATGACCGACCGCAAGCACATTTTCCTGCCCAAAACAGTTCCATAGATTTGGGCTGTGAGGTCGGTCTATTTCAGGCTGAAAAAACGACTAAGTCCCATCGCGAATGGGACTTAGTCTCTGCAGCTGAAATAAGGCTGAAAAAAACGGCTGAAAAAAAGACTAAGTCCCATCGCCGAATGGGACTTAGTCTCTGCAGCTGAAATAATTTCCCATTTACTGAACCAAGTGGAAAATAGCAAGGCAGGCACAAAGGGTTTGCACCAGGTCTGGGGACACAGGGGACACCGTCTTAAAGGGGCCGTGTCCCCAACAAGTCTGGGGACACGGCCTTAAAGGGGCAGTGTCCCAATCTTCCTGATGTCCCAAAAAAGGTGTTTAAAGGGCCAGCACCAGTCACATAAAGAGTCCATAAGCCCCAATATGCCCACCGACAGTCTTAAAGGGCCATACACACCAAATAAAAGTGCATACATTTTCACAATCTCCCAGGGGCCATAGTCATGCGGGAGGAGGCTGGCAAATAGGCTTCTCCACAACCCAGGGAAGCAGGGCAATTTGCCATTTAAAGGGCCCGTTACAAATAGCAGTTTGTAACAAGGTGTCAATCCATATCTGCCAAGTGACCCGATGTAGGGGGACCAGTCCCTATTCTGCTCTGTGTCAGTGTGTACCAGGGAACCTTAGGACAGGTGTCAATCCATATCTGCCAAGTGACCCGATGTAGGGGGAACAGTCCCTATTCTGCTCTGTGTCAGTGTGTATCAGGGATCCTTAGGACAGGTGTCAATCCATATCTGCCAAGTGACCCTATGTAGGGGGACCAGTCTCTATTCTGCTCTGTGTCCGTGTGCATCAGGGGCTCTGAGGACAGGTGTCAATCCATATGTCAAGGTGTCAATATGTCATATGTCAGGTGTCAATCCATATTGATTGTGATTTAGGAATGTTAGGTGATTTCTGCCCTTGATGGATTAAAACCAGACTCTGTATCAACTGTGTAATTTTCCATGGGAGTTTTGCCATGGATCCCCCTCCGGCATGCCACAGTCCAGGTGTTAGTCCCCTTGAAACAACTTTTCCATCCTTATTGTGGCCAGAAAGAGTCCCTGTGTGTTTTAAAATTCGCCTCCCCATTGAAGTCAATGGCGTTTCGGGCGGTTCGCCAGTTCGCGAACATTTGCGGAAGTTCGCGTTCGCCGTTCGCGAACCGAAAATTTCGGGTTCGCGACATCACTAGTCAAGAATATGCACTTTTTAGATTTTGTTAAAGTAATAAAAGAAAAGGTGATGGTCGCTTAACATAGCTAAACTAATATAGCATGAGCTTACATGAGTGAAACATAGTGCTTGGTCATTAGCCAATAGTGCTTAGATCAAACATAACAAATTTTTCATGGGCATAATAAGACATTCAGTGAGAAGGCACAAAAATAAACTTAAATTAGTACAACAAAAAAAAACTGTTGCACCAAAAACGAATTGTGTGCAGAAGCAGAGTCACTAGAGTCCACCCGACTCCCCTTCAAAGAGCTCGGGACCCCGGAGATCGATCACTGAATGGATCCTGCTGCCTCTCCACTTCCAGACCTACAGCCTCCTGTAATCGCAGGCATGTGCTAACCAGTCTCCAGGCTCTATTGCAGGCTTTGGCACTGTGATCTTTCATCTCAGTGCATCTGATGCTCCGAGTCTTCCCGAGGGCTGGGTTACATCAATGAGCTGGGTTAGCTCTGTAATCGTGCCACTGCTTTCGAATCCTATCGGTGTGGGAGCTGTGTGAGGGTCGAAGGACCCAACCTGAAGATACATGGCCCTGTCCATCCAGTGTGGGAGCCATCAATGGGAGCACCTTGGCCCTCTGAAGCCTCAGACTCCGCAAGCTATGCTGCAGCTGGGTAGGGTGCTAAGGCACCATAGATGCAGAGGAATTTTCCAGCTTCCGACAAAAGGTGCTGCACAGACAAACGCCTGAAGGAAGTCCCGCTTGGCAGGAGCATAGATGTCAGCCATTTTGGAACCTTTAGTTAGATGTTGTTGGGATATGGCACATTAGTGCCTTCAGAATAGATCCTCATGAGAGGCTGGATCGGTCAGTGTAGGCCGGGATCACCCCCACATGCCAAGAGGTGGGGAAGCCAAGATGGTAACAGGGCATCTCCAAACAAAAGATAGACTGCTTCCCTCTTTCCAAGCTGTCCACCAGGCCACAAGGGAATCCACCACAAATGCACTTGAGGAATGGACTAGTAAACAGTCCCAGTTTAGTTCTGTGTATAGCCAGGTGATTGTCAGCTGGGATACAGCTATCTCCTTGGTACAAGTTCCAAAAAGACAACTATTAAGGCTAATTGCCAGAAATAACTGAGGAGCTCTGTCACCATGCAGCTTTCTCCCTTGGCAGTCAGTCCAAGAAGACAATTCTTATGTTCACTAAAGTACATAAGAAAGCAGAAAGGGAATGTGGGTGCAATCACAGCTTTCCTGCACTATGGGCGAGCACCAGGGACATCATCCTTATACATTAAAGGTAAGATATAGTGGCTAGTAAAATACTCATATTAACTTATTCACTCTCCATGCGTGTTTTGGGGTTAAAAAAAAATAATTGCATTTTTATATGTACTATTTTGAAGAATTGTTTTTGGCTGAAAAAGAATTTTGAAATCCAACATTTGGAACAAACAAGCCCCATGTATTGCATATTTATATATAATTTATGAGAACAGAGCATAACAGAGCAGTCTTTGTTCCAACTGTGATCCTTTTGAATAAGCGTTTTCTCAGATGTGTCTTTATTTATTATTGGCTCAAACAAACAATTTCCTACGCAGTCCCAGGGGACATCCGTTCAAACCACTTATTGCCACTTAGTGTCTGTTATTAAAAATGCTTTCAGGGCTGGGAATCTAGATAACAGTACACATTGCTCAACTCTTTGCGTTTAACCTGCCGAAATATTATCCTGGACTTCTCGTGAACATGTAATCCCAGGCCTGGTCACGTGGCATATACTTTGGCAGGAAAAACCTGTACCATAGACATTGGCAAAGTCTACCACTCCAGCTGTTAGTCCACAACACTCATTAATCTTTGGCCTTAGAAGACAAAGCAGTGGGAAATCTAGTGTTGAGATACAGCAGGGGTTTCAAATCAGTGTCACAGGTGTATGAGTTTTGTTATAGAGTCCTGAATCTGATCATATTCACACCAGAAACAAATGGAGGTCTTCAATAGCTTGAAGTGTGTTTTGTGGTAATAAATGGCAGATAAGGTCTAGTAAATGGCCATTTTTTTGTCTATGAGGACTTGTCAAACCAAGATCTAGTCACTAATGAGGACCACTTAAGGCCATAAGTGACCCTCTTGGTGCCCTTGTTGTTACTACACCTGTAACACCTCCTAACTGAAGCAAAATTCTTGTCCATGTTGGGCAGTGGTCAATCAAATGATCTCACTGAGAAGCATTAGTGGACGACTATTACCAGAGTCTACCAGGTTAGTGCTTCTCTATTAAAAGCATTGGTCAAACATTCAGCCTAGGCTTACTTTGCATGCTGATAACAGACTTAGAAATAGATGCAAATGTTGAATCTATTTTAGAGGGAAGATCTGATTGACAGCCCCTAAGGCCGTAGGAATTGAAAGTGGGGGTGAATCGAAAAACAGCTTTCAGAAAAAGCACTCTTTTCTATGATATTGTTATCAAGGCAGCAGATATGCAACAAAAAAAGTGATTTTACTGCCGAGTCTGTCTCTTTAACTAATTTTAATTTGGGGGTGAGGAGAAATAGAGTTGGAACATAGGGATTAAAAGGTTGCATTACAGAAACCTAGACAAAATACAGAGGGAAAAAATCTTAAACTTGTCAGGATAACTTTGAAACGAGAAAATTACATGCAAGTTATCTGTGGGAAAATCTAACTGCAATTGGCTTGTTGATTGAAAACAACATATATACGTTATCAGTGATTGATGTGCTCTCTCAATGAGCCCATTAGACTCTAGTCTAGACTGTAAATAGAATGTTTTAATTTTTTTGAAGTTGAATAAAGTACCAAGAAGAAAAGAGTGTTATTACACACACATATGACCTTTTTAATGAAGATTGGTCAAAACCACTTTTTAGTGAAGTCCTAATTCTGAGTCCAGGTCAATTCTGTGCATATATTGTGTCTGTCGTTAGTGCCCAAAGTGTGTTGGTGACAGATATAATGATCTTCTCCCTTGCAGACAGAATACCTGCAAGGGAGAAGAATGCTTCCCCATCTCTCACACTGTGTGCTCCCTCCAGCCTCACTCCATTGCACAGAGGTTTATTTTTAACTCTCCCTCCCTTTGCCAGCCCAGATCGCACTCATGCGCTTTGAGCCAGCAAAATGATCCTATAACCTTGTGGGTGCTTAAACTCCATAGGCAGGATCCTCTTTTCATATGTCTAATCTAATGTCCCCTATCTGTACAATTGCCAATGTTCTTTTTGCATAATTGCAAAGTGCTCTTGACAAGAGCGATATATTAGAACTGTTATAGATAAATACATAAACTGATCAGCCACACCATTAATACCACTAACAGGTGAAGTGAATAACATTGATTATATTATTATAATAGCACCTGTCAATGGGGTGGGCTACATTAGACGGCAAGTGAACAGTCAGTTCTTAAATTACGTGTGTTGAAAGCAGAAAAAATGGGCAAGAGAAAAGATCTGAGTGACTTTGACAAGGGCAAATAATAATGACTAGACTACTGGATCAAAGCATCTCTAAACTGCAAGTCTTGTGGGCTGTTCCTGGAAAGCAGTGGTTATTACCTACCAAAAGTGGTTCAAGGACAACCAGTGAACCGGCATCAGGGGACCAAGGCTCATTGATGCACGTGGGGATCGAAGGCTAGCCCGTTCGGGGGAGGGCGATTACACGGAAGAGCTAATGTAGCTCAGATTTCCCAAACACTTAAAGGGAAACCATAGTGCCTCGAAAATAAAGTTTTATAGCGCCACCCACCCCCATGATGCAGAACGGGTTAATAAAAAACTTCACCCGCTTACCAAAGTCCGCCTTAGGGGACATAATGTGCGGCAATGGCCATGCTCACATTAGAACAGGTTGGGCTTTCCTATGGGCTGTCGGGTGACACTGGATGCCTTCATGCATAGCGTGAGGACATCCAGCGTCAGTTAGGCGAACTAAAGTTGCGTAATGACCCGGAAGGCCCTCTAGTGGCTGTCGGGTAGACAGCCACTAGAGGTTGAGTTAACCCCTAAAGGTAATTATTGCAGTTAATTAGAAACCTGAATCCTTACCTTTGCAGGGTTAAGGGACCTGGGAATATGCACTCAGACCACTTCAATCAGCTGAAGTGGTCTGGGTGCCTTTAATGCTTGCCATTATAGAAAGGTGTCAGAGCACACGGTACATCGCAGTTTGCTGCGTATGTGTAAGTTTACATTGAATACAAGGGTGCACATTAGTAGAATAAGGTGAATTAGCTAAGGATAGGAATTAATCAGAAGCTGATGTTATTCTGTAATTATTGTGTTTCATAGAAAGTAAACAAGAGGTTTAAGTTTGTTTTATCTTCTAACCACAGACCTTCTAGGAGTTCAGGAAAGGGTTTGGTTACATTTGATTTAAATTCCGATGACACAAGAAAGCTATGTTTATATTTCAAATAATGTCTTCCTCCTCTTTGTAAGTTATCCCAAGTAACCACAAATATCGCAATACCTAACAATCCACCATGCAAACATGGCTTCATTTCCTGCCAATCATCCATCTCTTGGATGGATGGAGAGTAATGTGTGCCATCCCATTAACATCGTTACACAAACTATTACATTTTAATACTTGTTAAAGTTTTTCGGGCCGGATTGGGAAATCCTCATTTGTTTGTGGACAACACATAACATGCACATCTGTATCCCATTCGTTCGCACTGTTTTATAGATCTGTAGATTATTATTTTTTCTAAAAAAGAACAAACAAAACATCTTTAACCCTATTCGATGCAGCAACCATCCTTAACCTATTAGCTGCTGGAATTTCACAGTAAAAAGGCTGCCTATGAATGAGAAAAGGAATAATTCCACACTATTACTTTGCAGCTTAGAACATGTACATTAACAGAACAACTTAAAGGAGCACTATAGGTCACTAATTTAAAAAAAAAGGGGTGGGGGGGCACAAAAATCAGGGTAGGGTGAATTTGATTACACCCCACCACTTTTTATTATATATATATATATATATATATATATAAATAATATATATAATAATATATAAAAAGGAAACAAGAAAAAAAAAACAATTAAAATAAAACTTTGCTTACTGGAATCCAGTGCCGAGACAGTCTCTTTTTAGCAGTCTGATCCACCTATATGATGTCATCGGCTTTGATGACATTTTGTCCCAAAAATATTTTTATAGAGAAGCATTACAGACAAAAGGTGCATGTGGGCCGCTCTCTGCCAGTCAAAGGAGAAGCACTGAATTCAGTGCTTATCACAAAGTAGCAACAGAGGACATTCAACGTCCTGTGCAATGCGTGAGGTCATTGAACGTCAAAGAACTGAGTCTGACTTGGTTGTGGCTGCAAACGTGCCATCTAATGGCTGTTAGGGAGACAATCACTAAGGGTGTGTTTAACCCCACAATGTAAGCATTGAGGCGTCTCCAAAACTGCAAAGTTTTTCAATGTAGGAGAAAAACGAACAGGCCCATAACTTATTTGTAGTCAAGAAAATATTAAATATAAAACATATACATATATTGAAAAACATAAAGGCTGAAGGTCGCAGAACAACACAATAATACGTTCACAGATAAACGAGTTCCCTCTAAGAATTTCTTGTAAAAAGCAGGTACTAAAATAGCTGAGAAAAGGACCATTATAACAAATATATCTTGCAATTTCCATAAAAAACAAAGGATACTTATTGCAAACTCCAGACTGTGTTTTTATTTTTTTCCTTTCTGTTGCAGTACTGGGCCACTTACATAGAGAAGTGTTTAGAGAGACCACTCTTATTTTCTGATATTATCTATGGTGATTAAATGTGTGCCACACGCTTGGAACATATGGACGTAAGCATTCAACATCTAGAACAGAACAGGAGTAGGCAACCTTTGGCTCTCCTGAGGTTGATTACTACATCTCCCATGATGCTTTGCCATGAAAGCATGGAACATTCTGGGAGATATAGTCCACAACATCTGGAGTGCCAAAGGTTGCCTACTCCTGATCCAGAATGTGCACTTTGTGAGTAGGACACAAATAATGGGTGCTTGAGACTGAGGTTTCGATCTGCGTCTGAATCAGAACCAACCATTTACTACTACAGTATTGGCTTCTTTCCTGCACCTCAAAAATTGGATTGTCACAGTTCTATCTGAAACTTGGCATCATGAGGAGCAAACACCCAAAGCTTACCTAGACATTGTCCCTCCAGCAGCCAGTATCCCTCTGTACAGGAGCAGGTGTATCCACCTTCTGTGTTTATACAGATCTGGGTTGGGTTACAGTGATGGGTTTCACTTACGCATTCATCAATATCTGCAATAAACACATAACAGAACATGATTAGACAGGCTGATTTTATTATTCGTACACAAACTGACAGCGAGATTTGGTGGGAAGCGAAGCATTAAAGTTCAGTTTAAAAGTTAAAGCACAATATGTTATGGAGTAACGTAATCAACAAGTGAGACAAGCATGATCAAATACAAGTATGTAGTAAGGTGTAAATTCTAAATATATGAATAGTGGCATGAATTCACTCGCTAAGAATAACAAGCATCATTTACTCGCATGAAGCGATGAAATTATCCACTATGACAGCGCCAGGGGCATCACGTATGGGTTAAAATCAAATCAAAAGAAAACAGACCCAAATTAAAATAAAATTTGAAGACAAGATGGTCACTTTAAGGGTGTGATATTAAACCTCTTGTTTAGGAGTGACAATGCAGGTCGATGACCCTATATTAGTCAGCCTATTCCCAGGTCGGGAAACATAAAGCATGGAGTCTGGCAGGCAGTAACATCCCAGCGGTAGTACCAGTCATTCCTCCAGCACCAGGCCGGTTCGTAGGCCAGCACCTATAAGACACGGACATGAACACGCAGAGATTCCTTGTCTACCTCCCCTGTGCCTGAGAGATAATTGAGTCAGGAACTGTACAAACTCAATTATCTCCAAGGTACAAAAAAAAAAAACATACAATTAACACAATAGCTTCATCCAGCTCAACATTTTACATAATAACTCAACATTAACACAATGTAACCGCATATCTTATATATCATTGTGATGCATGGCCTGATTTGTTTGGCGCAAGCCAAAAGCTTGTGGTGCCACTTCCATGACCGTCTTCCACGTATCCAGATATTGCTGTACTGTGTACCCGCATTATACACAGAGCAGTGTGTGTGTCTGCACATGCAGCTGTGGGTTAACAAAGGGGGGGCTCCATAAATTATAAAGTATAGTTAGGTGTGAAATGTATTCTGTGGGCTAATCATGTTAAATGCTGCACTATGAGTGACCACATGCTGTTAGAGCCAGCAAGTCTATCCACTACAGCAAAGGGCCGCATTGGCGTAACCAGAGACTGCTCCGAAGGGACAGAGGGTCCAACCAAGATAACCTTTTGTTGTCATGGTGTATTGGCACAAGGGGAGGTGGCAATTAGTGCAAGGAATCACCCTGTTGCTTTGTAGTTCTTTTCATGTGACCAGGCCCATAGTCTGTGGGCAGGAGGCTAACAGTTATGCCTCTCCAGCAGGCTGTGGCACGGGAGCTTCCGTGACAGGCATCTAAACAGATAAGGGCTTTAGGAAGGAGGCTGCAGTGAGGTGCATTAATAAGGAAGACTCCGGTAATATACAAATTATCAGAAATATTAATAAATAAATAAAATAAAGGACGTTAAGTAAATTTAAATGTTAAAATTTAGATTAAGGAAAAAAAATATTATCTCAAGATTGATCTCAGCTAGCCTCAATTGTGCCATTCTTATTTTAATTTGTTATAATTCAGAGTTTTGTGAAAAACCTCTCACTAAGCCACAACCATTGACTTAATTAAATATGTAAGGCCTATTGATCTGAAATAGTCAGCCTTCCTGTAAAATATTAATCAAGCTCTATTAAGAGGTATTTTTCCAATTTACATTGCTTAATTAAAGCATCCACATATGTAACTGATTTGAGGCACAGACATCACTTACCAACACATTGACCGTTATCATCCAATTGGTACCCAAAGCGACATATAAGGGGCCGGGATGGAGATGGGAAGTTTGGTGAAGGTAGGGGTGCCACAGCAGGGAGGAAGGAGTTGCGGTATTGTGATCTGAACGTGGTGCCTGTTCGGGGAATGCAGAGGTAGCCTCCATTTTGGTTCACGCACATCATATCCCCCCGACAAGCATCTGAGATGGTACGACACTCATCCACATCTAGACAAAACAAACAGAGGAATGTGACAGATGGTGCACACTGATAAAGTTCTGTTTATGTTTTCGAGATATGTTTGTACTGTGTGGAAAAAAATCAAAACACAAAACGTAGCATGTACAGGGGCAGTTAATTTACCAACCATAAGGCACCACTGCATAATTTAGCATAACATGTGTAATTTGCATTGCATGGTGTAGATAGAATAATGAGTTTTTTCATTGTTTCAGTGCTCGGCAATCCAAAATATATATATATATATATGCTGCACCACTGGAATTCAATGACTTGTCCAGTTTACGCATACCTCCCAAATGAGGGGCAGTCACTATTTTGTGTCCAAATCCCTCTGTCCTATCATAATGTCCTTCTTTTTAAGCAAGTCCATATTGTTGGTATGTGAGTTTATTCCAGGACCCCACAGCAATAATGCTCACAGCAATGGGTCTTTAAACCACTATAAATGTGTTTAGAAATCAGTCTGTGTAAAAAAGATACATTAATTATTCTTGAACTAAATTACATTTTAGTTGCAAATAGTATTTTGCCCATTTTAAATGTTGGGAGATATTCTTTACATAGAAATAAGACTGCCTGAGGCAGCCATCTTGTATGTTTACAACAAACTATGGAGGGGGTAGCTGGACTGCTATTAGACATACTGGACCTAATTCAGAACTCTGGAAAGAGGTTTGGCTGATAAAGAGTGTCTAGTGTTAACTATACCAAGCTGCATCATTTATTTAGGTCAAAATACCCCAGTGGGATTAAATATTGCAATTTAGCCCTGGGTTCAATCCAATCTGTTTTATGAATACATCACAGTAAAACTTCTCCTTTGTACTACGTATTACACAACTACATAATTTATTAAATGTATTACAAGGCTGAGAACAAGAAGCCAATTATCTACATTTACTTTAAGATAATTAAATTCATTTTTTATGCTCATATTTCTTGCATAGTATTAAAGAAGCCCTAAATCCTGACGTCTAATAAGGCCAATATCCTTGTTTATATATTTAAATTTGTCCCTCTTTTGATGAAACAGTGTCTATTTCAGACCCAGTCCCTCTTTTCTACCTAGGTATCATTTTTTTTTTTTTTTTTTTAAGTAAGAATTTATGGGTGTCACAAAGCTCCATAGTGATGAAACTCATAGTAGCGTACAAAGTGTGTGAGTGTATCATAGAGTTCAAAGCAATAAAACTCACAATAATGTACAGTGTGTGAATATATCACAAAGCACCCCAGTGGAGGCATTTGGTGATGTTCCAAGATGGTGGTGTGTTATACTCTACATTGGGAATTTGACATTGTACACTAAACACCATGTTGTCATCCCTGGCCCAATGAGGCGCTATGTCCTGTTTAACTACATTTGTCTATAAATACATGTATTTGCTAAACAATAGCCAATTTTTAAAAAGTTACTAACTCCACCAATTAATACTGTTACCCAATGACATGCCTAGAATACAGGATAAAACATCTTTAAGAGTGTACAAGATGCAATAGACCAATACAAAGCCAGTTGGTGACTTCAGAAATGCTACTACAGCAGGCCAAGCATGTCCGAGAAGGATATATGCAGCATCGCTAGCCATCATGAAGGAGGGGGGAGGGTATATTGTAAAACCAAATGACACATATTTTTTTTATATAACATACATAACATTAATCAATAGATTTCATTTATTTTTAATTAGAACAAAAACTGCCCCGCTCTCCCCCACGGCCCTTCCTCCACCATTCCATAGCAATAGAACTCTTGGTAATGGCTAATGCATGGGGTGCCCAAAAGGTAGATCCCCAGATGTTGTAGAACTACAACTCCTATGATGTTTTGCATGTTTTAGAATGCTTTTGGAATGACAAAGCATCATGAGAGTTGTAGATATATACGACATCTGGGGATCTACCCCTGGTTTAATGTGTGTGAGTGTAAAACTCACATTGAAACTCACAGTAATGTGCCGTGTATAACAAATCCACAACGATAAAACAGTAATGAGCAGTGTGTGTAATTATTCAGAGAGCTACAAATGAATAAAACCCACAGTAATGTGCAGTGTGTTTGTACCACATAACTCCACATCAATAAGCATACAGTATTGTCCTACCTAAACATTGCCCAGATGATCGGTCCATCTCGAAGCCATTGTTGCACTGTGTCTAAAAGACAGGGTGAAAACAGATAATATATCATTTTCACAAAACTCACATTGTGAATGGAAACAATGATAATATTTAGCTATTAGTGAGTAATGAATTAATTGAAAATTAAACAAAGTCTAGACTTGTGAATCCAGATTTCCCTAGTACAGGCATGGCTGCCAAAGAACTATAGTTGTCTACAGTCCCATCTTTTGGGCTCCTGTTCATGCAAAAACGCCTGGATTGCAGGACCTGTTCTGTATTTCTGGGCAGTCACCCCAGGAGCCACAGGAAGGTGACACAGAAAGAAACATGTTTGTTTTTTCTTTCTGTATGTGTCAGTGTGCATATGCATCTTTGTGTGTGTCATTAAACAAGTATCTCTTTGAGAGTATGTGTTTACATCTGTGTGTGTACTTCTACAAAGTGTCCCTGGAAATGTTTTTTCAAATGATGGCAACTGTGAAAGACTAGAGATGTCGCGAACCGGCAGCTTCAACATGGATGCTGTCCAGGAGGTGGGAGTGTCTGGGAGGGAGGGTCTGCTGGAGATTGGCCGGGATGTGTCAGCTGACCGGAGCTCGCCGCGAACGGTTCGTGGTGAACCGCGGCTAGCCGTTCGCGGGAAGTTCGCGAACGGTTCGCGACATCTCTATGAAAGACTTACAGTATCAGCATCACAAGATGTCACGAAAGGGGGTTAATTCACAAAACTAAAATGTGGTGAACTGAAAACAAAACTGCAAACTTCCCAAACCTTTAATTGGGCATCCTTGTACAGTTTTGCAATCGAATTTGTCTGGGACCAGTCTACCTATCTGTGGCCAGAGTTAGATCACGCTTTTAGTCCGGACAGTAAACATCTCTCTTACGTATTCACTCACGCATCAAAAATAGTGAATTGTGGTGACAATACACACATACTATGTTATCATGAATTGGATAAAAATGCATTAAATACAAAAGAGTAGTAGACCATAGTGAAATCTGTATATATTGAATAATACAATAAATAAACACAAATTGGTCTCACTCACATATTGCTGAGCCACCTAATAGTGGGACTTTCAGACTTTCAGCACCTTTTGTGTAGATGCTGCGGAGATCAAGCTGATGTAATATTCCTCTGGTTACTGGGCCTCTCTCATTCAGTTTGCCAATAAAAGCAAAAAAGTAGAGTAAAAGTAAAAGTAATAATAAAAGCGTTTAAATCTCTATTAGCAACTGCACTAACGCGTTTCGACCAATGTCTTTCTCAAAGTGCTTCTTAGATTTTCTGTAGTAGTGTCTGCTTCTTAAATTTGAAAAAAGGCACATAATCCTTGGAAGCACCTGTGTGTCCGATATCTTAATTAAGTTCCGGGTACGTAATTTTTCTGGGTACGTCTCTACCGGGTTAAAGTCTCTCCATTGTGAAGTAGTTCCACAGAGTACAATCACCTGACCGGATTGGGCTGGCTTGCTACATCCTGATTATAACGTACTTTTACTTTATGTGGTGTCATCAATCCCGCAATTGATTTCAGCAACATCTATACAAAAGGCACTGAAAGTCTGAGCTCACTATTAAGTGGCTCAGCAATATGTGAGTAAGACCAATTTTTGTTTATTTATAGTATTATTCAATATATACATATTTCACTATGGTCTACTATTCTTTTGAATTTTGGAAATTTTTATCCAGTTCATAGTAAAATAGCACGTGTGTATTGTATCACATACATTGTTCAAGTGTGCTCTCACCACAATTTACTATTTTTGATACAATGTGTTTTTATGTGGTTGGGTGACCTACAAGGTGATAGTAGCAAGATATTTTAAAATTTTAATATTTATGTTTTCACTGTTTAATATTTGCTCATGCAACTGTTCTCATGGGGTGAGGGAAAATCCCTTATTGTTTACTACTTGTTAAGCTTGGCATAAAGTTTAAAACAAATCAAATCCACTACATCTTATTTACCTTTGCTGGGAAATCTGTAATTTCAGAATGGGATTCTCCCCTCATATATTTTACACCCTCATAGAACTACATTTTGCTTGAATTCAAGATTTTATAGACTCAGATACTTATAAACATATATGTATCTTGCTCTTTATTCACAAGTTACATTGGCTGAAAAAGGCATGTGTCCATCAAGTTCAGCCTTCTTTACATTTGTTCTTTGCGGTTGATCCAAAATAAGGCAAAAAAAAAAAACCAAACCGTTTGAAGCGCTTCCAATTTTGCAACAAACTAAGAAAAAAATTCCCTCTTGATCGAAGAATGGCAGTCAGATTTATCCTTGAATCAGGAAGCTATTACCCTTCAGTTGAAAAATTATATAATTGAACATTATGTTTTTGCAAGTATGCATCTAGTTAAATTACTCAAGTTCAATTACATAAGTTTCATTCTTTATGCTAAATACAATTATCCTCCTACCTGAGAAAGGTCTTCACTTCTCTTACTACTTCTGACTTTACAAACAGACTGGACAGTTCTACCCTAAATCCTAATAGCCGATAATAGCCTATCGCTCTACTGCTACTGTATGCCAAATATTCTGATATGTTATTGACCAGAACACTCAACTGTAGCATCTGGAGGACTTCACCCAAGGTTTTCCCAGACCTTACCTCAGTGGATCTTATATCTGCTACGCAAACCACTAATGCATGTATCCAACCCCACTTCTATTGGAAGATGTCCTTCAAGATTTTACATAGGGCTTATTTCATTCCCTTATTATGAAGCAATGATGTCCTTAAACCATATGCAGGTGGATCTGGTTCACTGCTTATTGCACGGTCCTACAGTATCTTACTTATAGACCATGATACACTCTTTCAGCAGAGATGTTGTAGAGCTGGACTTCACACTGGGTGGGCACTCTTTGGCTTTTTTTCTGACAAAGATAAGGTGTTTTTCCAGTCTGCTTTTTTTGGCATAACGATTGCAATTTGGGCTTCAATTCATTACAATTTGTTTAGCAAATAGCATCATAGAAAAACACCAGTACAAAAGGAATACAGCAGAGTTCAAGAGGTTTTTCGTTTTGACTATTTTGGCCAACAAAGTTCGATTCCCTCTGCAGCAACACAAATATTACAGACATTCCACACCTCTAACTGGGAGCTATGAAATGGGGACAGGGAGTGGTGGGCCTATGGGTGAATGCCAGGGGCACTACTTGTATTACAGGCAATACACACATAGTCAGTTGTGTCTGGAAAGGGGCGTGTCATCTTAGAAAAGGGATGTGTCAGCCTGGCATAAACGCATGCCAGGCTGACTGAAAACAACCCCACTCGGGCTAGCACATGCATACAGCACTTTTTTTCAACATTATCTTTATTGAGATTTTGTTCACGGCTCACAAGCACTTTAAAAAGCTCTGGACATGGGCTTAATGCCCTGACTGTGTTTTGCATAGTATAAGCATGTCTTCTCGATACTGGTAGTGAAATTGGAGGTGCTTGTTGGGTAGATCAGTACTGCAGCAGGGATACACACGTGATGGGCAGTAGGCACAGACAAACATTTATAAAACCCTGAAATCCACCCCTTGTACCATTACCACAGTAAACACAGTCACATCCATTTACTGTCCTATTTATTAACTCAATGCTGCATACTCTGTTCCAATAAATTTACAGGAGATTATTTTAACATTCTTACTATGGTAAAATTGATCATTGGGCTTCAGGTCATAAACATAAGGTCTCAAGTGAGGTCACTGAAAATATTTCTACAGGCTTTTGGGGAGGAATAGCCAAAAAAAAAAACAAGCTAATTAACTGGCACAGATCAATAATTCCCATCATTCTCATTCATCCACAGTGTATCTTAGCAAAACAACAGTATTAGTAATATCCCCTTAATTGTGTTGAAACTTTTTGGCTATGCATGTTGTTTAGATGTCTAGTCATTTTCCTTTAAGAAGCTCATCTCTACAACTAGCCAGTAGAGTCCCATGCCTTGACAGCTGTTCTATTTGGCAGTGATTCACAGCAATAGGGGAATTGACATTGGATACACTTATTTCAGTTGGATTCAGCATTTGCATTAGCATGTTTAAAAACCTAGATTTTTAAAGACAAATGCCAAACAACATAATCTTTTGTATTCTCTCTGCATAGAATGGTCACAGAGATTTTTGCATAAGCTCATCTCCACACTGCATGCTTACCCCTGCACATACAAGAAAATGTATGGAATATGCATACCGCCCAAGCCCACAGTACATCAAACAGGTTCTTTCATATAATTGTATGTTTGCAGCTGGTGAGCCAGGTATGCGCGTCTGCACCCTAAAAAAAGACTAAATTGTCCTGTTTGCCCCTGTTTAATCCTCTCCTTTTTCTTTTCTTTTTTATTTTTTTATTAACTTGGGCTAATTTCTTATGGTTTTAAACAGAGAAAAAAATATATCTTTGTATACAGATATCTTTCATCAGAACAAAAATGTTCCTAAATAAGGCATGTATTCTCAGACCACCAAACGTGTTGCATGCCTTTATCAGTCAGAGCTAAAAGAGGTGAAGAAATTTATTTTTCCCAGGACTGCAATAACTAAAGTAATATCACCTCTAATAAAAATCTCAGCAAGGACTGCCTTTAGAGGGCCTGTCTGTGGGATATTTGTCCCTTAGCTTGGCATGATGCATGCCTGTCTATTCTCCGAGCAGACCACTCCTTTTCTGGGCAGGTTCACCTCTTTTGGGTGGCACCAGTGACATTGTTTACACCATTAGCCTGCAGCCTTAAACCTCGTCCCCAGGCTTCCTGCATTAAGAGACACCAGTGTTGGGGGGTATATTAGAATGGGATATTTATTTAGAATTCTTGGCAATTCACACCTTGAGAAAATTTCTTATATTTAAAGCACAAATTTAGACTGGTAAGGTGATCCCATCCTGCCTTTATGAAACACTAGTAAGTTGGTGTTGGTGTTGGAGTATAAAGTGGTAGAATATAGTCTATTCACATTCATCACAGATCCATCAAACCTTACCTGGGCGTTCCCAGAATCTGTAAGGCACAGGATGAGAGTAAGCAGAGGCAATAGTCTGAAACAGAGACAAAAATAATATTTTTAGTCATGTGAACATAATAACAAAAGGTGTAACATTATTCACAAAGTCTAATCTATCTAATTGTATTCCCGGACTTTTATTTACCCCCAGATTATGTGGAGAGATAACTTCTTCAATGTTTTTCTTCTCATTTTGACCACAAAAATGAAATTATTCAGGGGATATAAGAGTTCAGCTTTTGCTTTTACCAAGAAATAACAAATACATGTCATTTAACAATGGAGCAATTAAAGAAGAAGTTATCTCATTTCTTTCAATATGGAAAAGTGAAATAATTGAGTTTCTGCATCCCTCCCCCCGTCCCCTTCAGCATGACTTCAGACAGGAAACCTGCCTGGCACTCCTTGGGCACAAAGACAACACACTATATGCCAACATCATGGAAGCCTGTGAAATAAGAGGCCTCGGAGTCTATGCCAAGTAACAAAACAAAGCCATGTATTAAATACAATGTTTCAGACAGGGTCCTGTACACAAATCTTTCAATTTTACATTGTTTATCATAATACTAAATGCAGATAGGGAGTTGCCATTATCCCTTATAACCAGTATACATTCTCACACGATCTGCCAACTAAAACATCTCAGGGGTGTAAACTACCGTGAGGTTAAAGGACACCGGTCATCAAATTTCCAGTTCTTGTTTTTTTTTTAATTATATTTTATGGTGTTTTTTTTGTTGTTGTTGGTTTGCAAATGAGATACAAAAGTTGCTCTCATCAGAAAAGAGGACTTTGGACCACTGAGCAACAGACCACGTCTGTTTTTCTTTAGCCCAGGTAAGACGCTTCTGACGTTGTTTGTTGTTCAGGAGCGGCTTGATAAGAGGAATACGACATCTGAAGCCCATGTCCAGGATCCGTCTGTGTGTGGTGGCTCTTGATGCACTGACTCCAGCCTCAGTCCACTCCTTGTGAAAGTCCCCAAAAGATTTGAATGGCCTTTTCCTTACAACACTCTCCAGGCTGTGGTCATCCCTGCTGCTTGTGCACCTTTTTCTTCCACACTTTTCCCCTCCACATAACTTTCTATTAATATGCTTTGATACAGCACTTTGGGAACATCCAACTTCCTTTGCAATTACCTTTTGAGGCTTTCCCTCCTTATGGAGGGTGTCAATTATAGTTTTCTGCACAACTGTCAGGTCAGCAGTCTTCCCCATGATTGTGATTCCTACTGAACCATTTAAAGAGAGACCATTTAAAGGCTCAGAAACCCTTTGCAGGTGTTATGGCTTACTTAGATGATTAGAGTGGGACACTGTGAGCCTAGAATATTGCACCTTTTCACAATATTCTAATTTACTGAGATTGTGGATTTAGGGTTTTCATGAGTTGTAAGCCATAATCATCACACATATGACAAATCACGGCTTGAACTATCTTGCTTTGCATGTAATGCGTCTATCTCATATATTAGTTTCCCCTTTTACGTTGCATTAAATGAACTTTTGCAATTTTTCAAATATCACCTGTACATAGAATTAAAAAAACGGCATCGTGGAAAAAAGAGGTAAGCTTGGCTATTTACTAAACAATTTCTGGTGCAAAATCTCTTTAAAATAGTTGAATTCGTTATTTAATATCAGTTTTGCCATCATTACACATCCTGACTTTTTTTGTCCAACTTATTATTTTAAACCTAAAAACAGGACCCATTTTTTTTCTTCCTTTACAAAAATGTCACTAGGCATGGTGAAAAAAATCTGGTTCAGCCAATACACATATTCCAAAAATTAAAGGGACACTATAGTCACCAGAACAACTAATGTACACTGGTACCTCGGTTTACAAATGCCTCGGTTAACATAATTTTCGGTTTACAAATGAAAATCCATTTGAAATAATGCCTCGGTTTACAAAAATTTTTCGCAATACAAAGCAAGTTTACCCAGGATGCATTGCACCTGGGAGATTTATAGCATCGCCCCGGTGCATGTGGGTAGCACGTGGCGTCGAGTGTGGAGGTGTTGGAGCAGCTTTTGCATCGAGTTTTGAAGCCATTCTGGAAAATTTTTGCAGTGGTTTTGGGACTTTTTGGAACTTTTTTGGTGCATTTCTCAAGCGGTGGAAAGGTAGGGAGCTGAGCTTCATCGTTTGCATGCCTTTTACTGTGTGTTCTGCATTGTGGGTTGGTTTCCATGCCAGCTCATTTTGAATTTTTTTTCCCGCAGATGGCCAGTAGAGATGCTTCCTGGGGCAGTGCTGCACAGTGTGGAGCACTGCTGTTTAATGTCTCCATGCTCTAAATGGAGACATGATATGCTCCCTATAGAGATAAGTTGAGACAATGGTGGGAAAATTGGACATTCTACTGCAAAGTAAATACATAATATAAATATTACACACCTTTTCCTGCAATTTGGTTCACAGATCAATGAGAAAAGCAACCAATGGTATAGAAAATAGAAGAAGCAGTTAAAAATATTATATATATATATATATATATATATATATATATATATATACACATATACATATAATTTATTTTTATATAAACAATATACAAGTTGTTGTTTTTTTATACTGCTCATTGTGACACTGACATTCCCAGAGACTCAAAGCAAAAAGTCTAACAAAGGTGTTTTTTCTGAATTTGTGTGTAGCATCGAGCTACTGGCGGTGCAGGTGGTGCATCTAACTCAGGGCTCACAGGCTTGATAGGCCTATTGGGTGTCCTCACCCTAAAGGCAACCATCAGAGTATGTCTCATCAGAGGCGAAATCTAGCACCCAACTATCTACTTGTGTAAAGAGATAGGAGGGAAGAGAACCTGGACCAACCCCAGCATGATGTGGATTAAAAAAGCAGTAGGTGCATTGGGATGTCTGGATACAAAAGAGAGAGGTTGGCGCACACGATGGATAACTTTGTGAAAATCTGTAATAAATATAACAGAACCTTCATGGGGCAACATATATAAGACGATAGGGATATGTTGCCCTATGAAGGTTCTGTTATATTTATTACAGATTTTCACAAAGTTATCCATCGTGTGCGCCAACCTCTCTCTTTTGTATCCAAACTTTATGTATGTAAGTGTTTAAGGTGACATAACACTTGTGTGGTTTGAGACGCACTGGGATATATCTATTGTCTTGTTTTAGCACCATTTATACACCTTTTTTTCTGCATTGGGATGTCTGTTAGCACAGTACTGAAAGAGTGAGTCAGACCTGACCTGTCTGTCAGACTATAAGGGATGATATCTTTACACATCAAAACCACCACATTCTGTCCTGTCACCCTGGGTCTGTTCTCTAGTATCTTGCATCTGGGAACACGACAAATGTCCTTAAATTAGCCAAACAAAAATGTATCATTAAATGGGCTCTAACTAGTCCTTCAGGAGTTCTCTCCACATGGTCTGTCCTGAGTTGGACTGGTCAGAGTACTCATCTGTCACCTTGTTGTGCGTGCACGACCATTATTCTGGTGTCCTGCACACTTCCACAATGAACCCTTAAACATTTGGACCCACCCTTCTGGTCCACCTACTGACCCATTCTGTTTTCGTACCTCCGACTGTCGGAAGGCGTGTGTATGTTGCTTCTGAAGCAGGGCTGCGCTTCCTACAGGCTAACTAGGCGGCCGCCTAGGGTGCTGCTTAAAGGGGGGCGCCAGCAGGAGTTTTCCTGCTCTGCCCGTTTGGCTGCTCCTCTGTGTTTGAATATTTATACAAATCGTGCCGCCGGCCATGTTACCGGGCGTTACGGAGCACTTACATGGCTGCTTACTAGCGCCTGGTGTAACACTGGTCCGGTGGCATCCACAACAGCCTGCTCAGCCAGACCCTCCACAAGAACTCCCATTGACGCAACAGCGCAAAGGCGCTTCAATTTCTTGCTCCCGCCCCTTGCCCTGTACGTGGGGACAAGTGGACGGGAGCATAGCAGGGGCAGGGCTGAGATGAAGTGAAAGCGGCCAGGGGCGGGGTAGCTGCTAGGAACACATGAAAAGCAGTCAAAGATGAAGAAAGGTAAGTGGGTCAATGGGACATCACAATATGTATTTGTGAAGAATTTGTGTTTGTGCATGTCTATATGTGTGTGCATGGGTCAGTGTGTGCATGGGTCAGTGTGTGTCTGCATGAGTGGGTGGAACAAATTGGGGGGCCAATTTTTTTTTCCCTAGGGAGGCAAAAATTCTTACAACGGCCCTGTTCTGAAGGTGTTTATTAAGTGATGATAGGTTAACATGCAGAACAGATGCAGGCCGTCCATGGTGGCAGTGAATGCACAAGAAACATGCGTCTCTAAAGCACTGATCTCAACATTCTGCTGATGGTTATAATGATCGAAGTTTTAGAGATAACGGATTTCACAAGATGGAACTTTATATTTACTTTTCAATTGACCACAATTCACTATTTAGGAAATCAAACCCTTGGAGTTTACTTACAAACCTGGGAATTGTAGAGAACCTTTGAGGGGATTAGAGATTTTAGACAAAAATATAACATTTTGAGAATATTTCCAATTTGGATATTATGGCTTAAAATTTGCAATCCTATTGGTAATTCTCAATCTCGTATATAAAGCCCCTTACATTCCATACAAATAAACACTAAGTATTTTTGGGGATCCCTGGGATATACATTGATCCTTTGATACTCTAATTAACTATTTCCTGGAGAGCATAGTACAGCTGGCTTCACTTCCAGTAATGAAAGGTATGGGAGTGCATCTGCCAGGTCTGTGCTAATATAATATTTTACTTGGCTCTCTACGTTACTTTCTGGTACAGGAATCAAGCTCAGAAATGATTCACTAATTTGTGGAAAAAAATTGAAAGGAAAAAACAGACTTCTTTTCTCTCTGTTAATTATCAATCTCAAGGCTTTTCATGTATTTAAAGCTTTGGAAATGTGTACTCTAGATTTTGACTGAAGGTCAAACACCAGTTGCATCAATAATTGGTCGACTTGATGTTCTAATAATGTAATTAGGTACAGCTCCAGGCCACATCTACATATATGATGCCAGGGTCCAAAATATTACAGTGAATACTCTAGAACTGGCAATTGTTGGCCTGTTTACTTGGACCGAAATCATGATCTGTCAGTCATTTTAAATTGCTGGACTGGAGTGGGGGAGAAAAGGGCTACATAAATTCTGCCTTTTCTGAGGCCCTCTCAGTTACTCTGACAGCCACTAGAGGGACTTCCTGTGTCGGTCCTGCAAAGATCGCAGGACCAACATTGAGCAGCTCAGAGATATTCATGCAGATGCTGAATGCTGCCCATAGAGATGGACTGATTGAATCATCTATATGAGGAGATGCTGATTGGTGTAGCCCAGCAATTTATCGCACAATCGCATTAGCCTCCCAAGGCTTCCTGAAGCAGAACCTTGTGGTACACTCACATGATGAGGGCCGAGCAGGGTGGATTAACGGTGAAAGACACTGTGTATGAAAATTTAGGAAGATTGAACGACCGCCATATGAGTGCAAAACGAAGATAGCCAAATTTTAGCCACCCAAATTTATCAAGGGTGATGGAAAGGTCAAGGAGTATAAAGTAGAGCAAGGAATGTTGGTCTTGAAGCACAGAAGTCTAAATGGTTTTGTGAGTAAAGAGGACACCCACCATACTACATAAACATCTTTCAGAGTATGACAGTGTAAAGTTAGTTGTGAACATGCTTAGGGAAAGACAATGTCAATGAGTTTTCAGACTGTTTAATAAATTGGATGCAAGTTACGATGAAGGAAGAGGAAGATATGTTAAAGGAAGGAAGTTCAGAGTTGGCTGACCAGGGTCGTTCAATGTGTTAGGGGGACTGTCAATTTATTGTAACTTTGCTTGCTATTGTAAAAGAAGCAGAGAGACAATTTAGAAAAGAAAAGACAGAAGCAAGGAAAATGGCAGAGGTTGACTGTTCACCTGCTAATGATAGGAGAATCAGTGTAAGCTCATAGTTAAGATGAGTTTGGGATGGCTTGAATGTGGATGCATTTACACAACAACCATAAGAGCAAAAATTGTAAGAGGCACAGAGGCAGGCTAGATTCAGTCTTGTGCCTGTCAGTAGGACAGCACTAATTCAATGGTAGGCAACCTTGGGCATTCCAGATGTTGTGAACTACATTCCCCCTAAAGCTTTGCAGGCATTATAGATGTAAAAACATTATGGGAGATGTAGTCCACAACATCTGGAGTGCCTATGGTTGCTTATCACGCTTGATTAGTTCCATCCAGGGCCTAGCCGTAAAACATTTATGTAGAATGAATTGACCTAAGGATAAATAATATTGGTGCTAAGCACCCTAAAATTCTAATAGTGCTATTAAGGTAAACTAGCAGCCTGATGAGATCCAGCCTTAAAGGACCACTATAGGCACCCAGACCACTTCAGCTTAATGAAGTGGTCTGGGTGCCAGGTCCAGCTAGGTTTAACCCTTTTTTCTATAAACATAGCAGTTTCAGAGAAACTGCTATGTTTATAAATGGGTTAATCCAGCCTCTAGTGGCTGTCTCATTGACAGCCGCTAGAGGGCTTCTGCGCTTCTCACTGTGATTTTCACATTGAGAAGACGCCAGCGTTCATAGGAAAGCATTGTGAATGCGCATTCAGCCGAAGAGGAGGAGAGATCCCCGCCCGGCACTGGAGAAAGAGATAAGTTTAACCCCTTCCTGTCCATCCAGCCCGGCGGGAAGGGGACCCTGAGGGTGGGGGCACCCTCAGGGCACTATAGTGCCAGGAAAACGAGTATGTTTTCCTGGCACTATAGTGGTCCTTTAAGAGTCTTACATGGCTTACAGACCCAACTTAAGATTCTAGTGGAACCCAATATCGTCTTAATCTCCATTAAATCGGACTATACCTTATCTGGCGCATGTTTTGGTGCTAATGTAGCATATTCATAGTAACGATAGAGGAAATATGAATATTTTAGGGGCTCTCTCATGGATATTCTTTAGTATGACAGTAATACAAAGCTAATTCTTTTATGAAGTGCTCTCATTGGTATCAGAATCATAGAAGCCAGTTTCAACCATTTCAACAATTGTCTGTATTTAGTCACTAAAACTAGATATTGCTTAGCCAACAAGAGGCATGTTACATTGCATTTTGCCAGCAGGCGATCATTTTGTACAGACTTTGTAATACTTTTGTTAATACATAAACTAGCATTGATTGAAGTGGAAAATATTAATTCAAAGGGTTTGTTCTTTTTGTCTTTAACTTCACTATTTCATTTGGAAAATTGACACAACAAGCATCAATGCGGAGGGATAAATTAGAGGGTACAATAGTGTTGACTGAAGAGAGTGGTAAACTAGTAAACAATTTACAACAAGCACTGGATAATAGGCAAAGACACGAGGTATGCAAATTATTATCCGGCATATGGCTGGTTATGATCACAGACACAGCATGCATGGATTTATATCAGTAATGGACTGACACATGGCACAGACAGTATACCTTCGATTAGATCACTGGCACAATATATATATACACAGAATTAGATCGCCAGCACTTGACTGACTATCTTGGATTACACCGCTGGCACGAAGTGTAAAGGGTAATTGGCACAAAGTATATATTATAAAGTAAATTATATAAGTGACACTTTGAATATTGGCACATTGTATACCCAGGATTTGGTACACAGCATACTTGCAATCAAATTATTGGAACACTGTATACCCAGGAGCAGAGGGCTGGCACATGGCTGGTTATCTAGAATCAACTATTTGGCACATCATATACCCATGGCTAGACTAGAGGTACACAGTATACCTTGGGTTAAGCCACTGGCACAGTTTTTAATATAGAATGAAAACATTTTGCACACTGTATGAATGCAGTAAGAGCATTGACACTCAACATACCTGGAATGTATTTGCAATATGGTATGGAACCCAAGATTAGATCACTGGCACAAGACATACCTAGGATTATATCATTTTAACCCAGTATACCGGCAACAGGTCATCGCCATATAGTATCCCAAGATTAGATCATTGACACATGGCTGTTTATCTAGAATTAGATCATTGGCACATGTCATACCTAGGATTAGATCATGGTCGCCCAGTATACCCGTAAATGTATCTAATTTTAGATCACTGGCTCACAGTGAACCAAGAATTGAATCAGAAGCCACGTTCTATACCCAGAATTTGAAGACTGGTTTTCGTATATACAGAACTAGAATACTGGCACACAGTATACTTGAGAAAACAAATGATTACACAATGTCTTTGGTATTAAATAAATGCCACGTGCCTATTTACCAGGATTAGATCACAGACTGTAGCCATTACCCATGCTTTCTAAGAATCGTTGAATAAATATACTCTATCCAGACTATTTGTCTCTCAACACTCCATTTTGCGTGGTAAAATCCCTGCCCCCAGTGTGCATTTACCTCATTCATATTAAACCGCTTGATACTAAGACAGTGTGTTTATAAATCATATACACATTACATAAAGTGTTTGAAAAGCTTGACAGTCATGCCAATGTATCTACCATTGCTGGAGACCAAACACATGTTTACTGAAAGTGATAACAGATTTATCATCCAGCCTTCTCTAAATAATATTTTATTTACTATATCCAGTTAAAGGGCAGAGCTTTCTCATTGAATTGAATCTGTAGTACACAGGGAAAATCATACACACAGTTCCATGCAGTAGATTGCATTTTGCTCTTTATATAAACAGAGTTAAAATTTCACTTCCTCCTCCAAAGCCAAGGTTCGGAATGAAATGATTTGGACTCTATGTATCCCAAAAGACCAGCACTTCCTGGCCCAAACATTCCTGAATATATTACATTGTCTTTATAGGAGTTAAAGAAGCGAATCGTAGTTATCGAAGACTAAACGTGTTCATTCAGAGAATCAAATTCTTGGTCCATATCCCAAACGCTATATTACTGATTTTTAACCCTTTGGTATTGTCCGATGGACAAGACATGGGTTGCTTACGTATATTCCAGCATTAGAACACAGAAGATATACAAGTCAGTTGAACCACAAAGTCAAAATTTAACAATGGCAAAATTTAAACTCAACCCAATGGGTTGTGTATTTCCTTAGAGACTTGGTAGCCACACGCCGTACTGGGGAATACAAACGGGGAGCAAATTGTTGTTCTGCAGAAATATTTTCGCTGGTTGCTATAGTTACAGCATTGTTTTGCCATTTTATTACAGAACGGTTCAGTATTTATCTTGCTAAGCATGGCACAAACACAAACAAATATCTAGGGAATCAGCAGGTGCTAACAACTAGCGCTGGTTATTCAACTTTTATTACCAATGACAGATAATTGTTCTTATTAATATGAAACGCAATTATATTCGCTCAATGATTTCTCAAAATCCTGCCACTATAATACCTGGGGATAATGTGTTAAAACATGTTGTTTTTGCCAGTGGATAGTTTAAAAGAAATGGTGATGAACAAATACTGTGTATTGAGTTATGGAGTAATATTATACAGTTGCAAAAAAATCTCTATAACGATAATAGGAATGACAGATTTACAAAGAATTTTTTTTTAAACTTTCTTTTAAATGATCATATCAAATGTCATATCAATTACACTAGAAAAATCTGTATTTTGGATTTCTGCTGAGAATAATATATCATTATATATTATATCTACATATATCGTGTACAGGGAGCTATATAAAAGTATGAATCTGTATAAAAAATGTAAAAAGTTATATTAAAAAACAAAACATTATTTGCAGATCAGAAAAAAAAAGATTATCCATTAACGTATATGTGAATAACTAGAATCATAAAAAAAATATTGCATTTTGTATTGTAGACCCTTTCTTGTGTTCATAATCAAAATAAAACTAATTAACTAAACACTAATAGTGAAAAAGAAGAAACTGTTCATAGAATATCTTCAATATCACACCTGTTTTATAGAAAGACAGCACTTGTATCTGTTGATAAGATATCCCTAGGAATTTGCCTTTATTTCTCAAAGCAAAATGCAGAAAAAAAAAGAAAAAGAAAGAAAGAAAAAGGGATATAAAGAAAGTGTAATGAACAGCACCCACCTTAATTTCAGCATATCTCAGAATTTTCAGGGCTCCTAGTGATGTAACTGAGCAGGATGAGAGCTCTTGCTTGCGCCCTTGCACACTGGAGTGAGGAGTGAGTGTGCACCTGGTTTAGTTTAACTCTCTTCTGTGATTTAACATTAAACCATTTGCAGGAGGAATGTAAAAAATGAACACTTCATTTTCAGAGTATGTTAAGCAATGTAAATGGGGCCTCAGTCAGAAACAGATGGTTGTGATTACTCAGTTCACAAACTGGCCAGACTCCTCACAACAATCTCGGGGTGACTGCCAAAATAGAGGGGGTATACACACACTCTAAAAGTCTTAACTATTGTGTAGATGGAGGGCAGTGATACAAATCATTTCGTTCTGATCCTTCCTGTCTGCAATAATAGTGTGATTGCCTTAATTAATGTTGGCAGGCATTTGGGACAGGAAGCAAAGCAGATAACATGGTGATGGGGATCACATATAATCTATGCCATGTGTCTGTGTATAGCATTAATGTACAATATACAGTTACAGTGGGCTGCATAATCTTTTAAGATATTTTACAATACTTTTTACTTTATAAGAACATGTATTACAACATCATTTTAACCCAATGCCACCTGTCTGAAGAAGACCTCATCTGACTCAGTATCATATATCTGAAGAAAGCTTTCTTTCTGTCCCAATATTAACTGTTGGAGGACCTCTTTTCTTCCAACCCAGTGTCACCTGTCTGAAAAGGATGTGTTTTCTTCTGACTCAATGCACCTGTTGGAAAAGACCTGATTTTTCAGATCCAAAATCAAATATCTGAAAACATCTTCTTTCCCTTCTGTCCAAATACCACCTGTCAGAAATGATCCTCCTGTCTTCTAACACAATACCATCTGTTGGAAACTACCACTCTTCTCACTCAATACCACCTGCTTCAGGTTGATATTTTTATTAGGTACAACTAAGTACAAGTTCTAAAAGTTGGATTGACTGAGCTTGTCAAGAAGGTAGGTCAGGGTCAGAGCCAGCACAATCCAAAAACAGCCCTGGCCAATCAGCATCTCCTCATAGAGATGCATTGAGTCAACGCATCTCTAGCAGGAAAGTATCTCCATGCAGAGGGTATGCAGCATGCCCCAGGAAGCACCTCTAGTAGCCATCTGAGGAGCGGCTGTATAGTAAACACTGCCTTTTCTCTGAAAAAACAAACAGGGTTTACTGCAAAAACCCTTGAGGTAATTATTATACTCACCAGAACAAATACAATAGGCTGTAGTTATTCTTGTGACTAGAGTGTCCCTTTAAGATATCATGGTGATTGCAGGGGTAGCTCTCTGGTTTGGAGAGGGTGATGAGAGGCGCAGGAGTCTACTGGGACTCTCTTCTGGATCTAGGGAAATCATGGGACCACCACTTGTTTGCTGTGGGTGGGCGTTCCTATGAGATCTGGTCCTTGCTGCTTGGTGTTGGATTTCCGCACTCCCAATCATGTGGATCTGAGGCCTGCCTTAGGAACTTGTTGCTGGGTCTGGATTGACCCTACAGGCCCTTCTTTTCTCTGAAATGTGGGTTGGGGGAATCCAGCAATTGCAGGCTTTACTGGGTGGGTTCTCATGTGCCTCTGGTTGGAAGGGGGATGCGGGTCATGGGGCAGTTGGGACACCATGCAGGAGTGGCATTCTTCCTTACTCTCCAGTGAACGGTGACACGATATCCCATTATACAATGCTGTCAACTTTGAAATAGCTATTCGCATATATGTTGTTGTAGAAAACTGTTCATTGCAGTTGTACACATTTTTTTTTATGGTTTTTTTTCAGCAGGTCTATTCATCACTTTTAATATCCTGTCATAGACCTTGGCAATAGGCCCTTAGGTTTTGGGTTTCATATCAGGTTAGTACGTTACAGGCGGTGGGTGTGTGGCTAGGCTGGTGTACTTGGGGGAGTGTTTCGGTGGGGTTTCTCTCTGCATGTGGTCATTCAACACTTTACTACTTAGTACACTTTACTGTATTACATAACTAGTGCAACAGAAGTAGTGGGATATTACCTACATGATATATATCACAAAATGTATTTTCGTCTCCTACAGCACACAAATGGTTTAGTGGCCCAATTCCTCCACTGGGGATATACACATTCACTAGGAGGTGAATTTTTTTTGTAGTTGGTTATATTGTTGTGTGTGTCTTGCTACTGTATAATGCTTTACGGTATTATGGATGAGGGAGTCAGTTGGGACAGGGGGTTGTCAATGTTCATTTTTGGACCAGTAAAAATATATATCATTGTAGTAGTTTGGGTCACTTAAGTCAAATACGTAGATATCCTTTTCTCCATTACTTTGTCTGGCACCTAAACACGAAGAGACTTCAAGTGACGATATTGTGCAGTATTTATGTATCTGTCTTTGCTCAGGGTCTAATTGGACGTTCACCTCAGATTGAGGGGTCCCTGCTTCACTGGCAGACCCTAGTTGCCTAATTGGTGTGCATCACACTTGTGACGGTAGTCACCATCAGCTGGAGTTTCATATGGACACTTTATCTAGGATCCTGGGCTACGCCTATGTCTAAGTCACCCTGTGCCCATTATAGGTGCAGGGTGTGCATTGTTGTTTTATTGTTATATGTTTTGTGTGCTCTCCTGTCCTGCTGATGTCTGCTACCATGTAGGTGGATTTGGCTGTGGAGCCTGTACAGTGGCACCTGTTGCTAGCAACAGCAAAATGCACTATAGCAAGGTTTGTTTATTTGCATATTATGGTTTCTTTAGGCAGGAGAGATATGTCATGTTAGTTATGGTCTTCCCCACCTCTTTATTATTATGTTTATGTGGAATTATGAGTGCCTGTAAGTTTCTTCACATGATTTGGTTTTATGTATTTATTTGAGTGTGTCACCGTAAACTTTATGATCCTAAGGGCTAGTTCCAAGTAAAAATAAAGCTTTGAATGTTAGTTCTTCTTGAAACTTGTGCCCTGTGTGGATTTTTACAGATCCGAGTTAAAGAGTCTTTGGACCTGTTGGCTTGCAGCACAATCCCTCTAGCCCTGGGATAAATCAAGAGAGCTAGGCCTGAGAGCCACAAGTGCCTTTGTAAAGGCATTAAAATCACATCCAGGCAGAGGTGGATACCTGACTGAAAGAAAAGCTTCAGCGGAATAAGCAGAGGGGACAATACCTGCCTGGAAGGAGAGCTGCAACCTGGTCGGGTGGAAAAGCTCCAGAGAAACCCCAGTCAAGTCTTGGCGACTGGGGTTAAAGCGTTCCAGGCTCCCTCCCCAACGGCTAGGAGGCGGATTGGGCGGAGGTACTCAATTAGAGTACAGGAGCTCCGTCACATCTGGTGGCAGCGGTGGGATGGTTTTCTAGCTATTGTGGAAGCATCCAAGACACAATTGGGATCCCTGCACATCATCTGGAACTCAGCTAGATGGATAGAGCCTGCACCCATGCAGCTTCCCCATCAGAGGAGGAGTTACAGGAAGCTCTGTCCCAGTATGAGTACACAGTCCCTTGATTTTAGGGACCAGATCCAAAAGGAACACTGGAACGAGGTACTCAAGGAAGTTCAGGTTCTCCAGAGAGAGTCCCTCCCAACCCCAGAACAGCGGCTACAGGATCAACGGATATAAACTGAACAAAATTATAAATGCAACACTTTTGTTTTTGCCCTCATTTTTCATGAGCTGAACTAAAAGATCTTAGACTTTTTCAATGTAAACAAAAGGCCTATTTCTATCAAATATTGTTCACAAATCTGTCTAAACCTGTGTTAGTGAGCACTTCTTCTTTGTCGAGATAATCCATCCACCTCACAGGTGCGGCATATCAAGATGCTGATTAGACAGCATGATTATTGCACAGGTGTGCCTTAGGCTGGCCACAATAAAAGGCCACTCTAAAATGTGCAGTTTTATCACACAGCACAATACCACAGATGTCGCAAGTTTTGAGGGAGCGTGTAATTGGCATGCTGTCGCGACTGCAAGTGTGGTCCAGCACGCAAAACTATGCAACATCTACATATACAGAACAGAAAATGATAGAACGTAAACCGGTCCTTAGAATGGCTGGACTAATACGTTAAAGACAGAGAATGGTCAAGGGATAGCTGAGGTCAAGGAAGCCAGAAATATACAATAACATTCAACAAATTAAGTCAGGGAAACCAGAAATAAGAATAGTCAGGAATAGCCATGGTCAAAATACCGGGAATAACAAAAACAGGACAAGAAAACGCACTCTCGGGAACCAGGAACGGAAGCCACGACAGGACAATAACCTATGAATCACAGCCTCCTTTTGGTGCTATATATGGGCGGAGCCGCGTGGTCGGCACCATCTTTAATCCGGGCAGACGGCCAGGAGAACAATGAAGGAGTGGCATTCTTCCTTACTCTCCCATGAACGGTGACACGATTTCCCATTATACTATGCTGTCAGCTTTGAAATAGCTATTCACATATATGTTATTGTAGAAAACTGTTCATTGCAGTTGTACAAATGTTTTTGTACGGTTTTGTTTCAGCAGGTCTATTCATCACTTTTAATATCCTGTCATAGGCCTTGGCAATAGGCCCTTAGGTTTTCGGTTTCATATTAGGTTAGTACGTTACAGGTTGTGGGTGTGTGGCTAGTCTGGTGTACTTGGGGGGTATTTCGGGGGGGGGTTGGGTGGTTTCTCTCTGCATGTGGTCATTCAACACTTTACTGTATTACACAACTAGTGCAATAGAAGTAGCGGGCTCCCGACTTGCCGCTGAGCAGGTAAGCTCAGTTCGTCGGCACGGTCGCACCAGTCGGGGGCCGTGACACATGCTGACTGAAAGAATGTCAACCCGTGAATTGAATGTTCATTTTCATTCTCATAAGCAGTCTCAAAAAGCATTTCAGAGAAATTGGCAGTACATCCAACCGGCCTCACAACTGCAGACCACTTGTAACCACACCAGCCCTGGTCCTCCACATCCACCATCTTCACCTCCAAGATAGTCTGAGACCAGCCACCCGGACAGCTGCTGCAACAATCAGTTTGAATAGCCAAAGAATTTCTGCACAAACTGTCAGAAACCATCTCATGGAAGCTCATCTGCATGCTCTTCATCCTCATCGGGGTCTTGACCAGACTGCAGTTTGTCGTCGTAACCGACTTGAATGGGCAAAAGTTCACATTTAATGGCATCTGGCACTTTGGAGAGGTGTTCTCTTCACGGATGAATACCGGTTTTCACTGTACAGGGCAGATGGCAGACAGCGTGTATGGCATCGTGAGCGGTTTGCTGATGTCCACGTTGTGGATTGAGTGGCCTATGGTGGCGGTGGGGTTATGGCATGGTCAGGCATATGTTATGGATTAGTTACATAACCAATTCTTTAAAGGCTTTCCTGAGTTCTCTATCAGGTTGTGGAATGTACTTGCTATAAACTGCTGATTTCCACCAACCTAATTCTTTGATTATGTTTGCCGGCACATTTCTACTGGAAGCGGCAGATGCGGCGCCGATCTTAAGGGAGTGACCTGTGATGGTCAATGGATCATAGCCTAATCTATTAGCCAGGGACCTCATGTAGTACATGAATTTAGCGGTAGTGAGTGGTTTGTTGTGTAATGTGAAATGTGGTGTTTAGCTCTGTTGCTCTGTAAGAGAGACGTAAAAAGTATCCAACACTACCACCGGACACCATTTGTCGTGGATCTCTATCGGGGGCCCATCTAGTATGTCTCGGAACATCATAGTTGTAGTACGTAATGGACTCCCTGCTTGTGTAGGTCCATTATGCTAAGGTAAACCGGAGTACCAGATAGTCTTCCTATCGTAGTTCGTTAGGGCGTAGGAACCCATAGAATGTTATGTGCATGGCCGCTTGATTGTAATGGTCAGACTGGGTTCAGATGGGCTGGTGTCTAGAAAGTCTGATAGTGCATTCATTTCTGTCCATCTATTGGCCATCTTCTAGCATCAGTGGGGTCGTCAGCTCACTGTGAACCTTCGAGAACACAGGTAGGATGACATGAACGGTCTGTGTTTGGGGAATGAGCTGAGCAAATAGTGTCATACTCCCGGCAGATATAAATTAATTGTGTCGTGTGCCATTTTCTGGCGTAAATAGGAGTGGGGATTGAATGTTGCTATCCTGTCCATGGAGAAGGTGTCATTAATGTGGTGCTCTGCCGTGACCCTGTTGAAATTGGCCAAGCCAAGCTCCATACCCAGCTTTCAAGATTGCTCCTACGGCGTTGTCCACTGTGGCATATTTAAGTGAGAATTTGTTTGATGGCGTGAGAGAAATTATATATTTTTTTAAAGGACCTGAAGTATGCATTTAAACAACGTCTCTAGTTTACTATGAGAAAATGAATATCAGAGATTCATTTAGCGCCTGCGACTGGACTTATAAATGCAGAGGGAGGCTCGTACGAGAAATTGATTGGGCCTAAAAGGGCCACAGTCGTATGTAATAGACCAAGTGAACGTCCGGAATCGTGTCACAGTGAATAGCCCGCAGAGGGCCGTACGTAATGTAGGTAGTGACTGCCTAGTGAGGGCAGCGTATAGAAGTATTACTGAAGGTTGAGTGCCAAATGTAGAGATTATGTCACAGGCAATAGCCCATTCGAGGAGCTGTAATTAAGATGTAGTGAGTAGCCTGCAGAGGCAGTTTGGAACAAATGGAGGGAGGTAGTGAGTAATAGTTGACCAAAGCATGATAGAGTTGTAGTTAACCCTTGTAGGCTGCAACTGACTTAAGAGCTGACCAGCTGTGTAACAGGCTGCAATAGATGTATCGATCGTGCATGACTAATGTCGATCAATCATGCTAAGGATGTAGGAGCAGTGAAAATGGCCTGGGAACAGTGGTTGGACGGTATACGATCACTGGTATATGAGCTGGTCCCTTGGGAGTAGTGGAGGGATAGACCAGAATAAAACTGTATAATATAATGGTGGGTTGTCTGTAGGCTGTGACCAGGCAACTTTATTTTTTGAACAACTTGCAACATTTTGGTACGTGACATGGTTGCACATAATGTATTATTATTTTCCGAGCTTAAGTGGCATAAAAATGGGGATGGATAGACGTACATAATGAAGGAATTTGGTCCCTCTGGAATGCCCTGGGTGTAGGCTGTAGGGCTGGTGTGGCCGCGTGATCGGATGGTGTACTCTGAACACGGCATCCATATGCAGTGCCTAAACGATGGGGCTGAAGGTGGTAGTGGTAAGCGCCCTGATGGCCATACAAAGAGTATGTTTTGAAGGCCTAGGGAGGGCTGTGACTTAAGTATACAGTCAAAGACTAAGTCCATAGTAATACTTGAATGGAAAGATGGCCACATGTAGGTAGTATGTGACTTAGTAGATGTAATAATTATAGGATGTGGGTTCAGTGGCAGCTGTTCAGATGTGTGACACAAGCAGCTTACGCATACCCATGTAAGCAGAATGGTAATTGAACTTAATGCCCCAAAGGAGGGGCTGAAGTTGGTACCTGTTGAGTAACTAAATAAGTGTGAATCAGTGTATGAACCAGTGAACATGAGAGAATGCCCATAGTAATGTAGAATTGTATACAATACATTCCCACGTGCAACCAAAATTTAACAAAGCCGAGGTTTAAAACCCTGGAATGCAACGGCCATACTAAGCATATATGTAAAGCATTAATATTGTAATGTCGTATAATAACGAGCAATATGTAGGTATAGGAGGAGAAATAGCACATTGTTTAGGAGAGGAACACGCCTAATTGGGATATAAATTGACATATACATATATGAAACCAGAGAAAATGCTAATTTGGTAAAGTTAATTAAGGAAACTTGCTTTATAGATATAAATGTCACTGCAAGGTTGACTGAACTTAGCTAAGTAATCAAACAGTTTTTTCCCCCCAAAGTAAAGGACACAATCAAGCAATTTACAACATTTGTATAATTGACAAGACTGTAATGCCTAACTGGCCGCACGAGGGGCAGTATGCAAAGAACAAGAAATGTGAATATGTAACAAGTGGCTATATTGGCTGAAAGCTGGTCGAATCGTGGACCAAATGTAAAGTAAATGACTGTCACCAACTAGAATGTATTTATTAGTTAAATGAGTTAGGTCAATTCAGCTGTGAGTGCCGTTCGATGGCCGAATGAATTATGTGTCTAATGCCCAGGAACCGACTGGGCCTAGGAAGCAGGATACAGAGACCCGGACACTGCAGGAGTCAGAGATCGGCGGGACGCAAGTACTGGCGGAGACTAGGAGCGGTGGAGAGTAAGTATGCTGTGTGTCTGGAGGGAGTTAGGTGGCCGGGGGGCTCGGTGGGAACTGAGCCAGACACTGCGACTTGAAAGGTGGCATGGAAGAGCTGCGTTGATCCGGGAGTACTCACGTTACCATTGTAACTCACTGCACGAATGCAATGCCATAAAGTAGCGGCGGCAGCGGAATGCGGCAGTTTGTGGATGTCCGGTTTGTCTGTGGGGAAGAGTACGCTCCGTGAGCCTGGAAGTTGTACTTGGCTGCGGATGAAGGATGGTAGTCTCCCAGGATTAGGTCTGTGTGGTACTTTTTCGATGGGAGCAACGCTGAGGCAGATCGGAAACGGACGTGGTCGCAAAGTCTGGATCGGTGTCGGCCCTGAGTAGAGGTAAATCTGGGTATAAATAGGCCAGGTAACCCCTCCCACAACTCCAGGCTCCGCCTTAACTATATATATATTTTTTTTATCTAAAATGTATTTAAACTTACTGCAGTTTTCATTTTCCGTTCAAAGCCATGGCAGCATTACAATGGTTATAGCCCTCCTACTCACACCTACTGAGCGAGTAATTAAAGTTAATAAAGGAGACCATCTTTCCACTTCTCCACAGTCTGCTTAACCGCACCACACATATCACATATGACAAATTAGTAGGGAGGGAGCATAATGCTGCATGGGCTTTGACCGGGAAATTAAAATTACGGAAAGCATCAATACATTTTACAAAATCAATGACAATATTACAATTGACTAAGCTACAGCACAAGCAAGGGAAATATACACACAAACAACATACAATGCTAACAAAAAAGTTTAATATAAAGAATATTTAGAAAAAGTACATTTTACTTACCATAAATTATTTTTTCCATAGTCCCATTGTCAATCAGCACAGATTGGTAATTACCCATTCCTCTCTCACAGGACAGGTGACATTGAAAAGGTTAAACAAAATCCAGGCCCCAGCCGAGTCTCCTCACCTCCTACTCCTAACCTTAAAAAGGGCAACTTCACCCTGAGCTCCCTAGTATAAAGGGAAGGAAATCATGACTGCTGCTTGGACTATAGAAAATGATTATTATTATTTTTGTATTCTTTATTTTGTTGTGCAGGTAGGTATATATCAATGTCAAATGCCACAACAGCGTACATAGATGTAGACAGGTTTGACTGTGGCATTAGTAATTCCACATTTTTCATTTTTAAACAAGCTTAAAATATCTGAGACTCGGCTGTGTAATTTAGTATGGGTATGAAGCAAGAGTGTGTTACAAGAGAGTAGCATGTGTTAAACAGGCTAGGTACACGATATTAGATAGTAACTTGCTTGGCTGTCCTTTAGTTTAGGCAAGAGTACAACACAGTTAGTATACTGTCTGGTATAGTATAATAGCATGGTGTATATACATAAAGTGTGTGTTATGAAAAAAGCTTTTGAGGTGAGCCTTCGCAATGTTACTAGTGAGGTGAACCCCTGGATTACCCCAACATAGTGTGGAGTGCGTAGATAGAGGCATGCAAACAGAAAATCAACGATAACATAACATAAAAGTAACGGCATCATCAGCACAGGTATAGAAGGGCAGCATAAGTAAACGTGTCCTGGAGAATGTGGGTGATGTGCACAGGGTAATATGGCGATATCAGCCAATGCCTCGGCTGGGCACTTTGGGAGAGTCTCTGGGTGTTGCTGTATGAGGTAGGTATGCCAGGGTGTTATCTCTCTCACTCCGGGCCTTATAGGTGACCTGCGTCTGCGTTCCATGGAACCGGGTTATTTGATATAGCAAGTCCCTCCCCGCTGGGAGACTGTGGGGCTTTGAGTGGTCCACTTCTGGGTGCAGGTGCCGTGGCTCTGCTGTTGTGGAACGTGCTTTGCGGCTGTGAATCTAGAGTTAATTCTGTAGCTCAGTGGCCGCTGTTCTCAGTGTAGGGGCTTAGTGTTCCCGCCATTCTTGGCCTTGCGCCCCGCCTTCTCCTCACACGATTTGGTGGCGCTGTGCTCTTACGGGGCCCGTTTCGAATTGCTGGTCGATGTTGATGTAGTCTTAGGTACTTTGTCTTGGTCGCGCCCCTGACCCCGAAAGCTGATTTTGGCCTGCTGCTGATGTTAGTGAGGCTCCAGGAGCCTAGTCTTGAGATGGCACCTCATGCGTGTGGAGCCTGTGGGAGTTTCTGCATCCCGCCGTGTGACCACCTCAGCTGGGCTTTGTAGCTTACCCTCTGACTGGGTCTCCGGGTTGGAAGGTTTCATGAAGGAGCTGTAAATTGCGGCTAGTCGGAGCTCTGTTTCTGTCCTGGCGCTGCACAGGGCTGCAGTGTGGGAGGTCTCCGACAGTTTATATGCCTCACCAGGATCCACTGTGCGACGTGTCCGTGTTGCGGTCTTACCACCTATCTGGGGGTTCGAGTGGGGGTAGACCGTCATAACCCCAGCCAGTCCGGGGTGTTTGGACGAGGTCCCTGGGTCATGTACCTGGCTGGTCGAAACAGCAGGAAAGCGGCCGACTTCCCCGCGCCCGCCATGCTGGTAGGCCTCACCGTGATTTCTGGTGCCCCTTCATTATATTTTCGCTTGGGTGGTGTCTGTGCGTGCACCCCAGTATCTCCTGTTATTTGGTGGCCTTTGTGTGCAATTTTGATGCTGTTTTGGTGTCTGGAATCCTATTTTTATTGCCCCAGATAGCAGGAGCTGGTGAGGCAAACACCCTCCATCCCCCAACTTTAAAATGTGAAAAAACAACCACAATTAAAAAAAAAAAAAAAATGTATTTAGCACTAAGCAGTGTTTATGCTTTTAAATGTAAGCATGTTTATGTACGGAGTATGTTTGAGTGAATGTAGGATGTGTGTCTGTATGTGGTGTTGGCGTTTGAATGCAGGCATGCATTTTTATGTAGTGTGGTTTTTGAAGGTAGTGGTGTGGTTATATATAATGGTGGAGTTTGTATGTAGTGTTGACGTTGAAATGCAGGGGTGTATTTGTGAGTAGTGTTGGCGAGATTCTGAGATGTATGCACATATACACATACACACACCTAAGTACACACTGACACACATGCAGATAGACACATAGGATCAATATATAGGGGTTGGGCACATAAGATACCACAATCCAAACCGGGGGGGGCACTAAAACTTTTCACTAGGGGATGGGGTAATGTGCTGCCATTGGCTGCCTGATGCCAGCATGCAGTGCACATTGGCATCAGTCAACAAATTTGCATATAATTCACATTAGCCGCCCAGATTTCTTGTTCGTGGGCTAGCGGACACCTCTTAACGTCAATCTTTGTTTCTTAATTTCAGTCGTTTAGTAGATAACGCCCTTATTTGTTATCCTTATGTGGGATTGCAATATTTAAGGACACCAAATAAGGGAGCTATGTACCAAACACATACACACACACACACACACAATAACACAATAGGTGTATGTCTGTGTGTGTATGTATATATAAATATACATACACACACACGTGTGTATGTATGTGATGTTTGCGTGTGTATATCTAATTATGTGTGTTTGTATGTGTGTGGGTCTGTGATTGTGTATGTCTGTGTTTATGTGTGTGTATCTCTGTAGTTGTGTGTGTATATATAAAAATATATATACACACACACACTTAACTACAGAGATACACACCCGTATGCATATATATATATATATATATATATATATATATATATATATATACACACACACACACACACACACACACACACACACACACACACACACTTAACTACAGAGATACACAAACATAAACACAGACATACACAATCACAGACCCACACACATACAATTACAAACACACATAATTAGATATACACATGCAAACATCACATACATGCACACATTTAATAATTAAGAGGTCCACCCAGCCTCCATACCTTGCTCTTGGAGGGCTAGAGTGGATCCTCAGTCCCTGGTAGTCAGTGGTGCTCTTCATGCACGTCCCTTGCACATCCTGCAATATGACGCCGATGCTTGGATGATGTTATGTGCCGTCTCACTGCAGGGCAAAGACAGTCAGATACAGTCAGATGTACACAGTTATACGCATATACTGTCAAATACAGCCACATGCACACCGTACCAAACACATAGTTACTTGCACACTGTCAAATGCACAGCTGCAGGTAGACAGTAACACACACAGTTACAAACAGACACACACACAATTACAGGCAGATTGTAACATAGTTACAGGCAGCACACAGTCACACACACTCAGTGATATGCAGACAGTCACACACAGTCACAGGCAGCCATACACAGTCCCAAGTAGACAATCACAGGCAGACATTCATACATACAGGCACAGGCAGACATTCATACATACAGGCACAGGTAGACAGTCACACACACAGTCCCCAAAAGTCAGTCTCACGCACAGTCACAGGAAGAGAGTCACACTCAGTCCCAGGTAAACTGTCACAGGCAGACAGTCACAGGCATAGACAGTCAGTCAGACAGTCACAGATGCAGTCACAGGTAGACAGCCACAGGCAGACATTCACACACACAGTCACAGATAGTCAGAGACAGACATTCACACACACAGTCACAGGCAGACACTCACACACACACAGTCACAGATAGTCACAGGCAGTCTCACACACTCTCTCTCTATCTTACTTACTGGTGGAGGAGTGGAGTCAGTGAGTCCCTGGTGTGTTGGAGTTGGGGAAGCAGGGACTCCTTCCTGCTTCCCCTCAGTGTGCTGCAGTGAAAGGCAGCAAATGGAGGCTGGCTGTAGTTCCATCCCCGCATCCGGTTTGGCTCCGCTACACGGCCGAGTTGGCTCCGCCCCCAGTTCTCCGTGCAGTACTTCTGTACTGCTGAATTCCCAGCCCCTGCGTGTGTGAGCTGTGTGGCTCCCAGCACCCTGTGCAGCCACACAGCTCACAGAGTCACAGGCCTGGCCAGCCCTGAAGGCACCCCCCAACCTGGTGGCACCCGGGGCGGACCGCCCGCCCTCCCCCTCCCCCCTCAGTATGCCACTGCAACAACGTCTTACCAATAACCTTGCCTGACTTTGAGGTGGACTGTGACAGTGGCCTACCTGTGGCATTGGATAAAACACCGATTTCATAGTGGCGGAGAATCAGCTCCATTATATGTTACATGCTACACGCCTGTAATAAGTACAGGATATTTGTTCTTTTATTACACAATAAACAGTACTCAATGGCACCAAAGCTATTTTGTTTCGTATTTTAGATTTGCATGTTTTCTTCTTAATTTCTTGGATATCCTCATGTCTAGCAATCTAATTTACCAGCAAGCTCACAATACCAGCTGGGTCTAAACATGTATGTCTAGCTTATTACTTCACCCGTGTTTATTTTATTATTTCTCTTTTAAAAAGATCAAGTGCAGCACATCTTGACTTTACAGATCTCGCTCGTTACCGTATTTCATGCTACGTGTCATTACTAATACGTGTATTTAACTCTGCATTAATAAAATAAAGAATGACAACAAAAAAAATCTGGATCAACACTGGTATAAAACTGTATTCGTACCCGTGAGAAAAGACCAAGAGTTACCAATTAACTTTACCAAAGCTCAAAATCCAAATATAACATTCATGTAAATATACATATAAATGAAAATAAGAACTTTAAGGACAGACATAAAACCAAGATTTGCAGGAATCCTTTATTCTCTACAGTTTTTAGAAAATAGAAAGGCAGTTGTTGTAATTCACATTTTCACTGGTACTATTTTCAAGGTTTGATTTAGTGTAATTGTTACTTGTACAGACATACATATCTTGCAAAAATATTAGGAGGCATTAGAGGGTGATTAACATAGCTCAATATAGTCCACATCTAAACATATAAGAAGATAAAGACTGCTATCAATCCCTAATGGGTTGCAAGCAGGCAACTTGCAAGGTCTATGAAAATAAGATCCTAGGCAAACCACTAGCAAGGCATGCTTCACAATTGCCCATCTATAAAAGAGCTCTGTATTTTAAAAGATACTTTCAACATATGATGAAATCCATAAATAAAAGTGGGATAAGAAAAGTGAAACCTACAAAGGGACCCCTGAAAGTGAAATGTAATACTTGAGTAATGGGAAAAGTGAATTACCCCCAGAAGTGGATTGTGAGTTTATTATATAGGTAAGGGCAGAATAAAAGTATTTTGAGTTGTTAAAGTCTGGAAGAATTGTGTGATTGACAGGTTTAGAGTTATGCCTTCTAGAATGTTAATTGCTGCATTCAACCTACAACAGTTCAGATATCCAAATATGCGCAGGACACCGAATTATTATTCACCAGTACGCCATGGCTCAGTCACTGAAAATCATTGCCAAAGAGTTGGCACGAAAGCTTAAAGGCCTATCTATACCTAAGCAATGTGATAAAACAAACAAAATAGAGGATTCATTAAAAACAAAATACCCATATGCATGCATACATATTAGCATTTACATTTCAGAAGTTTAAAGGGACAGTGTAGGCATGTGGTCTGGGTGCTTTGTCCCTGTCCCCTTAATCGTACAATGTAATACATTACCGTTTTAGAGAAACTGCAATGCTTACATTGCAAGGTTGAGATTGTCTACCAGACAGCAACTAAAGGCGCTTCCTGCAGCTTTGCGGATTTCAGACTCTGTGAAACGATGCTGGATGTCTTCGTGTTTAGCATTGAATCAATGCTTTTCATAAAGGGAAGGCCTAATGCACGCACAACTCTCGGTCTGCATGAATATTAGATTTGCCTGATGGGCTAACGTCAGTGGAGTAGCGCAATCCAGCACCGAGGGACATCAGCACTGGAATCAGGTAAGTAAAAAAAAAAAATAGCACCTATGTTAATATGACCCTGCTGGGCTACCCAACAGACCACTGTGGTGTAAAACAAGATATTTCAATAAACTATTAAGTAAAAACAAAACCTTGAAGACATTAAAAACCTGGTTTTGGTAAACTTCTTGCACAGAAGACAGATAAAACAGAAGACAAAATTTGCTGGTAAAAAGATATGAATCACAACCTGTGTAAACATTCCTTTTCGAATATATCTTATGCCACTTACTAAATGCAGCTAAGGCCCTCAAAAAAACCAAAAAAAAAACCGATGTTCCCACCAGGGAAGAATGGCTGGGAAGGGTCGAGGACATTCAGGCGGTGGAGGTGCTTCCTGCTTCGTTAACAGGGAGGGGTTCCAGACACAGAGAGGCATGGCAGCCATGGTTTATGTTTGTGGCTCGCGACCTGTGATAGCTTTCAATGTTGCTGGAAGTGGGACCATATCATCTTCTTTATTCCCCAACTGTACTTTACCTTTCCTGGCTAATCATGGCAGCATTTAACATATGGGTTTAGCTCCTCCCTCTAACCCTCAGGACAGGAAACACAATCAATTAAACAATTAAGCATACCTTCCCCTTGTATAATAGGAACCCCATCAGCCATCACACCTCAGTCTTTTTTTCCTGTCCTCATAGCCCTAGGACAGTTGTTATTTTTTTTTTCTCCCTGAATTTTAAAGGGTAAAGTTTTTCTTTATGCTCACCTGATCATGCTGCTATGATCTTCACCCTGTGGAGGTCAGCCTCCCTCCACAGGAAGCCCAGGCACATGTAGCCCTTTCTCTCCTCGAGCAGGGAACCCCTGGGAACCATGGTGGGTAGTCCCCCTGGCATCTGGAGCCTGAGTTCGCAGGATAAAGCCTCCAGACCTCGATCAGACGATCATCTATCCGGTAAGACGCCCGCGCATGCGCAATGGCCACGACCGGATTTTCGGCATGTTTGCCCTCATCCAAAATGGCGGACCCGCGGACTTGCCGCCAATCGGCGCATGCGCGCCTCCTTAAAGGCACAGAGCGGGAAATTTGAAAATGGCGGTATTTCTTCAAAAAAGCTGGCGTTTTCAGTTCCCTCTGTTATTCAGTGCTCTCTGGTGCCATATTCTGTCTCTGCAGGTATGTATCTATAATATATGAGGATGTTCAGGTTTTGCTGCATGAAGTTCATGGTGACACTTTTTTTTTTTTTATGCAGCCCTTCTATAAAAATAAATAAAAAAATGGATCCTGCATCTCCATCAGCTAAATCAACAAGATCTACTATAGGTCATAGGTGAGCATTACGGTATATTCTATTTACATCATTAAAAAAGAGTGCATGGAGGGTACAGTCATATGACTTCTGTGTTTTACAGCCCTCAAGACCGGTCTGGCCCTAGATCTCCATCTAAGAGGAGGGATAAACCGGCGGCCTGCCCTGGATGTGGCGCAAGGCCTTTGGATAACTGCAGGTTATGCCGCAAATGTTTATCCATGATTGCAGGAGAGTCGGAACATCGCAGGTCTCCTCAAGCCTCTACGTCCTCATCTCAGGATATAGCTTATTGGATTAAGCAAGCGGTGGCGGAAGGGATTTCAGAATCCAATAGAGGCAAAAGACCCAGGCGTGAGAGCTTTGGCCAAGAATCCGACCTATCTGAAGATGACTTCAGACATCCTGCTGGTTCTTTGGATTTGGAGCTTATCTCTTCTAGTGAGGAAGAGTCCACGGAACAACCGTGTTCATTGGACACAAAGGCGATGGAGCATCTAATCAAGGCAGTGAGAAAGACTCTAGATTTGCCAGAAGAAGTCAGGGAAGTTTCTACTTCTGATAGACACTTCGGAGATCTCCATAAGAGGAAACCTTCCTTTCCAGTGCACAGATCCATTAAAGAACTGATTCGCTCAGAATGGAATGCTCCTGGTAAAAGGATTACAAGTCAGGGTAGATTATCAAAATTGTACCCGATTAAGGAGGAGGATTCAAGAATGTGGACAGCGGTCCCTAAAGTGGATGCTCCAATTATTAAGGTGGCAAAAAGATCAACTCTTCCGATTGATAGTAATGCTTCTCTCAAAGAACCCATGGATAAGAGAATTGACGCAGATCTTTCTAAGGTCTTCACTACAGCAGGCTTGGGTTGTCATCCAGCAGTCTCTATCTCTGCTTTGTCCAGAGCATTACGTTCATGGATTCTTGATTTGGAAGAGGATATTGAGAGAGGAGTGAGTAGACATCGCATGACGGACTCCTTGAAGGAGATCAAACTTGCCAGTGATTGGCTGTTGGAATCCTCCACAGATCTTATCAGGATTTTTTCCAAGGTTATGGCTCATTCGGTTACTGCCAGAAGGGCTCTTTGGTTGAGATCCTGGGGAGCTGACCTATCTTCCAAGAATAATTTATGTACCTTGCCATTTCTGGGAGAGGTGCTTTTTGGCAGACCACTTGAGGAGGCGATTAAAAAAGCGGCTGAGGTCAAGCAAATCTTGCTTCCACAGGACAGGCGTCCAAAAAGACCACAACAGGACCATCGTCCTTACAGGCCACAGGGAGGATATAGAGATAGTAAAACCTATCGTCCAGGCAGAGAATATGCTCGGCTCTCCAATTGGAAGAGTGGTCAAACCGGGAAATCTTCCAGACCAAAGGCTCAAAATTCCTCCTTTCGCCCCACCAGACAGTTCTGAAGGTGGCTTATACCAGGTTCCCCATGTAGGAGCACGCCTTTCGTTCTTCTGGAGGACCTGGAGTGTGATTCCAGATGCTTGGGTGAATTCCGTAATCACCGCAGGATATTCTCTGGAGTTCGAAGATATTTCCCCTCCACCAAGATTCATCAGAACAAGACTCCCTGTCGACAGACAAAAAAGAGAAGTCTTGACCCATTATGTTGCCAATCTTTTTCTGGAAAGGGTCATTGTTCCGGTTCCTGTGAAAGAAAGGTTCCAAGGGTTCTATTCTCCCCTGTTCTTAGTAAAGAAACCAGGAGGAAAGTGGAGACCTATTCTAGATCTACACCAGCTCAACATCTTCTTAAGGATAAGAAAGTTTCGTATGGAATCCATCCGTTCCATCATTCCAGTGATTCACCACAGAGACTGGTTAATCTCAATAGACCTAAAAGATGCCTACTTCCATGTTCCGGTCACAGAAAGACATCAGAAGTTTCTTCGATGCTGTGTAAAAGGGGAGCACTTCCAGTTTCAGGCTCTTCCCTTTGGGATAAGTACGGCCCCGAGAACCTTCTCAAAGATACTGGTCACGGTAATTGCTTTCCTGAGGAAGATGGATGTAGCCATTTACCACTACCTCGACGACATTCTGGTAGTGGCCTCAGACTTCGAGATGTTACTCCAACACAGACATCTAGTACTCGAGACTCTCTCTCGGTTTGGGTGGCTAATCAACCACGAGAAGAGTCATTTAAAACCTTCAAGGGAGCTGGTGTTCTTAGGAGCATGCTTCAATACCCTCAATGCGATGGTATCTCTCGCCCAAGAAAGAAAATTGAAGCTGCAGGATAGTATGCAGGTTTTTCTTCAGAAGGCTTCTGCTTCCGCAAGGGAGTTTATGAAACTCCTGGGTACCCTGACCTCTACTATAGACCTGGTCAGATGGGCGCATTGGAATCTTCGTCCTCTTCAACAGCATCTCCTGAAAAACTTCAAATCCAGCTCAGACGACTGGGAGAAGCAGATCCACATTCCTCTCAGCCTGAAAAGGAAGCTTCATTGGTGGATGAAAGAAGAAAACATCTCCAGAGGTTTTCCTTTGAAGGAAGTCGACTGGGTAGTCATCACGACAGATGCCAGTCAGTTCGGTTGGGGTGCTCATCTGGGAAATTCCTTTGTCCAGGCAGAATGGACTCAGAATGCTCAGCACCTGCCTTCAAATATAAGGGAATTGAGAGCAACGTTTCTGGCTCTTCTTCATTTTCGGCATCTGATCAAAAGAGCCTGGGTGAAGTTGAGAGTGGACAACAGAGCGGCTGCCGCCTATATCAACCATCAAGGAGGCACCAGGAGTGTTTCACTGATGAAAGAAGTATCAGCAATCATGACCTGGGCACAGATACATGTGGAAGGTCTACGTGCGGTCTATCTTCCAGGAAAGGAGAATGTCTTGGCGGACTTCCTCAGCAGACACCTGGTAGAAGCCACGGAATGGCACCTGTCAAGGACGGTGTTTCAGCAATTGGTCCAGAGGTGGGGTCTTCCCCAAGTGGATCTCATGGCTACAGCTCAGAACACTCAAGTTCCTTGTTTTGTTTCAAGGAGATTCCATCCGAGGGCGCTGGATCAAGATGCTCTATCAATCAAATGGCACTTTCATCTGGTATATGTCTTTCCCCCAGTTCCTCTCATTCAAGCTGTTCTGAGGAAGATTTCCAGGGAACGTTGCAGGGTGATTGCAGTGATCCCCTTCTGGCCAAGACGTCCTTGGTTTCCTCTTCTGAGGAGGTTGGCATTGGAGGATCCTTGGGAGATTCCAGTCTCGGAGAATCTGCTGACACAAGGCCCGGTGGTTCATCCAGAACCTTACAAGCTCAGGCTTCATGCTTGGCTTCTGAAAGGCAATCCCTGAAGAAACAGGGCTTATCGGAACAGGTGGTGGCTACCCTTTTATGTTCCAGGAAGATCTCCACTTCATCTACTTACCACAGAATATGGGAAGCCTTTGCGGTCTGGTTAAATTCTTCTATACAGAACATGGGTACTCCTACAGTCTCTCAAGTTTTAGGTTTTCTACAAGTGGGCCTGGAGAAGGGTCTTAGTCTTAACACCCTGAAAGTTCACTATTCAGCTATCTCGGCTCTCTCTGGCATTCGATGGGCACTTCATCCTATGGTGGTTCGTTTTTTCAAGGCCATTGTACGGATTAGACCTCCTATCAGACAACTGGCGTCTCCTTGGAATTTGCCTCTGGTACTGCAGGCCCTAACGGAGTCTCCCTTCGAACCTATTGGGAGCATACATTTGCAGATCCTTTCTCAGAAGACTCTATTATTACTGGCTCTAGTCTCTGCCAGAAGAATGTCTGACATCAGAGCTTTATCAGCCGAGGAACCTTACACTTCATTCTTTGATGATAGGGTCGTTCTCCGACCGAGGCCTGAATTTCTTCCCAAGGTTGTTACATCTTTCCATCTCAATCAGGAAATTATCTTGCCTGCCTATTTTCAGCATCCTTCTACCCCTGAGGAATCAAGGTGTCATATGCTGGATCTTCGTAGATGTTTACTGATGTATATAGAACGCTCTGCTGCTTGGAGGAAATCCTCTCAATTATTCATTATACCTTGGGGTTCTCGCAAAGGTGAAGCCGCCTCAGTCTCCACTCTTCGTTCCTGGACGGTTTCGGCTATCTCCAGGGCTTATGGAGCGTGTGGTGTTCCTGTTCCGAAAAACATCAGGGCTCATTCCACAAGATCTATCGCTACTTCATGGGCTGCAGAGTCAGGAGTTCCTGCAGAGAGCATCTGTAAGGCTGCCAATTGGTCTTCTCTAAAGACCTTTGTAAATCACTACAAAGTGGATATTGCTTCCCGCTCGGATTCGGAGTTTGGCCTGTCGGTCCTGAACTCCTTTAATCCTCATAGATCTCTATATTAAACTATTTTTGTAGCATGCATTTCCCTCCCTGTGTTGTTATTGCTTGGGGAATCCCATATGTTAAATGCTGCCATGATTAGCCAGGAATAGGGAAAATTTATTCATACTTACCGTAATTTTCTTTTCCTGGCTATTATTCATGGCAGCATTTGGTTTCCCACCCTCTATTGGATATGCTTCTTGTTACTTGACTGAGGTGTGATGGCTGATGGGGTTCCTATTATACAAGGGGAAGGTATGCTTAATTGTTTAATTGATTGTGTTTCCTGTCCGGAGGGTTAGAGGGAGGAGCTAAACCCATATGTTAAATGCTGCCATGAATAATAGCCAGGAAAAGAAAATTACGGTAAGTATGAATAAATTTTCCCTATTCTTCACTATTTCTACGGTCTTGCTTGGCAGGCTTACCTTTAAGAACTGAAACGTATGGTTTGCAATCATATCCACTAGGGGCTACTCCGGTCTAAGAAATACCCATATTAATCCTGGGATAGATCGGGATAAGTCACAATTAATAAACGCCACATTACTAATTACTAACGGTGGGGTTATGAGTCTGTTGTACAATTTTTGCGGAAACTACATAATGAGAGCTCAAAAAGAGTTACTTGTTCTGCTATTAATGCTCGCATTGGAGAGGCCTGCGTGCTCTCTCTTGTAATTCACTGAAAACAAAAACACTGATTCACAAATCACAATATAATGTTATGACCTTTTAAGATATAAGGAAAAGCAAAGGGCACATACGTTCTGTATGTTTACTCTCGATGAGCTCTAGGAACAAAAAGTGATTAGTGATTTTTGTTACGTAACAAAAGGTTTTGCTGGTTATAGGGAGGCCTGCCAGCTCTCATGTATCTTTATTTTTATGTTAACTTTCTTAAAAGCAAATAAAGATTTAACAAAAAAAAACAAAACATTCATTTTCTGTTCTTAAAAAAAAAAAAAAAAGAGCAACCTGTGCCTCTGTGTGTTCCACAGAGGTTTGCCTTCTCTGTCATTATAGGAAACCTAGCCTTTTAGCAACACTCAGACTAGCAAATGCCCAGTAAAGCTTTTTACTCAGTGGATAACTCTTTAACCAGAAAAGGAAAGACTTGAAAACTGCTGATCTTCAATGGTACAACCTTGTGATAACATAGGCTGATAGGAACATGAAAATAAGCATCTTGGAGATCTAGAGAGATCATCACATCCAATGGAGCCACCACTTTGATGTTTAAGAGACCGATTTAATCTCAAATCTCCCTATGTCTATGAATACATTTGGGTCATGGATTGTCAAAATCAGATGGCAACCTCCCAAGTCTTTTTGGGGTAAGGAAGATTTGAACTTCTGAAATAATTTGACTCAACAGAGAGGAGGCTAAAGTTTTCAGTGATACACACTCCATTGGACCTGCAGACAAAGGGGTTGGCAAAATATCCAAGTAGCTATTTCTCACAATAAATAGAACCCAGGCATCTTGAATAGACTGCTCCCAAACCTTTGCAAAAAAATGAAGCTTGCTTCATACTCCGAAGACGGATCAGAAGTCCACCGTGCTTGTCTTAGTACATGAAAGGAAGTAGTACCGTTGGATCAGTCTTTGAGGAAGACTGACCTGATTTCCATTGTAGAAAATTCTCTGCTTGTATATTTCCTTGTCTCTCTGTAAGATGCAGATTGTCTGTTGAATGCTGGGCCCTTACGGGGTTGTCTTTCGTGGCAAAAATACTTTTCTGCCTTCTTGATGCTTTCATCAAGGTGCTTCCCAAAGAGTATATCTCCATGTATTTATTGCACAGAGACTGTTCTTTGATGCCACATCAGCTCTCTATGATCTCAGCCACAGGGCCCTCCAGTCTTTCACTGATAGCGACATGAAATGGGAGATGGACCTAACTAGATCCACTGATGCTTTGGCAAAAAAATTAAAAAGCAAGCTTAATATCATTAAGGATTCCAAGAGACTGTATCTAGAGGCCCTGTCATCTTCCAGCTTTTGTAACCCAGCACTGGTGATAGAGATCAGACCTACTGACAGGGTGAAGACCTGTTCCAGCTGCAATGTATTACTTTATTACAGTCAATTGTCTTGTCCATGGGATCTCCCAAGGACCCCACATCATCAACTGGACAACCTGTACACCTAGTCAAGTCTTACAATTCCTCATATTCTTTTGGAGGAGAATCCCATTAAGAAGAGTCAAATGACCTGAAAGTGTAAAGACAAGAAAACTGAGATTGAATAAAAATTTAGATTTTCATTCTTTCATCACCAAGTATGTTTTCATGCTATTCATAAGTAATCAATTCCCCTACAGCTTCATTACGATGTTTATCAAGCTAGACTTTTGGAAGCGTAGGTCAGCAAAATGATGGCTGGAGGAGGTTTCTTCTATTGGAGATTCTTGCGGACTCCAAGATCTTCTGACTGCATGAATAAACTAATCCACCCACTTTGACCCAGATACTCTAAGGGAGAAGAAAGGTTCTCATCTATTTTGTGATCCTGGTCACTTTCAGGAACAGAAAATTTCTCTTCAGCACCAGATAAAAAGCCCCAATCTGATACATCAGAGGGCCTGGGCTTGTTGCATGCATTGCCAGCTTCTTATTCTTTGTGATGTAGAGTACTAGGTGTACACATAGAAGCTCAAATACAGGAACATAGAAGCTTTACTCCAAAGTCTTGTGGTTGCATGCCTCACAATATACAGAAATCTCCCTTCTTTTGCATGAATAGCTAAGATCCACATTCAGGGTTGGGGACAGGGAAAAATAAAAAAAGGGAAGAATAAAAAAGGGAAGACGGGAAGGATGGTTTCCTTTAAATTACCTGTTTAATAAACACACACCTATACTTGCATTTTCTCAGTATAGTCAGAGAGAAAAGAAATGTGGCTGTATTTTGCAATTAAATATCAGTAGATCCCAAAGGCATACATAGCCTATCCTGGATATTGGAACTAGAAGAACAATACATTTTATAAATGGAATTATAGCCATATGTCTGATTTATCTGTAAACATACAGCGAAACACATGTATCCCTTAAATTAGTTTTATTTTATATACACATGATGCACACTAGAAATCTGCAGTTATATCAACAGTATCTTCAATGAAAGATTACATAACTGATGTACAAGAGGCGATAATCTATCAATACTTCCAATGCCAGAAGAGCCTGCTTTTTGAAATTTTCACCTGTTGGCCACTAAAAGTGTTAAACGAAACAGCCAACGGATAATCCTTATTTGCTCTGCATTAAGATGGATACGGGTATGACAAAATAGAAAACAAAATAGCAAATGTCAATATACTAAACAATAAAATGTACAGAATTTAAGATAGTGGTATTTTTTGCTTTTCATTTAGGGACACATTAAGACAAACACTTTGAGCATAATGTAATTAACATGTTTTTCGACACTGTAACAATACAAGATTCTGCTGCTTGGAGAAGAGTTTTCCTGTAGCACTTGCTCTTAAAAGTACCAATACTGACACAACAGGAAGCAAAAAGTGTAACGGAAAATGTGCTCCCCTAAAATCACCGTAACGAATCTTATCCAACTATCCATAAACTTGTGTGAAAATTAAATTCTGCCTAATCAAAAGGTAGGAGCATTTCATTTTAGAAAAAGGGAGAAAAAAACAACACCTTATGTTTAAAGTGCTCAGGCTTCTTTTCCACGGTTATAACAATCATGTAACACCAGTTACAACATTACACAACCGGTATATTTGATTATAGAGTCATTTTGTCTGAATTCAGGGGTCAGCTCACAGGATGATAAGCTTTTGCAATAACTAAATCTATGCCGAAAAGATTGAAGTGTGCACGCAAAGAATATTGGGCCTATGTATAAAGAGTAAATCAGTGGAACAATCACCATAGAAACTAGGGTGTTCCTTTAGATTTATCCATTTTTTTAAAAATGCATTAGCCCCATATTTTAAAACACAGGCCTAAATGATCAGTTTGTGTGTGAAAACCAGTGTCTATAAACTACAGGATTTCAGCCTTTGAACTTCCTGTAAACTGCGGGGCCAGGTTTCTATAAATTACACACAACAAAAAATAAAAATGAACACTGGTCTAATAACCGAATGTAAAACTGTACATCTTAGAACGTAAACACCTGCAGAAGCTGCAAATGTTTTTTTGGGAACACATACACATGTAGTAGCAGATACTTCCTTGGGTATAATGGGTTAAAACCATCAGTTTCCACTTGGCATTTACTGCACTGTAATCGTGGCTTAGCCTTTAATACATCTGTAGAGTTCTTGAGTTGGGCAGTGTTGCTGCAGTTGCAGAACAAGTGCAGATGAATCCAAATAAAACCTATCATCTGATTGTACAAAAGGCCTCTTTGGGTACTTCTATATACAATAGTGTTTTGTTTTTAAAGTGCTAAAATTGGTCAAGCTCCTTGCTCTGATCAGTCTATTGCTTTAAAAGATCTTTGAGCACTGCTCCGGCACTCGATTCTGATGACACAGGCAGAGGGGTGAAAGTGGGTAGGGCATCAGATATTGGCTTCATGAGTAGGTGTCCCGATGCGCTTGAGCCCAAGGAGGAGGTTGAGATGAGGGGTACGGCAGCTGAACGGGGGGCCAGGAAAGGGTTGGAATCTGCTCTTCTGCTTGACCCAGCCATGGCTGTCCCTGCAAAATACAAAGCACTTGTTTGAAAGATGGGACAAACAAACATGTCTTGGTTTTAAAGCATTCAGTCCTACAAAATGGCAAATATTTAGACATTAAACTTTGAGACTTTAACCCATTGGGTGTTTTGTAAGGAGGGTGTACAAAGCAGTAAAATAAAACACATGGCAGAGATTCCTTTAACCCCTTAAGGACCAAACATCTGGAATAAAAGGGAATCATGACATGTCACACATGTCATGTGTCCTTAAGGGGTTAAAGGTTTGAAGCTAATCTTTGAATTGAGGAGCCTATAGAGTTACACTAAAATGTGTTATCAGATTACAACTTCCAAGTAGAAGAAATACAAGTGTATTCTCTCATTTAACACTGCATTGCAACAAAAAGATAAGCTTTTAAGTCAGGAACTCAAAAATCTGATGCGTTAACAGCCAAAATATTGGCTAAGTATCATAGGAGGTGTACTATTAAAATCACTTGCCTCATTTGTGTCCATGCAGGAGGCTGATCGGACCTCCTATCCACCCACGTGCATACATGCTAGTTGATATGTCCACACTTTCTTCCCATACAGCATCACCAGTGGCCATATATCTTGTCCCACCACCTCACCTACGTGCTTGTAAAAATGCTTTATGGATTGGATATCCTACCAAACAATTTTTGTGTGTTTTATGCACCATTTAGTGTATGTGTATATATATATATATATATATATATATATATATATATATATATATATAGCAATTTACTATATTTAACTGTACTCTGATTTAATTGATTATATAAATTTATACATATATGCATTTTTTGTAATTTTTTTTTGACTAAGAACCTCTTGAAAAATAAAAGGTGCATATCAAGCACATTGACATTCTGGCTTGGGAGACACGGGGGAAGAGACACAGAAGGGAGCGGGACACGGGGGAAGAGACACGGAAGGGAGCAGGACACGGGGAAGAGACACGGAAGGGAGCGAGACATGGGGAAGACACATGGGGGAAGAGACACGGAAAGGGAGCGAGACATGGGGGAAGAGACACGGAAGGGAGCGAGACATGGGGGAAGAGACACGGAAGGGAGCGAGACATGGGGGAAGAGACACGGAAGGGAGATTTAGACATGGGGGAAGAGACACGGAAGTGAGCGAGACATGGGGGAAGAGACACGGAAGGGAGCGAGACATGGGGGAAAAGACACGGAAGGGAGCGAGACATGGGGGAAGAGACACGGAAGGGAGCGAGACATGGGGGAAGAGACACGGAAGGGAGCGAGACATGGGGGAAGAGACACGGAAGGGAGCGAGACTTGGGGGAAGAGACACAGAAGGGAGCGAGACTTGGGGGAAGAGACACAGAAGGGAGCGAGACATGGGGGAAGAGACACAGAAGGGAGCGAGACATGGAAGGGAGCGAGACATGGAGGAAGAGACATGAAAGGGAGCGAGACATGGGGGAGAGATATGGAAGGGAATGAGACATGTAGGAAGAGATATGGAAGGGAGGGAGACATGGAGGGAGGGTGACATGGAGGAAGAGATATGGAAGGGAGGGAGACATGGAGGGAGGGTGACATGGAGGAAGAGATATGGAAGGGAGGGAGACATGGAG
>OW240924.1:31592959-31603080 GCA_933207985.1 Pelobates cultripes | reverse complement strand
TGGGGGGTGCTGTGTGTGTCTGGGGGATGCTGTGTGTGTATGGGGGGTGCTGTGTGTGTCTGGGGGGTGCTGTGTGTGTCTGGGGGATGCTGTGTCTGGGGGTGCTGTGTGTGTCTGGGGGATGCTGTGTCTGGGGGTGCTGTGTCTGGGGGTGCTGTGTGTGTCTGGGGGATGCTGTGTCTGGGGGTGCTGTGTGTGTCTGGGGGCTGTGTATGGGGGGTGCTGTGTGTGTGAGTGAATGTATTTTTTATGTAAATTTAAATATTTTTTTTTTACTAATAAAAATAAAAAAAATTATTCCCCCCCCCCCTCCCTTCTTACCTTTATCCTGGGAGGGGGAGGAGGAGATCCGTTATGCCTGGGGAGGTGGGAGCCATGCTGCCTTCCCTGGTGGTCCAGTGGTGAGAGTGAACTCTAACCTGGAGGTTAGAGTTCACTCTCGCGAGATCTGAGCGTTGCCACAGCAACGCTCAGAATCCCGCGAGAGGACCGGCGGAGCTGCTTGTAAGAGCTCCGCTGGGTCCTCTCTCCTCCCTCACCCAGCCGGCGGCCGCATCTCCCTGTCTGTGGGCCGGTGAGGGAGATCTTTGATCTCCCCACCGGCCCATGGAGGCACACAGCGGGGCCGGCGCTCGGGTAGCGCTGGCCCTGCAGGGGCCGTCCGGGGAGATCCTGTGATCTCCCTGCCGGCCTCGGCCCCACGGCCATCGCGGCCCACCGGGCATTTGCCCGGTATGCCCGATGGCCAGTCCGGGCCTGAACGATACAGTATATTAATGGACACTAACCAGTTTGTATCTGCTGTAGTCGGTGCATGTGTCCGGTGGAGAACCCAGCCTGCAGAGATCAGCCATTCACCATAGTCCATAGACACATGGATCTTATCTCCAGTCGCAGTGTGCCCACAGACATCTTCCAGATGCAAGCCACGACACGCTATCCTGGAGCCTATTATATCTTCCAGATCAAGTCAGGAAATGATGGTAGAGAGTTCTATATGAGGGTAAGTGTTTCAAATGTATTCTACCACCATTATGTTTTACGATTTTATTGTCTAATGAAGTGGGTTAACCTGACGTGGCCTTGCATCAGCTGCCCAGGTGATGTAGCGTCCTACAGGATCTCTTAAGGTTCCATTAGATAATATTTCTATACATTTTGACCACTACCAATAAGAAAAGTTGGACCACAAACCTTTAAATAGTAAGGATCGCTAGGCAACCGCTTCTTTTTGGAGGTGCTTATATCTCATTAATTTGAAAGTTTTGAAGATGCCAAAATCAGCTCGCTGATTCCCTTTCCCAAACTAACCTGGACACATCCTGAGTGGTATCTTCTTCTTCTATCAATTCTTTTGTGAATTACAATTATTTTACTGCAAATGGAGTCAAGCCGATTTATCATATACAGTGGGACATATCCAGAACCTTACATTCTAGAGTGGGGGCATACAAAGCATTGAGAGAGCCCTTCTGAAAAAAAATCAGTAGGGGCCAAGTGGACAGCTATAAATAGCGTCCCACTTATAAGTCGGAGCATTGCTAAATTCCAAACATATATTGCTTTTGATCCCAAAGCAGAAAATTCTGAACCCCTCCACCTTATCATCTTATAATGCTGAGGGAGGGGAGCACAGTGAATGCTAGTGTGTTCTCAGGTGGTACAGTACGTTCCAAAATGAAGGAGACATGGTGCAATGGGTGCCAGAGAATTGAGAAAGAGAGTGCTAAGGAATGAGGCATGGTGGCTCATCAGGCAGTTTGGCACAATGAGTGATAATGGAAGGAGGCATAAAGAGCGCTGTGAGATGGCTGCTAAGATAGGGAGAACATGCTGTCTTACAGGGGGACTGGGGATGGGGGAGGGAGGGTTAGAGGAGAAAAGGTGCCTCTGGAGGGGAAATAAAGACAATGAAGAGGGACCTATATGAGTTGAGAAGTTTTCCTTACCTGTTTCCATAAAGTCAAGAAAGACTAGGCTGGCTAATGCAGTTTGAGCTGTGGTATCGTGACTGTGGAGAGGTCTTGAGGATCACCTGGGGGGGTTTTCAATAAGTAGTTATAGTGTAATTTCCAGTAGGCTTAGGAAGGTCTTGATGTGGTGGAAGTGAGTTAACGTGTGCAGCCCAACAGTAAAATATATAAATATCATACTATGCCCATGAGTAGATCTACCGGTAAATTGAATTTGTGCACTATTGAAGTCCACACTTTACAGGATCAGATCTGGGGCTCAGCCCCTAAAGCTCCACCCTAGCAACATTAATAGATAGAACCCTGCTAACAAGCTTACAATCCAGAAACTGTGGAATACAGATCAGAACACAAATCATACAAAGGGTAACTCTTACTCATAAAATTCAAATCTAGGGGACAGATAGGACACATACTTTACATAGAGGCTAGAGCCCCACTCTCAAGCTTACAGTCTACCAGTAGTGTGGGACTGGTGAAACACACAGCATTCACATTTAGAACTTACACCTCATAAGCTTACAATCTAGAAGGGTTAATGGGGAATTGAAACAAAACACACTGAGAGAACCTGGCTTGCAGGAATAGGAATGGGAGACAGGTGAAACATAAGATACCGAAACATCCTCTTCGCAAGCATGTATTTTAGGTCCAAAATGTACAGAGGGGGCCCTGTAAACAAGCCTTTAAGACAGAAAGAAGTAGCCCTGGTTCATTCATTTGTTTAATTGCTTAGAGATCAGATAACTGGTCAGTTGTAAGCATAAATGTAGTTATATAGGGGACAAATGTAATTATAAATTGCCATTGATTATTGTTGCTGGAATTGAACATTTGATCCTTGTGATTCTATTTAGCCAACAGGGGGAGCTTGTATGGTAGGGAATCCAGCAATGTTCTAATGAACTAGAACTCAATTCTTATTCTGTAGAGAATCAGGTGGACAAAAAAAACCACATATCTAAAGTATACATTGTGCGTTTTTTACACAAACCGGAAAATTTTACAAAGTAATGAAGATAATACATGTTCTTGCTGATGTGAAAATAGGTTGATTTTTATGGTTTGGTAAATAAAAGTTTTAATTATTCCCTTCTTTTGAAATATAAAAAAGATGAAAGATGCATCCTGGTAGCCACCTTCAAAACTATTTAAACACAAAGCAATCTTAATAGAGAGCATCAAATATGTCAAAGGACATGTGACCATAAAATTCTTGGAAAACTACATTTTATCTAGGGCCAACTCTATCACAGGTGTTGAAGTTTAACACGTATCACCGTCACTCAAACCCCTACTTTCACTTACAAATTCATTCAAATATGCAGAGTGGTCTTAACGCATGGGCACGCTGGGCAGGTATCTGGAGGCTTCCCCCACCCCCCCCCACATCCCTCCACAAATGTAGGCTTGCCAACTTTTCAGTATATTATTCCAGGAGATTTATTCAGAACCCTTAAACCCTGTTCATCAAAATGTCTAGGTGGACTAATCACCTCAGTATTGACATTCTGAAGTCCATAGACTTCAAGCCAGTTATGAAGCAATTTTCTTCAAAGACATTTTGCAAACGTTTGTATTGAACACGTGATTAATAATAAATAATTCATAGTAATTTCGTACTGTGCCGTCTCCATCTGTATGATTTGTAGAATACAATTTTTATGTTGAATTTCTTCTTTTTCAACTTCAAGGCTCGTTATATTGTCCAAACGTTTGTGTGATTTAATCTCTGCTGTTCAGCATGTTTCGTTTTTTTTTGTTTTTTTAATGCTTTATTTTTGCTGTGAATGAAATAACAGGAGCATGCTTGCAATGCCACAACAGCAGTGACAGGCAATTTGAAAACAAGTATTAGTTTACATTTGCATGGCATTCAGAGAAAAGCACAATTTTATAAAGTTTATAACTCAAGCTAAATACAAGCTGACTATGTATGTCTATTATGGTGGTTCGCGTTGGGATCATCAGACTTGAGACATTAAACATACAGTGATTCTTAAGTGTATAAGAGCTGGACTTCTCTGCTTAAGTTGCTTAAACTGGACTTTATCAAGAATATAAGACATAATATTGAAGGAGTAGTTAAAGACTTATGAGGCATAAATAGCCCCTGCTGCCTTAATTCGAGATGTATTGCCCTGCAGGAAATCATAAGCGATAAACAACAAGATATGCATGGGGGGCACAGTGTCAATAGTGTTGCTCATGGTATAAAATTAAGCATTACTTGTGGTACTGTATCCTATCCGTTAGTATGTGCTTTCATATGCTACTTAGTACTAATGTAAGAGAGAATGATTAAGCACTGAAAAACATGTTATGCTTCATGGAAAAAGCAAACTTATAACGTGGGAACACCCCGAGACCCCAATGACAGGCGTTTGAGTTCCAATGCCCCTCTCAGGGCTATGATGCAGGTTTCTGCTTGCACAGTGTGGCCATTGATGTTACTCAAAGTCATTTTTACTCAATGTCCGCACCGTGAAGGCTGAGGGCTGGGAAATCCCCACGGGCACGGGGGGGAGGGCAGGGCCCAGTTTACCCAAATGAGGGAATGCCGCTGGATACTGTCGGGCAGGATAGCAGGGTAGCGTCTGTCCACCCCACTCACCGATTGAGTAGGCCTCATCCCGTAGGAACGACATATATCTCTCCAAGGGACTGAAACAAGAATCGCGAGCCTCTCCGAGGGTCCAGTGCTTTCTCGTGCGCTGGCCCACCGCTTTTGGTCATCTGGTAGGGTCCCTTTTTTGAGCTTAAAAGACAGAGTTGTTGGAGCCATTGTTTCATGCGACCAGCCAGCATGGCAGTCGGGCCCCGTCCCCGTTCAGCATGTTTTTAATGTTCAAACACTGATTTGTTGGAGGTGCCAATAAATATAAGCTTAATTTTATAGATAATTTACATTTTCATTTCTGTAAGGGATTGTAAACAGGGCCCCGGTGCATGGATTTGCCCAGGGGCCTATAATGCTGTTAAGACAACCTTTAAGATATGTATTTTTTTATTTAGTATTTTTGCAGTGCATAATAATATTACAAACATGCTTGCGGTACCCCAACGGCAATCCTCACGTATATAATCACGCTGTACATTTGGGATAATACATGCTCAATTTTATATTTTAGACACGCTAATGATATGGAACATGCTAGGCACATAGGAACTATAGTAACCTAGGTTTTACGTAGGTCTTAGGTACCATGCAGTACAGTAGGTTATATGGGAGGCACAGTGTTTAAAGCTTATAACATGAACAAATGACAGGATAAGTCCTGTAGGAGGCCGCAAACCAGTCAGAGGGGAATCTTGTTAGCTGTGAAGCTATTCATTGACTTTAAGAAAGGGGTAAGAAGTCACCAGAGTCACCGGCGTACCTACCACGGTGGCAGGGGTCGCAGCTGCGACCATGCCCGCCACTCCAGAGGACCCAACCGCCCTGTGGACCCCTGTGACGGGTATCCACCGCAATCATCTTCTGCGGCCCCGGCCCCCGCCGTCCAAGGGGTCCATCGGGTGGCCCATGCTGTCAGGGCCACCCGATGGAGATAGATTGTAAGGGGGCCCTGTCAGCGCTGGGAGATTTAACAGCGCGAACTTGCCCCCTGTGATGACATCACACGCTGGGAGGAAGTGACCGCGCGGGAGGAAGCAGAGGGAGTCAGAGTGGGAACTCTGACTCCCATCAACCTGAGCCTCCACTGGACCCCAGGGAATGTCACCCCCTGCATCTTAAAGGTAGGAAACAGGAGGGTGACTTAAACATTTTGTGTGTGTGTTTGTATGTATGTGTGTCTGTATGTATGTGTATGTCTTTGTATGTGTGTCTGCCTGTATGTGTGTGTGCTTGTCTGTTTGTATGTATGTATGTGCGTCTTGTGTGTGTGTGCCTGTCTGTCTGTGTGTGTCTGTCTGTGTGTCTTTCTGCCTGTGTGTATGTGTGCCTGTCTGTTTTTATATGTATGTGTCTTTGTATGTATGTGTCTTGTGTGTGTCTGTATGTGTGCCTGTCTGTTTGTATGTATGTGTCTGTGTGCCTGTATGCGTGCCTGTCTGTTTGTATGTATGTGTCTGTGTGTATGTGTCTATGTGTGCGTGTGTGTCTCTATGTATGTGTGTGTGTCTGTCTGGGGGGGGAATAGGGACGGGGAGGCCCACGGATCATTTTTGCACCGGGGCCCCATGGTTTGTGTGTACGCCATTGACCAGAGTAGTTGGATGTGGCCCATATTCCCTCAGAGGGTAAGGTGAATGGCCATGAAACCCTTCAGGCCCAGCTTAACCTATGCCAGCCAGAGGATAAACAGAGTCCCGTAACCAGGATGAGTGCTGCAGGCTTTACCAACTTACAAAGGATCCGCAAATCAGGCCTCTTGACATAATCAGGGTTCGCCTTGGTACCTCAGTGAGAGTATGCGTTCTGGCATGATCCTGCTGCCATTGTTGCTGTCCGGCTGCTTGTCGTGTGAGCAAGAACTTGTGAGGGATCCCAATCTTAGCCCCACATGGTCGAGTAGATTTTCGTGCATGCGGGAAATGTCGCTGCCTCCGGCGCCATTTGCTAGCACTCTTCGGTCTGGGGATAGCTTGCTAGTGTTGGGAGCCAGGAGATGGCACCTCGGGTAAGCACTCATCTGCTGTGTGTGTCTCAGCCTGCTTCAGCCTGTGTGCTAATTTCTTCCAGAAGGCTTCGAAGGTGCATTCCAGCCATGCCAGGATATCGGGATCTCCCTCACAGTGGCTTGATGTGTACGTGGTGTCTGCCGTTGTGCTCAGCTGTGGTACTGCGGGTTGTCTGTGTGGGCTTGTCTCTTGCCTCCTGTATAGCCGGATTACCTCCCAGGGATGGACCGGGATCACCTCCGTGTTCTGGGGGGAAGGGGAGTATCGTGCCTGTGGGTCCGCCGATGAAAGGACGGGGAAAGCGGCCGTCTCTCTCCAGTTCCATCACCCACAGGCCACGATCAGACACCTTGGGCTCCTGTGCACCAATTTACTCGAGAGAGGTATCATGAGATTCGCCAGGGCACTCTGAGCACGGGTAAGAGCTTGTATTGGCAATTATTGGCGATTAATCGGCTTTAGCTGTGGGAGTCCAGTGAACACGCATCTAGTCAGCAAGCTGGTAAGGCTCCACCCCTGTATTACTGTTTTTAAAATGGAAAAAAACAAACTTGTATTTTGAGGAAGTTGGCGATTCTACAATCCTGGCTATTTTGGCCTAAATTGGGTGGGGTGTGTGGGTTCTCATTATTGATAAATATTTTCTTCCCACCCATTCAGGTAGAATATAGAAACCTATGAACATCTTGATGAAATGCAAATCACATGAGCCCTGAACAGTTAAAAACTGGCATTTGAATTTCTCTCTTAAAAGGACACTATAGGCACCCAGACCACTTTAGCTCATTGAAGCCTCTAGTGCTTGTCTACCAGGCAGCCATTGGGAACGCTTCCTGGATCGAAATGGACCTTTGGTCCGATAACTGTTGCTGGATGTCCTCACGATCTGCATGTGGACATCCAGAGCCAGATTTTTCCCCATCTGAAAGCCTTGATTAAATGCTTTCCTATGGGCAGGCACACTATTAGCACACTAATGAGGGCTCCACTCCCTGGTTGCATAATTGTACACTTAAAATGTCAACGTTAAATGTATTATATTTATTTATTTAAGTTGAACAGATTTTAATTTTTTTTCTCAGCAATATAGTGAATTCTCATTAAATATATATGTATATTTTACCTTAATTTTTCTTTCTGATTTCTTACATACAGCAAACAGGACCCATCAGCGCTACCCTAGTGATGACACGACCCATTAAAGGTCCTCGGGATGTTGTTCTCGACCTCGAGATGGTAACTGTGAATACTGTGGTAAACTTCCGCGGCAGCTCTGTCATCCGACTGAGGATATTTATTTCACCCTATGCATTCTGAGTCCTGGGAATATTGCTGATATCTTTAACAATACCGTTCCTTTCCTGATGTGCAGTCAGTGTCACAAAATATGATATGATTGCTGCTTTCTAAGGGAAGTACCACTGATTAGGAATTTATATATATATCTATATATATAGGTCTTCTTTGGTCGGAATCATCAGTTATTCTCCTAAACCAAGCACGACACGAACAGCTGTATCCAGCCCAGAGTGCATGTTGCCAGGATTCATGAATGGTCTGCAGGGGTAGGCAACCTTTGGCACTCCAGATGTTGTGGACTTCACCCCCCATAATGCTCTTACACTCATAATGCTGGCAAAGCATCATGGGATGTGAAGTCCAAAACATCTGAAGGTTGCCTATGCCTGGTCTAGGGTCAGCTATTAAATGGCTGACCCATGGAGCAACGGTAAGGCAGGGTGCAGTAAAAATGGGATTTAGTCATGTCTTCTTTACACATTTATATACTCAGATGCAAAAGTAAACATAATATTAATTCACTTTTAATATTGAAAATATTTTCTTCATTGCTGGTACTTCTCTTTTCAACTAGCTTATAATTTTACCAAAACTAAGAGGGTACTCTAAGCACTATAACCTCTACAGCCTGTTGTAGTAGTTATGGTGCTAGCAGGCTACAACCATCGTCCTCTGGTTCTGCATCAAATCGTTTTTCCATGGTTTGACATAAACCAAGAATCCCCCTGCCACCCATGTCCTGTCTCTGGCTGTATTGCTAATACAGAATGTACTGCACTAGCAATTTCTATTTCATCCATTCTGAGATGGCATTGATTGGCTGAGATGATGTGCTGATACGCAGCCAATCCCCCAACTTGATTATTTTGGCCTGAAATTTGAGGTTCCCTTTGTTAAATCTCTCTAATTTCCAGTTTAGTGAATAAATCCAACTTATTTAGCTGGCAACCAACTTTCTAAAATGTAAAGAAAAAAAGTCTATACAGTTATAAACTCTCACAAGGTTATTTATTTAAGCGCAAAGTTCACATTTTAGGCCACAAATTGCCAAAATTGAAATATTCTCCAAGTCCACCGTGTTTTTACTTTGCCTATTTTGGCCTCCATTTTGAATTTATTTCGAATTCCTGCCAATTCACACTGTAGTGAATAACCCTTGTTTAACTAATTCCATAATAGGTATTATGCCACAGTGAGTATAATTGAATATATCTACAGCCTGCTTCCAGTTTCCCTTTGAGGCAACAGGATTCAACATTTGCTTTTATCAAAGAAGCTAAAGTTACAATTAAAGTTTTACGGCAGTATAATAATTGAAATCCTCTGAAGCCCAGCGAGGCGTGTGGCCCATCGCAAAGCTTTGTTTTTGAAAATGATTTTTTTTTTGTTTTAAAAATGTCGCACATAAAAAGGAGAGGTTACTGTGCCTTTGATGTAAACCATGTGTAATGCCTTGCTTTTGTGATTTTATTTTTTAATGTGTTCTGCTTTCCCAGAGATCTGAGCGAGAGCCAAGCACAGTGCTTTTCATTATCTGCATTGACTATTGCATCAGGAAAGGAATATTGTAAATTTAAAGCAATATACTTTGTTATTGTTTTGTTTATTTCGTAAAAAAAAAAAAATCAAATTCATGTTTTTAATGTTTTCATTGAGATTTGCAATAAACAAGACTTTTTTTGGACCAATAATCCTAATTAATATTATTATTAATTTTACAAATAATAATGCAAGTTAGAATGTCTGCATTTTGGCGCATTTGAGCCAGAATGAAACTCACCATTATGTGAATGCTAATGAAGACAGGGCAGGAACGTTTAACCCCATAAGGATACAGCTTCTAAAGTAAAAGGCCAACATGACGGAAAATTTCCGTCATGTGTCCTTAACGGGATTATAAAAGTTAGGTCTTTAGATGAAATCTGAGTATCTTTCTTCATTTGAGCTATTATATTTAAAGGAACACTCCAAGCAACTGTAATGCAGTGGTTATGGTGCTAGGTGTGCCATGCCCCCATGTTAGTAAACAGTTTAGTAACAGTTTGACTTCTTACTGGGATCTGATGGGTGCCACTACCTGCCTCCTCTCACCCTCCAAGAGAGCCAGAAGGCTCAATCTACCACTGACAGCATTATAGAAAAGATGACCCCTTGACCCATGAAGAGATGACATGTGACTGCATCCAATGCATTCTATTCTGACGTTTAATTTTGTAACCCTAA
>OW240924.1:31565618-31592859 GCA_933207985.1 Pelobates cultripes | reverse complement strand
ATTAATCTGTTTATATGAATATGAAATAAATTCCTTGAATATTCTGTTTATATAAAGACTGCTGGCACAGTACTGCAGGAGTGAGGTAATGGGCAGGAATTGCACAGGGCCTTGGCTATCCCAGCACTATGTTGGTTTGTCTCTGGCTTTTGGCCCACAATCTTAACACTTTCCTTGCTTGGGCAGGCCCACTGAGATGCTTTCTGGAAGACTGTAGTATCTGGCCTGGCCAAGCTGCCGACTACGGTTATGGGCATTTAAAGTTTACGTGGCCGGAGGGGTAAGGTGGGATTGGTCCCTTGACACTTATCACCTCTGCCGATTGTCATTGGCCCCTATACAGTCACAGGGAATACAGCCCGCATCTCGTAAACATGGATATATTTCTGTGGCTGCTTCCTTGCACTGCTCAGGTCATATTGAAGAAGGTTACAGAGTCAAACTGCATGAATCCAGAAGCCTACATCTCTCAAAGCCATATATCATCTACGGGAGTGGTTTGGGAGTGGGGGGTGGCGGGGGGGCATGAGGACTGGTTTGGGAAACACTGACCTACAGTGTGTTACCAGTACTGACCACACAAAGATCTATTTTGTAATAAAATAAAAAATGTTTGTATTTGCCTGTATGCCAAACATTTCTAGCCCCCCCCAGTTTGGCATGTTTGTTTCATATTTCGTGTAATATTTTATGATTTGTCTTCTTCTATGGAATGTTGTCCTCTAGTCCAACAACAATGCAAAAGCTGTTGGTGCTTCGCAATCAGTAATAATTTATTAAAGTTGCCTTTTCAGAAACGGAGTGTTCTAAAGTTCCACTGCCCCCTAGAGGACATTTCTCTAATCACCATCAAATATGGTTTTACGTCGCTCATGCTCATCAAAAAAGAAAAATATATAGTTGCTGTAGTTGAAAAATATATGCCGAGCCAGATACACAACCTTTAACTTCCTTTTAATTAACTCTGACTTATATTGCTGTCTTCTTTCTTTATTTTATATGTTAAGAGTAACAAAGTATTTCAGAAATAAATATGAAATATTAACTTACTGTGCTTCCATTCCCAGATATAGACGAATGCCGTTTTGGGTATTGCCAGCAGCTCTGTGCCAATGTTCCCGGATCCTATTCCTGCACGTGCAATCCGGGTTTTATCCTTAACGAAGATGGGCGGTCCTGCCAAGGTATGCGTGCATAGTGCAGGCACAGAGAGCGCAGGATAAGGGACCTGCGCTCTCACATTTTAATACATATTAAAGATATCGTTAAATGCTAAAAAATATATGAGCACTTTGCTCCTGTGGAAAATCAAATAGTTAATTAGTTCTTTATTTTCGTAAGGCCCTAGTGAATACAAGTGTGATTTCATGATTACTTTGTACCCAGTTTGCAACAACCTCTCGGAGTTATTATAAAAGTGTGTATTGCTATAAATTCACAATGAATTCCTGACAATTTACACTTTAGTGAAAACCTTCAGGTTTATTTAGTAAAATGAGTATACCCTCAATCTGGATAGCAAATAGATTCAGTCACATCCAGGGGTATTCAGACAACTAAATTGTCTAAAACTAGACATTGTCTGAAACCAGACATTGGGTGAGATTTATCAAAGTATGCTATTCTTAAAAGTGATAAAGTACTAAAAGTGGAGCAATCACCATGGAAACCAATGGGACCAGCAGGCACTTTCCATTGATGACCCTCTCCCTTTACATTTTGCACCACTTGTTAGAAAAGAACATTTAAATCTCCCATTGTTCCCCAGATTTATTAACGTCTGTATGTTGCAATACTGCAGCTGGTAACTAATACGGAATACGCAACCGAATGCTCACATACAGTGATAAATAAATAGAGCTGGGAGCTGTCTGCTCATAAATTCAGTCCAACTTTGCAAATTTGGACCAATTTTTCAGGCAGACAATATCCGATTACAATAGAAGCTATCATTGTCAATATTGTTATAGCTGAGGGAGAAATAATTAATGGAACATTTCATAAATAAAGCACTTCAGCCTGCTGGTCTGTCTTATTTGTGACAGTTTATAAAAGTTTTTTTAATAGAGATAGACACTCTTCTAATTTGGCTATCAATAAGTCAGTGAGGGAGGTTTTCTTGTGCTTCTGAGCTCCAAAGAGCTATAGCTGGGGGGAGAGGTGGAGGCGATCCAATATACCCAATATACGACTTTATAAATATATTGTACATTTATAAATATCTTTATGCTCCTCACCCACAAATTAGAGGCCTAGGGGGATTATATAGACAATCACGATACCTGAAAGGGCCATTAGGAAAAGGCAGGGCAAATAATTTTTTTCCTTCAGGTAGCCCTCCATTTTTTTTTAAAGGCTAGAGGATCTGTATAACATTAATTTTAAGAAAGCTTTTTTTTTTATTATTTCTACAGGAATTGTGTCACTTTTAGAATTGTGCAATTTCTAATTGCTGTTGCTCAGATTACCTTACCTGTCGCCACTTAATAGTTAATTCCATTCTCTATTTTTGGTTCATATCAGTACAGTCATGTCTCTGACTGCCTCTCTTCGATTTCCAAATGGATGGCTGCTCACTTCCTTAAACTCAACCTGTCCAAAACAGAACTTCTGGTCTTTCCTCCCTCAAGTGTTACTACTCTTGTGTCTGTCTCCCTCCAAGTCACTGGCGCTACCATCACCTCTACCTCGCAGGCTCGCTGCCTGGGTGTTCTTTTCGACTCCAACCTCTCCTTCACCCCTCATGTCCAATCAATCGTCAAATCCTGTCGCTTCCATCTCAAAAACATAGCGCGCATCCACCCCTATTTAACCTCGGATGCGACTAAAGTGCTGGTCCATGCTCTTGTTCTCTCTCACCTGGACTACTGCAATACTCTTCTCAGTGGTCTTACGTGTTCCCAGATTGCACCGCGGCAATCTATAATGAATGCGGCAGCGAGGCTCATTTTCCTGTCCTCCCGCACCTCTCACGCCTCCCCGCTCTGTCAGTCCCTACATTGGCTTCCAGTTTGATATAGGGCTCAATTTAAAATTCTGGTGCTTGCTTACAAGTCCCTACATAATGCTGCTCCATAAGTATGTCCCGTCGAGGCCCCTACGCTCTGCCAAAGACCTACGTATATCCTCTGTTCGTACTCCCACTTCTAATGCTCGCCTCCAAGACTTTTCCAGGGCTGCACCTCTTCTGTGGAACTCCCTTCCCTTCTCTGTAAGACTTTCACCCAGTGTCCACTCCTTCAAAAAATCATTGAAAACTCACTTCTTCAAGAAAGCATATCAATTAAACTGTTAGCGCAGGTTTTCATCCCTCACCCTCCATGACTCCTCTCCTGCAACTATCAAAAATTACCAACTAAGCCCTCAATTAATAATTTTCTTACAACCTACTTTGTACCCATACTTTTACCCCCTGTGTCACTATACACAACTCCCTCTAGCATGTAAGCTCATGGAGCAGGCCCTCCACCCCTCTGTTCCTGTACGTCCAGTTGTCTGGTTACAATTACATGTATGTACAGCGCTACGGAATTTGATGGCGCTATATAAATAATAAAATAATAAGAATATATTTTTATACATCCAAATTTCTTAAGCATAGTAGGAGGACACAAAATGTCACAAATGAGAAGGTGGCTGGGCAGTAACAGTGACAAGAAGTGTGTCAATAATGTACAGCTATTGTATGCCATATGGTGTAAAAGTGCTCTAGACCGCGTGTGTCTGTGTGTGTGTGTCTCTCTCTCTTTTGGATGATTTTTCCATGTATCTTGAGAAGTTCCAGAAAAGAATACGGGTAACAGGACAAGGGTCCCAAATCAGGATTGTATCACTAGATCTGGAGCAGTTGGGACGTTTGAGAATGTTCGTTTATTTGAATGTCCACTGGATTTGAAGATCCAAACCTTTAAATGTTTCCAGAAATGAAGGGTTTTAGACAGTAGTTATTAATCACCATTTTAAAACCGTAGATATATGTAAGGAAGGAATGTGGTTGAGATTGGAAGTCTCAAAATATGGAGTAGATAGTGAGGATAGAGATACCACTCTTACTCGAAATAACAGGGCTCCCACTAAAAAAAAAAAACAAGATGCAGAATGAAAATAGAGTATTAGATGGAATCTAATGGGTATCCATTAGAGTGGTGTATGATATATACCTTTAAGAGTAAAAACAATAATACATATGTATGCTTAAAGCTTGGTAAGAATCAATGCAATGATATTAAAATACCACTGTGTAAAAGTCCAAATATTTGCAACAGTTATAGTCTTTGTTTGACACAAGTGTCAGAATGTGAAGTTGATACAGTTTATACAATGTTAGCTAGTAGCAGTTATTTCCAGCTATCGAGCCAGCTGGGGTATATCTATTGAACGAGCTATTTGAATATAGTACAAAAAACTGTAATATCTTCTTCCTCAAATGCTGTAGTATTAAAGATTTGTACGCTGCAAATAAATTAATAAACTTTAAGATCATAAATAATGGTCTTAAGTTGTGGATTGTGCCCTCGTTCTACAAGGAGATAAAGCAGAAATCAATAGTGTTTACTGTATTGCAAACTTTAATGGGAATTGCTGTATTAAAAATGCACTCACTGTTTATGGAAAAGCTGTTATGCTGGGGGCAGTATATCACGGGTCCTTCAGTTTGGCCGGTAGATGGAAACTGTATGAAGCCGCTTGTGTGTCACCGTTCTCCCCTTCCCCAAACACAGCTCGGTAGTTATTTGCGGTGAGTGCCGAAAAGAGTCCTGTTCTTACGCGTTTCGTGAGCAATGTCTTACTTCATCATAGGATGGCGTGCAAGTACAGCTATTAGGTTTAAATAGCCAACGAAGTCCTTTCGGCTTTGTTAACCCGTTATTATACAGATTGTACATGCTTATTTAGTTCAAAACTTATTAAAAAACATTCACATATATATATATATATAACATAAAACTTGGTTATGGGTATTATTCATTATGCAGATTAAAATACAATTCTTATAAGACTGAAGATATATTTAAAAGTAATGGAAAAATTGTTCATAAGAAGTAATTTTGTTAATAAAAAAAGCTAGATGGAAAAAATTGTTCATAAGAAGTAATTTTGTTAATAAAAAAAGCTAGATACAAAAATTGTTCATAAGAAGTAATTTTGTTAATAAAAAAGGTAGATACTTGTATCTAGCTTTTTTTATTAACAAAATTACTTCTTATGAACAATTTTTGTATGTAGTTTTTTTATTACCAAAATTACTTCTTATGAACAATTTTTGTATGTAGTTTTTTATTACCAAAATTACTTCTTATGAACAATTTTTGTATCTAAATATAGAGCTCAATTTAAAATTCTGGTTCTTGCTTTCAAATCTCTACATAATGCTGCTCCCACCTATCTATCCTCCCTCATACACAAGTATGTCTCGTCTAGGCCCTTACGATCTGCTGAAGACTTACGTCTATCTTCTGTCCGTACTCCCACCTCTGATGCTCGCCTTCAAGATTTCTCGAGGGCTGCACCGTTCCTGTGGAACTCGCTTCCCTCCTCCGTTAGATGCTCACCCAGTCTCCACTCCTTCAAAAAAATTGTTAAAAACCCACTTCTTCATAAAAGCGCATCAATTAAACTGTTAATTGCTCCTGACTGATTCCTCTTCTGCGACTGTCACTAGTCTAATACTATCCTTACCTTTTTGTGTCATTTTACCCCACTCCCTCTAGCATGTAAGCTCATTGAGCAGGGCCCTCAACCCCTCTGTTCCTGTGTGTCCAACTTGTCTGGTTAAAACTACATGTCTGTTCGTCCACCCATTGTAAAGTGCTGCGGAATTTGATGGTGCTATATAAATATCATAATAATAATAATACTACAGCATTTGAGGAAGAAGATATTACCGTTTTTTGTACTATATTCAAAAAGCTTGTTTAGTAGATATACCCCAGCTGGCTCGATAGCTGGAAATAACTGCTACTAGCTAACATTGTATAAACTGTATCAACTTCACATTCTGACACTTGTGTCAAACAAAGACTATAACTGTTGCAAATATTTGGACTTTTACACAGTGGTATTTTAATATCATTGCATTGATTTTTATATATATTTTATTGTTCTTACTCTTAAAGGTATATATCACACACCACTCCTGGATACCCATTAGATTCCATCTAATACTCTATGTAAGGAAGGAAGCCTTTAAAATGGGCAAGAAAATAAGTTTGCATTAGTAATTTCTAGTCTGAATAGACTATTCACTAACATGTGAACTGCCCAGAATTAGAAGTGCATTAAAAGTCGCTTTCAAATTTTAGGGTCAAATAGCAGAAGTGGAACATTTCTCCAAGTTAGCTATGCTTTAAGTTTTGCTATCATAATTTGAAATTAATCCACAAAAATTAACTTTTTAGTAAATAATCTCGTGACACTCAAATAATAATGCCAATCCAAAAAATAAAGACGTTTTAGACAAAATTAGATTAGTTGGAAAAATCACCTAACTTTGCAACTATTCTAGATTGGTTATTTTGGCCAAAAATGAGCAAATTCTAATCAATATATACGAACACTCATTTGGACAAGGTATTTCACAGGTTCACAGAAATCAATCCATTGAATGGCTAACAGACACAATGTATAAAACGGAATATCCACAGATAAATGTACTTAAAGGGACACTACAGTCACCAGAACAACTACAGCTTATTGAATTTGTTCTGGTGAGTAGAATCATTACCTTCAGGCTTTTTGCTGTAAACACTGTCTTTTCAGAGAAAATGCAGTGTTTACATTACAGCCTAGTGATAACTTCACTGGCCACTCCTCAGATGGCTGTTAGAGATCCTTCCTGGGTCATGGCTGCCTAAAATGCATCCAAACATTCAGTGTCTCCTCCCTCTGCATGCAGACACTGAACTTTCCTCATAGAGATTCATTGATTCAATTCATCTCTATGAGGAGATGCTGATTGGCCAGGGCTGTGTTTGAATCATGCTGGCTCTGCCCCTGATCTGCCTCTTTGTCAGTCTCAGCCAATGCTATGGGGAAACACTGTGATTGAACCACTTCTGATGATGTCAGCAGACTGCTTTTTTTTTTTTTTTAGGCAAACAGCATTTAGAGTTACAGCTTCAGGCTTGAATACAGTAAGATTTTGCTTTATTTATGGAGGCATGAGGGGCCCAGGGGGGCTAGATGGTGGTGTTAACACTATAGGGTCAGGAATACATGTTTGTGTTCCTGATCCTATAGTGGTCCTTTAAATTTCATAACTTTTGCAAACAATATACCCTTATTCGTGTATCTGTGTCTCTGTATTTATAACACAGACCAGAACTAACATACTGAAATGAGAGGTTGGAGGTGGATTTTATAATGAATCCTTAATACAGAACACAGTTATGGCTATTCATAAGATACAGTATGTAATTTCATCACGCTGAGAGAAAGCCATTTCCTTGACATTGATGACGTTGCCAGTTAAATCTGTAATGATTAACAGGATTCTGTAGCAGAAAATCGCATTGTCCCCCATACGAGTCAGGCCAGGCGAGCAGATTAACCTCCAGCAGGGGAGAAGTTATAATTTTGATCTGTAATTCAATCCTTTGCACAAAATCTGGCTCATGTCACGAGAATACAACAGGATTTAATTTTATATAGAATACAGTTGTTGAAAATCCACCTGGAGAAACTAGCAGAAACAGCTATGCAACGGCTATTATTGCTCTCTTACAATTTTTCAACATTTAATTCTTTCACATGGTAACAGGATAATTCAACACTTTTAGGGTTCTAATAGGTAACTATTAACACTTTCAAACACTCTTGTTTCTTAAAGGACCACTATAGTGCCAGGAAAACATACTCGTTTTCCTGGCACTATAGTGCCCTGAGGGTGCCCCCACCCTCAGGGTCCCCCTCCCGCCCGGCTCTGGGGAGAGGAAAGGGGTAAAAACTTACCTTTTTCCAGCGCTGGGCGGAGAGCTCTCCTCCTCCGATCCTCCTCTTCTCCTCCCCGTCGGCTGAATGCGCACGCGCGGCAAGAGCTGCGCGCGCATTCAGCCCGTCGCATAGGAAAGCATTTACAATGCTTTCCTATGGACGCTTGCGTGCTCTCACTGTGAAAATCACAGTGAGAAGCACGCAAGCGCTTCTAGTGGCTGTCAATGAGACAGCCACTAGAGGATTAGGGGGAAGGCTTAACCCATTCATAATTATAGCAGTTTCTCTGAAACTGCTATAATTATGAAAAAATGGGTTAACCCTAGAAGGACCTGGCACCCAGACCACTTCATTAAGCTGAAGTGGTCTGGGTGCCTAGAGTGGTCCTTTAAGAGATCTGATCATTGAATGCTGGTCTATCGGAGACAGTGGGATAGTGTGCCCCCACCCAGTTTTTGTTGCAATAAAATAACAACTGCTCTGTTGGTGTAGCAAGGACTAATAAAGAGTAGGAAAAAATAATAAAAGCATGTATCTGTCATGATGGTTTTGCAGCCATCTCCCCCCCATTCATTAATGACTGGTTATATACCAGTCAGATATGTTTAGTTTCCTTGAACAGTATTTCTGATGTCACATATTGGGTTTGTAAGAGGGCCATCAGATCCTGGATATCCTAAAAGATATAGCTGCCTAAAATCCAATCGACTAGTACTGTCAGACCACTTTTAAGTTGGTGTTGTTTCCAAAATAAATGTATCTGTAGTTTTATGGTGATCTCATTGGGTCAGAGGTTCAATACATGAGGTTAAATGGGTAAAGTCCAACAAGTCAGAGAGGGTTGAGTTAAATTCCAGGTATCGAGCCTACCGCTCCTCCATCTTTAAATTCCGTCAGTGAGGCCAGGAAGTGATGTTATAGCAGGATTAACCATAAGGGTCCAGGGATCATACAGGAGTCTCGGAAGCATGAATTTTCTTGGCCCAATCTCGTATCCTACTTAGGGCTCCATGAGACCTTAATCTTTCTTCAAGTAGTGATTTAACCAATTGAGATGCTCTTTTAGCTTTCTATGGCAGTACTGAACTCATCCCATAAAGTTAAGCTCATCATTGGCTTCTGGGATATGTAGTTCATTTGCCAGTTTTCAACTGCAAAATGCTTGCAGCCTAACTAAAATACTACAACGCTCAGAAAGATGTGCTGTGCATCTTATACAGCTGAGGCAAAAAGGAAAACAATACAGTTTGTACGGGAGGAACAGAAAGGACGAGAAGATGATGCTAATCTAATAAAATAGTTTTAAAGCAATTAAAGAAAATTAATTAAAACAAATAAATAAAGCAACACCCAGCAGAGGGATTAAAGTAATTCATTATATTAATACAGTTCATATTACTTTTTCAGATGTAGACGAATGTCTTTCATCAAATCCATGTGTACAGAGCTGTTTGAACACCTATGGCTCCTATTTATGTCGTTGTGACCCTGGGTATGAGCTGCAGGATGATGGGATTGGCTGCACTGGTAAGTTACTCATCAGCAGTGTATACATTTAATGCAGCAGAGCTGGCTATGGTTGGTCAAGGTCAATTTGGCATGCCCAGTAGTATTGGGGCAGGTTTGAATCCAGCTCTGGTATTTTGTACATGTTCTCAGGAAGGCTCTGATATTGGCCCTTGTGGACTGACCTTGTCATTGTAGATATGGACGAATGTAGCGTGTCTGAGTTCATCTGCCAACACGAATGTGTTAACGACCCTGGATCCTACTACTGCATCTGTCCGGAGGGCTACGTGTTGCTTGACGACAGCCGCACCTGCCAAGGTGAGCTCAATGGCCGATAGATGTTATTAAAATAGCTTTACTTGGGCATGTTCTTTAAAGTATGTAATTCTAATCCTAACCTTTATTCTACATCTTTTGCAATGCAGATGTTGATGAATGTGACACAAGAAACAATACCTGTACTACACAACAGTCCTGTTTTAATGTTCCTGGAACGTATAAATGTATGGATCCAGTGAGATGTGAAGAACCCTACATTAAGATCGGTGACAAGTGAGTTCCATCACTGCCTTTAGCCAAATTTGAAAGTATATGTACTTTATTAAAGTAAAGCCTTTGCTTATAGGTATTAATCACATTCAAGAAAATAATTTAGGTTTTTACAAATTCCCAATTACTGCTGCTGATCCAAAAGAACTAAAAAAAAAAAAAAAATAAAAAAAGGATAAACCTGAAGTTAATGACAAAAAAGGACAAAAAATTTACAACAATGTACAAAAACAAATGTAAGAGAAGGTCTTTGTAATTGGCATTGTGGCAGCAATCCCTCACTGCCTGCTTCCTGTGTAATCTACGAATCACACACCCCTTAGACTGGACCTGTTGCTTAGCTTATGGTTATCATAAAAAACTAATTAGAAAAATGTTTAACATACTTTCCAGAGAGCTCAATATTCTCTCTTGAGTGAGAGGGGGCAAAATTGAATTAGGACTCCATCCTTCAAATAAAAGATAATTTAATGATTTTTATATTCACATACTTTCTATAGCCTGCATTGAAAAAACAAATGCAACTCCCCATTATCTTCTATTATGCTATATGATGGACATATGATATGCCATGGCAATTTACTGTCATTTATGATGTTGCGTTATGCTTCAATTTATAACACGGTCTCTAAAATAAAAATGTGAGAATCACTAAATAACGATACAGTATATTAATGGACACTAACCAGTTTGTATCTGCTGTAGTCGGTGCATGTGTCCGGTGGAGAACCCAGCCTGCAGAGATCAGCCATTCACCATAGTCCATAGACACATGGATCTTATCTCCAGTCGCAGTGTGCCCACAGACATCTTCCAGATGCAAGCCACGACACGCTATCCTGGAGCCTATTATATCTTCCAGATCAAGTCAGGAAATGATGGTAGAGAGTTCTATATGAGGGTAAGTGTTTCAAATGTATTCTACCACCATTATGTTTTACGATTTTATTGTCTAATGAAGTGGGTTAACCTGACGTGGCCTTGCATCAGCTGCCCAGGTGATGTAGCGTCCTACAGGATCTCTTAAGGTTCCATTAGATAATATTTCTATACATTTTGACCACTACCAATAAGAAAAGTTGGACCACAAACCTTTAAATAGTAAGGATCGCTAGGCAACCGCTTCTTTTTGGAGGTGCTTATATCTCATTAATTTGAAAGTTTTGAAGATGCCAAAATCAGCTCGCTGATTCCCTTTCCCAAACTAACCTGGACACATCCTGAGTGGTATCTTCTTCTTCTATCAATTCTTTTGTGATGTACAATTATTTTACTGCAAATGGAGTCAAGCCGATTTATCATATACAGTGGGACATATCCAGAACCTTACATTCTAGAGTGGGGGCATACAAAGCATTGAGAGAGCCCTTCTGAAAAAAAATCAGTAGGGGCCAAGTGGACAGCTATAAATAGCGTCCCATTTATAAGTCGGAGCATTGCTAAATTCCAAACATATATTGCTTTTGATCCCAAAGCAGAAAATGCTGAACCCCTCCACCTTATCATCTTATAATGCTGAGGGAGGGGAGCACAGTGAATGCTAGTGTGTTCTCAGGTGGTACAGTACGTTCCAAAATGAAGGAGACATGGTGCAATGGGTGCCAGAGAATTGAGAAAGAGAGTGCTAAGGAATGAGGCATGGTGGCTCATCAGGCAGTTTGGCACAATGAGTGATAATGGAAGGAGGCATAAAGAGCGCTGTGAGATGGCTGCTAAGATAGGGAGAACATGCTGTCTTACAGGGGGACTGGGGATGGGGGAGGGAGGGTTAGAGGAGAAAAGGTGCCTCTGGAGGGGAAATAAAGACAATGAAGAGGGACCTATATGAGTTGAGAAGTTTTCCTTACCTGTTTCCATAAAGTCAAGAAAGACTAGGCTGGCTAATGCAGTTTGAGCTGTGGTATCGTGACTGTGGAGAGGTCTTGAGGATCACCTGGGGGGGTTTTCTCAGTGGCAGGTCAGTGGCACAATGAGTGATAACGGAAGGAGGCATAAAGAGCGCTGTGAGATGGCTGCTAAGATAGGGAGAACATGCTGTCTTACAGGGGGACTGGGGATGGGGGAGGGAGGGTTAGAGGAGAAAAGGTGCCTCTGGAGGGGAAATAAAGACAATGAAGAGGGACCTATATGAGTTGAGAAGTTTTCCTTACCTGTTTCCATAAAGTCAAGAAAGACTAGGCTGGCTAATGCAGTTTGAGCTGTGGTATCGTGACTGTGGAGAGGTCTTGAGGATCACCTGGGGGGGTTTTCAATAAGTAGTTATAGTGTAATTTTCAGTAGGCTTAGGAAGGTCTTGATGTGGTGGAAGTGAGTTAACGTGTGCAGCCCAACAGTAAAATATATAAATATCATACTATGCCCATGAGTAGATCTACCGGTAAATTGAATTTGTGCACTATTGAAGTCCACACTTTACAGGATCAGATCTGGGGCTCAGCCCCTAAAGCTCCACCCTAGCAACATTAATAGATAGAACCCTGCTAACAAACTTACAATCCAGAAACTGTGGAATACAGATCAGAACACAAATCATACAAAGGGTAACTCTTACTCATAAAATTCAAATCTAGGGGACAGATAGGACACATACTTTACATAGAGGCTAGAGCCCCACTCTCAAGCTTACAGTCTATCAGTAGTGTGGGACTGGTGAAACACACAGCATTCACATTTAGAACTTACACCTCATAAGCTTACAATCTAGAAGGGTTAATGGGGAATTGAAACAAAACACACTGAGAGAACCTGGCTTGCAGGAATAGGAATGGGAGACAGGTGAAACATAAGATACCGAAACATCCTCTTCGCAAGCATGTATTTTAGGTCCAAAATGTACAGAGGGGGCCCTGTAAACAAGCCTTTAAGACAGAAAGAAGTAGCCCTGGTTCATTCATTTGTTTAATTGCTTAGAGATCAGATAACTGGTCAGTTGTAAGCATAAATGTAGTTATATAGGGGACAAATGTAATTATAAATTGCCATTGATTATTGTTGCTGGAATTGAACATTTGATCCTTGTGATTCTATTTAGCCAACAGGGGGAGCTTGTATGGTAGGGAATCCAGCAATGTTCTAATGAACTAGAACTCAATTCTTATTCTGTAGAGAATCAGGTGGACAAAAAAAAACACATATCTAAAGTATACATTGTGCGTTTTTTACACAAACCGGAAAATTTTACAAAGTAATGAAGATAATACATGTTCTTGCTGATGTGAAAATAGGTTGATTTTTATGGTTTGGTAAATAAAAGTTTTAATTATTCCCTTCTTTTGAAATATAAAAAAGATGAAAGATGCATCCTGGTAGCCACCTTCAAAACTATTTAAACACAAAGCAATCTTAATAGAGAGCATCAAATATGTCAAAGGACATGTGACCATAAAATTCTTGGAAAACTACATTTTATCTAGGGCCAACTCTATCACAGGTGTTGAAGTTTAACACGTATCACCGTTACTCAAACCCCTACTTTCACTTACAAATTCATTCAAATATGCAGAGTGGTCTTAACGCATGGGCACGCTGGGCAGGTATCTGGAGGCTTCCCCCACCCCCCCCACACCCCTCCACGAATGTAGGCTTGCCAACTTTTCAGTATATTATTCCAGGAGATTTATTCAGAACCCTTAAACCCTGTTCATCAAAATGTCTAGGTGGACTAATCACCTCAGTATTGACATTCTGAAGTCCATAGACTTCAAGCCAGTTATGAAGCAATTTTCTTCAAAGACATTTTGCAAACGTTTGTATTGAACACGTGATTAATAATAAATAATTCATAGTAATTTCGTACTGTGCCGTCTCCATCTGTATGATTTGTAGAGTACAATTTTTATGTTGAATTTCTTCTTTTTCAACTTCAAGGCTCGTTATATTGTCCAAACGTTTGTGTGATTTAATCTCTGCTGTTCAGCATGTTTCGTTTTTTTTTGTTTTTTTAATGCTTTATTTTTGCTGTGAATGAAATAACAGGAGCATGCTTGCAATGCCACAACAGCAGTGACAGGCAATTTGAAAACAAGTATTAGTTTACATTTGCATGGCATTCAGAGAAAAGCACAATTTTATAAAGTTTATAACTCAAGCTAAATACAAGCTGACTATGTATGTCTATTATGGTGGTTCGCGTTGGGATCATCAGACTTGAGACATTAAACATACAGTGATTCTTAAGTGTATACGAGCTGGACTTCTCTGCTTAAGTTGCTTAAACTGGACTTTATCAAGAATATAAGACATAATATTGAAGGAGTAGTTAAAGACTTATGAGGCATAAATAGCCCCTGCTGCCTTAAAAACCTAGTAACCTAGGTTTTTACGTAGGTGTTAGGTACCATGCAGTACAGTAGGTTATATGGGAGGCACAGTGTTTAAAGCTTATAACATGAACAAATGACAGGATAAGTCCTGTAGGAGGCCGCAAACCAGTCAGAGGGGAATCTTGTTAGCTGTGAAGCTATTCATTGACTTTAAGAAAGGGGTAAGAAGTCACCAGAGTCACCGGCGTACCTACCACGGTGGCAGGGGTCGCAGCTGCGACCATGCCCGCCACTCCAGAGGACCCAACCGCCCTGTGGACCCCTGTGACGGGTATCCACCGCAATCATCTTCTGCGGCCCCGGCCCCCGCCGTCCAAGGGGTCCATCGGGTGGCCCATGCTGTCAGGGCCACCCGATGGAGATAGATTGTAAGGGGGCCCTGTCAGCGCTGGGAGATTTAACAGCGCGAACTTGCCCCCTGTGATGACATCACACGCTGGGAGGAAGTGACCGCGCGGGAGGAAGCAGAGGGAGTCCGAGTGGGAACTCTGACTCCCATCAACCTGAGCCTCCACTGGACCCCAGGGAATGTCACCCCCTGCATCTTAAAGGTAGGAAACAGGAGGGTGACTTAAACATTTTGTGTGTGTGTTTGTATGTATGTGTGTCTGTATGTATGTGTATGTCTTTGTATGTGTGTCTGCCTGTATGTGTGTGTGCTTGTCTGTTTGTATGTATGTATGTGCGTCTTGTGTGTGTGTGCCTGTCTGTCTGTGTGTGTCTGTCTGTGTGTCTTTCTGCCTGTGTGTATGTGTGCCTGTCTGTTTTTATATGTATGTGTCTTTGTATGTATGTGTCTTGTGTGTGTCTGTATGTGTGCCTGTCTGTTTGTATGTATGTGTCTGTGTGCCTGTATGCGTGCCTGTCTGTTTGTATGTATGTGTCTGTGTGTATGTGTCTATGTGTGCGTGTGTGTCTCTATGTATGTGTGTGTGTCTGTCTGGGGGGGGGAATAGGGACGGGGAGGCCCATGGATCATTTTTGCACCGGGGCCCCATGGCTTGTGTGTACGCCATTGACCAGAGTAGTTGGATGTGGCCCATATTCCCTCAGAGGGTAAGGTGAATGGCCATGAAACCCTTCAGGCCCAGCTTAACCTATGCCAGCCAGAGGATAAACAGAGTCCCGTAACCAGGATGAGTGCTGCAGGCTTTACCAACTTACAAAGGATCCGCAAATCAGGCCTCTTGACATAATCAGGGTTCGCCTTGGTACCTCAGTGAGAGTATGCGTTCTGGCATGATCCTGCTGCCATTGTTGCTGTCCGGCTGCTTGTCGTGTGAGCAAGAACTTGTGAGGGATCCCAATCTTAGCCCCACATGGTCGAGTAGATTTTCGTGCATGCGGGAAATGTCGCTGCCTCCGGCGCCATTTGCTAGCACTCTTCGATCTGGGGATAGCTTGCTAGTGTTGGGAGCCAGGAGATGGCACCTCGGGTAAGCACTCATCTGCTGTGTGTGTCTCAGCCTGCTTTAGCCTGTGTGCTAATTTCTTCCAGAAGGCTTCGAAGGTGCATTCCAGCCATGCCAGGATATCGGGATCTCCCTCACAGTGGCTTGATGTGTACGTGGTGTCTGCCGTTGTGCTCAGCTGTGGTACTGCGGGTTGTCTGTGTGGGCTTGTCTCTTGCCTCCTGTATAGCCGGATTACCTCCCAGGGATGGACCGGGATCACCTCCGTGTTCTGGGGGGAAGGGGAGTATCGTGCCTGTGGGTCCGCCGATGAAAGGACGGGGAAAGTGGCCGTCTCTCTCCAGTTCCATCACCCACAGGCCACGATCAGACACCTTGGGCTCCTGTGCACCAATTTACTCGAGAGAGGTATCATGAGATTCGCCAGGGCACTCTGAGCACGGGTAAGAGCTTGTATTGGCAATTATTGGTGATTAATCGGCTTTAGCTGTGGGAGTCCAGTGAACACGCATCTAGTCAGCAAGCTGGTAAGGCTCCACCCCTGTATTACTGTTTTTAAAATGGAAAAAAACAAACTTGTATTTTGAGGAAGTTGGCGATTCTACAATCCTGGCTATTTTGGCCTAAATTGGGTGGGGTGTGTGGGTTCTCATTATTGATAAATATTTTCTTCCCACCCATTAAGGTAGAATATAGAAACCTATGAACATCTTGATGAAATGCAAATCACATGAGCCCTGAACAGTTAAAAACTGGCATTTGAATTTCTCTCTTAAAAGGACACTATAGGCACCCAGACCACTTTAGCTCATTGAAGCCTCTAGTGCTTGTCTACCAGGCAGCCATTGGGAACGCTTCCTGGATCGAAATGGACCTTTGGTCCGATAACTGTTGCTGGATGTCCTCATGATCTGCATGTGGACATCCAGAGCCAGATTTTTCCCCATCTGAAAGCCTTGATTAAATGCTTTCCTATGGGCAGGCACACTATTGGCACACTAATGAGGGCTCCACTCCCTGGTTGCATAATTGTACACTTAAAATGTCAACGTTAAATGTATTATTTTTATTTATTTAAGTTGAACAGATTTTAATTTTTTTTCTCAGCAATACAGGGAGTGCAGAATTATTAGGCAAATTAGTATTTTGACCACATCATCCTCTTTATGCATGTTGTCTTACTCCAAGCTGTATAGGCTCGAAAGCCTACTACCAATTAAGCATATTAGGTGATGAGCATCTCTGTAATGAGAAGGGGTGTGGTCTAATGACATCAACACCCTATATCAGGTGTGCATAATTATTAGGCAACTTCCTTTCCTTTGGCAAAATGGGTCAAAAGAAGGACTTGACAGGCTCAGAAAAGTCAAAAATAGTGAGATATCTTGCAGAGGGATGCAGCACTCTTAAAATTGCAAAGCTTCTGAAGCGTGATCATCGAACAATCAAGCGTTTCATTCAAAATAGTCAACAGGGTCGCAAGAAGCGTGTGGAAAAACCAAGGCGCAAAATAACTGCCCATGAACTGAGAAAAGTCAAGCGTGCAGCTGCCACGATGCCACTTGCCACCAGTTTGGCCATATTTCAGAGCTGCAACATCACTGGAGTGCCCAAAAGCACAAGGTGTGCAATACTCAGAGACATGGCCAAGGTAAGAAAGGCTGAAAGACGACCACCACTGAACAAGACACACAAGCTGAAACGTCAAGACTGGGCCAAGAAATATCTCAAGACTGATTTTTCTAAGGTTTTATGGACTGATGAAATGAGAGTGAGTCTTGATGGGCCAGATGGATGGGCCCGTGGCTGGATTGGTAAAGGGCAGAGAGCTCCAGTCCGACTCAGACGCCAGCAAGGTGGAGGTGGAGTACTGGTTTGGGCTGGTATCATCAAAGATGAGCTTGTGGGGCCTTTTCGGGTTGAGGATGGAGTCAAGCTCAACTCCCAGTCCTACTGCCAGTTCCTGGAAGACACCTTCTTCAAGCAGTGGTACAGGAAGAAGTCTGCATCCTTCAAGAAAAACATGATTTTCATGCAGGACAATGCTCCATCACACGCGTCCAAGTACTCCACAGCGTGGCTGGCAAGAAAGGGTATAAAAGAAGAAAATCTAATGACATGGCCTCCTTGTTCACCTGATCTGAACCCCATTGAGAACCTGTGGTCCATCATCAAATGTGAGATTTACAAGGAGGGAAAACAGTACACCTCTCTGAACAGTGTCTGGGAGGCTGTGGTTGCTGCTGCACGCAATGTTGATGGTGAACAGATCAAAACACTGACAGAATCCATGGATGGCAGGCTTTTGAGTGTCTTTGCAAAGAAAGGTGGCTATATTGGTCACTGATTTGTTTTTGTTTTGTTTTTGAATGTCAGAAATGTATATTTGTGAATGTTGAGATGTTATATTGGTTTCACTGGTAATAATAAATAATTGAAATGGGTATATATTTGTTTTTTGTTAAGTTGCCTAATAATTATGCACAGTAATAGTCACCTGCACACACAGATATCCCCCTAACATAGCTAAAACTAAAAACAAACTAAAAACTACTTCCAAAAATATTCAGCTTTGATATTAATGAGTTTTTTGGGTTCATTGAGAACATGGTTGTTGTTCAATAATAAAATTAATCCTCAAAAATACAACTTGCCTAATAATTCTGCACTCCCTGTATAGTGAATTCTCATTAAATATATATGTATATTTTACCTTAATTTTTCTTTCTGATTTCTTACATACAGCAAACAGGACCCATCAGCGCTACCCTAGTGATGACACGACCCATTAAAGGTCCTCGGGATGTTGTTCTCGACCTCGAGATGGTAACTGTGAATACTGTGGTAAACTTCCGCGGCAGCTCTGTCATCCGACTGAGGATATTTATTTCACCCTATGCATTCTGAGTCCTGGGAATATTGCTGATATCTTTAACAATACCGTTCCTTTCCTGATGTGCAGTCAGTGTCACAAAATATGATATGATATGCTGCTTTCTAAGGGAAGTACCACTGATTAGGAATTTATATATATATCTATATATATAGGTCTTCTTTGGTCGGAATCATCAGTTATTCTCCTAAACCAAGCACGACACGAACAGCTGTATCCAGCCCAGAGTGCATGTTGCCAGGATTCATGAGTGGTCTGCAGGGGTAGGCAACCTTCGGCACTCCAGATGTTGTGGACTTCACCCCCCATAATGCTCTTACACTCATAATGCTGGCAAAGCATCATGGGATGTGAAGTCCAAAACATCTGAAGGTTGCCTATGCCTGGTCTAGGGTCAGCTATTAAATGGCTGACCCATGGAGCAACGGTAAGGCAGGGTGCAGTAAAAATGGGATTTAGTCATGTCTTCTTTACACATTTATATACTCAGATGCAAAAGTACACATAATATTAATTCACTTTTAATATTGAAAATATTTTCTTCATTGCTGGTACTTCTCTTTTCAACTAGCTTATAATTTTACCAAAACTAAGAGGGTACTCTAAGCACTATAACCTCTACAGCCTGTTGTAGTAGTTATGGTGCTAGCAGGCTACAACCATCGTCCTCTGGTTCTGCATCAAATCGTTTTTCCATGGTTTGACATAAACCAAGAATCCCCCTGCCACCCATGTCCTGTCTCTGGCTGTATTGCTAATACAGAATGTACTGCACTAGCAATTTCTATTTCATCCGTTCTGAGATGGCATTGATTGGCTGAGATGATGTGCTGATATGCAGCCAATCCCCCAACTTGATTATTTTGGCCTGAAATTTGAGGTTCCCTTTGTTAAATCTCTCTAATTTCCAGTTTAGTGAATAAATCCAACTTATTTAGCTGGCAACCAACTTTCTAAAATGTAAAGAAAAAAAGTCTATACAGTTATAAACTCTCACAAGGTTATTTATTTATGCGCAAAGTTCACATTTTAGGCCACAAATTGCCAAAATTGAAATATTCTCCAAGTCCGCCGTGTTTTTACTTTGCCTATTTTGGCCTCCATTTTGAATTTACTTTGAATTCCTGCCAATTCACACTGTAGTGAATAACCCTCGTTTAACTAATTCCATAATAGGTATTATGCCACAGTGAGTATAATTGAATATATATACAGCCTGCTCCCAGTTTCCCTTTGAGGCAACAGGATTCAACATTTGCTTTTATCAAAGAAGCTAAAGTTCCAATTAAAGTTTTACGGCAGTATAATAATTGAAATCCTCTGAAGCCCAGCGAGGCGTGTGGCCCATCGCAAAGCTTTGTTTTTGAAAATGATTTTTTTTTTGTTTTAAAAATGTCGCACATAAAAAGGAGAGGTTACTGTGCCTTTGATGTAAACCATGTGTAATGCCTTGCTTTTGTGATTTTATTTTTAATGTGTTCTGCTTTCCCAGAGATCTTAGCGAGAGCCAAGCACAGTGCTTTTCATTATCTGCATTGACTATTGCATCAGGAAAGGAATATTGTAAATTTAAAGCAATATACTTTGTGATTGTTTTGTTTATTTCGTAAAAAAAAAAAAAATCAAATTCATGTTTTTAATGTTTTCATTGAGATTTGCAATAAACAAGACTTTTTTTGGACCAATAATCCTAATTAATATTATTATTAATTTTACAAATAATAATGCAAGTTGGAATGTCTGCATTTTGGAGCTTTTGAGCCAGAATGAAACTCACCATTATGTGAATGCTAATGAAGACAGGGCAGGAACATTTAACCCCATAAGGATACAGCTTCTAAAGTAAAAGGCCAACATGACGGAAAGTTTCCGTCATGTGTCCTTAACGGGATTATGTAAGTTAGGTCTGTAGATGAAATCTGAGTATCTTTCTTCATTTGAGCTATTATATTTAAAGGAACACTCCAAGCAACTGTAATGCAGTGGTTATGGTGCTAGGTGTGCCATGCCCCCATGTTAGTAAACAGTTTAGTAACAGTTTGACTTCTTACTGGGATCTGATGGGTGCCACTACCTGCCTCCTCTCACCCTCCAAGAGAGCCAGAAGGCTCAATCTACCATTGACACAGCATTACAGAATAGATGACCCCTTGACCCATGAAGAGATGACGTGTGACTGCATCCAATGCATTCTATTCTGACGTTTAATTTTGTAACCCTAAGTTATTGTCACAGCGGCAGAATATTGCTTTGGTACTTGTGATCTGGAAAGAACTACAGTAAAAGTATTGGGAAGCTGTGACTGACAGCACTGACAGTATCAAAGATCTTGTCAGTGGCGGTGGTGTGGGGTGGTGCACTGTAGGTTGCAAATCCCTGTAAGTGATAATTTATGACCGTGCTGTCCAATCTCTTTGATGTTTATGCTTGGGTTTTATTGAGTTTTATTTGCCCTACATACTATAGATCCGGCCCTATAAGATTAGTGCATACACAATTATATTTGTTATTTTATTTATTCATCCTAACATTATTCTGACACTCAAAGCCTAGCCTAGATTCACACACCAATATATAGTCTATTTTCTCTTAACATCTCTTGTGCCATCCTTAATTTTACGTCCTCTACTAGTCTCATTTTGCCACTAATTTTACTTGGCATAATTCCCCGAAACTTATCAACTTGCCAACCTTATTTAAAAAACAAGAGAAGTGTACCAGAAAGGGACTGGGATGAATAAAATACTAGAAGTAGATACTAGATTACCACAAGGTACTGCCAGACTAGGAACTAAATGAGTCGAAAATAATAAATACTTTATTAATACTAAAATACAATAATACAAAACTCCCTTCTGACGAGCCAGGTCGGGCGAAACGCGCGCGTCCAGGTGTCCTATCCGTGCTGTTTTCATGATCTAGAAATAGCACGTGGACTTGCTACCGTGCTTTTTATAATTACTTATTATTTATTTATTTATTTTTGTACAGAATTCTGGTACACTTCTCTTGTTTTTTAGTTTCTATTTGGGCTTACCCCCACCTCTTAATGTACCTAGGATAGGCTTTACCCCAGTTCTTTCTTTTTTCTGCTGCCAACCTTATTTCACCCACCCAATTTTATCTAAAATCTACATAACCAACTTAATATTTTACTTCTATCTCAGTTTAAGAATATTCACAAGTCTTTACCTTGGGGGGGAGGGGGGGGAATAAATACATCTTGGTTTCTATAAAATAGTCAGAGGTATTCATTAAATGTGCGACCATAGGAATTATAATTAGGAATTATTTTGTTTTCTTAATAAGTGTCAGTGGACCTCTGGTACACATGCTTAAAATAATAACATATTGTAAATATCTTCAGTAATTTTTAACATCCTATTCAAATGTATATATTGCGAATCAACAATGAAAAATAAAATTCATCCCTGTTATTTCTGTATCAAATATGGGATTTTAGCAAACACATTTTCTCCAACATGTGAGATCTACTGAACATGTACATTCGCTTCCTTTCCTGTGACAAAAAAAACCAAATCTGAACTTTTGAGGGCATTTTACAATGTCTTCAATATATTATTTAGGGGGGACATTTAATATTTCTGCATTTGTCAGTTTCAATATTCAGCCTATGCTTGCATATATAAAAAAACAACAAACAAAAAAACTCCACTAGCACACACAGACAATAACACTTTTCATAAACAGTACAATGTAAGCATAAGTCGATATGGGCGTCTCATGCGCACCTGTGCAAAGCATCACTTTTTGCACCCTGCACAACGCCAGAAAAGAATTACAAATTTATATTTACTAAGATTAACTTTTTATATGCATTTACAAAAATTGCTGTTGAGTAAGACGAATACTGGTTTTCTACCTAGGTAAAAAATAACTATCTATCTATCTATCCATCTATTTCTTTCTATCTATCCATCTATATCTATCTATCCATCTATATCTATCTATCTATCTATCTATCTCTACCTCCATCATTCTGTCTACCTCCACATGGGGTATGTGACTCACTAACGTCCCAGACCCGGATGTCATGACATGCAGCAAATTCCTTTACTGTTTCCATGTTTCAATTGTGAGTGGTAATGGATTTGTATCCACACACAATGGTCCAGATGTTACCAGATCAAAAAGACTGTCTCACAAAAATCAAATAAACAAAAGCATGTGTCAGTAAAACAGCAGGGTTGTATGGTCTCCCTGGAGAACTGAAAACTTACACAATGCATGTGTTTCTCAAATCACAAAATGTGGACCACTGTGGGAAAGAGGTGCCATTAATCTAACCTCGTGGAGGTGTCAGTGCAACCTGCAACTGTGTTTGGTTAAAATGTAAATACTTTGAGGGAGATTTAATTGTTCTAAAAAGTGGTTTAAATTAATAAAATTGGGACAATCACCATGGAAATAGCTGGAACCAGCAGCCACATTTCATTAGTGACCCCTCCTTTATCACATTTTTGAACAACTTTTTAGAACAGTTTGATAAATCTCCCCATTTGTCTTACAACAGATTGATAAACAAACAAGTGATTAAAAGTTCATACTCTTATTATAATTTATAGACCTCAAAAAATATTTTAGAATTTATTATTTTCATCAGCTGTGTAGTTCTTCGCTTTCTGGTTCCAAAATTGGATCGTAGACTTTTAATTGTCATTTAACACCTTATATTAAAATATGAATTTTATATGGGGTCTGTCCATAAATATCCAACTATTGAACTCTCTTTTAAAGAAAACAAAAAATATTTTTTTAAAGGATTTGTTCAAGGTAATTAGCCTGCAACTTGTGACGGTTATCCAAAAATAGTTAAATATGGGAGAAATTATATATCTTAAATATAGGGGAAGGAGACAAAAACACCCAACAAAATTTAGTTTCAGAAGTTAACGCATTTTAAGATTACTCTAAATAGAGTATTATAAGACCTATCCACCACTGTTCAACAGATAAATTGATCAAAGTTTTTTAATTCATCATCCAAAATAGCTAAGGAAAAAACTAAAAACTTTTATCTAACTTTAGAAAAAGTTAACAAACGCCATTTTGAAACTACTCTCTTTACGTTGACTGGCTGCCAATTATTGCTCTCTAATAGCAACTCCAAGAACATATAGCTGCCTAGTAACTCATCAGCATCCGTCTGTCTCTGTCAATCAAAAATGTTAGCTAAGGGTTAAGCTATTTATTTTATAAAACATTTGAATTTACATTTCAATAGTTTCTAAATTGTATTTTACATGACCTGTCTGGCTATACAGGTACGGCAGAGCGTATAAAATGAAATTTATCCTTGCAATGCCATACATATGCGTTCATCGCACTATTGAAGGAAAGTCCAAGGACGCATTTGCTAGTTTATTTGTCTGTAGATGCGTCCAAGTCATCATGGGATGGGGTTGGAAGTGCACCAGGCTGCATTATGCCTTACAATAGTAAATGCTTTAACAGAGGTCACTGTGGGGAAGGAACGGGAAACTGTGATTCCCAGTGAAATGACAATTCTGCTTTATTGTGTCGGAGCAGTGAGCAATTTATCGAAAAATTTGGAAAGTTTTAAAAGTCCAAAGTACATAATGGGTGTTGGTCTTTTCATGGTAGTGACTTAGCTGAGCAAACACTGAATGCCACTCAAAAGGATGAAACACACATCACTTTGTGATAAAACGGACTCTGTGGCTGAAGGAAAGAGGGGCTTGCATATTGACACTGTGCTCAAACCCACCTGTAAACCAAACTGAGTTGCTGTGAGTATAACCTTTCTAGGGAACCCTCATATTTTGTCAAAGAGGCTTGAGAGATCATTGACCTGTAGTTTCCGTACATTTATCATTTGCTTTATTCGGTGAGTCTTGCACCAGTCACGAATGAACTGAAAGCATTACGAATGTTGCAAACAGAAAAGACAAAAAAACGATTGCTAGTGCTCGGAAATTTTGTTTGCAGCACAAAAGACAGGAAATGTTTAGTGTTAAATGTTAAATGCTCAGAATACCTTAAATACTATAACATAACATAAAGACAGGTTTTGTGATTAATGTAAAAAAAAAAAATAGAAAAAGGAAGCGCCTCAGAAGGATGCCATAAAATGAAGACATAGGCAAAAATATTTTTGAGTTGCATTATAAAATAATTTTTCTATGGTGTTTAGTACTAGTTACTCCCTTATTTGCATCTTGATATCATTTAACACATTTGATGAGAGAGATTTTCGCTCAAACATTTCTTGTCTTTTGAACATTTTGCATCTGTTCTAACTTGTGCCAGAGTAAGGGCCTCCATTTGTGTTCTACCAGCACTGGTAGGTAGGATTTGTGACAGGCGGTGGGAAGCCCTTTGTGCGTGCCTGTGATATTATGGGACACCAGGCAGCCAACGCACGACAGAAGGACAAGACCTTGAAATTGGAGATGAACCTACTGGATCCAAGACTGATGGAGATATGCATTTGTCTGGTAATATTACATAATAGGTGCAATTAAAATATAAAGCTGGTTTTTAATATCCCATAGTAAAATCATTGGATTGACTGAGATCGTCAGATGGGGCGGGGGTGGGGCCAAACACCAGCCTGGCCAATCAACATCTCCTCATAGAGATGCATCGAATCAATGTGTCCCCATGCAGAGCCAGAAAGTACATCTAGAAGCCATCTGAGGAGTGGTCACTGGAGATGTCCCATGGCTTTAAAGGGACACTATAGTCACCAAAACAACTTTAGCTTAAGGAAGCAGTTTTACTGTATAGATCATAATCCTGCAGTCTCACTGCATATTAAGGACAACAGTCATGTAAAATAAGGTGCATGACTGTTGTGGACAAAGATACTAACCCAATCCATGTTGGTAAAATGCCTATTTACTCAGTATAACTACAATAAGCATTATTCAACTTTATATGTGATTTACCTAAAAATGGCCGTTAGGGAGTTTCCCCTTGACATCGACTAACACCCTCATTAACAAGATGGCGCTGGAATCTGGGGGAGACCTCCAAGCTATCAGTGACATCACACCCGGTAGGAAGAGCAATAAAATGGACCACTTAACACCTAACCAATTATTGATGTATTATTCCATGTTATCTCTGACAATGCATATGATGTAATTTTATAAGGGACATGCCGTCCCCTCAGAATAAACATTCCTCAAGTTTTTTCATTCACCTGTGTCTGGTGTGAATTACTTTAGGAGCGTGCACGCATTACTTCTTAATTTGGCCGGGGGCAGATCCGCAAGATAATCAATTAATTAATTGATTCCACATCAATGTCTAATACACTTTGATGGTAGATGTTACATGTTATCTCTACAAAAACTACGAAACTTTTTCTAGACAGTCACTTTTGAAAATGGTGCCATTCAGTGCAGGTTGTGTTGCGTCCTTTCACTACGCTTTAGCAATGCCAGTCCACCAGTTCCTATCTCGATTGCCATAGTCATGGTCAGGTCTGTAAATGTTCTGGCTCTGTCTAGAGACTGGTTTTGTCACTTTTCTTGGCGTTCCAATTCCAACCAGTCGGTTCAAACTTTTGTCTCACCAGACCCCCATTGTGCCTGCAGACCACAAGCTCCAAGAGGCTCAGTCTGTAGAAAAAAAAATGCTAAGGAGAAGACCCATCTATTTTTTGGCTGAGAGATCATTTTCACATGACAGGATTCCCTTCATTCCATCACAGTGAATCATTAAAAATCACAGGGTTCCCTCAATCCATCACAGTAAATTATTGTAAAACAATAGCAGTTTTTACATGCTGGACGTAAAATACTTTTAACTCAAACTTAACAATTTCTCTTTAATGCCTCTTGTTGTGATTATACAAGGAACACAGGAGCTTCCATCCAATAAAGGGTTAATACAGACTTTCCATGAATATCAGTCCTGGTATTAATTTTCTTTACTTTCACCAAATCCATTGTATAATCAAATTTCAAATCCAATAATGCTGTACAAGTCAGCCCACTAATCCTTTAATAGTCAGATCTTAGAGTTCTTGAAGAGTTGGGAGTGTCTCTGGCCACGTTACTTAGTCAATAAACTCAAAGGCATGATGAATACTCCCATCCGTGTGGCACCCCCTACAGAGAAACCTTTTGTAATCTGCAAAGGAGTCCTAAAGGCTGGTAGGAGCGTGTGACATCGGTTCAATAAGAACAATGTGATTTCGCCTAAAGAGTGCACAGGTGCCTTTTGGAACTGCTCAACATACCTTTTCGTTTCTGAGCAACTTCCTGGGCAGGAAGTAAAATGTGAAAAACAAAAATGCTTCCCCCAAGGCAGAGGCAGAGAATTGTTCCATCTTGATTAACAATTATATTTTATTATTATTATTATTATTATTATTTTATTATTTATATAGCACCAGCAAAATTCCATAGCGCTGTATTGTATTCAGAGAACAATATAGTACAACCCTCCCAGTAACTGAAAAATTCTTAAAGAGATACTCCAAGCACCATAACGACTACAAGTAACTGTAGTGCTTATGGTGCCACTGTGCCACAATTCCCTGGCACTCCCCATTGTAAGCATTTATCCATTGCAGGGCTTAGCTCAAGGGAGCTAACAGAAGTTCCTGCTTGGAAGCTTCTGGCTCTCTG
>OW240924.1:31453144-31565518 GCA_933207985.1 Pelobates cultripes | reverse complement strand
GTTATTGTCACAGCGGCAGAATATTGCTTTGGTACTTGTGATCTGGAAAGAACTACAGTAAAAGTATTGCTCTGTGGAGCATGGGAAGCTGTGACTGACAGCACTGACAGTATCATAGATCTTGTCAGTGGCGGTGGTGTGGGGTGGTGCACTGTAGGTTGCAAATCCCTGTAAGTGATAATTTATGACCGTGCTGTCCAATCTCTTTGATGTTTATGCTTGGGTTTTATTGAGTTTTATTTGCCCTACATACTATAGATCCGGCCCTATAAGATTAGTGCATACACAATTATATTTGTTATTTTATTTATTCATCCTAACATTATTCTGACACTCAAAGCCTAGCCTAGATTCACACACCAATATATAGTCTATTTTCTCTTAACATCTCTTGTGCCATCCTTAATTTTACGTCCTCTACTAGTCTCATTTTGCCACTAATTTTACTTGGCATAATTCCCCGAAATGTATCAACTTGCCAACCTTATTTAAAAAACAAGAGAAGTGCACCAGAAAGGGACTGGGATGAATAAAATACTAGAAGTAGATACTAGATTACCACAAGGTACTGCCAGACTAGGAACTAAATGAGTCGAAAATAATAAATACTTTATTAATACTAAAATACAATAATACAAAACTCCCTTCTGACGAGCCAGGTCGGGCGAAACGCGCGCGTCCAGGTGTCCTATCCGTGCTGTTTTCATGATCTAGAAATAGCACGTGGACTTGCTACCGTGCTTTTTATAATTACTTATTATTTATTTATTTATTTTTGTACAGAATTCTGGTACACTTCTCTTGTTTTTTAGTTTCTATTTGGGCTTACCCCCACCTCTTAATGTACCTAGGATAGGCTTTACCCCAGTTCTTTCTTTTTTCTGCTGCCAACCTTATTTCACCCACCCAATTTTATCTAAAATCTACATAACCAACTTAATATTTTACTTCTATCTCAGTTTAAGAATATTCACAAGTCTTTACCTTGGGGGGGAGGGGGGGGAATAAATACATCTTGGTTTCTATAAAATAGTCAGAGGTATTCATTAAATGTGCGACCATAGGAATTATAATTAGGAATTATTTTGTTTTCTTAATAAGTGTCAGTGGACCTCTGGTACACATGCTTAAAATAATAACATATTGTAAATATCTTCAGTAATTTTTAACATCCTATTCAAATGTATATATTGCGAATCAACAATGAAAAATAAAATTCATCCCTGTTATTTCTGTATCAAATATGGGATTTTAGCAAACACATTTTCTCCAACATGTGAGATCTACTGAACATGTACATTCGCTTCCTTTCCTGTGACAAAAAAAACCAAATCTGAACTTTTGAGGGCATTTTACAATGTCTTCAATATATTATTTAGGGGGGACATTTAATATTTCTGCATTTGTCAGTTTCAATATTCAGCCTATGCTTGCATATATAAAAAAACAACAAACAAAAAAAACTCCACTAGCACACACAGACAATAACACTTTTCATAAACAGTACAATGTAAGCATAAGTCGATATGGGCGTCTCATGCGCACCTGTGCAAAGCATCACTTTTTGCACCCTGCACAACGCCAGAAAAGAATTACAAATTTATATTTACTAAGATTAACTTTTTATATGCATTTACAAAAATTGCTGTTGAGTAAGACGAATACTGGTTTTCTACCTAGGTAAAAAATAACTATCTATCTATCTATCCATCTATTTCTTTCTATCTATCCATCTATATCTATCTATCCATCTATATCTATCTATCTATCTCTACCTCCATCATTCTGTCTACCTCCACATGGGGTATGTGACTCACTAACGTCCCAGACCCGGATGTCATGACATGCAGCAAATTCCTTTACTGTTTCCATGTTTCAATTGTGAGTGGTAATGGATTTGTATCCACACACAATGGTCCAGATGTTACCAGATCAAAAAGACTGTCTCACAAAAATCAAATAAACAAAAGCATGTGTCAGTAAAACAGCAGGGTTGTATGGTCTCCCTGGAGAACTGAACACTTACACAATGCATGTGTTTCTCAAATCACGAAATGTGGACCACTGTGGGAAAAAGGTGCCATTAATCTAACCTCGTGGAGGTGTCAGTGCAACCTGCAACTGTGTTTGGTTAAAATGTAAATACTTTGAGGGAGATTTAATTGTTCTAAAAAGTGGTTTAAATTAATAAAATTGGGACAATCACCATGGAAATAGCTGGAACCAGCAGCCACATTTCATTAGTGACCCCTCCTTTATCACATTTTTGAACAACTTTTTAGAACAGTTTGATAAATCTCCCCATTTGTCTTACAACAGATTGATAAACAAACAAGTGATTAAAAGTTCATACTCTTATTATAATTTATAGACCCCAAAAAATATTTTAGAATTTATTATTTTCATCAGCTGTGTAGTTCTTCGCTTTCTGGTTCCAAAATTGGATCATAGACTTTTAATTGTCATTTAACACCTTGTATTAAAATATGAATTTTATATGGGGTCTGTCCATAAATATCCAACTATTGAACTCTCTTTTAAAGAAAACAAAAAATATTTTTTTAAAGGATTTGTTCAAGGTAATTAGCCTGCAACTTGTGACGGTTATCCAAAAATAGTTAAATATGGGAGAAATTATATATCTTAAATATAGGGGAAGGAGACAAAAACACCCAACAAAATTTAGTTTCAGAAGTTAACGCATTTTAAGATTACTCTAAATAGAGTATTATAAGACCTATCCACCACTGTTCAACAGATAAATTGATCAAAGTTTTTTAATTCATCATCCAAAATAGCTAAGGAAAAAACTAAAAACTTTTATCTAACTTTAGAAAAAGTTAACAAACGCCATTTTGAAACTACTCTCTCTACGTTGATTGGCTGCCAATTATTGCTCTCTAATAGCAACTCCAAGAACATATAGCTGCCTAGTAACTCATCAGCATCCGTCTGTCTCTGTCAATCAAAAATGTTAGCTAAGGGTTAAGCTATTTATTTTATAAAACATTTGAATTTACATTTCAATAGTTTCTAAATTGTATTTTACATGACCTGTCTGGCTATACAGGTACGGCAGAGCGTATAAAATGAAATTTATCCTTGCAATGCCATACATATGCGTTCATCGCACTATTGAAGGAAAGTCCAAGGACGCATTTGCTAGTTTATTTGTCTGTAGATGCGTCCAAGTCATCATGGGATGGGGTTGGAAGTGCACCAGGCTGCATTATGCCTTACAATAGTAAATGCTTTAACAGAGATCACTGTGGGGAAGGAACGGGAAACTGTGATTCCCAGTGAAATGACAATTCTGCTTTATTGTGTCGGAGCAGTGAGCAATTTATCGAAAAATTTGGAAAGTTTTAAAAGTCCAAAGTACATAATGGGTGTTGGTCTTTTCATGGTAGTGACTTAGCTGAGCAAACACTGAATGCCACTCAAAAGGATGAAACACACATCACTTTGTGATAAAACGGACTCTGTGGCTGAAGGAAAGAGGGGCTTGCATATTGACACTGTGCTCAAACCCACCTGTAAACCAAACTGAGTTGCTGTGAGTATAACCTTTCTAGGGAACCCTCATGTTTTGTCAAAGAGGTTTGAGAGATCATTGACCTGTAGTTTCCGTACATTTATCATTTGCTTTATTCGGTGAGTCTTGCACCAGTCACGAATGAACTGAAAGCATTACGAATGTTGCAAACAGAAAAGACAAAAAAACGATTGCTAGTGCTCGGAAATTTTGTTTGCAGCACAAAAGACAGGAAATGTTTAGTGTTAAATGTTAAATGCTCAGAATACCTTAAATACTATAACATAAAGACAGGTTTTGTGATTAATGTAAAAAAAAAATAGAAAAAAGGAAGCGCCTCAGAAGGATGCCATAAAATGAAGACATAGGCAAAAATATTTTTGAGTTGCATTATAAAATAATTTTTCTATGGTGTTTAGTACTAGTTACTCCCTTATTTGCATCTTGATATCATTTAACACATTTGATGAGAGAGATTTTCGCTCAAACATTTCTTGTCTTTTGAACATGTTGCATTTGTTCTAACTTGTGCCAGAGTAAGGGCCTCCATTTGTGTTCTACCAGCACTGGTAGGTAGGATTTGTGACAGGCGGTGGGAAGCCCTATGTGCGTGCCTGTGATATTATGGGACACCAGGCAGCCAACGCACGACAGAAGGACAAGACCTTGAAATTGGAGATGAACCTACTGGATCCAAGACTGATGGAGATATGCATTTGTCTGGTAATATTACATAATAGGTGCAATTAAAATATAAAGCTGGTTTTTAATATCCCATATTAAAATCATTGGATTGACTGAGATCGTCAGATGGGGCGGGGGTGGGGCCAAACACCAGCCTGGCCAATCAACATCTCCTCATAGAGATGCATCGAATCAATGTGTCCCCATGCAGAGCCGGAAAGTACATCTAGAAGCCATCTGAGGAGTGGCCACTGGAGATGTCCCAAGGCTTTAAAGGGACACTATAGTCACCAAAACAACTTTAGCTTAAGGAAGCAGTTTTACTGTATAGATCATAATCCTGCAGTCTCACTGCTCAAATATTTGCAATTTAGGAGTTAAATCCTCTTTATTTCTGTCTATGCAGCCCTAGTCACACCTACCCTGGCTGTGACTAACATATCATCAACAGTGCAGGGGATAATACATTTTAAATTAAATAGAATTTGCAATGAAGGAAATGGGAATTGCCCGCACTGCTGACTCTATACAGGAAGTGTTTGGGAAGGATGTGCAAGTCACATGCAGGGAGGTGTTACTAGGGTGCATAAATAAAGGGATTTAACTCCTAAATGGCAGAGAATTTAGTAGTGACACTGCAGGGAAATTATCTATACACCAAAACTGCTTCAATAAGCTAAAATTGTTTTGGTGACTATAGTGTCCCTTTAATGTAAACACTGCAGTGTTAACAGCAAAAAAAACCTACAGGGGCTGAATATACACACGATAACTACAATAAGCGGTGGTTGCTCTGGTGACTATAGTGTTCCTTTAACATTACTGAAGCCAAGATATTCATTGGAGTGACAATTTTGGACTATAATTTGAATTCCCAACTTACTTTAGTTTATCTTACTTTACTGAATTTAGTGTAAATATTATTATACTGTTGTATATATTTCTACAGTTGTGAAATTCATGAAATGTATAAAAATGTATAACAAAGCACATTGGCTGATCTCTAATTAAAATGTAAAATAATGTAATTGTATGAGACACATATTTTTGTGGTTTTGTGCGATAAATATCTCATCTGATATATATGATAAAACAATATGACAGAGATGACAGCTAAATTCTTTATCTTTCCTCATTAAAGTAGTAGTTCTGCTTTCAGAATTAACAGTTTTATTACATAATGCTATCTTATGGGAATTGCCCACACTGCTGTTCTCTGAAACACAACACTCATTTGAATGAAGTTGTTATGGTGCCAGGAGGTCTCTGGTGACGGCCTACTTTTAAGGGTTAAACCATTCACTAACGGGCTAACCCAAAAGTCTTGCATCCAGTGCCCCTTAGCTCTGCACCTACTCCTTTCGCTTCTCTCCAATTCTTGAAACAGGAAGCCTCGGAAGGGAAACCGCAGTAGCTCTCCATTCATAAAAACAGCTTGAGAAGCATACGTAAAGTTTCTAAAGCTATTTTGTGAATTGGGAGCTACTGATTGGTTTAGAGGCTAAAGGTAATGTTGTTATGGTGCCCGGAGTGTTCCTTTAATTTCCTACTAACTGTGTGCGTCTGTTAACTCTTAGCTATTGGTATTAAGGACAACAGTCATGTAAAATAAGGTGCATGACTGTTGTGGACAAAGATACTAACCCAATCCATGTTGGTAAAATGCCTATTTACTCAGTATAACTACAATAAGCATTATTCAACTTTATATGTGATTTACCTAAAAATGGCCGTTAGGGAGTTTCCCTTTGACATCGACTAACACCCTCATTAACAAGATGGCGCTGGAATCTGGGGGAGACCTCCAAGCTACCAGTGACATCACACCCGGTAGGAAGAGCAATAAAATGGACCACTTAACACCTAACCAATTATTGATGTATTATTCCATGTTATCTCTGACAATGCATATGATGTAATTTTATAAGGGACATGCCGTCCCCTCAGAATAAACATTCCTCAAGTTTTTTCATTAACCTGTGTCTGGTGTGAATTACTTTAGGAGCGTGCACGCATTACTTCTTAATTTGGCCGGGGGCAGATCCGCAAGATAATCAATTAATTAATTGATTCCACATCAATGTCTAATACACTTTGATGGTAGATGTTACATGTTATCTCTACAAAAACTACGAAACTTTTTCTAGACAGTCACTTTTGAAAATGGTGCCATTCAGTGCAGGTTGTGTTGCGTCCTTTCACTACGCTTTAGCAATGCCAGTCCACCAGTTCCTATCTCGATTGCCATAGTCATGGTCAGGTCTGTAAATGTTCCGGCTATGTCTAGAGACTGGCTTTGTCACTTTTCTTGGCGTTCCAATTCCAACCAGTCGGTTCAAACTTTTGTCCCACCAGACCCCCATTGTGCCTGCAGACCACAAGCTCCAAGAGGCTCTGTCTGTAGAAAAAAAAAATGCTAAGGAGAAGACCCATCTATTTTTTGGCTGAGGGATCATTTTCACATGACAGGATTCCCTTCATTCCATCACAGTGAATCATTAAAAATCACAGGGTTCCCTCAATCCATCACAGTAAATTATTGTAAAACAATAGCAGTTTTTACATGCTGGACATAAAATACTTTTAACTCAAACTTAACAATTTCTCTTTAATGCCTCTTGTTGTGATTATACAAGGAACACAGGACCTTCCATCCAATAAAGGGTTAATACAGACTTTCCATGAATATCAGTCCTGGTATTAATTTTCTTTACTTTCACCAAATCCATTGTATAATCAAATTTCAAATCCAATAATGCTGTACAAGTCAGCCCACTAATCCTTTAATAGTCAGATCTTAGAGTTCTTGAAGAGTTGGGAGTGTCTCTGGCCACGTTACTTAGTCAATAAACTCAAAGGCATGATGAATACTCCCATCCGTGTGGCACCCCCTACAGAGAAACCTTTTGTAATCTGCAAAGGAGTCCTAAAGGCTGGTAGGAGCGTGTGACATCGGTTCAATAAGAACAATGTGATTTCGCCTAAAGAGTGCACAGGTGCCTTTTGGAACTGCTCAACATACCTTTTCGTTTCTGAGCAACTTCCTGGGCAGGAAGTAAAATGTGAAAAACAAAAATGCTTCCCCCAAGGCAGAGGCAGAGAATTGTTCCATCTTGATTAACAATTATATTTTATTATTATTATTATTATTATTATTTTATTATTTATATAGCACCAGCAAAATTCCATAGCGCTGTATTGTATTCAGAGAACAATATAGTACAACCCTCCCAGTAACTGAAAAATTCTTAAAGAGATACTCCAAGCACCATAACGACTACAAGTAACTGTAGTGCTTATGGTGCCACTGTGCCACAATTCCCTGGCACTCCCCATTGTAAGCATTTATCCATTGCAGGGCTTAGCTCAAGGGAGCTAACAGAAGTTCCTGCTTGGAAGCTTCTGGCTCTCTGGCATTCGTAGAGGAGGTGGGACTGGCAACATAACCACTACAGGTCTGTCAATACAGGTAGTGGTTATGGTTCTTTGTGTACACCTATAGCTTATATTGCCAGGAACTATGATTCAGTATGGGCTACACATGCCAGACTGGGCATTAATAAGTGTAGATGGAGAAACTCACTTGACGTGTGCCTTAAATTTAAGGCCTGAGTAGTGGAACTGAAAGCATTTCTTACTTTTTTTAGCTCTGCAGTGGTGACTTTAAGGCATGCATCGAGTGAGCATGCACAAGAATTGACAAAGGGCACACAAAGGCAGAATCCAATTTCACCATATATTCGAATATGACTGCAAATCAAGGCCTGAAAGTGAAGGGAAAAAAAAGAACAGGTAAAAAAAAAAAATATACAATGCTGGGAGAGTGAGGGTACAGTTTGTGTGGAGGGGAATTAAAAATCATTTTAGATTGCTGTCATTTGTAAATACTTCATAATGTGGCAGCCTGGTTAATCCAACATTCTCAAGTCCTCTTGGACAGTCCGGTGGGCAAGTCAAGGCCTGGAGAAAATTGTCATTGGAGGCCACCAGCCCATGCACAAACCCAAACAGTACTGGGCTAGCAGACCAAGCACAATTCCTGCCTGCAGCTTTACTCCTGCAGAACTGTGCCAACAGACATCCCAATGCACATCTTACTATTTTAATTCTCAGCTGCTGCTCATATCCCACCTGCAAGCCCTCCCAAGGTTATAAACGGCAGTTCCTTCATGATTCACTTTATGTCTGCAAATACCCTATGTAGCAGACCCAGGGTAACCCAACTGGTTACCTCCGCTAATTCCCTTCCATCAGCCGGTCGGGACCAGTTAGAGAATAATGAGACCCATTCCCCCCCAGTAACTGGATGACACACAGTCCCAGAGGTACAACAGGAATGACTCACGTGGTGTTTTTGTTAAACATGGTTTTACAGACACAGACCCCTATATGGGGTCTCCAACACAAAACAGTGATTTCAATCCCTGAAGCTGAAGGGGGAGAGAAGAAGGACAAAGCATCTAGGTTAAACTGGGCTGGAAGTGAGGGGGGAGGGAGGAGAGGTACAGGCAGACACTACATTCACAAAAGGAGGCAATACATTTCAACCCCTTTGTTGACCGACAGCTGCATATACAGGCACAATACAGGAAAGACATAGAAATACAAGTGGGAACACATAATACAAGGGGAAAACACACAAATAAGCAGTGGGCATGGTACTTAGTGACGGCGATCCGTCCCACATCTCCCTCTTGTCCACCTCTGGCAGCCGCAGCATTACTCACACGGGTCAGCTCGCTGTTGCCAGGAGGGGACACATAGTCTATTAGTGTCATGCCCACAACAGTACTTGTCCCCGGCCAGCCTCTGTAGTCCTGGTGTCTGGCCGATGTTGCACCCTGCACCCTCCTGGGTACAGGGTGACTTAAACATAGTTTAGCCCAGGAGGCCATCCATGACAGGCTCCAGTACACAAATGGCTTTGCGCCCATAAAAAACTCCACCCAAACAATTGTGCCCCCGGCTATACTATCACCTGTGTCCCTGCTGTTTTCCCAGTTGGCTGAGGATGATGGGTGTCGTTTGGGGCATCTGTAGCAGCTCTGATTCCTGTGTCTCCATGGGGACTTGGCTGGCTTCTGGGGAGGAGAGACGACTGTGCTCTCCCCCTGGCGCTGCTCGGGATATTGGGGAGGGGTCGAGCAATCCTCCATCTCCCCTGGATCTCACTCCACTGCTGGGGAGAGAGACCGATCATCTCCACTCCCATTAACTCACTCTCCCACTGCCACTGGGGAACGAGACATGCTGTCTCCATTCCCTGGACCTCACACTGCCACTGGGGAACGAGACCGGCTGTCTCTGTTCCCTGGACCTCACCCTGCCGCTAGGGAACGAGACCGGCTGTCTCTATTCCCTGCACCTCAGACTGCCGCTGGGGAAGTGATCGGTTGTCTCCGCTCCCTGTACCTCACCCTGCCGCTGGGGAACTAGATCGGTTGTCTCTGCTCCCTGCACCTTACACTGCCGCTGAGGAGGAAGGACGGAACAGTTCTCTCCCTGGACCCTTCTTCTTCCTGTGTAAAGTCTATCAAGTCTCCAGTCTCTGGAACCTGATGCTGGGGAACGAGACCGGTAGTCTTCATTCGCAGGAACTCACACCGCCTCTGGGGAGGAAGGACAGAAAACTTAATTCACTGGACCTCCTGTGTGAAGTCTATCATGTCTCCAGTCTCTGGAACCTGCTGCTGGGAAAGAAGACCGGGTGTCTCTGTTCCCTGGACCTCACACTTCCGCTGGGGAGGAAGGACGGAAAGATTCTCTCCTTGTGCCCGCCATTATGCTTGGTGTTGCAGGTACTTGGCCGCTAGTTTCCTCATGTGCTGTACATATTTCTTGGCGGGGTTGGGCCCAAAGTAAGCCAGCATCTTCTTCAGCCTCTGGTCCAACTCCACTTCAGTGTAGCTGAGCACCAAGCTTGTTTGATTAGCGACTGCTGGTTCCGTTCGGCTGGGAAGTACTCATCCCACTTCTGCCACCAGTTGTAGCGGACCCCTGGTAAACCGACTGGTTACCTCTGCTAATTCCCTTCCTTCAGCCGGTTGGGAACCAGTTAGAGAATGATGAGACCCATTTTCCCCCAGTAACTGGGCAACACAGTCCTGGCGGTACAACAGGCATGATTCCTTTTTTTTTGTTACACATGGTTTTACAGACACAGACCCCTCATAGGGTCTCCAACACAAAACAACAGGGATTTCAATCCCAAGAAGCTGAAGGGGGAGGGAGGAAGGACAAAGCATCTAGGATAAACTGGGTTGGCAGTGTCTCTGTGGCAAAGTCCTGCTGTGACAGGAAAAGGGAAGGGGAAGGGGGGAGAGGTACAGGCAGACACTACATTCACAAAAGGGAGTGGGAGAGGCACAGAGAAATACATTTCACCCCCCTTTGTTGACCCACAGCTGCATGTACAGGCACAATACACGAAAGACAGAAATACAAGGGGGAACAAATAATACAAGGGGAAAATACACAAAAAAGCAGTGGGAATGGTATTCAGTGACCCTATATGGACTGTACTCCAAGGAGCTTACCTAGAACCTAGAACGAGATCCCCCCTCCATTATAGGGACACTAGAGTCACCAGAACAACTACAGCTTAATGTAGTTGTTCTGGTGAGTATAATCATTATATGCAGGCATTTTCATGCAAACACTGCTTTTCAGAGAGCAGTGTTTACATTGCCCCTAGGGACACCTCCAAGTGGCCACTCCTCAGATGGCCACTGGAGGTGCTTCCTGGCTCAGTGAGGTACAATAGACAGCTCTGCCGTTAAGCTTCTCCACGCTCTGCATGGGGACGCTGAATTTTCCTCATAAAGATGCATTGATTCAATGCATCTCTATGAGGAGGTGCCGATTGGCCAAAACGGCATTTAGCCCCATCCCTTGTCAATTTTAGCCAATCGGGAAAGCATTGGATTGGCTAAAAATCGGCAATTCTGATGATGTCACCAAGGGGGCGGGCCCAGTGCTGGCAGACCTGCACGGCGCTGGAAATAAGGTGAGTTTTAATTGCTTTTAAATGGTGGGTTTAACACTATAGGGTCAGGAATACATGTTTGTGTTCCTGACCCTGTAGTGTTCCTTTAACTAAAGATTTTCAGCTCAATTCATATGAGCCTGGCAGAACCTTTGTCTACACCTATTAGCCTTTAGCGGGAATTGTATTTATTTTCTGTATCTAAAGAAGGGAAATTAATATATAAATAAAGTTTAATATATCAGGGCACAACACACAAGTAGATTGTTTCATTCTTAAGTGATTTTTTTTTCCATGAGTCATTTGAAGTCTCTTGTTTATTTTATGGTGGTAATTTTAGTTTACAGATAAAATTGTAACACATAGTTATTTAATTTTTCAAGATTCTTTTGTTTCAGGTGTTGTACCGGAGGATTGGAGGAAGGCAGATGTTGTTCCTATATTTAAAAAGGGTTCAAAATCCTTACCTGGAAATTATAGACCTGTGAGCTTACCTTCTGTAACTGGGAAAATATTTGAAGGGCTACTAAGGGATAATATTCAGGAATTCATTGGGAAGAACTTTGTTATTAACAATAATCAGCATGGTTTTATGAAACATAGGTCATGTCAAACTAACCTAATTGCTTTCTACAAAGAAGTAAGTAGAAGTATAGATCAGGGTTTTGCAGGGATGTGATCTACTTGGATTTTGCCAAGGCATTTGATACGGTTCCTCACAATAGGTTAGTCTTCAAACTAAAATAAATTGGTCTAGATGAATATTCTTGTTGTTGGGTAGAACATTGGCTTAAGGATAGAGTACAACGAGTTGTCATTAATGGTAAATTTTCAGGCTGGACAAAAGTGGTAAGTGGTGTCCCTCAGGGTTCTGTTTTGGGACCGCTTTTATTTAACATATTTATTAATGATCTTGAAATAGGCATTAAAGCCATGTATCAGTGTTTGCAGATGACACAAAACTTTGTAAAGTGATAAAATGTGAGCAGGATATTGCTTTGCTGCAGAGGGCTTTGGATAGATTGGGGGAGTCTATACAGATGTTTAAACTGCAATTGGATAAATACTTGCAAAAACATAGCATACAGGGATATAATTTCTAATTAGTGTGGTAATAGCTGCTTGATCCAAGGAGACATCTGACTGCTATTTTGGGGTCAAGAAGGAATTTTTTCCTAGTTTGTTGAAAAAATTGGAAGCACTTCATACTAGGTTTTATGCCTTCTTTTGGATCAACAGCAAAAACGTATGTGAGGAAGGCTGAACTTGATGGATGCAAGTCTCTTTTCAGCTATGTAACTATGTAACTATATATATAGTGCAGCACAAACATAATGTCATCCAGTAACCAAGGCTGTAGCTTTTACCTCTAAGCCTAAAGCTGTGACAATCAGGGGAGGCAGGACCGTAGTGCCCCCATCACAGTTTGTTGCAATATATAAAAGAAAAATTAAAACTATTGGCATGACAAGGTCTAAAGATATATATGTGTTGGTATGTTCCCATTTATTGGCTATAGACCCCTCAAACACACGTATTGTCCTTTCTTCTAGGTCTGTCATTGGGTATCAAGAACACGGCATGGAGTCAAATTCCAGAAGTACAGTCCAACGCTCAACCATCTTTAAACTTCAACAGCACCTGCTGATGTCAAATGCCAGTGTTATTGTAATATTAAGAGAGAAATAATATCTACAATTACATTATTTTTGCAATCTTAATGAACCATATTTCAAGTTAATGATACAGCACAGTGTGATATTGCTACGGGTGCAGGATTTTATGGCAGTGGGCTGGTTTAGATAACAAATCATGGCTTGGGGTTAACGAGGCAGGTGTGGAGTTTATAAATATAGGTTTATATAATACTCTGAATTCAACAAAAGATTTGGTGTCACAATGTAGTTTATAGAACATGTTAGGGTTTATAGTTAGACTAATGGAATGCTATAGGTATGGTTTGGGGGTCTTAAACCCCCAGTCTCTTTGTCACCTAGAAATTCCCCTACTCTTAACACATTGGCAAATGAAGAAAGTCATGAAGCCTAAATTATGTGTGGACTGGGATATAACCATAGCTTAACAAAGGATATCATTTTAATGACCAACCCAATTTAAAATTCTTAAAGGGACACTATAGTCACCAGAACAACTACAGCTTAATGTAGTTGTTCTGGTGAGTACAATAGTTCCCTTCAGGTTTTTTTTTATGTTAACACTGTCTTTTCAATGTTTACATTGCCTCTAGGAACACCTCCAAGTGGCCACTCCTTAGATGGCCACTGGAGGAGTTTCCTGGGTTAGTACTGCCAAAAAAACTACCCACTCTGCATGGAGACGCTGAATTTTCCTGCATCTCTATGAGGAGGTCCTGATTGGCCAAAACAGCATTTGGCCCTGCCCCGTGCTGATTTTAGCCAATGTGGTCATTTTGATGATGTCACAAATGGGGCGGAGCCAGCGCCGGCGGACCCGCGCGGAGCTGGAAATAAGGTAAGTTTTAAACATTTATAGGGTGGCTAAGAGTGGGCAAGCCACCTAAATGGTGGGTTAAACACTATAGGGTCAGGAATACATGTTTGTGTTCCTGACCCTATAGTGTTCCTTTAGCCTTCCACTCTCAGGACTTTATCTACAGGCAGTTTTCTGCATTGGCGAACCAGCGAAGTGTGGGTTAACATGGCATTCTTCAAACACGGCAGTCAGAGATGTACATAACACAGACAAGAAATGAGAAAAGTGACAGATGTGGGGGCTGCAAAGCTGTCTTGGAGAGAAGGTGTAAGCTTTTCAGAGACAAGCATAAATGAACGTTTACTTGGAACGAGTATTAATTTTGGAAAGAAAATGATCAAATGTGAGTTTATTTACATTTGTAGTTGGTGTCTGATCCAGAAGGCCCCTTCAGTCATGCACACAGGCCTGTCAAAGACCCAAAGGGGTTGGCACATTTCAGAAATAATGGCTCCTCAGAAATTACCTGTACCAGAATGCCAGCCCAGTAAAGAATTTTCGTATTTAAAAATAAAAATGATGTATTAGCATATCAGACAGGGCATAATTTGAAGATTAGAGACTGTTTTCATAGCATGAATGGTTCTAAATGATCATTTGTATTTAATATGAGAAGTACAGATCTGTACAGCATTTCAGTAATAGGATAGTCCGTAGTTTAGAAATGTGAGCCTTGTGAATGGTTTAAAGAGACAAAAGCATGTCTCTACTGGTTCTATTGTTTCTCCTTCACTTGTAGCTACTGCGCTACCTTTTAACTTTGAAAGGTGTGTGTATAGAGTAGACTAGACCAAGTCCAAATTATACACACTGGTTTATTTCTTCATAAATCACATCATACTTTTTTAAAATCAGAGTATAGTTACTGTGCCCCTTCTAGATCAGTACACGCTGAATTATTATTAAAGGAACACTATAGGGTCAGGAACACAAACATGTATTCCTGACCCTATATTGTTAAAACCACCATCTAGCCCCCCTGGTGCCCCCTGAATATAGTAACATCTTACCTGTATTCAAGTCTGAAGCTGCTGCCTCTGCCCCTGAATTTCCTCTGTTTGCTGACATCATCAGAAGTGGTAGTCTGAGCCAATCACAATGCTTCCCCATAGGATTGGCTGAGACTGTCAAGGAGGCAGATCAGGGGCATAACCAGCACAAGTCAAACACAGCCTTGGCCAATCAGCATATCCTCATAGAGATGAATTGAATCAATACATCTCTATGAGGAAAGTTCAGTATCTGCATGCAGAGGATGGAGACACTGAATGGCAGTGCTGCTCACTCTGCAGCACTGCCCCAGGAAGCACATCTAGCAGTCATCTGACGAGTGGCCAGTGGAATTATCTCTGAAAAGACAGTGTTTACTGCAAAAAGCCTGAAGGGAATGATTCTACTCACCAGAACAAATACAATAAGCTGTGGTTGTTCTGGTGACTATGGTGTCCCTTTAACCTATCTTCGTTGTTGATCCATACAAGTCTCTTCCCTAAAATGCAATACGGTCTCATAATGCCATGTTGATTTAGTACATTAGGAGATGTCATTATATTTGAAGAAATTGTGCCTCTTATCATTCTCTACCTCAAAGGGACACTATAGGTATCAAAACAACTTTACCTAATTTAAGCAGTTTTGGTGTATTGATCATGCCCCTGCAGTCTCACTGCTAATTTTGTTTGCAATTTAGGTGTTAAATCACATTGTTTATATAGCCATAGTCACACCTCCCTCCATGTGACTTCCATAGCGTTCCTAAACACTTCCTGTAAAAAGAGATCTAATGTTCAAACTCCCTTTATTGCACATTCTTTTTAATTTGGGATTTTTTATCTCCTGCTCTGTTAATAGTCTGGTAGACCCTGCAGGGTCCTCCTGTGTGGGATTAAAGTTCCATTTACGGAGCAATAGAAAAACGTCTGTAGGAAGTTAACATCTGATTGAAAATGAAACCAATTTTTTATGCATGCTATGTGAGTCATAACCAGGGGAGGTGTGGCTAGGGCTGTATAAACATAAACAAAAGTGATTTAAATTTGAAATGGCAGAGAATTTAGCAGTGAGACTGCAGGAGCATGATTTATACCTCAAAACTAGTTCATTAAATTAAAGTTATTTTGATGCCTGTAGGGACCCTTTCAGGTGGGTCTAGTGTGAGCATACCACCTTTATATATACAGGTTATCTGTAAATGATTGAATCTATAACGTGCTATGAAAATGGCAAGCAAATCTAACAACATCTATTCAACATTTTTCTTCAGGTGTTGGGAAAAAAAATAATCTAGCAAACTTTTCCAAAATGTGAAATATAAAAATTGTACGTTATCTAAAGGTAAACCGTTAAATTTCTTGAAATTACACCAGTAAACACATTATTTATTTATTAAAAGGGCAAGTCTTAAACTATTGATTGCCACGGAGCCAAGATGGAGGCTCCTCACTACAGTTAAATAGAGCAATTGTTTTACAGCATTTCATTTTATTTTTCAAACCTCACAAACACAGATAATTTATATATATATATTTTTAAAAAAATCATTGAAAGAGACAATTCCCTTTAATGGTGTCAAAATTGCTTGCTTTGTAGACAACACTGAGATCCTAAGCAGGACCTTAAGGTGGGATTAAGAAATGTTTGCATTTCTATGGTTACATGGGAATAACTGTGTGAAATGACCATACTAAGAGACTTTCCATAACAATACAGGTAGCTGTGAAAAAGTGTTTATTGTATACTGTAATGATTTCTCTAAAATGGGAACTTTATCCCAGAAATCTAAGGACATTTTAAAAATAAAACAAGCATCTCAAAGTCTATATGATTGATTTGCAGTGTATTAAAGTGGCATTGCAACACAAACTTTTTTAATATAGTCACACAGAGCATATTGAAATACAAAATATCAATGTAGCACAGGACACCAGAATCACAGGGCATCCTACAGCACCCTAATAATAAAAGATCCCAGATTTAGCGCACAACACACTAATCACAGAGCTCCCTAGATGGAGCACAGAAACCTGATGGCTGTGTACCCAGAATGGAGCACCCAGCCCCCTAAATGGAGCACCGTTATCACAGTGTACCGTGGATAGAGCACCTAACACTCAAAGCACTCAGTATCCTTATCACAATGTACCCGGAATGGAGCTCCCAGCACTCTAATCACAGAGCTCCTTAGATGAAGGCACAGTATCCTAAACATCCTTAATAGAGTATCCAGAATAGCACCAATCACACTAATCACTAATACCCAGAGGAAGCAGCTGGCACGCTAATCACAGAGCTCCCTAGAAAGTGCAAGTACTCCAGGTGGAGCACACATTATTGTATTTAAGGTTAATACACAGTAAGGGCACTACCTGGCATGATTAGACCCAGTTGTTCTTTACATAGAGATGAGACCAGGCTGGGACGATGCCATGTCACAGCATACTCTGCTCTTAGAACTCTGCCTCCTGATGATCCGTGCCTGGCACTCCCTCCTGAGACATGCCTGGCATTGCCTCCTGAGCCAAACCTGCCACTGCCATCTGACCCATCCCTGACACTGCCATCTGAAACATGCCTGGCACTGCCTCCCGAGCCTAACCTGTCACTGCTTCCTGATCCATGCCTGTCACTGCCTCCTGAACAATGTCTGGCACTGCCATCTGACCCAATTCTGGCACTACCATCTGAACCATGCCTGGCACTGCTTTCTGATCATAACTGGCACTACCTCCTAACCATGCCCTACACAGGTTGCTCCGGGTGTCTCCTGCTCCCAGCTCGGCCACACCTCCCGGTAGCTCCAGCCCTGCATTACTCACTCCTGCTGGCAGTACTGCTGCTGCCTCCTGTGAGAGTGCTGGATGTTCTGCCAGGCTGGGAACTCTCCTGCCACAGGTAAGTCACTGCCCCCTCCCCCCTCGGCTGCCCACTGGCACTGCCCATGCTGCTTCCTAAAGCTCAGTAATTTTTAATTAATGGATCTCCTTCAGCTTTAGCAATCCCTTCCTCCCCGACAGCTACATGTAATATCTCACAGGCACTATTATAATATATACTCTGTCCTGTATATATAATAACCTACCTATACATACTGTATAACCTACTCTACATGGGTATATACCCTCCCTGCCCCTGTATATATAATAACCCACCTGGCATACATACTGTATAACCCACTCTACATGGGTATATACCCTCCCTGCCCCTGTATATATAATAACCCACCTGGCATACATACTGTATAACCCACTCTACATGGGTATATACCCTCCCTGCCCTTGCATATATAATAACTCACCTGGCATACATACTGTATAACCCACTCTACATGGGTATATACCCTCCCTGCCCCTGTATATATAATAACTCACCTGGCATACATACTGTATAATCCACTCTACATGGGTATATACCCTCCCTGCCCTTGTATATATAATAACCCACCTGGCATACATACAGTATAACCCACTCTACATGGGTATATGCCCTCCCTGCCCCTGTATATATAATAACCCACCTGGCATACATACTGTATAACCCACTCTACATGGGTATATACCTTCCCTGCCCCTGTATATATAATAATCCACCTTGCATACATACTCTATAACCCACTTATATAGCCAGTGTATAATGCCCTCCCCCCGTAGTATATATTTAATAAACTAACTTGCAGTATTCATGTAATTATCCATCTGTATAAATGTTAACTAACTTGGCAAAATATTTGTAACATCACACAATGTATTTGTAATAACCCCTGGATGTTATTACATGTACAGTGCCAAGTAAATGTATCATATGTGGGCTGCCAGGAGAATTATTACATAAGTTCTTATGGTGATTATCACATATGCATTGCCAGCTCATATAACATATGCATTGTATGGGTACAGTATTCAAATAAACTAGTGGATTTACAAAAATTACAAATAAAGCGGGATTTAGTATATGCTCCAATTTTTGCTGCGGCATATGATATATAAACTGTATAGATGTTTATTATATATAAATTTTGGCAGGGAATTCACTGCATATTACAGATATACTGTTACGGGAGTTATTACATATACAGATACTGTGTTAAGCACCTTGCACTATGTTTGTAATGTCCCCTTGCCTGTGACTACATAATGAGGATTACATATAGATTACAATGTTAAGGAGACATTTATAATGCAATTGGAAAAGGCATGTGAGTGATGTATGGCTCTTGGCTGACTATGATAAAGAGAGGTTTTCACTAAAATAAGAATGCAAAATTTGAAACATTCTCTAAGTCACCAGTGTTTCAGTACAGCTACTTTGGTACCAGAACACTCCCCCCCAACCCCGCCAACCCCCCAAAAAAAAATATAGCACTGGTAATATTATTTAGAGATTTTTAATATAACCAAATGCTTTATCACAATCCTTTACAAAATATTTGTGGATACATAACAGTAACGATAGTAAACTTAGAATCTGGTAGAATCATACCAGCCAACCCAGTCCTCAAGTACCCCTCAACAGTCCAGGATTTAGGGATTACCCGGTTGTGTCTCAGGTGTTTTTAGAAGAAGAAAAAAACAACACTTTAGACACAGCAAGGTAATCCCTAAATCCTGGGCTGGTAGGGGGTTTTTGAGGACTGGGTTGGGAACCCCTGGACTAGAATAATATTGCCAATACTAGGGGAAGGACAGGTAGGTGTCTGGAGTTTAACAGATTATTAGCTAAAGTGAGAATTGTCAGGATGTCAAGTGTACTAAATGTAAGTTTCAGATTTAAGGCCAAAATAGCTGAACTGAAAACATTGTCCAACAGCTGGTGATTTACTTTTTGTCTAGCCATGGATCAGTGAATAATGGTTTTGCTAAATCTGGATATTGTTTACATTACTGTTAATTCCTACTTGGCTACTTTGGCCAAAAACCTGTACAACGCATTACCAATGACCTCTTAGATAATGACCCCTGATGTACATTACACAGTCTCTGGCACAGATTAAGCATGGCTCTAATGTGCTCCTATGAGGAAAGATTTATGCATGATATTTGCATATGACTAAATTTACATATTGTTCTGGCATTCACTGGTCTGGGCTCTAGACCAGCTCAACCCAAGTCTACTGCAAGGCAGGTATTTATGATGTATTGAGATTCTGTGATTCTGTTTACTTGTTCAGACTCTGTACGCATTCCTAGCACTGGTGGATGATGTCATGGACTGCATCTCTCACAATGCTCTTACAACCATAATTCCGGCAAAGCATCAGGGGAGATGTAGTCTACCACATGTCTAGATGTTACTCTGGTATAGCTGTGGATGTGCTTTTTATTATAATCTGGCATCATAATTCATCATCCAAACTTGTCTGGAGACTCATACAAATATTAATTAATTCATTTACAGTTATTTGTGCCAGGATTGTAGTGTAGTTGCAAGTAGTTTCGTGTTTGAAGTCCTAATAAAGGGCATGTATTATTCACACAAATAGTTCAAAATAGTCATCATTGCTTGGAACTCAATTAGCAATACTACTAAAAGCCATTTTTCTAGTTACCGACGGAGCTAAATGATCATTTTATGAGGGTGTTGTACATAAAATGCTCAAGTTAGGAACTGTTACGGGTAATGACTTGGCTAAAGGATACTGTAAGCAGCATAACCACTGTAGCTAGTAGCAGCGGTTGTGATGCCCGGTGTAGCCCTAGGTGCAGTCTCCATAGTGTTTTTGAAACCACTTCTAATGGTTAGATGAAAACCCGGTGATTTACTGGCACAGAGCCCACAAACTCTGTCTTAAATGTCCTGAAAAGGGATTTCATACATGTTGTATGGTGTGGGCATGTATAATATAGTTTTGTTGTGCAGCGACAGATTGTTAGCCCTTGGCCTTTTTGGTCATCAGATAGTTTACGTCATCGATGCACTGCTGCAACTGGTCACAGCAGAATCCTGCTATAGACCAGTACTAAAAGACTATCATTACACACAATGCATAATCTCACAGTGCAAATTTTTATACAGATAGAGATTTTTTTTTGTTAAAACAATTTGACATCAAATCTTGCACCATAACCACTGTATTAAGTATTTCTTGTTATGCTTGATATTGTGAAATATAAATACACACATCCTTGATAAGTTTCCAGTAGGAGTAGGTTTTCATTCAGTTTTTCTTTTTGTGATCATTATGTTAGGGCCCTTTAAACTAACTTGTTCTGATGGGGTAGTTTTATATTCTCCCTAAAATAAGGTAGATATCCTTGTCAGCAACACTGTAAAAATCGGGTATCTATTAAAAAATGTCCCATTTAAAATTAGAATTTTGAAAATTTCAGTGTAATTCTTCAGTCTTTTTGTAAGATACTTATCTCACAGAGTAGGCTGCTGGCAGGCAGCAATGTTATATCCTGACATTAGCTGGCAATTAGCAGAACTATGAACACTTCACAGCTTCAGAGCTGTGAAACAGGGAGTTAACTCCCTGGTAAGTCTTATAATAAACACTCTGCCTGCCTGTCTGTAATGATATATATTATGGGGAATGTGTATAAGTGTATATCAAGATAAATTGAAGTCAGTTTGTAAGTGTGTACCTGTATACGTTAGTGTTGAAGGGGTTATGTGCAAGGGAATATGTGTTTTAAGTACGTATTTGATAGTCAGCATGTTAAGAGTATATATCTGTATATAGATATGTTGGAATGTGAATATTTAGCTCTTTTGGGGGTATTCTAATCAACAATAACAACAATCAGCATCTCAATGAATATTTCTGAAAATTTGATGGAACTTGTGAATGTGTGTTTGTGCATGCAAGGATTGAAAACCAAATGGTAAAATTTACACAAAACTAAGAAATATGCAAAAAATATCCAACTCCGTTACAATTGTTATTGCTAAATTTTGCTTTTGATATTTTAATTTACAACAATTTGGTGCTTAGTGACTAAGTCGAATATAGAAAGAATATCTTTGTGTATAAGTGTTTGTATGTATATGTGAGATAGTGTTTGTGTGTCTATGTGTAGGCTACCATCACCCTTCTTGCAGTTAAATAGTTAAATGCTACAATGCTGACCTGTCTAGTGACATAACTGATTATTTAGCAGAGATGATGCTGTTTCTAATCATTTCAACCCATTGTCTGATTTTGCACTGCCCCTAATTCCTCTGAGTTTCCATTGTACAACAGAGCAGGCAGTGGAGTGCAGTCACTCTAGAAATGAGTCTGATAGAAACAGATTGTTGGTACGTTGGTACTCTCTCTCTTATTTCACTGCTGGAAGATTTCAATGTCTCTTTCCCAGTAACTTTCAGAAGCCGATTAAACATTTTTATGAAAGAAAAAGTAGCATTATCAGTCTCAGGTTTAATTAAAACCATTATTTGATTGCAGAAATGGAGCCAGATCTTCAGTGTTGCTGCAGGTGAAGTTACAGGGTAATAAAGGTAAGTAGTCATTTAATTCTTGGCATCCTGTAATTTATAAATCAAGTCTTTTGTCCTCTCTTTGCCTTTTTCTAACCCTGTAATCATCTGGAGTTTCTACGTTAACACCGGTCATTAAACTATTTGTTGTTAGAATAAACCTCAACTGAAACGAAAAACGATTCTGCTTACGCACACTCCTTGGAACGTTCTCTGAACTCTGCAATAAGAATAACCTCGCTTTCATTAAAACTGTACATTGATTTTTAATCAGTAATTAAAATAGCTGTATATAAAATGATGGGGGAGATATTCATAAATCAGTGAATTTTAGAGAATTTAAGGCTGAACTGCATATATTAGGCTAAAATAACTACTCTAGAACAAATCTTCAACTCAGTTACTTTAATTTATTCTGAATTTTCTCATTGTTATTTGCTGTTTAGTTATGTTGTTTCTTCTTTGTGTCTGCCTGAGCAGTATGGGAGTTGTAGCTGGCAGTTGGTAGGTTAACAGGTTTTAAACTTAGATCTTGCAGAAGGCTTGAAAATAAATACCGTTAAAGTTTACATTCATTGTACGTCGGTCATCCACAAGTAAAAATGTTAAAGCATTAATTAATTACTTGCTTTAATTCAGATTGTTACGTGTGACCAATTCACAATATTTTACTAATAGTCATCATAAACTTCACACAGTTTCAGGTTTGATAAAATATTTTTCTTAACTCGATTTTCCTGTTTCTCTAAACATGAATCTAACTATAGGTAAATACTTGCAACAACAAATTGTGTTCTCAGTCTAAATTCGCACGGTAGTTATGTTATCTTGTGTGTCCTATTATTGGGTTTGTAGAGATAGAAGTTTCTCGGAACAGAACGTGTTATCTGAGACCACATATCAAAGTTTTTGTTTTGGAATTTTTTTTTTAAATTTAAAAGTAGAGTATTTTCCATGATGTTTGATAAATTTGTATATTTTGGCATGGTTCGTAAATTTGAAGTAAACATATGTGCACTTGCTTAATTTTCCCTGACTGATATGCACCGATTGCATCAGAAAGTATTCCACCATCTATTTTCAATAGAATGTCGACCAAATAACATAAAAATTTAGCACAATCAGAAAATTGAGATGGCACATTGTTTAATGCCTTGCTGATCTTTTAAGGAAACATCTAAGTTACAAAATACATATTTTTTTAAGGATCCTTTTTTCAAAATAGAATGAAAAACAATCAGGGAATTACAAATTTTAAGCTAGACTATAGGAATTGAAAATTTCTCCAATGAAGCTATTGGGCTAAAATGTGTCGCAAATACCAAGCAGTTTTCAAATGTCAGGCTGAAATTTGAAATGTTCCAGTAAACCATTAAATGCTCCAATACCATTAGGTTGGGTGATGAAAAGCGGGGCTTTCACAACAGAGATGTAGCGACACTTCCATGGTGTTAAGACCTCCGTAGAGGTCAGATCTCGCCATATGAGTGACTTAGTTAAACAGTGACCATCACTACCAGTGAGATAGTGTAGTGAATAGAGCTTCAGTTGCAGTATCTCAGAGACACAAGCTTGATTCTTGACACTAGAGTCACGTCAGTGCACTTTTTCATTCTTCCAAGGTCAATAAAATGAATACCATTAAGTTGGGTAACAATTATCCCTAGATACCAAGGGATTTCGGCATTTGGGATTTCCGTAGAAAAGTCGAAATCTAGTTCTTCTGGTTAAAACCAGTGATGGTATTACTGTCCTATGTTGTTTCTAAAATATTTTTCAAGGTTTTATTCTCTCTCTCTCTCTCTATGTCCTCCAAACAGGAGAATCTTGGGTAGTATCTTCTAGATCCTTTGATTTTGGAACAACGAATGGATAATGGCTGCAGAGTTTATAAAGAGTTGCTGTAAAGGGTGCTTTTACAGTGACAAGAACAAAGGTATGGACGCACTGGCTATTATAAATACTATTCTTGTCTTGAGATTGACTCCTGGTTGACTATTGGTGTAATGGAGCAAGATATGTATGGGGGTTGATTGGAGCATAGAAACATAGAATGTGACGACAGATAAGAACCAGTCGGCCCATCTAGTCTGCCCAATTTTCTAAATACTTTTATCAGTCCCTGGCCTTATCTTATAGTTAGGATAGAAAGAAACGCGTTAGATCGTATTCATATTTTCTATATTTTATTTTAATGGGCAATTGTGCCTAAAATAAATCTACTTATTCAACACTTCTGAATTTTGAACCTGATTGTATCTGGAGCTACCTGAGCCTGCTAATTAGTCACCATCCTCTACGGTGGAAGCGGTCCAGCACAATCCCTTAGTGGATTTTAAGGCGCTTTACTCATTTAAATCCTGTGAGTGCAACCATTATTGCAGTGTCTTATTTACTTAACTGTACATCACCATGTTTTTTTTTTTATTCTTTATTTTTATCATGCTTTGAGTAAATAACATACAAGCTCGTGGTGCCCCAATAGTATTCCCCGAGCATAATTTTCAGGCATAACAGTTGGAGCATTGAAATTATCGGCACATTTTGAAATGTTAAAGTAATGTTGCTTAGATCAGAATGTTAGTAAGTACAAGTTACATTAGCATGGGTTATGATTACAAGAAGTTAATTAACATGTCTGACTTCATCATCCTATCCAGCTACTAAGTTGCTTGAGGTCTGTAGCTGGCTGTATAATTAGTGCAATTATATGATAAGCAGGCAAGTGTACAGATGTTTTTATACAGCAAGTATCTTAGTTGGGCTATTATTCATATATTTATTTTTGTTGGGCATTGCATTACACTGATGTATATCTGTCACTTTAGAAAAATAAACAGAGTGATATTGCACATATTACACATATACAGTGATTGCGATTATGTGTGCTGTTTATTTTTATATTGTAGCTTGTAGCTGTATCCCTATTTCCTGTGTTTTCATACATCTTATAGCTAGGATAGCCTTATGCCTAATAAATATTCTGGTAAAAGTTTTTACCTCATCTGGCCATGAGGAGTTGTTCAAAACTGAATTTCAAATGTGAGACCAAAATAGATGAACTGGAAGCATAGCTGACTTGGAGATTGTTTCTAAATCAGTCATTTTTGCCTACATTTGAAATTAACTTTGAATAACCCTCTGAATGTCACATCATTCGGGAGAAGATGAAAGAGTTTGAGATGGGTTGAGAGAGAGGGTGTTTGACAGAGAATGGGAGAAAAGATGTACTTTGGCTTGGACTGGGGGCAAGAACTGAGCCAGGACGTCTTTGTTCAGGAACTAGTTTGAATGGATTGAGGAAGTGACATTGACTGGGGAAAGGAAGTAAGCTGGCGAAGACTCGAGGTGGAAAAATATCGAGGCCTGGTCTTTTGCATGCAATGACTCATAAAGTTATTCACTAAATTGTATGAATTGTTTGAAATTCAAAGTGATTTTTTATTAAAATTTTAGGCTACAGTAGCCAAATTGGAAAATAAAAATCCTAGTTAACTGTGTTCAGTTTGGCTATTTTGGCATCAAATGGGAAATTTACTTTGAATTCACTTTGTGTTACCAAAAATTCACAATTTATTTAATAACCTTACCAGTGTAAGGAAACAATTTGACACAAGACAGTGGGCATGTAGCTAAATGGGTGTAAACATGAAGCGGTAACCAGCTTGGTATGAAGAGACTGGGAGCAGGCAACCAATTTGGCAGAGGATCCACTTTGGCATTGGGTGGGGAATTTGAAGCTGCTTGGATGGGCTGAGGGTACGGGATCAGTTTGACAGAGACAGAGCAAGGCATGACAAAGAAGAAGTATGACATTTACAGTCGACAGGTATAAATGCTTTACATGCTGGTTTGTGGAATCCTTGTGAAAGGTACCGTTATTCATCCCACAATGATAACGCATACTGGTTTTTGTTAGATGACACAAGACGTTGTGGGAGTGCGTATAGACACTTGGGATGCTCCACAACAAGAACTCTTTGGACAAAAACATTGTCTGATCAAATTTAGTACATTGCTATTTGCTAGTAGAGTATTTATCACGTTATTGATCAGTGAGAAAGTGGCTTGGATTGAATGGAATCGTTGTCCTATTGCCAGCCTTACATGTCCCTTTAAATGTCGTTCTTTTAGCGCGCTGTTCATGAGTGAGCTGGCATTTGATTTTGCAAACTCGAGGAATAAAAGCCAAAGGATTGGGAGGCACCATATTTCCTCATATATTTACTAAGGGAGTCCGTACACAGGAACTATTATCTCACTACTCCTCCGTGTTACTCAGTCATCATCTTGGACTGATGAAATCGCTTCCTTTGCTATTTCTTTTGGATAGCCTAGCCTAGATGCTTACTTACCCTAGTGTGCATTAAAATTTAACACTTCCAGGGCTATCTATAAAACTTTAAAATGTACTTAGAATCAGGAGTGGCAACAGAACTTTAAAGGAACATCATAGCGTTAGGAATACAAAACAGTGCTCAAAATGCTTCAGTTTTCCTGTCCCTTGTTATAGATGTTGTCTCCCCCATTTGTGCCATAAAAACAATGAAAATGGTCCATTTCAACATTCCAATGATCCTCATAGCGGAGCATTGGAGACCCGATGCAGATATATGGCAATCATTTTTTATTTTTTTTTGTGGTAATTTCTCCTAATATGCAACAAACTCACATGAATAAATGGAAAGTAATATTAAAAAAAATATCCCTCCACATGTATCCAATTATCATTACCATTATCACCACTTTCAAACAGAGAAGGTTATTTACTAAATTGAGAATTCTAAGTAAATTTCAAAATTTAGGCCACAATAGCAGAATTAAAACTCTTCTTCAAGTCAGTTCTGTTTTCAGTTTGACTATTTTGTTTTAAATTGTTTTTATTTTGCACGTTAAGTGGGATCAGACATAGATCATATGCGAAAAAATTGATGCACTGTTGCCTTCGCAGAGGCGCAATAAATCAGATAATACACATATAGTGCGTATGGTTGCCTGCGCAGAGGCATAAAGGGCTTCAAATATAGGCATCTTTAGATCAGTCGCGTTTAACCAGTGTCGGCATAGTGCACTGCACAGAAAAACTTAGTCTGGTTTGATTAATGGCAATTTACTTACACATAACTGTAATGCTTATAATAACAAGGTTTGTAAACTTATATTGCTTAAAATTAATGTTACTAGTAATACGGATGATCTGCATGTTTGCAGCTTACTTTTAGAAAATCAAATAAAATTTGCGGTCATGTGTTCAGCTTAGGTTTCCTTTGCCCTCCGGCCTGAGTGCTTAGTACATGTTGAGAGCATTATGGTGTTGGACAGCATATATCGGTGTCATGTAAAACATTGCCTGTGTAGGCTAAGCGAAGCAGCTAATTTGCATAACAATCATATGGCAGAGGCATGTACCGGGAAGCATAGTGTTGATCAGTTAAAACGGTCAATGCCTGGTAAGGCGAAGAAGTTACCGTGTGCGGGCCTATGTTGCGGTACTCATGATACGAATGGAGTTTGCAGCTATATGTTTAAACTTGGCAAAAACAAGAACATGCTGTTACGAGCTAGTGCTGTATAGGGAGCGCGTTAAAAAACGATTGAACCATTAACTGAGGGGTATATCTTCGTTATGCATTTTAGACCGTTGCACAGTTGTGTGGTCCAAGTTATTTCCGGTTACTTGTAGACATATGGTCATGCGGTCTGGTATTTAATGTTGTTGGCCTGCTGAGAAGGCTAGCGTGTTAGTGTGTGTTCTGTGTGCTGTGTGGTGTGTGGGTCTGTGTGTGAGCCTCAATCATATGGACCGTATTTGTCAGATAGTTTGGTTCAGATTCTGGTGTCTGGGTGTCTGTGAGTGTCTCATTTAGGATGTGTTCATGTGTGGGAGGGTCATGAATTTGGGAAAAGGGATGGGTTGAAGAACAGAACAGAATGAGGAGAAGAGGGATGTGGGAGGGGATTAGAAGAGAGAGTAGCATTAAGACGGGTGGGCATCTCCGCCGTCCCACCGATCTGTACCCCCATTCTCCGTCCCAGACCGACCAGCCCCGCCGTCATCACCTGTGGTCAACTCTCGCTGGTTCCCTGTCCGCTCCTCCCTAAGTTCTGGTGTAGTTAAGAGGGACACGAAGCCGTCTGAGGTGACATATTTCAGCCAGTAGAACCACCTCTTCGTGTATTTTTCTTTCGCCATCGCTGTGTTTGCCTTCAAGTCCTCGAAGTTCCTGATGTTCTCCACCTCCTCCACCCATCGTCCGAGCGGGGGGGTGCGTGGTTGCTTCCAAAAGATAGGGCAGTTTGACTATTTTGCCCTCAGATTGGAAATTTACTTCAAATGCCAGGCTTTTCTGCTTTTGTGAATAGCTTTGTTGATTTGCCACGCATAATCTCTGTGCTGCACATCCAACAGAGACCCTGATCTAATAGTGTAGGGTAAATTATACTCTGCATAAATTATATTTATTTTATCTAGTAAAATATAGTGATTCAAGTAAAAGGAACACTCCTTGACACCATAACAACTTAATTCCGATGAGGTCGTGATGGTGCCCAAACTGTACCTTTAAGGAGTGTTAGTAGACATTTATTCCTTCCTAAATTTTGTAAAATATTAGCCCCAGGGAAATTCATTTAATAAACAATGGACTGTACTCTCATACCTCCCAACTGTCTCTGATCAGGCAGGGTAGTCTTAATTTGTAAACTCTGTCCTGCCATCCCGGATTATTCATCTGGTATTCCTCTTCTTAGGAACATTAACTGAAATAAAAAAATATACAAAATGTGTGTGATAGTGGTCCTTAAAACACTTGAATAATATATATATAGGTGATAGCAGCTGTAACACTCAGTGGACAGCCCACGCTGTGATTCACATTAAATTCAACAAACCAAAACGAATTGTTTAGGTGATAAACCGAGAAAAACAATTAAAATGATTTAAGTGCTCAGATGTGATATATAACTTGCCCTGTTTTTCATGTGATCCATGTAAAAATTTAAGTCAATAAAATCAATCCAAGCCAGTGTTAATTTTGTCGACTAACAATTTAGTCAAATTTTAGTTGGCTAACATTTTTGAGATTTAGTCGACAAAAACTAAAACAATTCAGATGACTAAAATACGACTAAAACTAAAATGGCCTTTTAGTCAAAAGGCTATGACTAAAACTACATTGAAATCAGCCGCCAAAATGAACACTGATCCAAGCACACAAGTTAGAGCTCTTCAGACTGTGAAAGACGATAACGATATACTTACACGTGTGCTTCTTTGCAGCATGTACACTGAGCAATCACACTTTCAGGGTTATTCACATAAAGTGAGAATTGTTAGGATTTCACTAGCTGTGTTCAATGGGATCTTGGCACATTGAAATAAATGACATTAAATATGCAACCACAAGGTGTGAAACATTGAATGTGAAGTTTTATTACATTTGGTGGAGATCGTTCCACAGATCTTACTCAAATATTGTCAGAACTGTAAAGCAAACACATCATATAAACAGACATTTGACTTCTATGAGTTTGTGTGTCGTATACAGGACAGCACATACATTTTTTTTTACAATTTTATTCTAACTTTTACATGTTGGGATGTATTAGGATTGACTTTTTCACAATGTTTTCCTAGACATATATCACTTGTGCGCGATGTGTCGTGCTACATAAAATATTCTGTTCTGAAGTATACTGAATTAAAGTGTTATTTTGCAAGGAAGTCCCATGCCTCTGACCCCCTCTGCTAACAACTTAGATCTCATTCAGAGCTGCCACAGTATGTAGTTTTCTTCCTGCCCATCCAATAACTGTATGATGGGCTATGCAAGGGAAAGACAATTTTCGCCACTCCATGTGTTGTGGACCACATCTCCCATGATGCTTTGCTAGCATTATGGCTGTAAGAGCATTATGGGAGAAGTTGTCCACAACATCTGGAGTGCGAAAGGTTGCCCAACCATGCAAGTTTCCATATACTCCACTACTTACTGTGAAGGAGCCTGAACTGTTTTGATGTGATCACAGCTATAGCTCCATTCGCAGAACTGGATGAAGCTGTTGTGGATATGGATCTGCTGAACTACATATCCTATGAACCTCTGCTTTCCAGAGAAACATGGTAGATCTGGCAGCCATAGATGTATTGGATGTATCATGTGTAGATGTATCAGGGAAATATCTTAAAATAATAAAACTTACAGGATCAGAATCAGATCAAAGATGGGGCACTAAAGTAGCATTTAAATTAGGTATCTCAAACTCTGGCTCCCGAGATTTTGCAAAACTACAACTCCCATGATTCCCTGGATATCTGCTTAATTCAAGTATATTGTGGGTTTTGTAGACCATCAACATCCTCCCAGCCAGAGTTTGAAATCTGTGATTTAAGCCAAAACTGAATGTTCACGTTCACCTTCCTGAATACAAGATAAGATTTTTGGTTTTCATTTTATACTTTAATCACCATAACCTCTAAATTTATAAGCACCGTGACCTCCAAATCTCATTGGAGTATTTATGGTGCCTGGATTCACAGTTGCCATCCAAATAGTTGTTGTTAAATGACTTTTGAGTGGTTTAACCCTCAGTGAGGGTTCACAGCACCTGCATTCAGCCTATCACAAATTGGTGTGGCTAAGGCAAAGTGTAAATCTGTAGGCACCCAGAAGCATTTACTCGTACAAGCGAAGTTTGATGAGAAGTGAGATTAAGTGGTGATGGTGCCTAGAATGTGCTTACACCATGCAAACACAGACAGAGAGAGATATCCTTGTTTGACATTAATGGAGATTTATCAAAGTGTTGTGTTCTGAAAAGTAGTTTAAAGATGTAAAATGGGAGAAGTCACCAATAGAAAGTGTCCACGTTTTTCAGTGATTTCCACGGCCCCACTTTTTGTACTTTGCAAACATTTTAAAGAACATGACTCTATAGTAAATCACCCCCACTATGTTCAGTATAATCTTACCCAGGTAAGATAACAATGTGCTTTCATCTCTTCCAGCTCTGACTGAAAAAGACTCCTCTGGTGAGGCCAGAAAAGGATCCCATATTGTGGGCTTGCCAGCAATTACCTCGGTCTCAATAAAGAGACAAGTGGGATGTACAGAAGATTACTTGCTTTCCAAACTGCCATCTGATGGACGAGATGTGCCATTTGTCGTTCCAACATTTAAGCCATCCTATATACAACCCCGAACCCTTACAAGCCCATCTCACCAGGACGGAATTAAAGGTATTGCTTAATTCATGTAAGAGTGCATAAGTGTACACTGACCAGCCACAACATTAAATCCACTGACAGGTGAAGTGAATAACATTGATTATATCATTACAATGGCACCTTTCAAGGGGTGGGAAATATGAGACATCACGTGTACAGTTAGCTCTTGAATTCCATGTGTTGGAAACAGGAAAAATGGGCAAGTGAAAAGATCTGAGTAACTTTTTTAAATGCCAAAAAGTGATGGCTAGAAAACTCGGTTAGAGCTAGATGAGTGCCCAAGACTCTTTGATGCATGCAGGGAGTTAAGGCTAGCCCATCTGATCCGATCAACCCGAAGAACTTCTGTCGTTTAAATTGCTGAGAAATGTAATGCTGGCTATGGTAGAAAGGTGTCCGAACACACAGTGCATCACACTTTGCTGCGTAGACGCAGACATGTCAGAGTGCCCATGATGTCCACAGTCCACAGCCGAAGTGCCTCCAATGAGGACGTGAGCATTAGAACTGGACCATGGAGCAATAGAAGAAAGTTACCTGGTCTGATGAATCAGGTTTTCTTTTAGATCAGGCAGATGGCCAGGTGTGTGTGTGCGTGCGCGTCATTTTCCTGGGGAAGAGATGGCAGCAGGATGCACTATGGGATGAAGGCAGGCCGGCGGAGGCAGTGTTATACTCTGGGCAATGTTCTTCTGGGAAACCTTGGGTCTTGGCATTCATGTGGATGTTACTTTGACACATAACACATACCTAGAGATTGCTGAAGAACCCGTACATCTCTTCATGGCAATTGTGTTCCCTTATGGCAATGACCTCTTTCAGCAGGATAATGTACCCTGCCACACTGCAAAAAATTGTACAGGAATGGTTTGAGGAACATGACAAAGAGCTTAAGATGTTGCCTTGGCCTCTAAATTCCCTAAATCTAAATCAGATTGAACATCTTTGGGATATACAGGAACAACCAATCTGATTCATGGAGTCCCCACCTCACAACTTGAAGGACATAAAGGACCGACTGCTAATGCCTTGGTGCCAGATACCACAGGTCAAGGTCAAAACTCTTGTTGAGTCCATGCTTTGACCCATCAGAGCTGTCTTCGGACCTAAACAAAGAATTTGAGAACTCCGAGAACGGACAAAAGCTTAGAGAAACTCAGTAGCTTGCCCTGCGGTAAATCCTCGCTCAGGTCTCAAAATATTTTTGGCTCACTTGTCCCGTTACAGAGAGAACATATCTGAAGCATATCAGACTAATTCTACCTGTAAAAGCAGTCCTGAATAGAAATGCCAGCAAGTTCTCTCTGTCTTCGAACCTACACAATAGTAGGCAGGCGGTTTTAATGTTGTGGCTGATTACTACATATATACCTATATGTGGGTATGTTTGTGTACATGTATAGTGTTAAATAATTGACATTTATTTATCTTTTCCTATTGAGGATCTGCCAGAGCCACCTTTACTGATAGAAAAGCAGAGCTTTCCAACTTCTATCAACAAGGACCCAACTTAGATGTAATTTACAACCCCAGCTATATCCCACCGCATATTTCTCCTGATCTGAACCGGCGAACCAAGCTGCATGCAGACCCTGTTAGACTATACGGATCAGGTGAGACTTTACGGGAGGGATGGGCATGGGGCTCTGTTACACCATGTAGATCAGGTGAGACCTGTATGAGATGGGCATGGGGCTCTGTTACACCATGTAGATCAGGTGAGACCTGTATGAGATGGGCATGGGACTCTGTTATACCATGTAGATTAGGTGAGACCTGTATGAGAAGGGCATTGTGGGTACCTGCCTACAGATGCTGGGCAAGTGGTACAGGTGTACTGTTTCTCGGCAAGAGGCATCTGTCTTCACGTTAAACTTAAAATCAATTATTTTTCAATAATGATAAAATGTGTTAAAATGTTGAATTTATAAAGATGATGGTGCAATATATACTTACAAAATGTATGCAGAAAACTATTAAGACAAGAAAGAATTTACATATTTTTTCTTTTTTAGTTAAAAAACATATATTTGTTCCTTAAAATACATAATAGTAATTAATTTAACATCATATCGATTGTCCCAGAATATCCCCATGTCCCTTTAAATTAAAATACAATGCAGAAGTCTGGCTGTCTCTGGGTGTAAGCTACATCTATGAGCAGACGATGAACAATTTTATATCCTTTGTTCCTGATGCTTTCTCAATCCTTGCAGCGGTCAGTGTTAATAACCAGGAACAAGTCATGTGTTACTAGTGATGACTGTCCCACTAATCGCACACATATTTATATATCCTACAAAATATTTATCAGTTATTTAAAGTTGCATTGTCACTGGAAATTCTATACGCATCATCTTAGAGCACGTCTAAGGAAAACATTTTTTTTCCAATAAAAGATTTCTTGATAATCTAGGGCAGTGGTTCCCAACCCAGTCCTCAAGTACCCATTACCAGTCCAGGATCACCCAGTTGTTTCTAAGGTGTTTTTAGAACTGAAGTTTCCTGTTCAGTGAGAAGATGGGAGCTAATTTGAAAATCACAGACTCTGATTGGCTGCTGAAATCACATGCTCTCTTATTTTGGTATCAGTTTCAATTGTATGTTGCATTTGCACTGAATAACTGTTAGGTATTCAAAGAAAAGTACAGATAACCTCCTAAGCGGAAGCCTAGGGAGGCTATGTATTTTAATATTTTTCTGACTTGTTTTCGTAAGAAAACAATTAAAATTGTCAGAAAAGGGGGACGGACCTAACTTCCTAGATGACGCATCGATTGGATGTTCTGAGTTGAATGCGTATTAATCACACTTTTATCAAATTATTTACAGCATACATTTATCTGCACTGATTGCAGTTACTTTACTTTACACTTGTGGGGCTCCTTCATATATGTAATTTTGACTCTGCTACGACCACGTTTTGGTGAATATGGATTGTGGTAGGTCAACGTGGGTGACAGGAAGGTGGCTGATCCCTCTGCCCTTGGAATCACACATATCTACAGAATCTACTTGAGTCTTCTATATAGCCCCCCGTCGGTGTGGGTTATCTCACCTACCACTATTGTTGTTGTGCCCAGTTGTACACTACATAACGCAAGCCATGGGAGCGGCATTTCCTTTAAAATGGTGGACACCACATACTTACTTGACTCTAGAGGCCAGCAGTCTCCCATCCTGAATAGACTGGATCAGTTATTTGCAGCTTTCTGGGCCAGGATCCACTATTGAATGCCACCTGTGCACCAAAAAAGAAGATACCTACCTTTCCTGCAAATTCTGTACTGGTTCTTTCAGTGTACAGGGAGGCCCATCCACATGAGCAAGCTGGGGCCTATGGCTACATGACCTGAGAGGCCATGGAAATCTTTGCCCCTTTTGTGCTCTACTTATGCTGAGAGCTGGAATGTAGCATCTTCCCAGCCACATTGGGACAAAGCTGTAGGGAGCTGAGCAGCAAACCACTGGACACCAGGGATAATGCGCCAAATATAAATCAAGTGTGTGTGTGAGTCTATGAATGTGAGTATGTGGTATGTGCATGTGTGTACGAGTCTGCATGTATGAATGTGTGTGTGTATGAATGGGAGTGTTTGTGAGTGAATGAGTGAGTGAATGTATGAATGTTGGTGTGTGTGTGCGTGCGTGTGTGTGAAGAATTAAAGCATGTATGCATATACATGTTAGTGTGTGTGAATGTGAGCATGTATCTGTATGAATGTTTGTGTATCAATGTATACTGAACAAAATTATAAATGCAAGACTTGTTTTTTCCCCCATTTTTCATAAGCTGAACTCAAAGATCTAAGACTTTTTCTAAACCTGTCTTAGTGAGCACTTCTCATTTGTCGAGATAATCTATCCACCTCACAGGTGTGGCATAGCAAGATGCTGATTAAATAGCATGATTACTGCACAGGTGTACCTTAGGCTGGTCACAATAAGAAGCCACTCTAGAACGTGCAGTTTTACTGTATTGGGAGGGTCCAGGGGGGTCCAAAAACCAGTCAGTATCTCGCGTGACCACCTTTTGCCTCACGCAGTGCAACACATCTCCTTCGCATAGAGTTGATCAGATTGCTGATTGTGGTCTGTGGAATGTCGGTCCACTCCTCTTTAATGGCTGTGCAAAGTTGCTGGATATTGGCAGGACTTGGAACACGCTGTCGTATACGCCGATCCAGAGCATCCCAAACATGCTCAATGGGTGACATATCCGGTGCGTATGCTGGCCATGCAAGAACTGGGATGTTTTCAGGTCCCAGGAATTGTGTACAGACCCTTGCAACATGGGGATGTGCATTATCATGCTGCAACATGAGGTGATGGTCGTGGATGAATGGCACAACTATGGACCTCAGGATCTCATCACGGTATATCTGTGCATTCAAAATGCCATCAGTAAAATGCACCTGTGTTCGTTGTCCATAACATACGCCTGATCATACCATAACCCCACCGCCACCATGGGCCACTCGATCGACAATGTTGACATCAGCAATTGCTTACTCACACAACGCCATACATGCTGTCTGCCATTTGCCCTGTACAGTGAAAAACTGGATTTATCCTTGAAGAGAACACCTCTCCAAAGTGCCAGACGCCATCGAATGTGAGCATTTGCCCACTCAAGTCAGTTACGCGGAAGAACTGCAGTCATGGCGAGACCCTGATGAGGACGACGAGCATGCAGATGAGCTTCCCTGAGACGACTTCTGACAGTTTGTGCAGAAATTCTTTGGTTATGCAAACCGATTGTTGCAGAAGCTGTCCGGGTGGTTGGTCTCAGACGATCTTGGAGGTGAAGATGCTGGATGTGGAGGTCCTGGGCTGGTGTGGTTACAAGTGGTCTGTGATTGTGAGGCCGGTTAGATGTTCTCTGAAACGCCTTTGGAGATGGAGAGAAATGAACATTCAATTCACGGGCAACAGCTCTGGTGGATATTCCTGCAGTCAGCATGCCAATTGCACTTTCCCTCAAAACGTGCGACATCTGCGGCATTGTGCTGTGTGATAATACTGCACATTTTAGAGTGGCCTTTTATTGTGGCCAGCCTAAGGCACACCTGTGCAATAATCATGCTGTCTAATCAGCATCATGATATGCCACACCTGTGAGGTGGATGGATTATTTCGGCAAAGTAGAAGTGCTCACTAATACAGATTTAGACAGATTTGTGAACAATATTTGAGATCTTTGAGTTCTGCTTATGAAAAATGGAGGCAAAAACAAAAGTGTTGCGTTTATAATTTTGTTCAGTGTATGTGTGTGTACATAAATGTGAGTGCATGTGTTTGTAATTTCCCTAACAAAAGGGTATTATGAGCATTTCAGAGAAGCAAATAATAAAATAAAATTATACAGTGTGTGTGTTTGGGGAGGGATGCCTTTATACATTAATTCCCTGGTACCAGATAACTTAGGTACTCCCAGAGGCATAACTAGAATCCACCGGGCCCCGGTGCGGAAATTTCCCTGGGGCCCCTCCTCCTTGATGTCTCATTCACTCATTCCCACCCCCCTATTTGTCTAATTCCCTCGACCCCAAAGTCCATTCCCTCCCCCATCCCCTTCATGTGTCCCATTCCCTCCTTCCCCCATCCCCTTCATGTGTCCCATTCCCTCCTCCCTCCCAGCCCCTCCATGTGTCCCATTCCCTCTGCCCTCAGCCCATCTATGTTTCCCATTCTCTCCTCCCTCCCAGCCCCCTCCAGGTGTCCAATATCTCCTACCTCCCCACCAGGTGTCGCATTCCTACCTCTATCCCCCTCATGTGTGCCATTCCTACCTCTCTCTCTCCCCCCCTCCCCTCCATATGTCCCATTGTTACCTCTCTCCCCCCTCTCTGTGTCCCATTGTTACCTCTCTCTCCCCTCCATGGGCGTCATTCCTACCTCTCTCTCTCCCTTCCAGGACCAGCATTTCCCGGCCTGCTGCGGTTCCCGGTTTGACAGAAAGTGCTCTGTCAGTGAGCACTTCCTGTCAGACTACTCGGCCACGCTACACACAGGCAGGAGGGGAGCTCTCCCCTCCTGTCAACATCAGGAACCGCAGACCCGGGCCCGTGCAGCTGTGCACTGGCCCATAAGTTATCCAGGCAGCCCACAGTCGCAGCGGTCGTGGCTGCAGCTGGACCCTGTGGAGTGAGGGGCCCGGTTGCAGCTGCAACCCTGGTAGGAACACCACTGGGTACTCCTCTGATGAGGCCCTACTTGGCTAAATTAGGCTTTTTTTTTTTAGATGTTAATTTGCTATGATTCTGGATTTTGTGAATAACCTGTTTAAAGGGGCGCTCTATGAGGAAGCACTGGATTGGATGAGATCCTTAGTCTTGATAATCGCAGCCAGGGAGACTGGGTGGCAGCAGGGAGACAGGTGTGACACGTGCTGATACTAATTTTTACTACTTAGGGGATGCACAGGGGATGTTTGTATTCATAATGCTATAACGTTCCTTTAATCCAGTGTTCGTCTGAACGCAACAGATAAACACCTTTGCATTTAAATATGTAATACATTGTATTTGAACGGAATACTGGGAGTGGCCGCCTCTGTTATTACAGCTGTAATAATCACCTCTCCTATTTCTGTCTGTGGAAGCCCTGAAGCCACTGGGTTTGGCAATTGTCATTCAGGGTTGAGTGATGTGAAAGTAGATTCACTGACAGCGAGGCAGGCTTGGTAATTTGCATATCCCCCTGTGTATCCTGGCAACTACTCCCATAACGCTAAGACGCATCTAGCCTGGCAGATAATTATGGGAGTTGAATTCCACATGGCAACTGGGGAGTGCAGTCTGACAGTCTGCAGTATGAGTCCAGTATGAGACAGTCTGCAGTATGAGTCCTCTTAGGATGGAGTTACCTGGCTTGCAACATGATAGTCAATATGAATGGTATTACAACAGGGCAGCACTTTTCCTGTGCTTCTCATTTTCAGGTAAATGAGAAATATGAACAGGTGTTTTTGCCAGCTATATATAAACAATATGATAAAATTAGGCTCTAAAAAACATGTGATTGTGTTGCCAATTAAGGTTAATGAATTACTTACTAAATAACTCTTTACAATTTCGGGACAACTTAGTAAGACCTAACTAGCAGAGTTAGAAAAAAACTACTTGGCTAGTTCAGTTTACATTGTTTCAAGTTGGTTCAAGGTCCTATAACTTGCTACATAGTGAATAAACTTAATAGAATGTCTGTATCAGTTTGCCAATTTCAAATATAAGGGCTAATATTAATCTGTGTCTTTTTTCAGTCTGCGATTTGAGGAACATCAAACCATCTGATTCCCAGGCCCTAAGCGGCTCGCTCTATGATCTGACTAGCTCATCCAAGTACATGCAGGTATGATAATGTGTGTAATACATGGTCTGATTATATTGTGAGAACAGATCTATTGTTACCCAATACTCTGTACCTTCTCCAGGAAACCAGAGGAATGAAGGGAAATGAAACTCTAATTGCGCAAATGTGTACAGTGTAACACTTTAAAAGCACTTTCAAGAAGAAGAATTGCAAGAGTTTATTTAAATAAATTGCACAAGGGAAATTCTTTTCTCAGTACAAATAAAATAAAAATTCCCAGTTAATTTTTTCCTCCTCATTTTTCTGTTTGTCTGTTATAAGGCACAGCTCAGTAGAAATGATCATTTAATACCTTAACTTCCAGGGGTTTTCCCACAAAGCCGTGAATTATAGTGAATGAACAACCAAATTGCAAAATTCTCCTAATCAGCTATTTTGATCTAATTTTTTTGATCTTTGATTTTGGGTTTCATTAGTCATTGCACAATATATCTAGCAAGATTTCTATCATTGCACCAAATGAGAAAATAGGCTCAGATTCAGGTAAATTCTTTGGAATGCCATTTTAGTGAGACACTTAATATATTACTTGTTCCTCAGTCATCTAAAGGGTTGTCACGTGTTTTGAAGATTGGTAATTGAAAGTGCATATTGTGAAAGAACTAGGAAAAAATGTGAAGTGTATACTTAGTCCTTGGCAGTCCTTCTCAGTGGTTGTTTGGCCAGACAAAGCTCTGATTTTTCTTTCCCGACCCCGATAGGCTCCCTCTCTAAGACTGGTCACTTATTAACTCAAGATGTGGCATGTTTGAATAATGGCATAACCAGGGACGGACTGACAGTGGCCTGGGCCCCTGGGCAAAATTAGCACCTGGGCCCCCAGCAGACCGATATATATGCTGGTATAGGTGTACCGTATATTTGATTGTATGTACATGTAAAGTGAATGCATGTTTCTGTGTGTATATTCACTGTGAGCGCTAGTGTAAGTGAATATATGTATGTCTTTGTGTGTAGTGTCAGGATATGTGGATTATTAGTATATTTGAATACATGTTTTTGGTTTTGTGAATAGGGTAGTATTTTTTGTGTGTGTTTGTGTAGCATGGCAGTATGTAAAAGGGAGTATTTGTGAAACCAAGTGTTAAATGTTACGAGCCACCTTAAAGGGACTCTCCAGTGCCAGGAAAACAATCCGTTTTCCTGGCACTGCAGGTCCCCTCTCCCTCCCACCTTCCATCCCCGGTTGCTGAAGGGGTGAAAACCCCTTCAGTGACTTACCAGAGGCAGCGAGATGTCCCACGTCGCTGCTTCTTCCTCCGCTCATGCTCCTCCCCTTCAAAACGTCAGCCGTCGGGGGAGACCTAATACGCATGCGCGGCAATGCCGCGCAGGCGCATTAGACCTCTGCATAGGAAAGCATTGAAAATGCTTTTCAATGCTTTCCTATGGGAATTTTAGCGACGCAGTGGGAGCAGGGGGGTGGGGGCTGCAGGCGGGGAGTGGGGTGCAGTGGGAGCAGGGGATGCAGGGGGCAGGGGATGCAGTGGGAGGGGGTAGGGGATGCAGTGGGAGGGGATGCACTGGGAGCAGGGGGGGTAGGGGATGCAGTGGGAGGGGGCTAGGGGATGCAGTGGGAGCAAGGGGGGTAGGGGATGCAGTGGGATCAGGGAGGTAGGGGATGCACTGGGAGTAAGGGGGGTATGGGCTCTGATGGGGCAGTAGTGGGGGAAATTATATAATAAAACATTTTAATTTAAAAAAAAATAAATAAAGCCCCCCTCCCAAACCTTACCTCTCTGGTGGTCCTCTTCTGAAGGAGGGCACACAATGCTGACATGCTGCCTGTTAGTCTGCTCAGGGCAGCTCCTCACTCTGCACTGTGACTGTTGATGTCACTTCCTGCAGAACAAGCTGCACGGAGCTGCCCTGAGCAGTTACAGGCAGCTCAGTGAGGCTGTGTTCAGTGAGACAGGCACACTGAGGGCAGCCTAGTGGGGTCTTTGGAAGGCCCCTTAGCTGTCCCTCAGTGTGCCCTGCACGGGGGATTATATTTTTAGCAGCAGGGGCCCGCGGAAGGCTGCTCGGGCCCCTTACTGAGTGCAGGCTGGCTGGGGAGATTGTTTTACTCCCCAGCTCAGCCATTACTGCACTGCAGCAGGGGCGGGCCCCCCAGAGCCTCGGGCCCTCGGTCCATGACCGATTTGCCCGAGTGCTCAGTCCGCCCCTGGGCATAACTGAGGTCCATGCAAATTTCTTTACTCTAAAGTTGTCTAACTTTGGCTTTTCATTTGTATGACTACAATGCCTAGCATTCTTGACCAGCTGTTGGCTTGCAAAGAATTCTGTGAACCGAAGGCCCAACAGCTGTTGGTGGGAAAATTTTGGACAGCTTTAATCTAGTTGCACTCATTTCAATATTTGTTCAAAAGACTTTTAAATCAGGGTTCAATTAATCGGTAGTTTACTTAGAACTATACCTCATGTCAAAAAATGTCTCCTGCACTTTTTTTTTTAATCAATCTTTATTTATAGTGAAAGAAAAATACAAATAGTGGAAACAACATGCACTGAAGTACTAAGGAATAAAATATCATACAGTGCACACAGTACATCAGATATGTAAAGCCTGCAGCATTTTAAACCGGAGAACTATAGAGTCAGTCTAGATATTTAAACAAATCGAATTCCCAACCGAAGACCTACAGCGATACATGACTTAAAGATAAATATATTCAAATTGTCCCCAGTATTCTCACATTTTCTGTATTGACTTATACACTCAAAATGTGGGTACAAGCTATAAACGTTTATTTTTATTAAAAACAACTGCTTGCTACCCAACTTGATAATCCGCTCTGTACCTGGGAATGGAAATAAATCCTATGTTGGGATAAAGTACTTGGAAATTAGATCAGTGGCATCCTTCTTCTCAGAATTGAAATGTTCTCCCATTTGATACTTGAATGAATGTATTGTGCTAAGATCAACCTGACTGCCATTTACACTTAAACTCAGACACAATGCTGATAGATATTAAAAAAAAAATATCACAGCAATCCCTGTATAAGGCAGACAGAGAATTATTTTCTGTATGTGTAACATGCTGATCTTGTAGGCTACAACTCTCAAGAGTCTCAAGTAACCTTGAGAAATAAGATGTGTTACTGTCTAGCCATACTAATTCTATATTAAATAATAATGAGTTCCCTAATAGACCCCAAATCTCCAGCAGAAGGCAGGTCTAAGTAAGAAATTCTGTTGGACACGTTTCTTGGTTTTCATGCTCTGCTCCAGAGGGGGACTGGAATTGATTAACCTTTTCATTAAAAAATGTTTTTATTCTACTGCATGTTTCAATTTCTTTTTTAAAATTTCTTCCCCCCCCCCTGTATTTATATACTATATTTATATATTGTATTTTTTTCTAGTACTAAATCAATGGAGAGATAATTCTCACAATGGTTATAGATTTCACATCCCTGACTCCTTTATATATCACTAATGATTAATTGAAGTCATGTAACCATTTTGCAGAGATACGATTCTGTTTCCAGTGTCCGTAGCAGTAATTCCTCCAGAAAAGATTCCCAAGGCAGCAATCGAAGTCTCGGTAAGTATTTTAGTGCTGATTCGTCTTTTCTGAATTTTTTAAATTATCTGAATTTGGTTGTAAAGCAAAGAGAAAGATTAGAATTTTATTTTTTAGTTCCATTGTCTTTACTCAAATAAACTTTTTTGTTCAGGAAATATTTTTTGGTACTTTTAGGCCTGGGGAATATCTTGGTACATGTGTATATTTTATGTTTTGTATTCATTGTTTTTTAGACAAGTTTAACTTTTCTAGGCCAAATGTAACATCAAGCAGCAACATTTAAAAAGTGCAAGATTGAAAGTTTTTAAAGTCTGTAGCACTAAGCCTGGTGTGGTTAATCTATATTGTAGAATTACTGTGAAGGTTAATGAGAAGTTTCAGTAAAATTTGAAGCCATTTTGTCCCAGATAGCTTTAGAATATGTGATCACAGGGAATCTAGGAGAAAGGACATGGCATTAATCTTGAGGAATCCATATGACAAATTGTGCATTCACGCCAATATGACCTGTCAATTCTTCGGGCAGACCTTCGCCTCTTCTAGGTGGGTTTAGCCCCTTTGAGTGGCGCTAGAGACACATATGTTCCTTTCTACCCTGCCCATCAGCGTCCTGCTTTACAAAATGCCAAAGGTGGGAGGTATAGGATACTCTTGGTACACACTAGGCTCGAGCACAATTTCAGTGCATTCAATAAGCTTAGGTTTCATATTTGTGCAATTTTTGTCCATGTCCAAATCTCTTTAATTTTTCTAAAAAAAGAAAAAAGATTTGGAACATTCTGCAGTGTAACTCATCCTCCTTAGCACCATGTCCCATACCCCTTCTTCATATCTCATCTGGGTTTGTACTCTGCTAAGCCAATGAAAGCGCAGTATGAGCGGAGTTGCTGAAATTCATCTGCTCCCAACCAATCACTGTCCTCTTATTATTAACATCCTCCTTTACGCTTAGGACAGCTTTGATATGCTAAACTGATTAGACAACCGTGATTGGCTGTGGGGTGTAGTCATATCAGCAGCTCAGATACACTAATCTTTCACTGGCTGAGTTGCGCTGTTTACCTTCCAATCAATGTGATTAAAGGATGGGGTTATGATGCAGAGAGCTGCAAAATATTTTTCCTTTTTTTTTCTTCCTAAAACTAAAGAGATTTGAAGAGGGAAGAAAACACAGTGAAATGCACTTAAGTTGCTTGCTGTTCAGACTGTTCCTTTAACGCCATGAATATCAAGATGTCACCAAATGACATGTTAAAGAGGAGTTTAAAGTACTATTCTGCATTACATTTATTAAAGCACTCTGAATTAAGTAGTTATGGTGCTTGTTGATCCTGGGCGCTGTCTCACCGTAATTAGTTAAACCTTTTACGAACAGTTAAACTCAATGTGCTCTTAATGGCATTGTTCTATTGGGCAATATGTCTCCTCCTTCTCCAGTTTCAATGGTTTTCCATGGGTGCCAGCAAAATGCGGAAAGCAGAGAGGCCAGGAAGACAGAAGCTGTTTAGAGCAATTTGGGGTCAAGCTGGTTGTAAATGGTTTAACCCAGAGGTGTAACTAGAAACCACTGGGCCACAGTGCAAAAATTGCCCTCCTTTCCCCCCCAGCCCCTCCATGTGTCTCCTTTCATCTTCTGTAACCCCTCAATGTGTCTCCTGTCCTCTCCCTCTAGCCTCACCATGTATCTCCTTTCCTCCCCCAGCCCCTCAATGTGTCTCCTGTCCTCTCCCTCTAGCCTCTCCATGTATCTCCTTTCCGCCCCACCATTTTCCATGTGTCTCCCCCAAATCATCTCACCTCCATGTAGTGTGGCTGACTGGACTGCGGTACCCAGCCTGACAGGAAGTGCTTGTTGCTCTCAGTGAGAATTTCCTGTGAGACCGTGGTCTGCTTGGCCACACTACATACAGTGACCTGCAGAAGTGGAGCGTGCTGTGTGCCCCCTCCTGACGGTCATCTGGCAACCACGTGTTTCAGGCCAGTGTGGCTTTGCAACGGCCCTGGAGTTATGCCGGTCATGGGGATCGACAGGATGGCCAGGCCCCCTGGAGTGACGGGCCCAGTCGCAGCTGCAACCCCTGCAACTGCCACTTGTTTAACCCTATAAAGAAAGATGGCGCAAAGGACCTACGGGCACCATAATTAGTTAATTGAGAGAAGTTGTTATGGTGCCCAGAGTGGTGCTTTATTTTTCTATATTATTGTAAATACATTTTAAGCATATACTTTAATTTGATAATACATGGAAGATGATTAACTTAGCAGTAATATAGTTAAGCTGTAATTACAAAAGACTGTCATATTTATTAAAATGTTATTTTTGGGGGAAAACCTCAAAGTTCTAATTTAGAACTTCAAGCAGCCAATAGAAAAAAGCAAAGCAGAGCTTTCATCTAGCATTGGCTGAGTACAGTCCTCTCCAAGGTCCTCTCCTTATGCAGTTTCCCTTGTGGTTTACAGAGAATTATGGGAAATATAGTGCACTTACAACTGGAGGTCCATAGTTGGACACCCCTTCTCCACAGCATGGCTAGTGTTTGTAAACATTTCTCCACTAGGAAACTTCTTTCTAAATAGTTTCTATAAAAAGACTTTTGTTTGTTTCAGATACAATTACATTATCTGGGGACGAGAAGGAGTTTGGGAAGCTGAATTTCAAACTGCGATATGTTACGGCCATGGAACAGATATGGATCACAGTATTACAGGTGAGGACACAAACGTCTCATTATCCCAGTAACTGCTGAGATGCCAGCTCAGCACAGTCTCCAATTACACCTTAATGCGGGCTTAATCCTGTGTTCACTAACACCAGTGGAACAAGCATCTGAACTCACCATGCACCACCGGGTTAACCCTCTCACTGCCAAAGGAGCTTGGAAAGTGTCTGCAATTTTCTGTAATTGAAACAGGATGTGCTCTAATCTGGGATAGAGAATACCGTGGGTCCCACGAAAGAAGCTAAACACAGAAACAGATAAAAAATATCAGTAAATGCACCATTTGTGTTTTCTTGTAAGAGAATACTTTGTGAGGAATGAACTGAGAGTGGATTTAGGAAATTAAAACCAGAAGCCAAATTACAGTAAATACATTAAGTTTTGGAGTAAGAGGATGTTCCCCAGCATTGATGGTTCTAGCCATCATGTACAGCCATCTGACCGTGAACGCTGTTTTATTCATTTCATTTTGTGGAATTATTTTGTTTGTTTTTTTTAAGTTTGTGTTGGGCAGAATTTGATATATGAGTATCAACTGACTATGTCAGACACACTGAGTATGAAAACATTTTAACAGGGAAAGGCTTGGAAAATAAATCTACCATGTCTACCTACTTATATTTGGAGGCATTGTGGGGTAGGTATTTAAAAGTTTCTTAGTGTGAACTTAGTTTCAGGATGCCCTGCATTTAACTCTCAGATTTTGGATGGGTACGGGCATTGTTGGTGCCAAGGTGTGACTTTTTGGAACTTTTACCTTATCTGAGTTCAAGGTAGATATGTTTATGATTTCACTTATCCCAGGGTGTAAAAGTTTGGGAGGAGGAAGTGCTGACCGGTCTGTAGGAAAAGCATATGAGAACTGCTTCTTGCTATAACCCTCGCCAACTTTAACAGACTCCTCCTATCTCTAACAGGATATTTTTTTTATTCACTTATCGACCCAATTTAATAGTTACATTTGGTCGTTTTCCTACCTCTGTGTGTATCTCTATACCTACAAATGTTGAAATTTGCATTCTATTTACATGTGATTCATGCCTCTGTACCACGTTATACTACTTTGTTAACCTTATAACTTGTTAAATCTTCAATAAAGATCAATGATCACAATAACTCTATTGTTTCCCTTAAAACCAGTGGATAGATCTTGACAAAATAATACATATAAATTCACATGTTACTGAGTGCCATGGTGCTCTGTATAGGATGCTTCAGTGGTACATTCCCTGTTATAGCATTTAGACAAATGGTGCTTGCATCAAATGGTCACAGTATCCCAAATGATATCATCTACAAACCCAGAAAATCCTATTATGCAGCCCATATAAATGACCACAATAGAAAGCAAATGGATTGAGTTACAATAAGCTAGACAGGTTGGGTGGAATAATCTTTACCTGCAATATGGATGGGGGGAAGGGACTCCATTAAAATAATGGTCGATGAGACAATCCGAGTGGACAGAAATAGCACAAGGAAGTAAAAACAATATAAAATGCCATTATTGTTTTCCTTGATTTACAATGCTTTATCAAAGGGCCACCTTTCACATTTAGATACTTAATTTTCTTTATTATTGGATTCTCATCTGTTCGACGGATTGCACAATTAATATTGCTTTTATAACTTGGAAATGTGATAAAGTTGGAATCCACCCAAGTACTTTGCAGTTGTTACACAAAGTTTTTGATATAAATGACCATCGGTGTTCAGACATAGCAGAAATGTAAATACAATAAGTGCCTAGCTTTTTAATTACAGCTTTATATTTAGCCCATTTCATGCCCTGGGTGTTTGGCAGTTTATACTGCTGCCTACTTAAAGGGTTTCTCTAATCACCATGATTTGAAGTGGTCATGTTGCCTGGAGTCTGTATGTGCAGCATTTCAAAGCAAAACGCTGCGCATATAGATCTCAGGCACTGTGACCACTTCAAATCACTGAAGAGATCATGGAGATAAACCATGTTACTACACCTCCATGCCTCTCTGCACCCCCCCTCGTCTTTTCTCCCACATCTCCCTCTTCATCCTGCAAGGGGAAGTGAGGTCAGACAAGGAGGAATGGGCCGAGGTGAGAACTTGGACATGGTGATGGAACACTGGTACATTCTAGAGTTTTGTTTCTTTTTTTATTGTTTGGGGGGTGGGGGGGTGGACCACCTCAGAAAGGTTTACTCTGATTTTACTTACAAATGTTTTCTTTAGAGTAACCCATTAAGTCATTTAGTCACAGAAGTCATTAGCTGGCTATACCGCTCTCTGGCTAACTGTTTTGGCGCCAGAGGTGCCTTTTAGGTTAAACTGCTCCATATTTAATTTGATGCCAAAGATATTTCATTTGACCTTTTAAAAGATCCCAAAATTAGTATAGGACATGATGGAAAACTATACGTGAGAAATCCGCCTTTTCATTTCTCTTAAAGTAATTATTATAAGAAGATAAAAACATACCGGATGAAAGAAAATTATGGGTTTTTGTTGAACTGAAATCTGAAATCTTGCTGTTGTTAATGTTGTTGTTTTTTCCTATATCAGTTGAAAGATTTGAGCTGGCCCCTAAGCTGTGGAGAAAATCCTAATATCTGTATTAAAGGGATCATTACGTTACCCAAAGCGGTGCACTTTAAATCCTCCTCTAAGGAGGGAGCTCTGGTAAGTCATGTAATTTTACTGAGATGTAATTGAGATAAACATGTCTTTATGTGTGTCTCTTCATCTGTGGGAAAACAGTTTGTGTAAACATGGGTTAGAGAACTCTCATCCTCCCAATATTATCAAACTCCAGCCCCTATCACCCTCAGTGTGGTTAATTTTAACATTTTCTGTCCAACCACAATCCTTACATCTTAACGTACAGCAAAGTGGTCCCAGCACTTTCTGTATGAACATCAAGACTGAATGCCTGCATGTTTTTTGGTACCTAAGAAAGAAACACAATCAGTTAATTTTATTTATATTAAAAAAAATAATTAATAATCAAATATTAGACTTCACTTGTATGCTTGCTTTCTTAATCTGTTATGCTGGTTTACCATGTTTAAGTAACATTTATTTTACTTATACATACCTTCTACTCCGAAGGCTGAAGGGGGAGGAAGGGGTTAAACGCTTACCTTTCTCCGGCGCCGTGCTACCTTGGCGCAGGGGACTCTCCTCCTTCTTCCGACGTCATTGGCTGAATGCGCATGCGCGGCAAGAGCAGCACGCACATTCAGTCAGTCCGTTTCTCAATGCTTTCCTACGGACGTCCAGCGTCTTCTCACTGTGAAAATCACAGTGACAAGCGCGGAAGCGCCTCTAGCGGCTGTCAATGAGACAGCCACTAGAGGCTGGATTAACCCTAATGTAAACATAGCAGTTTCTATGAAACTGCTATGTTTACAGCAGGCAGGGTTAACCCTAGATGGACCTGGCACCCAGACCACTTCATTGAGCTGAAGTGGTCTGGGTGCCTATAGTGGTCCTTTAAGTAATTTATGCAAATTTTCCAGCTGAAGTGGTAGAGGTTAAAACAGTGAGGGAGTTTAAGCATGCGTGTGGTAGGCATAAGGCTATCCTAGATATAAGATAAGGCCACGGACTAATGAAAGTATTTAGAAAATTGGGCTGACTAGATGGGCCGAATGGCTCTTATCAGTCGTCACATTCTATGTTTCTATCCCACCTCATGATTAGCTTTCCAGGAACTGCTGGAACCGAGGTTAGAATTATTTAGAAAATCTTTCATTTCAAGAATTATTAACATACTACAGATGTATGTTAAGAACAGTAAAAGACAGTAATAAACCATGAACAGTAATAAGACATCAGTCGGTGTAGAGACGTATTTTGTGTCTACTTGCACAAGGTTATTCCTGGGCAAGATCAGTGAAGTATATTTGCTATATTTAAGTGCTTATACTCAACTTGACCCTCTTGGCAGAGAGACTTGCTCATAAGCCCTTCATACTTTTACTGTTCAGGGGAAGCCGGTCTGGCTCACTCAGATGATGAGATATAGTCGAAGTTAGAGAGAAAGTAAGACCAAGATGAAAGAATGAGGGGAGAGGGGAGGAAGTTAGAATGATGAACTCTGCAGGCTTTCAGACAAGACTTGAAATCGCATCCTGCCATACATGTAATTCACGTGCTCCTAGGCTTGAATCATAAAGGATATCTCATTTTTACATACTGTGGGGCATTGCCTACAAGCCTCATCTGACATTGTTCAGAATTGTTACCTATCCTGTATGGCTATCTTGTAACCCTCAACTGAAGGCCCCTACGTTTCCAGTATGTATAGGCATCACAAGGCTCCACACAGGGAAGGAAAGAGCACAAAGCTTTGCAGAGAACAAAGAAAGCAGTCAAAGGTTTTACAAGGCAGGAGAAATCAGCATAAGTCTCTGCAGGGGGTGAAAATGGGACAAGAGGTTCTGTTTGAGACGGAAAGGAGTTGGTCTTACATTCTGTAAGGTTAAAGAAGTATCACAGGGCTCTGCAGGGGCGGGGTTAGGAGGCAGCAGCTAGATATATGCAGTTAGTTACATTACTGAAATGGAACTTTGTAGACTTACCAGATTTAAGCAACTCCCTAAATCTGGTAAAGTTGCAAACAGAGCTTGTGACTGTCTTCTGAATGAGACACTTAGACTCCTAAGATGTCTCCTCTGTTCTTCTTCATAAGGAAGGAGTTCCATTGAATCAGCAAACACAGGTTGGTTTATAGGCTGAACATCCTTGCATTATTTCCTATAACCGTAGAAATAATCCTTACAATATATCATCATCATCCTTAAATTAACACATGGACAATCCCCATCATCTCCTATTTGAAGGCTTTTGAGCATATCCTACCAGCCACAAGATCAGGTTGCCTAAGGCTGATGATTGGAATTGTGATACAGAATGACATCTTGGCCTTATTCTCTGGGATATCTCAACTGTCCCCATTTTCCAGCAGGATATGGAGTTTATGGAAACCTTTGTATTCTCCATCAAGCTAACAAGTCTGCAGAACTCAAGACTAGTTTTCAAAGTTGTCAGTCTGACCCCCAGAAAGCGGACCATCAGCCAGTGCTCTGTTTCCCTCCGGGACTTGTGTGAGGATGAGAAGGATTATTGGCTAGATGTGGCACCATCTTCAAAAGTATTGGTGAGTCAAACCACTCCTGTATTTCATGTAAACTTGTCTGCAACTGAATTTTGGAAGCAACATTTCAGTATCTGAATGTCATGATGTCTGAAATTGTAATAATATTTTACTTACATTTCATTGCCTTCAGCATGAAGTTAGTATGCACCTGCGCTCACCTATGGAATGCATCATAGGTAGTCCCAGCAGCTAATGTTTGATCCTGTGCCTGTATTTGTACATGTGGTTAAGTTATAACAGAATTGCAAACACAGCCCAATACATCTTCTATTAACCATAGGGGTCTAGAAGAATACCCTGTTTGAGGAAGCCAATCCTACTGTACCCCATTTATTTATTTAGATTTACCTGTTACTCATTATGCTTTATTGTCATTTCACGTGTAAAAAGTTTATGTATTTAGAACTTGTACTCTGCATGTTGCAATTTAAATTTTGAGGGTTGATTGAGTGATACTCTAATGGTACTACAATCGTAACAAAGAATTTGCAGCATCAGTGAGGTCAGGGTTGGGAGGAGCCTACGATTACCTGCTGTGGACTTGTGTTCTCATCTTTCTTGACCAGACTTTGTTGGGTCCACAGCGTTTCAAGCATTTCTAGGGGATTGTGGGTACATTGATGTAAAATATATCAGTAAAAACCTTTCACCACACTAAATATTTCACAATATAAACCGCAAACAGTTTCACTGATAGGTTCTCTTTCTACACATAGCATTTTCTGTCCAGAAAAACAGTATCTTTAGTCACAACTGGTTGACGTACATAGTGTTCATTGTCCGCTCCACGGAGAACACTTGTATACAGCTTTTAAGAAGCTTGGAGGGTTTTTGGAGAGCCATATATATTAAACCTGCCTAAATAGGTGGGTTTTAAAGCACTTCTTAAAAGACTGGAGGCTAGGAGATAGCTGAGGGAAAGGACAAGATAGGACATTTGCAATGGTGATACCCTTGAGAAATCCTATAGATTAGTACGAATCAACAGCTGAGTGAAGGAAAAAGTGACATTAATTTTTATTTTCATTGAAGAGAATATATAATAGGGAGTGGAATTGTCGAGTACTTTGTAAGTTATGGTCAGTCATTTAAATTGACTAGTTAACAAATAAACCTTTAATGTAAATGTTCCACCAATATATCTAAAATAAACAGAACTCAATATAGAGGTTTTGTTATTTTTGTATTAGTGTGACCTGTGTGAAAGAATATATTATTTGTTTTAAAGCATAGCGTTCTACGTGTTGTCTTAGAATGCTATAGAACTCAGAGCTCTGTGACGTTAATCCCCATCGTATAACATTAACAAGAGATGCGAAGGGGTGTGTGTAAATACTGGATTTCCCAGGCAATGCAGGACAGGCTGTGCTTGACAGCTGTTTGCTGAAATGTACGTGTATTTTTTTTATTTTTTGTTTTATGGTTCTCTACGTTGAACATAAGGTTTTCGTGCGAGAATGTTACTGTAATACAACAAGAGCTTGTAATGGCTAGGAAATGAATTGCTCAGTGCATTGTACCTGCCATTGTGACTGTGCATTAGTGTCTGACCTTTACATTGACTTTGTTTTCACTTCTATTTTACAAAGCTGTATTATTCTCCATTTAACTCTATCATGCCTGGGGTCTGATTAATGCATTTTAAAGCTGTATTACATATGCATTATTGAGCCATTTATCCTGTCTCTGACCTAGGAAAGCAGGCTACCCCTAGGTAAAGTAAGCAACTCTGAAAAATAGTTTGTAAAGAGAGAGAGGACGATCCACTTAGTTGGCCTAGATTTACAACTTGTTATGCTGTTTGTTGTTTTTTATTGTTTTATTTTAATAAGTGTTTTTTTTTTTTTTACTCTCATCTCAAGTAATACGGTTGTGTGTGTGACTCAACTCTGAGACGCAACACAGCAGGAATTATGGGAATTGAAGTTCAACTACCAGATTCCTACTCAAACCTGCAGTTAGCCTAATTTATTAAAACTACCCTGTACAAAGATACATCTGTGCTGTGAAAAAAACAATTGAAGGTAAACAGGGCAAAAGCTATATGATGCGACTAATGTCTTTGATAAGGAAATGTAAATGTTACATGCCAGTGATATGTGGTCTTCAATAATTAAACAGTAAAACCAATATGATGACTGTCAATAACAAATATACTGGGAATGGTAGGTGTCCAAAAATAAAAATATATTTCCCATAAAGTCCATTTTTAACTATTTCATAGCCGGGCCACTCTCCGGAGACAGTCTTAGCCCTCTACATTGTTCCTTTAGGCCGCCAGCATACCAAGTGAAAGTTCTTGCGGTTATCATGAAAGAAGCCATTGTCTGCTAATATTTCTCCTGAACTGTCCTGTTTGTCCATTTGCGCAGGTCTGTCACGCTGAGCTGCAGATTGGGACCTGTTTTCAGGCAATAAATAGCCGGATTCAGTTACAGATTCTCAAGGCTCAGAACTTGCCTGGCTCCTCCACGCCACTGTCTCTAAGTAAGTCCAGAATAAGTCTCTTGTTTGTCTGCCTCGTTGCCATAGCACTTGGCATCCCTTCTTCATTCTTAAAGTCAGACGTAGTCCAGGTGGATTAACCTGTTCCGTAAGAAAAGTCTTGGTAAAAAAAGGACACAAGCTATGCAGAATGTGGGTGTCCACAGAGGATTTGAACCACGGCAGTGCCATTTGGCATACGTGAGAGTTGAGCTTGCGATTTAGAAAGGTGGTTGTCATTGTGCTTAACCCTTTCACTGCCGGATGGGCTCATTATATCATCTATTGCTCACCCAGCACTGAAAAGGTTATTACTTTTGTATTTTGACATTGGGAATCAGCATTCAATCAATTTTAAATATGTAAAAAGTAAGCCCTGGGCAGCCAATGGCAATTTTGTATTTGTGGGGCACCGACTAAATGTCTATAGCTTCATGGACAGACACAATATTGGCCATCTGAGCTTTATGCTTTAAGTGGGAAGAAATACGTTAAGACGGCTGTTAATTCTAAAGCAATGACACATTCAGTAACGCAGTGGGTACAAGAAAAATGATATACAGTGAACAATGCAAGAATTAAAGCAGTATATTGAGAGTCCTGCTCTTGGCAGCTTACAGTTTAGTGAGACTTAGAACACAGGTAAGTATGCATAATGATGTTAGCAAAACGCTTCTCAATGTATTTCTCTGACAGTCTGTAGATCAAAAAAACTAATAATGTGATTATGTTTATGGTAAAGTGCCAACATTTTCTGCAACGCTGTACAATGGGTACATTAACAGAAGGTAGCAATCAAGAGTTCAATACATAATTAGACAAAAATAAAAAAACATCCATGCCTGTAATTCTAAAATCTAGCATGTGCAACATTTTTCTATTAGGTACAGAGCAAGTTGACCCATGAGCTTACAATGGAGTTGATGTAATGGGTATAGAGACAATAGGTAGCAGGGATTGCAAGATGTTAAGGCAAGAAAGAGTCACAGAATGCCAGAGAGCTATAAACATATAAGGACTAGAGTCCCCTAACATGTAATACACTTTGTTCCGCAAGTATATTAGATCATATCTTAATGTTTTGTAGTGATGATTTTATATAAAAAATGCAGTTCTGGTGCAAAATTCTAAAAGTGAAGCAGTCTCCATGGGAACCAAAGGAATAGTCCCTGTGGATTTCTCCACTTTTAAAACCAACATCTGTCTATAACTTTTGTTTTCTGTTAACAACACAATAACATACCTCCCAAGTGTCCCTATTTAGGACGGACAGTCCCTATTTTGGGCCCAGGTCCCTTTGTCCTCTTTTCCTCTTAATGTCCTTGTTTTCCAGGTTTTTTTGTTGGTGTGTCTGAGTGCATAAAACAGCTCCACAGCAATAACACACAGTATTGTGTCTTTAAACTACAATACATGTGTTTAGAAATCAGTCTAAATAAGATACATTGTTCTTGTTCTGAATTATATTTTAGTTGCATAAATTGTCATTAGTAGTATCCTAAAATTTCTCAGAACACACCATTTCTGGCCACACCCCCACTCACACCTAAAATTAAAGTGCCTGTCTTTGTCCATTTGAAATGTTGGGAGGTATGTAATTGGGGTATTCAGGTGAAACTGCGGATCATTGTTTGTGAGTATGAATGAAACTGAAATGGAGCTTAAAGGTGTAGTGTGTAAATATATACCACTAAACTCTCAACCTATAATGAGTATGCTTGCTGAATTGTATTCCAATCCCACTTTATCCTACTTTACTTTGATTTTAATCTAACTCATGTGATGTTTAAACTATTGCTAGCATACTTCTGTTAAACTGAGTGCCGAGCACTCTCAGTAATTTTTACCTCATCCTCAAGTTTCACAATTTGATTGTTTCACTAAAGTAAAGTTTCAGACTCTGAATTTTTCCACTCGTTGGTAGCTGTTAGATATCCCAGGGTTATACATATTTTAAAGTTGCTAGGTAAATATTTTTCATATTAAGTCACTTGTGTTCTTTAAGGCTAGGTCAAATATGTATAATTTTTGCAGTCGGGCCAAATTTTTATTTTTTAATGTTTTGTGTAAGGCAGCATTTTGTTGCTTTAATGCATTTTTGGAGTGATTAGGAGACCTTTCAGTAAAAGTCACCTTCTGTCTGGTCTTATAAATCTTTATAAAATGATGACAGTGCAGACATTAAAAAGCTTTCCATGAAGGAAATGCCCCCATGCCATTGCCTACACTATTTAATAATAGAGCTAACCTTATGCTGTAGACTAGTAAACAGCTGCTATATGCTCAATTCAGTCTACTCCATCATCCTGGGAGATGGAGGGTGCATGGATCGCCTGGTCCCACAGTCCAGTCATCTTTAGCAAGTTAAAACAGAAATTGGGTCTAGTATACTGCAGTATTGAATAAAAACATTGCAAATTTATTGAATTTTCAGAATAACAAACATTATTTTGACCTCTATCAAATCCTCAGTGGAAACATTGCTTGTTGGTTTGGAAACTCAATAAATCTAAAGTGCTTTCATGAATGAAGTTTGCTGGAACTCTTTCCTTGTGAACTCCATGAGGAGACAGTACGTAGTGAGAAGGACACCTCTATATCAACACATTTGGACTTTCATCTAACAGTGAACTTTATATTAGCCAAAAATTGACTTTAATCAGTGATAAAAAATAGTATGAAATAAGGTGTAACCTCTTTACTGAAACTCATGTTTTTGGGTAAAATTTCTGCAGATTTCTTTGTGAAGGCAGAAATGTTCAGCACTGAAGGGCTTCTCTACAAGAAGAAGACACGTCCACTCAAATCAACAAATGCTCAAGTTACTTGGGGAGAAACTATGCTCTTTCCAGTGACGCAAAAGGAGGAAGGCATCAACTTTTTGATCAAACTTTACAGCAGGAGCTCAGTGAGACGGAAGCATTTCATTGGTCAGGTACGACCATCTTCACAAGTCTTCTCCTTCTTGTTTAATAGGTTTCAGTAGATTTGGATATACTCTTTACCTGCTGCTTTGATGATGGGGCTATTTCTAATATACACATTTGTAAACAGTTGTTCCACCTTTGGTTAATTTTCACCATTGAGCAGTAACCGATATTAAATTACATCTCTATGATGTCTAATTACATCTCGTATGACGACAATAACACGATATCTCAGGAGGTTGTTCCCAGTGTCCCTAAAGTAAAACAAAACTGTTCTTTCATCAGACATTCAAAGTCCATTTTTTTCCAGGCACAGGAAAGATCACTTTTCAGTACTTTTTAAATGAATTTTAGTGGGATGCGGAAAAGTCAGCTGTATACATGACATTTAGGTGGATTATTTTCACTTTCTTAAATGTAACCCATTCATCCATTGTGTTCCTTAAATAGAAGTTAAGAGTAAACCACTGATGAAACTATAAAGATTGGTTTACATTGTGGACAATGGGAAAGAAGCTTATACCTCCTGTGAGGATTTCTACACATTAAATAGGTCATACTCCCGGACATTGAACAAAACTTTGATCGCTCCTTGAGTGGCCAATAAAATAAATCTCTTGGCACAGAGAACTTATTGACTATTCAATCTGGATAACTGTCTGGTTTTAACAATGACAGAATTTGTGGGTACGTGTAATTTCAGATGACAAACCACAAACCAGGAGGTCTATTAGGCTTTGATGTTGAACAATGTTCTTGGTGACCCTCCTAGGTGCTGAGCAGCAACAAGACTATACAACTTACTCTAGACAGACTTCAATGTTTATGTTCTCCTATGGAATAGCTTGTTGACTCAATGTTGACTGAGCTCAAGCATTTAATTTGTCATTTTTAATGGAGTTACAATCAAGAAGATTATGAATTCAATCTCATTCTCCAAGTTACCACATAGCTGTGCTGAATGAATACCCCAAATTATTCCTGAAATTTGTAATTTTGGGAAGTGTTCTTGGGCCAGCTTGATGAAGAGGCCGGATCGCTGAAACGTTGTTCAGGCTGTTTTATTTCAACACGCTAGTCAATTACTAAGTTGTTTTAACATACAAGATATATATATGGTTACTCGTCACTTATATTCCACCTTTACATAATATTTAATCATATTTGTAATGTTTGTGGACCCAGGACATACTTGAAAACGAGAGAAACCTTAATGTATCCTTCCTGATAAAATATTTTATAAATAAATAAAATCAGCCTCTCTGCAAAATCTCCAGCCATCAACTGGGAGTGTGGAAATTGCATTTCTAATCATGAAAGACACAACATGTGTTTTTTTTAAAATACGTATTCATCATTATTCCTTACCAGATTTTTCTTATTGCCTCAAAGCCTGGGGGTACATTGTCTTACCTGTCTACAGTGGTACTTTCACATATTTGAACAGTAATAAAGTCTGTAAAATTGAATACAGGTGGAGATTGTTGTGTGCTGGGGCAACTAAGGCAGTTTAAGACAGTTTTTAAGAGGTATAATTTTTTACGGTGAGGTGGGAGGCTGTGGAGTGGATACAAAGTCTCATTCCAAGGTAGACACTGAGTTCTCTGTATGATCTAATTGTGCAGACAGAAACATGGCTGGCCTGCTCCCTTTCCCTTTAGTTTTTGGGAGACAGCCAGACTTCTTTTCACAAGATGGGGAAATCTAATAAACACAGGAAAGTCTCAGCTTTCCTTTGCTTTCAGCCAGTTTTGTGCAGGTGCAGCAGTGCCCCAAACATCTGTACCCTCCACGTGATATACAGTGGGATTCAGAGGCATCCTGTTGCATGTCATGCTCAATGCAAAACACTGGGAACCGTAAGATGTGATTACATACATGAGTTGGATAATTGTTTTGTATTTTTTGTTGTTGTATATTATTACCAGAAACAAAATGTGCGTGAAATGCATAGGAGGATATGGTTACACATTAGGCTGTAAACAGAAAGAAAGTAAATTAACTTTTAGGGAGTCAAACTGGGCTCTCTGTACCCTATATGTTGTAGGACTACAGCTCCCGTATTACTCTGCCACCCTGTGGGATTATGGGAGTTGTAGTTCGGCAACAGGTGGGCATATTATAACCCTTAGTGCAGACTATGCAACTGTTGACCTTCTACCATCTGCTAATGTTTTTTGCACTTTGCATATTCACAGGTGTGGATCAGCAGTGACAGTAACAGTCCCGAGGCTGCTGATCAGTGGACTGATACAATCCACAACCCAGAGAAGGTGGTGACCAAATGGCATAAACTGAATCCTTCTTGAAATTGTGAGAAACCAGAGGGAAATACCTGGATCTAGGGACACTGCACATTACTGGCTGGATGAGTGCTTTAAGACATTGGATTTCATAAATGTGCGCAGGCTGTGCTAGACTGTGGGATCTAACCATACTATTTCCTCTCTACACTTGGAAGGACATACTGCTTATAATAAAGCATGGATCGCAATCAATAATTAATACACCAACAATTCAGGTTTGGGGGACAGTGGTGCGATTTGGGAATACAAACTTGAAATTCTCAATTTGGCCTTCCGACCCGTCTTTCCTGTAACAGTGTAATTTTCTACCTTCTCATCTCTCACGTTCTAGATCAGATCAGAGGTTGGCAACCTTCGACACTCCAGGTACATCTCCCACAATGCCATAAAGCTAAAAAAGCATCAAGGGATACATAGTCGGCAACATCCGGAGTTTCGAAGGTTGCCTATCCCTGTTCTAGGCTTATAATGAGCAGGATAAACATGCGTGGTATTTTTCTAGCTCAAATTATTTACTATGACATTTAACATGAGAAGTCATCCCATTTCATGCAAATGTATAGACATAAAATAAATGAAGTGTGTTGTGCAAAGCAAAAAAATAAGTATAATTCAAAAGAAATGCGACCGTGAACAAGTACTGCTTTTGTTGGCATATATTCAAATTAAATGTTGTAATATACTTTTAGACTGGATCCACTCACGTGGACAAAACTATTCCGTCATCTAAGACAAATGCAGATTCACAGTACAGTATTTGTAACAGATATATTGTAAATTGGGTTAAAAAAACAACAACTTGCTAAAACAAATGATAAAGGAACCCAATATATTCCTTGATTTAATATCTTGGATGAGCTTTTCACGTTATTTAATATTTATTTAATAATTATCTTTTCAAAATACTGATATATAAAAAAAAAAACATTAACATTTTAAAATAGTTTTCAACAATTAAATCATTTTAAAAGCTTATTCAAAAATATTAAATTGAGGCCATAGGGAAACTCACAAATGCATATTCTTGCCTGGCTCACCTAACTTGAGTTCTTGGACAACTAGCCTAGTCTGTCTTGTTTTACTTACTACATGAATGGCTTCATCAAGATGTATGTCAATAAATGCTAACAAAAGAAGTACATATTCATTTTAAAGATAGAATGAAAAAGAGAAAGAAATATATAATGTTATGCCTATATGAAAAAATTTGAATTTGAGAAGTCTACCATATTCCCAAAATGAGATCTAAACAGTTACTGATTTCCTAGGCACGTTTTGTTTGCATGAACTCAAATTCTTCTTTTTGGCCAATATATGAAGTTCTTTAAGAAATGTAGCATTCCGTCATGTCTGTGGTCAGATTTGAGTTCCAGGAGTTACTATTTACTATGGATACCATGGAATCACGGCAGTTCTGTACAGAATCATGTGAGGCAATGTACGTTCATGAGCAGAGAAAGTGCTATGGTAACTTAAGCCTGAATAAATATACCACCTTCAGCTGAGAGTGAAAAAAGGAGCATTTTCAGGAATACCCATAGCAAATCTTTTATATCCCAACTTGGGAATGTAGTGAACCTGCCTGAAAAAGAGGGGGAAACAAATAAGCTTTTTTCCTTTTTATCTTACATTACATTTACAGTAGTATGTGCATCCATATATGTATATATGCAAGATGCATACTTTTTCTTTTTTACGTTAGTTGTCCACGGTTTTCCATAAGTGCTCTGTATCACTCTGCAGTAGCAAATTCACAAAACTTTTATTAGAAATGGGTTCATTTAGACTATTTTAGCCCTGAATTGTTTGCTTTTGTTGTAGCATAATGTGTACGGTTTAACGTGTTCAACTTTTAATGACATTATAATACCCTAAATTATATTAATTTTATTTTGCTGGTAATTCAGTTTTTTTCCTCAATCTACGCAGCTACACAGACTCCTATGGGAGTTAATAATCTGTATCAGACAGACAGTGTATTTACCAGGTTATTTCAATTATGGTCAGTGGTCCCTTTCAAAAAGATGAATGTTTATTTGTACATTTATATAGATAAGTTGCTGATACTTTAATACATTCAATATTTCACGATTTGTCAACCATGTTGGATCCCATAACGTCACTTTAGGATGCACTGCCTGTATGAAGAGGTGGGTTAATGTGAGCCTACAATTTTGACCCCATTTGTCCATGTGGAGACTTGGTATGGGGATTTTTCATGTATCCAGTACTAATGTTAGGACAGCAAGTTTTTTTTCTAAAATGTGGTTTCATTGAGTATTCCACTCAGATACCATTTAGTGGCAGATGTATGGTGGGCCCAGGGTGGTAAATGCCCCCTGCCCAACAGAGAAGTAGGAAAGAGGAAAATGGCGAGAATGGGGAAGATGAAGAAACATGAGTTGACTAGAGGAATGGCATAGCAATAACATTTACAGCAATGTATAGAACAGGGAAAGGTAACCTTCGGCACTCCAGATGTTGTGGACTACATCACCCAGCCCTTACACACATAATGCTGGCAAAGTATCGTGGGAAGTGTAGTCCAAAACATCTGCAGTGCCGAAGGTTGCCTATGCCTGGTATAGAAGATGCTATGTGCTGGATTTCAAATCTTTTTTCCTACAATGCACAATTTGCCTTGTTTCTCAAAGAAAAGTTGCTTTGCCAGTTGACTTGCCAATGTAGTATTACTGGAAAACAAAAGTGCTGACAAAAATCAATATGAAATAAAAATAGTTAACTGATGTATTTGTAGTATGAAATTATAGATTGTAAGCTTCTGGGTTCCAGAGATAATAGTCATTAAATATATTTGTCATTCCTTTTGATATTTAATGTGTTGCCAGTCAGCCTAAAGATGCCAGGATTAAAAATACTGCTTTATTTTACCAGATTTTCTCAAGAATTGTTTGGTTAATAATGTAATGTGTAATGTTTTGATTTTTTCACAACCACACTGTTTTATTCCATTTCATCTTGGCCACAAAGGGTGTGCCTTGGCTTATTGCCAGATGCGGTTTTGTGGATTTTTTATTAATCTTTGATTAAGATTAAACAAACTTCCTGAATTTTTGCTGAATGGCTTATCTGAAAAACAATTAGTTTGTCATTCGACCAAATGATTTGGTAATTTGTTATAATATGTAAAATTTTCTAAATCGTGTTTATCTAGTTCTCAGTTTTCAGTTGGTTTAAACCTTATCCTGACCTCACCAGTCTGTGTTCCCGTCACACGACGCTCACTTTTTCACTGTTACCTGCAATAGATCTTCACCATTCACTCTTCTATGACCCTTACCTTTCAAGGTGGCATCTTACCTCCTCCTAATACATAATTTGCTTCTACTTTTACCTGACTTATAACATCCACTGTTACAGCCAACCGATCTTCACAGGACTCTCGCTGGTCCCTATTAATTCAATCTGACCATCATTATTTGTTTTATACATTGTATAACTCATATTTCACTGTTGAATCCAATCAACCCTCACTATTATCTGGTACCATCACCCAATTCTAGTCATCCACTCTTACTTCCACTTGACCAACATTATTATTTATTATGTCCACCTGATCTTCACAACTGTATCTTACTGTTTAAACCCGCACCATTCGCTGTTATTTCCTGACCACTATCAACCACACTTACCTCCACCTAATTCACTGTTGCCACCATCTGACCTGATATCACTGTTATCTCCTTCGGATTCCATTGTGCCAATATGCATATATTGTAACTGTGTGCAATTAGAGTTGAAATAGTGACACATTATAAAAATGGACTTTTACCTTTACAGCCACATTAAACATTTGTATTTCTTTATTAGAGTGCACACCCTCCGGTTAAACAGATGTGGCATGCCATAACTCCTGGGAATTCCTCCATGCCATCTCACAATCTAGGTCCATGTGCAATAACCATGAGCTTTCAGAACTTGGAGACAAACATCTATTGTAGTACTATGACACCCATAATTCCTTGCCTGGCAAAGCATCATCAAAGTTATAGTTCTAATCTACAGCAGGAATCAAGAAATGTGGTCCCCAAATGTTGATGGCCTGCAACTCCCAGAATTCTTTGAATGCAATACATGGCCAGAGAATTATGGGAATTGTAGTTAAGCAACATCTGGGTGGACAAAGTTTGAGAAGCCTGATCTAGAGGACTTCCACTTGTGATGTGAATATTATATCCTGAAATCAGAAACTAATCAGTGTCATTCCTCTTTAATTTATTAACACTAGTAACTGTATTGTGTTTTTGTGCTCTCCTCCTTAAGGCTTGCTTGGAGACGAGAGAAAATTCAATGTACTATTCCTGATTAAATAACAATGTCAGAATAATTCTGTTACTAGTGGAACTTAAATAAAGGTTAAGCCCTGAGGGATGGAACATCTTGATTTGAGTGTTTTGTTTGACTCATTCAAGGGGATTGAATGTTTGCACAGCTCAGTATCTGAGACAATATAGACAGTTTGGCCGACAAAAGAAAACTGATGGAGGGAGAGCCGGTGGAAAGTTCTGAGGCGGGACACAGGTAGACTTGCCAGTTCAGATGCAAGTGTCAGATTGCAGATATAGTGCTAGTACATAGTGTGAGTATAGACTCAAAAGGTTCAAAATGGATATAGGTGCTAGAACAGCTAGAACAGAGTGTGTGTACAGACTCAATGGGTAGAATTCCAAGAGAAGTGCTGGTATGGAGTGTGGGTACAGACTAAATGGGTAGGGTGCCAAGAGATGTGCTGGTATGGAGTGTGGAGGGTGCCGATAGAGCTGTTGTTTAGAGGTTGGGTACAGATTCAAGGGTTAGGGTAGAGAGAAGGAGATGTGCTAGAACAGAGCTCAGGTACAGACTCAAGGGATAGGGTGCAGATAGACGTTCTGGTACAGAGTGTGGGTACAGACTCAAGGGATACGGTGCAGATAGACGTTCTGGTGCAGATTGTGGGTACACACTCAAGGGATAGGGTGCAGAGAGACGTTCTGGTGCAGAGTGTGGGTACACACTCAAGGGATAGGGTGCAGATAGACCTTCCGGTGCAGAGTGCGGGTACAGACTCAAGGGATAGGGTGCAGAGAGACATTCTGGTGCAGAGTGTGGGTACAGACTCAAGGGATAGGGTGCAGATAGACGTTCCGGTGCAGAGTGTGGGTACCGACTCAAGGGATAGGGTGCAGATAGACGTTCCGGTGCAGAGGGTTGGTACAGACTCAAGGGATAGGGTGCAGATAGACGTTCTGGTGCAGAGTGTGGGTACAGACTCAAGGGATAGAGTGCAGACAGACGTTCCGGTGCAGAGGGTGGGTACAGACTCAAGGGATAGGGTGCAGATAGATGTTCCGGTGCAGGGGTTGGGTACAGACTCAGGGAATAGGGTACAGATAGACATTCTGGTGCAGAATGTGGGTACAGACTCAAGGGGCAGAGTGCTGACTGAGATGCCAGAGGAAAAATCCAGGTCTAGACATACAGAGTTATTTACTAATGTGAGAATTGTTGGGAATTCAAAGTGTGTTTCAAATATAAGGGCAAAGTAGCCAAAATGGATTTCTCCAGATTATTATTATTATTATTTCACTTTGAATTCCCATATATATTACTTTTCTAAATAACCCTGATAGTGTAGATTTAGATAGAGGTGATGGTGCTGATGATGATTTAGGCAGTGATGGTTACAAGATTGTTAATAAAGGAAGCTGTACAACCCCCCACTAATAATCAAAGCTATGGCTTTTCTGGGCAGTTGGTGAAATCTATGCATTTGCCTATAGCACGGGTCACGTGGTGCAGGACCCAGAAAACATTGTTGCTCACCAATTAGGCAGTAATAATGTTAAATAATTCTAAAGTAACAATTTTAAGTAGGAACTGCGTTTCCATCAACGGTTCTATAACTTGGCCTGTGTTTATTACGGTAACAAAGAAAAAAGGTGTCTGTTGATAGAGACATCCTGATGTTATGTTAGCGTAAACTGATGACAACAATGTAAAACCATTAAATTGCTGCTGTGTGTCCGTTATGACCCTTGCGTTATTGGAACTCTTGTTTTTCAGTGGACAGAATATCCTGTATCCTGACATTCTGACCTGTATCTGCTTTTGTCTTCGTTCATTTTTTCCGGTTACCTAGATAACACAAATTCGTGTATTTATCTATTTGGTGGTAAATTTCATAAATAAGACTTTACCGTTAGGCTTATGACTAAATACCTTCTCCCGAGTACTTGAGTGTATGATGGAAATTTGAAAAATATGATCTCATGTATAATTTATTTACTAAGGTTCTACTTTGATATCAAAGTAAGATTATAGAAAGCCTCTTAGTAAATATTGAGTGAAACTCAAAAAAGTGATATACAGTATGTTCAGAGAGCATCCAACAAAAGTAAAAAAAAATGACAGTTTGAGACACACAGTATAGGGGCATTAATTTTATCATCTAAAACAAACATCCTAAACGGACACTATAGTCACCAAAATGACTTTAGCTTCATGAAGCAGTTTTGGTGTATAAATCATGTCCCTGCAAATCACTTTTTTTTTTTTTTTATAATTCTTTATTTTTGCAATGACACATACTAAGACTTCTTTACAGTTTGGCTCGTGCAGGAGCCCAGTAGAATTTTAGGCATTGGTTACATAGTAAAATAAATATATATATGTAAACAGCGTAGATAAATAAAATAATAGTCCCAATACTAGAATGTCTTTAATTACACCTGTAAAAGTGCTTTAATATGAAATGAGTCCAATGAGTGGCTGGATCTTCTGATGCTGAAGGTATCTCAGTTCAAATGTAGATATGTAGATATGTAAAAGAGACAGAAAAACTCCAATAGTGCAGATTGCAAATCGACAAATTGAGAGATAAAAAACAAACGGCAGATAATCCACTCACCTATTCATGAGCATGGACTAGCTCAAATTTTCATAGCATTCAATGGCGTCAATCCCCCACTGGTAGGATATAGGTGGTGAAATTATGACGAGCTCCTCGGTATATAGAGAGATAAGAAAACGATATAGTGCTCACTGAATTAATGGAAAGGTAAATAGATAAAAGTGATGGAATACTCACATATATATGAGCAGAATATGCTGCTCAATATAATAGTATAGGTTGTATTATCCCCACCTAGGATTCTTGGGCAGGTGCGTGCTCAGATGTAACAGGTAACCAGGTATAAAACGAAAGGTAAAATAATAAAAAGTATTGAATCCACATCCGCTCAAAGAGTTTATATAAGCATCTATGTACCAGGTTGTTTCTTTTTTTGTTGCCAGTTGATAAAGCCCTGTGAGGCGAAACGCGTTTTGGCTGTTTTTTTATATCTGACATATATATTTATATTGTTACTATTAATAAAGGAATATTGGCCCTTTTAGTAGCCTTTATATACCTTTTATTATTTTACCTTTCGTTTTATACCTGGTATACCCCTCCCCCACACGCACACGCACACACGCACACAGAAGGATGGTAAACAAGTATGAAATGTACTAAAGGAATGAAAATCCTGGTCGGAGTAATAAACACTTCATTGTACCTGGGAAAAATATTTGAAGGATTGCTATTAATTATTAATCAATATGCCTTGGTTTTCTGTAATTACTTTCTTCTAGGGAAACAAATATGTTTTGTTGGCATTGAAGGTGTGTGAGGTCTCGAGAGAAGAAAAAAAAATCACAAGAAAATGTACAAACCTGGATTTTCACTGAAGTGAGAATTTAAAGTGAATTCGAAATGAATTTTGGATTTATGACCAAAGTTGCCAAACTGGACGCAGAGCTTACTTAGAGAATGTCTCCAATTTGGCTTTTTTTTTTTTACCTTTAATTCTCACTTTAGTGATTAACCATGTTTTTTCTCTACATAGTAAACTGTGGTGAATTAGAAATCAGATAAAAAAATTTGCAAAGATTGAAAAGTTTTTGAGATCTTTACCAAATCGGATATTTTGGCCTAAATATTATAATTTGTTTGTCAACAGCTCACTGTTTTCATGATTGAACTGTAAAGCCTCATAGTGTAGGCAGACAGGTATTTGATGGGTGTTGTGATTATTCCACAGGACACCAGTGAAATAAAATATAAATAAAACACAACTTAGCTTATAGGGACACAGTCTCCCAAGATTACCTCCCAAATGGTAACCAGCTACAACAGATATTTATATATACAGAATTTAGGGATCTTGCTGGTGAACCTATAAATAATAATAAAAAAAATAACATAGTGCAATAATGTGTGATAAATAAAGGCAAATTCCCAGGTGCACTCACAGATAAAGATGATAACAGCGCCTTGTGGGTGCCACCCTCGATTATAGTAGGGGGCTAAAATACCTCCTTCGGACTCCTCTCCAGACCGGACTATTTGAAACACCAACAACAATAACCAGAGTATTCTTCCAAAAAAGAGGATTTATTGTACAAAGTAAAATAGTATAAAAAAAAAAAGGTTAAATATGTTCATCCTGCGTGTTTCATTAGGAGATTTATTTTATATCTCTTATCCTGCCCGTTCTCTTTGGCGCTACTTATTTTCTGTTTTACTAACTGGAGGGCAAGCTATTATTTTTTTAAGCTGCAGACACTTACAGGTCTGCACTTTGCTGCTGTTTGGGTTATTGTCCCTAATGAATAAGCTGAGTGATCGCCCTACACTCGCAAGTTGCTTTACGCTGCTAGAAGGTGTTTCCTGTACCCTGCACGGATGAGGCTGTGTGCCAAGGCACGATTATCTGTACTGTACCTTTCACTGTGTAACTATGTGCGCCTGCCAGGATGGAGGCACATGTGTGCAATGCCCTTTAGACAGTTCTTATAAACTAGCAATGTGATCCTGCTATGACATGTGACTTTCAGGGAATCACAGTATTAATAATGAAGTTCACGTGAGGGCAACTTATTCCGAAAACAAACAGTTTGAATAAATACTATCACAGCACCCATCTGGCTGGAAAGTTCTATAATGCCAGTATTACTTCATCACCTCCAGCGCAAGGGATTCTGGGCTCTTCAAATACTTTTTTTTTTTTTTTTTTTAAAACAGCTTTCTTTAAATAACAATCCAATGGAAATCTCGTAGATATTCCCTCAAAGAAAACACGCACGCATTTATTTTTTTCATCGGGGTATATCTAAAACAGATTGCAAATGCCGCAGATCTCTTATCTGCAGTCTTTGCAAGCCCTTCCCTTTTTTAATAGCACAGACATAACGTTTGTCCTGGCTGCTGGGGAATACTAAAACAGTGAGTGTGCACAAGTGATCGTGGTTTTCCTATGCTCCTCAATGAACTGCAATACGGCTCACTGACAAAGGGGAAAGGGCGGTGCACTCTTGGCTTGGTGGTCCTGTCACTTCTGTTAGCTCTTTGGAACCAGCAGACGGGGAAGAAAAACTTCTTGGCTTTCTGAGTGACATCCGGTAAAGTGTTTCTTCCCCAATTATAAATTCGCCAATTTCTAATAAAATCAACACTTTTATAAACTGTCACAAATGTAACAGTCTCCAGTCATGTAATGCACTCAAGTAATCTGAATTGCTTTATGCATCTCTCCCAACAGTCCTTTTGGTAGGGCAGCCCTGATTTCGTAATCCTGTCTTGCCATCCCACCTAAATTCCCTGGTATCCAACATCTAGGACACCATGGAATTGTCCCCAGGGCAGCACAGTGTGAGTGAATTATTGGACCCCACTTATGCTGTGCCGCAGGCACGAGGCCCAAGTAGAGAACACTCCAGCAGCTCTTCCTGTCAGTAAGAGGTGATCATTTAGGCTGTTACGCTACCTCAGTGGGCGGACCCACCACCTTTCCTGGGCAGACATGCCCATTATGGACATCGCTGGTGATGCATACCTCCCAGTGTTGGTAGGTATGTTTCATATGTCTGGAGTGTTCTTTTAATTCCCATAATATTTAGCTTAGCTATGCCTGGAGAGTCCTTCATTTTGGCTTCATAGATAGTCCCATAATTTGATTCTATGAACAGTCTGGCCCTGATCACCTCTAACTAAAAGTATATTTATGGTCCATTCTTTTTTTTCTCTAGCAGTTTTCTCAAGATTTCTTAATCCTCCTTTTAATATCTTTGCTGGGATCTTTCCATCTTTGCTGCAGTGCATGGTTTTGGTGCCCCCTTTATCGATGGCTCCTGATGTAATAGGCGATTTTCAACTGGAATACACATGAAGTTGGAGATTCTGAGAGAAAGGTTTTACATTTAAGGGCGTATTTACGCACAGAGGAAACCTACTCATCTTTAAGTTAGAGGTCCTCTGTAATTGCATTTTGAGATAAAACTCTAATGTAGGTCTCCTGAATAAAAACTACCCATAAAGCAAAGCTGTTATTCTGTGTTCTCTAACAATCCTTTGTGCTTATTTGCATATTCCTATGGTCTCCCTAAGTCTAAAGGGAAATCCAGACATGCTCAGATGGATATCGGATGTACCTCACTAACAAGACCTGGAAGAGGCCAAAACAGATGTCTGAATTGTTGTATCTCTTGTGCAAAGAAGAACTATTGTCCCCGTGGCTGAGATCAAACGGATCTACTCATAGAAAAGTTTACTTTGAAATGTCCAGAGGTCTTTGGAGATGTGCCTTTGGGGATACAATCACATAATACAAACAATTAATCTATTGTCAGCTCCTGATGAGTGTCTGTTACATTATTAGTTTGCTTTACTTTCTTTTTTAGATTTACCGGTTTTGCCACGTATTTCCCAATGACACTTTTATTAGCACTCCCAGACTATGATTGCCAACAGTAAGAGAGCAGCATTGCTAGTAGAGGGAGGGCTTTTTGGGTTGAAGACCTGGAAGTGGGGGCATTCAGGACCAAATCTATACAGTTGGTGGAGGGGCACCAGAATACTAGTGGTTTTTTTTTTGCATTAAGCAGCTGATTCTCAGCCACCTTAAGTGAAAAGATTCACTAGTATAGAACTTATCCAGACTACTAGGGAAGAAGGGATGGTCCGCCTCCAGATGACAGACATAAATGTGGTGGTGGACAGAGGGGCTACACTGAACCCCTTCTCCATTGCTCCATGTAGTGTTGCTAACAGGGTTACACTGAATATCTGTCAATTCAGCATAATTTTGTTTCTAGCGATTTTATTATTTTTTAAAAATTCTTTATTTATCAAGTCATGCATAGCAAGTGACCATAATGAAGAACAGGGTACATAAACATTTGCTAATAAAATTAAGCGCAGTAGGGTGTACAGATATGGCAAGTGTCAAGGAACATATTACACAGTACTGGTAGATGCAGATATTTCAGAGCGTCTTACAGGTTTTTTTTCTTTTTTCACTGTTTGATTGTGCTATTGAATTTGATTGATATATATCCCCTGTACTCAAAAGCCCTGTGGTAGCACCACGTCTAGGGCTAAGTTGTTCCCCTTCCTTTGTATCTAGTAGTGCGCGAGTTTGCTTCGTGCCTGTTGTCCGTACATCTGTGCCTTTAACTCATTCATAGGTATCCCACGAAGGTATGAACTATTTTTCGATTCTTTTAAGAAGAAGAGAAGTTAATTAGAGTGAGAAGCAAGAAAAAAGGGGAGGGGTGTTATGCAAGAATAGGAAACTCCCCGGGGACAGGGGGGCAGACGACATAGGTAGTACTTTCCAGCCGAGGCTGGGTGGTTTGTGCCTTTGTGTTGTTATTTTTTTCAGTGGTTAGTGTAGTCTTCCCAGGGCTCCCAGGTTTTAAGGAATAATGGATAGGTGTCTCTGATTTGTGCAGTGAGTTTGTCCATAAGATGAGCTTGTGTTGTGAGTTACCTTGTCCACTTGTGTTCCAGGTTTTACTGGGAGCAGGCAATGTCTGGGGTTGAGAGTCAGCAGTTTTTTGCCTAGGAGACTATGAAATACACATTTGCCTGCAACTACTCTTTTTATTGACTCTTAGAAAAGCTGTATCTAAAATAATCATATTCACAATAAGAAAAAAAAAAAGGAGTTACTCAAGATACTGTTATCCCATAACAAGACACAATACTATCACAAACGTTTAATTACTTCCTCATTTTCCTGCATCAGAGACCAGGATTCTTCAACCACTTTCTCCCAAATTGTTGAGGAATGGCCAAAATTGTAATTATGAATAACAAGCATTGCCGTCTAGCAGGAGTTGACCACCAGAACATTGATATTGTGAACTGGATGGAAGTTTGCCTTTTACTCTGAAAAAAACACACATCTTTCTGGGAGCTGGCCACTTGGGAGCTGAACTGGTTAACCAAACATACATGACGTAGTGGAAGACATCAATCTCAAAGACCATTGTTATTATGTTCACAAAGCATATAACTGATTGCTTATCTCAGAATGGTATATGTAACCCAGAATTGATGGGGAGAGAAAGAGCCTTGTCATGTTTTAAAATCAGCACAACACACAATACATCTACATTACTAATGGACGGACTGAGCAAATATTTAAAGAATTGAGTAGCACACAGGGTTCCAACGTGGGAATGAATATAAACATGCTTATTGGTGATTATTGGTCAATATTAAAAACATCACTTAAAATGATGGATTATTGTTAAATAAAAGTAGTAGGTCACTTAACTAAATCCAGATTTATTTAACTGGAAAGGGGTCCATAAGTATGACAAACAAAAATATGATTGGATTTAATCACTAAACAGTATTTTACAAAATATAAGCAAGAATAATTACTTTTGTTGGGTGAGTTAATACAATAAAGGAGTTATTAGAATTGTGTAAAAGTGTTTAGTTACTGATCTCATTTTGACATCTCCCTATAAGTGAGTAGGAATCTACCTGTAGATTGATCGATCAATCCATCCATCTCTATATACTGTAACAAACCACCTCTTTTACAGGTAGGATTGTCACAGATCTTGCAGTAACCACAGCCTTCTAGGGTATACAAAGTCCAGGACACAGTCAGCTCGGTTTTCCTTTTTATTCAGCAAGAAAACAGGTGCTTTAAAAAATAACAAAACAAACAAAATCCCTTGCTCTTACTTGAGCTCTTACTAGACAGTAATTGCTATCTGCAATTGGGTGGCTTTCCCACTTACCAATTTTCCAAACAAAAGAAATGTCTTTGCAATACACACAATCTCTCCTAGCTGTCTTTTTCTCCCTCACTCTGCAGCAGGCTGCCCTCTTCTTTTAAAGGCCTGTCTACTAATTGACTGGCTACAGGTGAGTGCCAATTAACTAACTCGTAAGTCAGATCCAAATAGTGGTCTGTTACACAGCAACTAATGCTGTTGGAGCATTGGCCCACCCTGCTCTCCAAATACTCCGCCCCAGGGACCCATACCAGGTTTTGCAGAGCATCAGCTATGCATATTGCAAACTTTAACCTCTCTCCCTGGGGCATTTAACTGAAAATCCTCTGGTTGCTGTTTAGCAAATCAGGTCTGATGTATCTCCCATCAACCACAATTCCACTTTTGCGCTCACATATCCTCCCCCCCAGCTCATACCTATGGGTTTGAGCGACCATGGAAATCAGGGAGTGTACCCTCGAAAGCCCATCAGCATTACCTTGTTGCAGACCAGCCCTGTGTTCCACAGTGAAATTAAAAGATTGTAAACTCAAAAACCATCTGGTTACTCTGGAGTTATTTTCCTTGTTCTGATACATCCATGTCAGAGGTGCATGGTCAGTTATCAATCGGAACTTTCTGCCTAGCAGGTAGTATTTAAGAGAGTCTAATGCCCACTTAATAGCAAGACACTCTTTTTCAACAATAGAGTAGTTCTTCTCATGTGGGTTTAACTTCCTGCTCAAAAAGAAAACAGGGTGTTCTTCACCCTGGTATTCCTGTGAAAGAACAGCCCCCAAGCCAACATCAGAAGCATCTGTCTGAACTATAAAGTCCCTGGAAAAATCTGGGGTCACCAAGACAGGATGGCTACAGATAGCTTCCTTCAGACTCTTAAAAGCCTTTTCTGCCTCAGGGCACCATTTAACTATGACTGGGGATTTTGCTTTAATAAGGTCTGTTAGAGGTGCAGCAATGGTAGCAAAATCTGGGATGAACCGCCTATAATATCCAATTAAACCCAAAAATGCCTTTACTTTGGCTTCCTGTGGTTTAACCAAACCCCTCCCAATAGAATAACCTAAGTACTTAGCTTCCTCTAAACCAATTGTACACTTGGAAGGATTGGCAGTTAAGCCCGCTGAGCGGATAGCATCAAGCACCGCTTGAACTTTGGGGAGGTGGGATTCCCAGTCTGCACTGTGGATGATGACATCATCCAATTATGCTGCAGCATAACGAACATGAGGCTTAAGAATTCTGTCCATCATTCGTTGGAATGTGGCAGGTGCCCCATGTAACCCAAATGGCAATACAGTGTACTGAAACAGGCCACTGGGTGTTGAAAAGGCTGTCTTTTCTTTGGCTCTTTCAGTGAGAGGGACCTGCCAGTAACCCTTTGTTAAATCCAAGGTTGTTAGATAACGAGCTTTACCCAGTCTTTCTATTAACTCATCAACTCTGGGCATTGGGTAAGCATCAAATTTTGAGAAAGCATTTAACTTGCGGTAGTCATTACAGAACCTCCATGTGCCATCAGGTTTTGGCACCAATACAATAGGACTACTCCAGTTACTCTGGGATTCTTCAATGACTCCAAGTTTTAACATGCTCTCAACCTCTAAGTTTATAACCTCCCTCCGGGCCTCAGGAATTCTATAGGGTTTGAGATTAACTCTTTTCCCTGGTTCGGTTATTATGTCATGTTTAATCACCTTAGTCTTTCCTGGAACTACCGAGAAAACATCCCTATTTCTTCTGATGAAGTCTCTGACCTCTTGCTTTTGATGTACAGACAGAGTCTCAGATACGTTCACCTCTGGCTCTACTATAGGAGGTTCTGAAGTTTTTAAAGCAACCAGGACCTCCCTGTCCTTCCATGGCTTTAACAGATTTATATGATACAACTGTTCAGGCTTTCTTCTTCCTGGTTGTCTGACTTTATAATTGACATCACTCACTTTCTCTATTATTTCATAGGGTCCATGCCAAGTCGCAAGGAACTTATTCTCCACAGTAGGGACCAGAACCAATACCCTGTCTCCAGGTTGGAACACTCTGACTCTAGCATTACGGTTATAGCTGTTTTTCTGAGCCTGCTGGGCTTCCAGCATGTGTTCCCTGACAATAGGCATGATGGTGGCCATTCTATCCTGCATTTGAGCTATATGCTCAATTACACTCCTGTGAGGAGTAGTCTCCTGTTCCCAGGTCTCCTTAGCAATATCCAATATTCCCCTGGGATGTCTTCCATATAACAATTCAAAAGGAGAGAAGCCCGTGGAGGCCTGTGGAACTTCCCTAATGGAAAACAGTAGATATGGCAATAAAAAATCCCAATTTCTTCCATCAGCATCAATTACCTTGCGTAGCATACTCTTAAGGGTTTTGTTGAACCTCTCTACTAAACCATCAGTCTGTGGGTGATATACTGAGGTCTTAAGATGTTTAACCTGCAAGAGCCTGCACAACTCTTTTGTGACTTTGGACATGAACGGGGTCCCCTGGTCTGTCAGGATTTCTTTAGGGATACCCACCCTACTGATCATCAACATAAGTTCCTTAGCTATTAACTTTGCAGAGGTATTACGCAAGGGAATGGCCTCAGGGTAACGAGTTGCATAGTCCAAGATGACTAATATATATTGGTGTCCTCTAGCAGACTTTACCAGTGGCCCCACTAAGTCCATAGCGATCCTTTCAAAAGGTACATTGTAACGGATCACCTGGCACCCCGACTGGGTACCTCCGTTGAAAGATGCTCCTAGCGCTTCCAGAGGACTCCAAGCACTCCACCAGACACCATAAGCACCGCAGGCTGCAGCTATCTCCCTTCAGAACGAAGCAGGAACAAGCTCTTACAAGAGCTCAGTGATTATAGCAAGGGAATATGCATGGCATAGCAATCCCTTGTAGCAGATTCCCCCAATAAGAGACAGGACTCAAGTTGAGGGTAAAAAACAGGAACTCTCTGGCTGCTAGCTTGCAGCCCTTTTTATTAGGTGCTCCCATGAAGGGGAGGGACACACACAGTAACGTACATTAACCAATCACACAATAGTTACATCCCACACATAGCCCTCCCCTCTACCTGTAAACTAATTATCTGTACACACAGGAAAATACAATTATCATAGGTAGGGAAAATACAGTTTTTACACAACATTCATAACTCCCAAAATATACATCACATTCGCATAAAAATACATATTCACAATCAATCCATTCAGGGGAACAACATATTAAAAAATGGCATGAATCAGACCAGGGGTTCAAAAGTTAGTAAAAGTATCTTTTGTTCCCCCTGGCTCAAACAGTAAAAGTAAAACATCCCCACAATGCATCCTGGCTTCCTCCCTTCTGCCCTGGAGATAATTGGAGAAGGAATCTAATTATCTCCAAAGACAGAGCCAAACTCCATTACCCACATGGCAGACAAAAAGACAGTAAAAGACATAAAATTACATACTGACACATTTAGTACATAAAACACACATTTCTACATATCCCCAGATAGCTTGGATCTGACTGCACATTATTAGATGAATGGCACTCAGATGACACGAATAAGCCTTTCTGCAGGGAAAATAAACAGTTTAACCTGCAGGGCCATAGTCCAAAGGCAAGAGGCGGGCAAGCAGCCCCCTCCAAGGACATGTGGCGAGGTCGGTTTCGCCACATACATCAATTATGGGTAAGGGTACAAGTGGACTACGAAAAGTCTTGAAAGGAGCCCTGTACTGGCACTCTGGACATGAGGAGCAATAGTTTGTAATAGCAGCAAACACTCCAGGCCAGTAAAACCTTCTAAGGACTCTCTCTCTAGTTTTTTCGACTCCCAAATGTCCCCCTAATATGTGGCTGTGAGCCAACTTTAGCACTATATTTTGGTAAGTCTGAGGAACCAACAGCTGCTTAATGATGTCTGAATCCCTTTTTTCTACACTGTAAATTAGGTCATTTTGTACTTCAAAATAGGGGAACGGTAGGGCTTCTCCTGGCTGATTAGCAACCCCATTGACAACTTTAATATCATTTCTAGCTCTCACTAAAGTGGGATCTTCCCACTGAGCACTTTTAAAATTACCTGGACTGATTCCAATATCAATTAAGTCCTTATCTTTGTCTGCAGTATTAGTAGGCTCCTCACTAGTTTGAGCTGGGTTATCTCCTATTAATACTGGTTTAGGGCAGTACTTTCTCCTTTTTCTTATTTTTCCATCACAATGGTCAAAACCCAAGTCAATATCGGAAAAAGGGAACACATTATCCTCGGCCGATTGACTAATTTCTGATAAAGTTTGGTCCCTCTTTTGTACAGCTGCCCATAATTCTAGAAAGTGAGGAAAGTCTCTACCGATCACTACCTCATGGGCTAATCTAGGTACTACACCCACTCGGTACTTTAAATCCCTATACTGGGTTCCAATATTTACTTCCGCAGTGGGGTATTCCTTTTTATCACCATGAACACAGATAATGCCTATTTTCTGTACATGATCAGGTTTTACACAAGGTATTACAGACTCTGCTACCAACGTAACCATACTACCCGAATCAAGTAATGCTTTAGACATTTTACCATTCACAGTTACACAGCATTTATGAGGGTTATTATCATAGTCATTGTTAACAGTACCATAACAGTTGAGCAAAAATGAACGTGCTCCCTCATCTTTGCCCATATTGCATTCCATAGGTTCATCCTTCAATGGACAGTCTTTGGCCATATGACCATCCTCTTTGCACTTGAAACATTTGACAGTAAAATCTGCCCACCAATTAGTTCCTCTCCCAGGCCTATTAGACCTGGATGCCTCCCTGGTGTTTTGTGTATAGAGCTGCAGCTCTTCAGCTCCCCTTAAACCTTGAACAGTCTTACCAGGTCTTGCAGAATCTTGGGGCTTAGGATTGCGAGGGTTTGCCTGTGAAGTAGGACATAGCAGTTCTCCTGCAGCCACATATCTTTCCACCAAGGCAATCAGTTGGTCAGCTGTATGGGGGTCACTTTGGCTGACCCAGCGACGCAGGGAAGCTGGTAAACCACGCAAAAACCGGTCCATTACTAAGGTTTCCACAATGTGGCTAGCTGAATGGATTTCAGGTTGTAACCATTTCCGTGCAAGGTGTATGAGGTCAAACATTTGGGAACGTGCGGCTTTGTCTGAAGAATATGACCATGAGTGGAACCTTTGGGCACGTACTGCAGAGGTTACACCCAGTCGTGCCAAGATTTCAGCTTTCAATTTGCTGTAGATACTTGCATCGGCTGGTTCTAGGTCATAATATGCCTTCTGCGGCTCTCCACTTAGGAACGGTGCCAGTATGCTTGCCCACTCACCAGCCAGCCATCCCTCCCTCTCAGCAGTGCGCTCAAATGCCAGAAAGTACGCCTCAACATCATCTGATGCGGTCATTTTCTGAAGATAGTGGCTCGCCCGAATCACCTTTGGCCCCTGGTATCTTCCATCAGAGTCTCCATTCAGTTTTTCAGAGATAGCTTGGATTTCCTGTTGTAGTCCCTGGGTGACTTTTTGCTGCTCCTCACGGGCTACTTTAAACATCTCCGTTTGTGTCACAACAAGCTGTTTCACCAAGGACTCAGTGCACTCCATTTGTGTTTTGGCCAGGACTTTAGCACACTCTGCCTGGGCCAGCACCAGTTGCTGCAGGGCTGCACTGTTTTCTGCAGCTCTCCTGTTAGTCTCCTGTTGCACAGAGGTGGATTGGATCAGAGCCTTGATAACATCCTCCATGTTGAGCTTTAAATGACTTCTACCCTCAGGCTTACGTGGCTGCCCGCATTCTCCACCATATGTAACAAACCACCTCTTTTACAGGTAGGATTGTCACAGATCTTGCAGTAACCACAGCCTTCTAGGGTATACAAAGTCCAGGACAGTCAGCTCGGTTTTCCTTTTTATTCAGCAAGAAAACAGGTGCTTTAAATAATAACAAAACAAACAAAATCCCTTGCTCTTACTTGAGCTCTTACTAGACAGTAATTGCTATCTGCAATTGGGTGGCTTTCCCACTTACCAATTTTCCAAACAAAAGAAATGTCTTTGCAATACACACAATCTCTCCTCACTGTCTTTTTCTCCCTCACTCTGCAGCAGGCTGCCCTCTTCTTTTAAAGGCCTGTCTACTAATTGACTGGCTACAGGTGAGTGCCAATTAACTAACTCGTAAGTCAGATCCAAATTCTGGTCTGTTACACAGCAACTAATGCTGTTGGAGCATTGGCCCACCCTGCTCTCCAAATACTCCGCCCCAGGGACCCATACCAGGTTTTGCAGAGCATCAGCAATGCATATTGCAAACTTTAACCTCTCTCCCTGGGGCATTTAACTGAAAATCCTCTGGTTGCTGTTTAGCAAATCAGGTCTGATGTATCTCCCATCAACCACTATTCCACCTTTACGCTCACAATACATACACACTGATCAGCCAACATTATAACCACTTACAGGTGTAGTGAATAACATTGGATTATATTGTTGCAATTGCACCTGCAAAGAGGTGGGATATGTTAGGCAGCAAATGAACAGCCAGTTCTTAATTTCATGTGTTGGAAGCAGGAATAAAGGCAAACAAAAAGATCTGAGTGACTTTGACGAGGGCCAAATAGTGATGGCTAGACGACAGGGTCAGAGCATATGCAAATGGGAAGTCTTGTGAGGTGTACCAAGAATGCAGTGGTTAGTAACTACTAAAAGTGATGCAAGAAAGGACAACCGGTGAACCAATATTAGGGTCATGGGTGCCCAAGGCTAATTGATGCACCTGGGGAGTGTATGCTAGCCTGTCTGGTCAGATCACGCAAAAGAGCTACTGTAGCTCAAATTTCTGAATAACTTAGTGCTGGTCATGATAGAAAGGTTTACAGAAAACAAAAGGAAATCAGCGCTAATTAACAAACAATATGTAGATAGGCAGCAACCCAAATGAAGAGACCCCTCAAATCCTTCAATAGATGAGACAATACAAAGAGTTGGGGTAGGGCTGCGCCAGCGGAAAAAGTAAAATAGTCCAAAAGAGTCTCACTTGAGCAACAATGCTTGATGGGATACAGATGAGTAGTTTTTCAGTAGGGGTGGGTGCGTCCTAGTGTCTATATATATGAAAAACAAAGAAACAGGGGCAACCAGTAGTGCAGTACGTCTAAAATCCAAAGGGTGAAATAGTAGTAAAAGGTAGAAAACTCACATTTAAAAGAGCTATGGCCAGCTCTGGTGTGAAGGGCGTACAACGGTATAATCCCCGCTGCTAGGATGTGTAAAGGAATTGCGTCTATCAGCGCCATCTGGTCATTCGAAGCTCCAGGGGAAATATAAAGAGGCGACAATGGTGCTCTCAATTGGATAAAAGTAAGTAAAAGTATCTAGAGTAATATTTACAGGTGTAGAAGCAGTAAATACTGCTCTGTTATTAAGGCGTTGGTGGTATGATGCCCACCTGGGATTTCTTTAAGTGCAGGAATAATAATAAAAAGCCAGGAAAGTAAAAATAATAAAAGTGCATAAAAATACAATAAAAAGAGAATTTGCACAGTAAAGTAATCAAAAACCTTTCATTGATCTAAAATACACAGTATAAAATCACCATTACGCGTTTCACCAAAAAAGCTTTCTCAAATGGCATAAAAGCATTTAATAGCTTTTATGCCATTTGTCTCCTCGACTCACCAGGAGCGCAGTAGGAGTGCAGCCTCTCCCTGCTCCAACCCTCTCACTGCATCTTCAGCCAGCTGTCCCTTCTACCATAACCACCCCGCTGTGCTGGGTAAATGCCATCTGCAGCTGTAAGGTATGTTACATAGTTGTGCCTGGTGCCACACTATTATTTACACACTATTATTCATATCACCAGCACATACATGGAAAAATCTTGCACTCTAACTCAAGTTAACAATTTAATTCAAGCTAGCGTTTCCAAAATAATTGTGTATAGACATTACAAAACAGAAATATAAAGGGTAATTTAAGTTAGATTGGGTTAATGGCTCTTGGGGCCATTACCTGCAGCCTTTGCAGAGATTAGATATGATGTGATATGAACTGTGACCAATAGATTAGGCTGCAAGTTACAGTTTTTTGGCCATCAAGGTCATCAATCTGAATTAATGTCTGAAAACATAATGCACATCACACTCAGCCAAACTCGGACACACATCACACTCGGACACACACTACACAGCCAGCCTACACACACACTGTCACTTTAACAGAAGAGCTCTGTGATACACTTCATACAAGATTTCTATTGCTGTGGAGCTCTGTAATGAACGAATCCATTGGAGCTCTGTGATGTACGAATCCATTCTGCATAAATTAAATAAAAACGTACTTACAAGTAGAGAGCAGGCGGACTGCTCTGTGGTATCAGCATAAGTGGATTGATCCCCACCTAGAATTTCTTCGAATGTATATAGCTTCCAAATATTATAAAACCAGAATGGATAAAAAATAATAATAAATAAGATAATAAAAAGCCAGGATAAAGGTAAAAAAAAATGAAAAAAATTATATATGTAAAAAAGATAACATGATGAGATACTCAATTCTATCATACCTACACACCCAAATATTGTTTTTAGAAGGGCACCTAATTTTAAATCTATTCTAACTACTAATTTTACTAAGGAATCCTCTACCAAGAATCTTTCTTTCTTCCCTCAAATGAAAATCTATGCTAACAATACCATACAGTGAGCACTATTGTCTGTTTCTTCTTTCCTGAGAACCAGACACCACTGACGGAGAGGTACCCACCATATATCCTATAAGCGGGGATTAAACCGCTGTACGCGCTTTACCCTAGAGCTGGACATAAGCTCTTGCAAATGTGAGTTCTCTACCATTGCATTTTTATTACGTCAATATCTGAGCTATACATATTGCACTATTGGTTGTCCCTCTCTCTTTTATCTTCTATATAAGTGGAACCACTATATTCGAAGACGTACCACAGTACCAGCCTCTCAAAAAGACTATTCGTAAAGATATACAATTTGGACTTTTTACTACTTGGACTTTTTAATTTTAATATTTTTTATATTTTATGTGGTACAGCCTTTCTTATCTGTTACTTTTATATATCGACCTTATATACCTCTGTTCTCCTGACCTTGGCTTGTTCCTTGTTTACACTATATTATATCTTTTTTTTTTTCCAAGCCCGACCAACCCTAAAGACTGATAATTACCGGTAATACACACCGTCTTCCTTCCCTACCTTTTCTGGGTACTAATTTGCATGTTAGGGTTAGGCTTGTCCTAACACTCACCAGAGAAAAAGTTTTTACTTCTTTTGATTTATCACATATCACCAGCTTATGTGTATGACATCTTGACGTTGTGTACACAAGTGGGAATTATCTCTCTGTCCTTCCTGGAGTCAGCTGAGCAGTGCACGTGTGCTGGACAGGGGTGTATGGGATACGATCAAATCTCACACAAAAATGACAATTTCTTGGTTGTGGAATCTCTTCATGACGAGGGAGGAGTCTGTCTAACGACTCTAGGTGAGTATTTATTAATTTTTTGCATCTTTTGCCAATATGTGCAATGAATTAAAAAAAGAGGAGGCCTTTTTTTTGAGACCGTTTTCGTTTAAAATTGAATTGTCACTACTGAGATTTTTGCACAACCCACTAGCCAGCTAACAGTTAAGTACATGTTGTGCTTCTGTTTTGCTGAAATTATCAATAAATTTAATTTTGGTATTTTCTATTTTATTTACATGGCATGCTTGACAAATTAGAGAATGCCATGTACAATACTACTGAAGGAATACCCAATTATGACGCTTTGAGTATGGAAATGCTTGCAGAGGTAAGTTTTTGTTTATTAACCCTAGCAATTGTTTCAATAACCTTACTGAGTGAGGGACCACTAACCTGTCACAGAAGTGACAGCTCCGATCTAATTTTACTTTTAAGTTTACGAAATCTAAGGCATTAGTTTGTCTTTTAAAAAAAACAAAACGCACCTTTGTGCCAATACCTGAACATTTTTTAGAAGTGAATTGTCACATTCATTGGAGTAGTCTGATTGTGAAAGTCCTGTACTTTCCTCTCAAATAATTAAACATGTATTAATGTTGAAAAGTCAAATATGAGTCACAGTGATTTATAAACATATTTCATTATGTGATTCACACTAGAAGCGACATGATATAGAATTGGCCCAGAGGCATACTCTTCTGTAAACGGGAGAAATATGCTTTATTGTTCCTGTGCAATACAAGGGTTTACTCTCTAACCAGTGATTTGGGTGAGCTGACTGATGATTTAAAAAGGATAACAAAACCAAGTTGGTGAACTGTTCTAAATGTGTAATTTGATCCTCAAATAGCCAAATCTGAAAAATTTTCTTATTTTATTCTATAACTTCCAAGTATGTTTTGAACTAAAACGGGAAGTTCCATTGTCAGTTCCTGTTTAATGAATAACTCTGTATCAACAATGTGTTAGCAGAGTTATGTTAGTAGGTTAGTTTTGCTTATGTCCAATAAACGCCCTATATTTGGGAAGTGGATTTCCCTTAAAGGAAAACTACAGCACTAGAAAGCAAATTATTTTCCTAGCACTACAATTCCTCCCTTTCTCATGCCCCTTCTCCCGTGGCACTGGATGGTTAAAAACCCTTCTGTCACTTACCTGGTTCCAGCTCCAATGTCCCTCGGTGCTGGGTCAGGCTCCACCTCCGCTCCTCCTCCACCGATGTCAGTCAGGGGGAGGGCAATCTAATGCGCAGCTTGGTCCGCACTTGCATTAGTCTACCCTATAGGAAAACATTGCTCAATGCTTTCTTATGGGGTTTTTCTTGATGCTGGACGTCCTCTAATGGCTCTAGTGGCTGTTTGGTAGACTAGAGGTGAAGTTTATAAAAAAGCGGCAATAATTACAATTTATACAAGTTACCGGCAATTATTATACAAGTTACCAGAGGAATAACAGGAACAAACCGCAGAAGCCACACATAGAGATATGGACACAAGTCTTCAGGAAGTAACAGGTCTTTTATTTACACACCGTTCGAGTCTCAGATGAGCTCCTGTTCCAAAAATATCTGAGAGGCAGAAAGTATGGTGCAGAGGCCTGTTATTAGCAGCATATCCCCTCTCATACAGTATAACCCCTCCTATATTTCTCAGACCAATCAGCACACAGGATATTCAGGATCACCTTATATGGGCAGACCACATGGCACTTACAGACAAAGGAATGTACTATCCACTTCCACACATGCTCAGTATACTGATGACTCATCCAACTGTTTGTAATCAGATACTAATTAGCATATGCCATGTGGAGATTTCGGCCTACTAAATTTTGACCATGCTGGAATCCCATCACACTGGGTTAAGGGGACTGGGACAGTGCACCCAGACCACTCCAGTGAGCTGAAGTAGTCTAGGTGCCTATAGTGTCCCTTTAAGCTAGAATGGACATTTGCATTTTAGAGCATGTAAGCTGTAGTATTTGACCCTAGGGGGATACAAAATATAAACCAATGTTATATACAATTTTTTTATCCAAACTATACTGAATCTTGTGGATCTGAATTTCCACATATAAATCCAACATACCATAAGTTACTGTTTAGTGACTAAACCCCATTTTACAAACAAAGAGTGCTAGTTTAACCACAGTAATATAATCCACCCCTCGTTTGTCAATGAGGCATTCAAATACCAAACAAGCTTAACACTGTGTCCCTTTTGACATGCGCCTCTAGATCAGACCACATTGTAGGTGCTTATTGCCACCCTCTCTGTATACGCGAACTTCCGAATCCCATGCCAACCTGCTCGAGACCCACGTGCAGAAGCAGGGAAACCTTTCCTGCTTCCTGGTGGCTCTGATGGATAATACACAGGGCGTGCTTTGTTTACTAATTGTTTGGTATAGCTGATTTACTGCCACGCAGCAGTTTAACCCTATTTAGTGCCCAGGAGGTAGTATAGAAATGTATGATGTTTGCCCTCCAGCCCTGTGGAACCAAGTTTAAAATATCATATATAAAACATTTGCAGGTTCATTTACTAAAGTGAGAATTGTTAGGAATTAAAAGCGAATTTTAAATGACTTATAGAAAGTTTTTGGTTTGTGTATTTTGGACTTTTAGGTTTTAACCCTTCAGATGTTTTAACCCTTCAGATGTAAACACAGCAGTTTCAGAGAAATTGCTGTGTTTACATAGCAGGGTTAATCCAACCTCTAGTGGCTGTCTTCCTGACAGCCGCTAGAGGCGCTTCTGCGACGGATGCAAAATTCGCAACCAGCATGCAGAATGTCCATAGGAAAGCATTGAGAAATGCTTTCCTATGGACTGTTTGAATGCACGCGCGGCACTTGTTGCACATGCGCATTCCACTCCACTCGGGAGCTGACGTCGGCGGCGGAGGAGAGGTCACCAGCACCGAGGGAGCCTGGCGCTGGATTAAGGTAAGCTGCTTAATTGGTTTTAACCCCTTCAGCACCAAAGGAGGGGGACCCTGAGGGTGGGGGGCACCCTTAGAGCACTATAGAGTCAGGAAAATGGGTTTGTTTTCCTGACACTATAGTGATCCTTTAACACTTTTATATATTTACCTGGTTACATCCCCTTACTTTTCAAGCAGACAACAGATCCTATTATTTCATGGTCTGGTTAGCACTGAACTCAAGAGGCAGCAATTTCCCAGAACACCTGCCTAGCAAAGAGTTCTCAATGAGCTGCATTGGGAAGTCTGTGATTGGACAGTCATATAAAGTCTGGGCGGGGTTAGAAGAGGAGGGCTTGCAAAGGTTTCATACAGGAGATCTGCATGTTTTGCAAGCTGTTTTTAGATATAGTTCAGAAAGATATAATTAAACGCATGCAAGTTTTCATCTACTTAATAGTGATTTTTACATTTATTTTGTATTTGGGCAGTGGAGTGTCCCTTTAAGTTTGAAATTCCCTTTGAATTCTCACTTTTATTGAATAACTCGGATAAAGACAAATGTGAACAGGGAAAACCATGATGGCACTATATTATATGGAAACTGTATCTCTTCTCATTGAAAATCACTTGTATAACTTTTTTTTTTGTTTTGTTTTCTTTTTTCATTTGATGCTCTGTTTTGTTGTGAAAATTTAGCAAAAGACCCACGATGATGACTTTGCTACATGTTGTGCTGTGTCCATGGCGTGCATAGAAAGGTGAATTTTACTTGCCTGATCCTCTCCATTGCAAGAGCAGCCATCTTGTTCCATATGATCATCTTCCAGGAGCCCACGTCAGTAATGTACTCTTGCGCATGAGAGATGGTACAACACTGATGTCTATGGAGGATCCTACGAGACTGCAGGAACCTTCATAGATATAGCCTTTCCCCCCCTCAGCCCTAACTAATCACGGTTGATGCTTTGACAAAACTTGACAGCTGTAGTTCCACCTTTTTGTCAATTGTAATGTAATGACATATTTTAACTACTTAAAGGACCACTATAGTGCCAGGTACAAACTAGTTTTCCTGGCACTATCTAGGGTCATTAGGTCCCCCACACCCTTAGGGCCCCCCTCCTGCTGGGCTGAAGGGGTTAAAACCCCTTCAGCCACTTACCTTAATCCAGTGCCGGGCTCCCTCGGCGCTGGTGACCTCTCCTCCCCAGCCGATGTCAGATCCGGACGCGCGCATTCAAACCGCCCATAGGAAAGCATTACTCAATGCTTTCCTATGGACGTCCAGCGTCTTCTCACTGTGATTTTCACAGTGAGAATCGTGGAAGTGCCTCTAGCGGCTTTCAGTGATACAGCCACTAGAAGCTGGCTTAACCCTCAGTGTAAACATAGCAATTTCTCTGAAACTGCTATGTTTTCAGCTGCAGGGTTGACACTAGAGGGAGGTACATATCATTGATACCACACCAATTGAAGAAGATATCACTGTTATTGTACTATATACAAATAGCTTGTTCAGCAGACAAACCCCAGCTGGTTCAATAGCTGGAGCTATCTGATACTAGCTAAAATTGCATAAACTGTTTTAACATATTGTTTTTGATACTTCTATCAAACTGAGACTGCAATTATTGGAATCACTGGGACTTTCATACATTGGTATTTTAATAGAATTGTATTAAGTTTTAAGTTATATACAGTTTTATATATAGATATTGTTTTTACACATTTATGAATCACTGCTCTTACCTTTAAAGGTATATTTCATTAACTACTCCTGGATACTCATTAGATTATATCTCTAATACTTTACTCTTATTCTGCATTTTGGGGTTCTTTAGTGGGAGCCCTGTCATTTCCAGTAGAGTAGTATCGTTAGCCATACTATCTACTCCAAATCTGAGACCTCAAATCTCAACCATAACCACATTTAAAACTAGAGGGACCTGGCACCCAGACCACTTAATTGAGCTGAAGTGGTCTGGGTGTCTATAGTGGTCCTTTAACTAATTAACTGAAATACTCATTTCTTCTTCTGGAGGTGAGGGGTTCACAGAGCTACTTTAACCCCTTAAGGACACATGACATGTGTGACATGTCATGATTCCCTTTTATTCCAGAAGTTTGGTCCTTAAGGGGTTAAAGATTTTGCACATTATATCAAAATCCAGTTTTCCAATGGTTTTCAGGATGTCATTTTCAATATACATGAGAGAAAGCCAGTTCAAATGCTGCTGTCCATTTGTGCTTCAAGCTCGCATGTACAGATAACAGCTGATACTGAGGTGATCAGTCCACCTAAACGTTTTAATAAAGAGGGTTTGAAAGTTCTGAATAAATCTCCCGGAATAATATACTGAACGTTTGGCAAGAAAAAGAGGGAGATTGGGCAGATATGGACAATGTAATCGAGATCAGGAAGGAGGTTCAGCGCTGATAGGAAAACAGAGAATATGACAGCAAGGCAGCACACCTATGGAAAAGGGGAATCCCCTCTAAGCCCCTTGGAATACAATGGAGAGAAAAGCACAAATAAGGGTGCGCCTAAGACAAGTAGAATGAATGTATAAAAATATATATCAGAGAGTCCAAGCAGCGATACCTAGAAAGTCCGAATATAAATAATCCACATATGCAGGAGGTAGTCCTAGTGCTACATAAAATGGTATGTGGGACCATCTGGGACTTCACATACCATTTTATGTAGCACTAGGACTACCTCCTGCATATGTGGATTATTTATATTCGGACTTTCTAGGTATCGCTGCTTGGACTCTCTGATATATATTTTTATACATTCATTCTGCTTGTCTTAGGCGCACCCTTAGATATGGACAATGACACACCTAATGCCAACCTTTAGAGTGAAGCACTAATAGTAATGTATATAGGGGTCTAAACTTACACCTCAGTATCTTGTATCGTCTGATGGAATAGTGCTCTAGAAAAGACAGTGTTTACATTATTGCCTAGAAATAAAAATGTGCAGCACTGACATTTAGTGTCTCCACGCCCTGCATAAAAGGCATGAACGTTCCTCATAGACATGCTTTGATTCAGTGCATCTCTATGAGGAGATGGTGATTGGTGCAGCGATTTGCCGTGCATGCGGATTAGCCTCAAAATGCTTTCCTATGGGAAAGCATTGGATTGGTTGAGATCATCAAAATGGATGATCTCAGCCAAGGAGGTGGAGCATGGGTGGGGAGACTTGTGCGTCACTGGAAAAAGGTAAGTAAAATAGCATTATCACTTAGAAACCTGAACAGTGTTTTCAGACCTATGGTGTCAGGGATACATGCTTGTATTCCTGCTATTATAGTGTTCCCGGGTAAGCCCTAAATCCTGTACTGTTAGGTGTGTTAGGTGTGCCTTGAGGAGAGGGTTGAGGAGCACTTCTAGAGAAATTGAAATTTATATATTATATTGTTAAGACTGCCTCTAGTGGCTGTCTACTAGACTGCCACTAGAGGCACTTCCTGCATTTACATGGCGTTTAACACTGTGAAACAAAGCTGGACATCCTCACGCTTTTTATGAGGACTTCCAGCATCTTCAGAAATCCCATAGGAAAGCACTGATTCAATGCTTTCCTATAAGGAATCCCTAATGGGCATGCCGTGCTTGGTTGCGCTTGTGAATTAGGTTCTCTGTTAGCAGTGACGACACTGGAGGAGAAGCCAGATCAGGTAAGTTAAAAAAGTGCTTTTAACCTTTACTTCACTGTGTGTGTGTGTGTGTGTGTGTGTGGGGGGGGGGCACGGGGTGGGTGGAAGGGGGGCGGGGTGAAGCGGCAGAAGAGGAAGAGGGACTATACAGTTTTGTATTCCTTACACAAGTGTTCCTTTAAAATTACTTCTGCATCTAAAATACAGATGAAAATGAAAGGCTAGTAGAAAAGTGTTCTACTTGTGACACCTAGTGGTGGCAATGGGTTCTGTGCACATTGCACCTTCAGCAGTGTATGATTGTGGTTCTCCAGATTTTTTAATACCCATTTTTCAAATCAAATATTATATCTGAATATATTATTTTCTGAATAAAAACAAACAAATAAACAAAAATACAAACAAATAAACAAAAGCATTCACCTTTCCCAGTGTCAATGTGGGTTATCCACTTCTCTTTGGAAGGGCTGTTTTTTTGTGTCAATCTTTCTTTTATTGCGATGGTACACAAAGAATACAGATTCCAAATACAGAATCTTGGTAAACACATGGGAAGTACATTGCTGATCTGATAAGACACTGAACTAGAAAGACATCTCTTTTTTTTTTTGTAACTTGAAAATTAGGTGAAACACAAACTAGGCACATATGTCTAGATATGAGAGGCTGAAAAGACACGGTAATAAGAGCTGCTAGACACTGTGAGAATGAGATGATACTATGCACTGAATAAATGGCAAGTTAAAATAATAAAGACTTACTATGCATAGATGAAGTGTGACATTTCAGCCTTAATGAACAAGGTAGGTAATCCACTGAGATCCCTCACATCAACACGCTACGACACTGCTATAATTGCTCTGCACAAATTATAAATCAAAACAAAACACATAGAAAATTCACTACGTATGGTGAGAAGTGGAGGCAAGGAGGTGTCACATGGTGTCACCAGCCAGCAAGGAGACATCAAAATGGAGCTGGTGATCGGCCTTGGAGGGTGAGTCCAACATTAGCCAACACCAGTGCTCGGGAAATCAACGGAGGCAGCTAAGAGGTTTTGTAAACGAGGAACGGAGTATGACCTCCGTCCATACCCAGGCCTTGTTGAGGGCTCGCATCTTGGATCCACTGACTCGGTAACTCGTAGCTGAGTACAAGTCTTTCCTAAATGGGAGAGGGTGGAAGTTTCAGGTGGCCTATTGCCACCTGTCGCGGCGTGGCTTCAGACTCACTGAATTATGCAGTGGGAGTGTATCCCTGTCGACTATCAGCCCAGGTGGGCCAGTGAAGGGAGATACATGTGCGCGTGTAGAAGTAGTGCCTGGAGGGGACCCACTCACTCCTCACCTGTCCCTCTTCCAGCTCCAAGCCAGTGCTGCCACTATTCTGGCCTCTAGCTTCGCCCAGAAGTGGTCAAAGGTCTCATTGATGTTCTGTGTCAGCTGATCAATTGCGCTCTGTTGGTCCTGTACAGTTTGCGTTGACCCATGCTCAGAAGGTAAATATATGTCCGCCATCTTATATGCCTCTGCAGTGATTGGGAAGGGCGGTTATAATGAGCAATTTATAGTCAACACAGAGGTGGATCCAAGACCTAATCTCAGGAGAGGCACCGGTAAATTAATTTCAGTGCTGTGCACTGCTAGTCCTCTGAGGATAAACTGAAAATCTACTGTATACCCGTGTTTCTCCGAAAATAAGACCGGGTCTTATATTAATTTTAGTCACAAAAAAAACACTAGGGCTTATTTTCAGGGTAGGGCTTATTTATTTACGGTACCGGTATGTACATTGAACCCCCCCCTTTAATTAATCCACCCCCCCCTTTAATAAATCCACCCCCCTCTAATTAATCCACCCCCTCTAATTAATCCAGCCCACCCTTTAATTAATTCACCCCCTCTAATTAATCCAGTCCACCCTTTAATTAATTCACCCCCCTTTAATTAATTCACCCCCTCTAATTAATCCAGTCCACCCTTTAATTAATCCAGCCCACCCTTTAATTAATTCACCACCCCTTTAATTAATTCACCCCCTCTAATTAATCCAGCCCACCCTTTAATTAATTCACCCCTTTAATTAATTCACCCTCCTCTAATTAATCCAGCCCACCCTTTAATTAATTCACCACCCCTTTAATTAATTCACCCCCCTCTAATTAATCCAGCCCACCCTTTAATTAATTCACCCCCTTTAATTAATTCACCCCCCTCTAATTAATCCAGCCCACCCTTTAATTAATTCACCACCCCTTTAATTAATTCCCCCTCTAATTAATCCAGCCCACCCTTTAATTAATTCACCCCCTTTAATTAATTCACCCCCTCTAATTAATCCAGCCCACCCTTTAATTAATTCACCACCCCTTTAATTAATTCACCCCCCTTTAATTAATTCACCCCCCTCTAATTAATCCAGCCCACCCTTTAATTAATTCACCCCTTTAATTAATTCACCCTCCTCTAATTAATCCAGCCCCCTTTAATTAATTCACCCACCCCCCCCTTTAATTAATTCACCCCCCTTTAATTAATTCACCCCCTCTAATTAATCCAGCCCACCCTTTAATTAATTCACCCCCCCCACCCCCTTTAATTAATTCAATTAATCCCAGACATAAAATATCTAGCGGTACTCACATTTCAAAGATTCCTTGCCGAGTCCGACCACTGGGAGCCTCACCGCCCGGAAATGGATCCTTCCGCTGAAGATCCGTGAAGGCAGACTGACGGCGCTGCGAAATGTCGTCATCACGTTGCGCGATGACGCGGCCCACAACGCTCCTCCTACAGTAGAAGAAGGAAGTCTTGCCGCAAAGGTACAATGCCTAGGTCTTATTTTCGGGGTAGGGCTTATATTGCAGCCCACCCCGAAAATCCGACTAGGGCATATTTTCGGGGTAGGGTTTATTTTCGGGGAAACACGGTATTGAGCATATTCACATATATGCTCAAATCAAGCTCACTGACACAGACAAGCTCACTGGCACACAAACAGACAAAATCCCACTAGACACCATTTCAATGATGCACACAAGTTCTTTATTGACATGCTTGCTGACACACACACAAGTTCACTAAACACATGCTCACTGACAGACACACTCACACACTCTCTCTCTTGTTGTATAGGACTAAATTTAGTCTTGAAATTACTGAAACACCCTCTCTGAGTTGGAGACCCAAAAGGATAATCTGCTATGGCAGTGGTATAGAAGATACAATGATCAGCCTCAACATTCAAATCACATGATCCCCCTCATGCTGCCAAAACAGCTCTGTTGCATCAAGTCATGGAGTCTACAAGACATTAGCAGCAGATCCTGCAAGTTGTGAGGGGCCTCCATGGATCAGATTTGTTGTTCAAGCATATCCCACAGATGCTCAATCGGATTGAATCTGGGGAATTTGGAGGCAAAGGCATCACCTTGAACTCTTTGTCATGTTCCTGTAGCCCCATGTAGCCAGAGCGCAGCTTAGCGGAAAAGGGCCTTGACAGGGGTTAGGAGGCGGGCATAAGAGGGACCGGGCAGGACTGTGGGATTATGGGATGGGGGCTGGCTATTTAATAGGCAGCCATTTTAAAATGTGCACATTAATTTTCTGCCTAGCTGTGTTTGTGGTTGCCTCTGGGTACTCACAGACCTGCTAGGTAGGGTTTTCCTTTTTGTCTCCTCTGCAGGGCCATGGAAGAAGTGGAGCAGCTCCTGGAGGGGATTCGGACGGCGGCGCGGCAACAGGGCCCTGGCTGGGCGAGGATGCACCTGGGGCCTCTCCTGGCAGCGGCAGATGGAGGAGGCGGTCGCCCGGCTCGGGCCAGGAGGCCCCCACGGCGTTTAAGTCCGGGCGCGGGGCCCGTGACTCCCACTACCAGCGGTGATGTGGCGGTGGAGAGAGGCCGCGGCAGGCCTGGAGGCCGCGCGGTCGAGGCACCGTCTCCCGGCGGCCGGCCAGGGCCTCGGTGGGCGGGCTCTCGACGGGCTGTGGCCCTGGCGGAGGACGGCGCGCCCCCTGGACCGGTCGGGGCAGCGCCGGGACCTGCGGGGGCCCCCTTGGCGTGGGGGCCAGCTTGGGGGCGCGGCCTGGGGGTAGTGTGCCTGCGGCTAGGGGGGGAGTAGTGGGGCTCGGGTGTCTGGGGGGGGACCATCTGGAGGGGTGCAGGGTAGCTCTCAGGGCCACAGAGAGGGGGGGTGGGGGGGGCTCTGCAGTAGGGCTGTTGGGGGCATCAGGTGGTTCCCATGGAGTCCCTGGGAGGTCTGCTGGTCGGGTGGGGGAGGAAGGTGTTAGGGTTGGTAGGGATGGGGCCAGTCAGCGGGCGGTGGAGCATAGGGGTCGGGGGGAGTCTAGGGGCCACTCCCGTGGGCGCGGGGGCGCAGGGGCGGGGGGGGCTATGCTGGTTCTGAGGCCGGGTCTAGTGGGCTGGAGGGTGGTGGGCCTGGTGACAGCTCCGGGTCGGGGTCTAGCAGCGTTAGTTCTTCACCTGTGAGGGACGCTGGGTCCCTCAGGGCCCGGGGGGGGCTCGGCGCAGGCGCTCTCCATCAGGCAGTTCAGTGGAGGCTAGGTCAGGGTCCTTGGGGCGGAGGCGAGCGGGGAGGGCGGCGAGGGTTGAGGGTAGGAGTCGGAGTCCTCGGGGTGGGGTGGAACGGGCTCATGGGGGGCAGCGGGAGAGTGGCGCACGGCGGGAGGCCTTGGTGGCAGGCAGGCGCTCCCTGGGTCGGGACGGGAGGGGGGGCGGGGAGCACTACCCCCCGCCCAGGATGTCTTCTCCTCATTTCAGATCTCCAAGCCGCTCATCTTCCACGTTGTCAAGGCACCAGGTGGGCTCCCTGGTTGGCGGGACGTCGGCGGATGTTGCGCATCCAGGTCACGCAGCGGTTGACAACGCAGCCCCGGGTACGGACGGATCGAGGGGCTTGGCCGGTGAGTCCAGAGGGGCCCTAGGGTCCAATACACTAGTACAGACACTTCAGTCACTGCTCCACTCATTGGGGGCGGGGGGTGGTACTTCGGGCGACGTGGGTCGGGTATGGACGCAAGGGTCCAGCAATGCGGGGCATGGTAGCGGGGCTCCCGTGGTAGCTGCGCCCGGCGGGGAGGCGGGTGCGGAGTCCAGCCCAGGGGAGGTGTGGCGTGAGCGGGCGGAATTATCGGGGGGAGTGCCGGACGCGGCTAGGCAGCATGCTTACGTGTCATTCGCGGGCCCGCTGGGGGTGCACCTCAAGCAGGAGGCGAAAGAGAAAATTTGGAAGGGGGAGTTCTGTGAGATATTCTCCCTTCTTCCTCTGGAGGACTTCATTGACCTCAAGGAGGAGGATAAGAAAGACGAAAAGAAGGAGGAGGAGGAAAAGTGGAAGCGGTATCGGAAGATACCGAAGTCCTTCGGGAACTGGCTGAGGGCGTTCTGCGTCCTGGCCAGTGTGATAAGGGAAAAATCGCCGAGTTCTTGCTCTTCCCTATTCTGTTACTTGGACGGGATCTGGGAAGCGTATCGCACCTACGGCGGGCTGGCATGGTGGCGGTACGATGAGCAGTTCCGGCAGCGCTTGGCAGCCAATCCGGGGATGAGGTGGGACCAAATGGACCTGCCCCTGTGGATGAAGCTGATGATGGCGCAGAAGGCACAGCCCTTTCAGCATGCGGCTGGCGCAAAGGGACAGTCCGCCTCGTCGGCCGCCTTGCAGAAGGGCTTATGCTGGGCGTTCAATGAAGGTCAGTGCAAGTGGGGGGCGGCCTGCCGCTTTAAACATGAGTGCGCGGGCTGTGGTGGGACCCACGGGCTCCAGAGATGCTATAAGAAAGGTAAGTCGGGTGGAGCTGGGACTCCTTCTGCGGCCGGGGGCGGTGGGACAGCTGCTGCCCCGGGGCCTAACCCCGGTGAGGCTCGACGCGATGGAACCCTGGCTAAGCCGCTACGGTAATAGGGCGGACGCGGAGCTGCTCAGGTCGGGGTTTGGCAGGGGTTCTTCATCCCCTTCCGGGCAAGGGGGGGTTCGGTTTGTCCGCGTAATCTTAAATCGGTGGGGGAATTTCCGGATGTGGTCCGGGAGAAGCTTAGCAAGGAGGTACGGTTGGGCAGGATGGCGGGTCCATTCTCAGCACCGCCGCTGGAGGGCCTTAGGGTTTCACCACTAGGGGTGGTTCCCAAGAAGGAGATCGGGAAGTTTCGGCTCATTCACCACCTGTCCTATCCTAGGGGAGCGTTGGTGAATGACGATATCGATGGGGACTTGTGCTCGGTCTCTTATGCATCATTCGACCAAGCGGTCGAGCTGGTTAAGAGGGCCGGGCGTGGGGCTTTACTGGCCAAGGTGGATATCGAAGCTGCTTTTCGATTGCTTCCGGTTCATCCGGCTTGTCACCACCTACTGGGGTGCTTCTTCGAAGGGGGTTACTTCGTGGACTTATGTCTCCCGATGGGCTGCTCCATTTCGTGCTCCTATTTTGAGAAGTTCAGTACCTTTCTCGAATGGGTAGTGCGGGTGGAGTCGGGGAACGAAGCGGTGGTGCATTATTTGGACGACTTCCTCTGCGTGGGGCCGGCGGGTTCTCCCGCGTGCCGGCGCCTGTTGCGGACCGTTGAGTGGGTGGCGGGCCACTTCGGGGTGCCGTTGGCAGCAGACAAGACTGAGGGCCCGACCGAGTGCCTCAGCTTCTTGGGTTTGGAGATAGACTCGGTGCTTGGGGAATGTCGGCTGCCTCTGGCTAAGTTGGGGGGACTGTGCAGTGCAGTGGCCGCAGTGCAGCGGGCAGGTAAGGTGACCCTGCGGCAGCTACAATCGCTGATCGGGATGCTCAATTTCGCCTGCAGGGTGATACCTATGGGTAGGGTGTTCAGCCGCAGCCTGTCGGCAGCCACCGCGGGGGTCGGTTCTCCACACCATTTCGTTCGGGTCTCTTCCTCGATGAGGGCTGACTTGGACGTATGGAATGTCTTTTTGCAAGACTTTAACGGGACGGTGTTCTTCCGCCAGGAGGGTGTGTCTACAGCCGAATTGGAGCTGTTCACCGATGCATCGGGTAGCGTGGGTTTTGGGGCCTACTTCGGGGGGAGATGGTGTGCTCAGAGGTGGCCGGAGGCGTGGGGGCGAAGTCCCCTCATACGGAACTTGGCTTTTCTGGAGCTGTTCCCGTTGGTGGTGGCATTGTCCCTATGGGGGGATCGGCTACGTGACCGGAAGGTGGTCTTTTTCTCGGACAACATGTCGGTGGTGCATGCCGTCAATAACCAGTCGGCGGCATCCAAACCGGTGGTGAAGCTATTGCGGCGATTTGTTTTGCTGTGCATGTCCCTTAATGTAGTTTTTCGCGCGCGTCACATGCCCGGGTATTTGAACGAAGTGGCTGATGCTCTGTCTCGCTTTCAGTGGTCCCGGTTCCGGGCGGCGGCTCCGGAGGCTCAGGAGACAGGGCAGGCGTGCCCGGACGAAATGTGGCAGCTCGGAGCATCATGCTTGGGGGACTTGTGAGGGCTTCGCTGGCACCAGCCACCTGGACCGCATACAGTAAGGTTTGGGGTGCCTGGGAACGTTCCTGGGAAGGGCTGGGCCAGGGGCGGCAGGTGGAATCGTTGCAGGACGCCTTCCTGTGGTTCACCTTTCATTTGCTGGCAAAAGGTGTGTCCCTCGCAATGGTTGACAAGACCATGGCGGCGCTGGCCTTTTGGTTTAAATTCCACGGCTGGGAGGACCTCACAAAAGCGTTTGTCATTAGGCAAGCACTCAAAGGGTATTGGAGGGGGCGGAGGGCACCTGATGCTAGGCGCCCGGTCTTGGTGCGGGTGCTTGGAGACTTACTCCGAGTGCTGCCCGGAATCTGCTTCGACGGGGTCTGCAGGTATCCGGTGTTCGCGTGCTCGCAGGGAACCTGGTAGTATACCTGGCTACGTCCAAGACGGACGTCATGGGTAAGGGCCGGGATGTGACACTGGGTCCCCTGCCCGGGTCATCGCTGTGCCCGGTGGCGGCGGTGGCTCGGTTCTTGGAACTGAGACCGGCAGTTGGGGGGTCTTTATTGGTTCATGCCGATGGCTCCTCGCTCTCTCGTTTTCCGATCAGGCCTGGGGGCGTTGGGGTTGAGTGCTGCTGTCTATGGGACTCATTCCTTTCGCATAGGGGCGGCCACTGAGGCCGCACGCCTGGGCATGGGGGACGAGTTAGTTAAGAGGATTGGGAGATGGGAATCCGCTCGGTTCCGCACGTATGTACGCTTGGGTTTATTGGATCAGTAATGCGGGCCGTATAGGATGGGGGGAGGGCCCCGGTCTGGGTATGGGTGTTTTACGTTGTTTTCCTTCTTCCCCAGGCTATGTCGCGTGGATTGTGGGCCATTCCTTCATCGTCTGGGCCGGACGGAGAGCTGCAGCTCGAGCCCAGGGCCAACAGCTGGGCTTCCCGAAAGACCACCTAGCAGTGCGATGGTTAGGATTTAAGGGATTTGGCTGGGGCGACGTGTGCGGGGTGATAATTCGGATGGTAGCAGGCGGGGCAAGGCCGGTTATGCTAGTTCTTCACGCGGGGGGCAATGACCTAGGCCTCATTCCGCAACGTAGGTTAGTTAAATGGATGAAGCAGGACCTGAATAGATTGTTCGATCTGCTTCCTGGGGTGATGCTGGTGTGGTCCGAGATCGTTCCAAGGCGTCGGTGGCGGCAAGCGAGGGATCCGGTAGCCATCAACAGATGCAGGGGAAAAGTTAACAGCTTGATGGCAAGCTTCGTGAGGAAATTGGGGGGCGTGGTGGTGAGGCACGTAGAATTGGAAGGCGGGTTGCCGCGTTATTACCACACGGACGGCGTTCATCTCTCAGCGGTGGGTCTGGATTTGCTGAACTTGGGTTTGCAGGAGGGGATGCAGAGAGCTCTCTTTCTTCGGGGTGGCGGAGCTCGGACGGCTTGAGGGGTCAAGGTCCAAGCTTGTGGCGGGATAGAGAGCTAAGGAAGACAAAAATAGGCTCCCCATGAGGAACTTGAGGAACATGAAGAATTGTGGTCACTGGTGGATGGTGGGTTTCGAGTCCTGGAGGTGGCTCAGAACCTGGTGGGGTAGGGGTATCCGGGTATACCCCTGCCGTGGTTACTTATGGTTGGCATTTAAATCGGTTCATGTTGGAGTAAGGTTAAAGCATTATTTATATATATTTATGTGTTGCTTATGTTGGGTCATTGCCTCGATATTAATGAAGGTATAGATGCGAGGGCGGAGTATGGGGGCAATGACCCATGTTTTATATATATGTTAAACTATTAGTATCGTTATTATGATTGTTATATCTAGTAATAAAGCTGTGGACAATTTGACCCATATACCCTAGTGTCAGCGTGTTATTGGGGAAAGGTATGTGGGGAGGTTGTTGTCCAAGGTTCCGACTGCCCATATGGCGACTATACACCAGTCATGTAGCCCCATGTAGCCAGAGCGCAGCTTAGCGGAAAAGGGCCTTGACAGGGGTTAGGAGGCGGGCATAGGAGGGACCGGGCAGGACTGTGGGATTATGGGATGGGGGCTGGCTATTTAATAGGCAGCCATTTTAAAATGTGCACATTAATTTTCTGCCTAGCTGTGTTTGTCCCACCCTCCCTCCCTAGAATGGGTTGTTTCTGTATTATCCCGTTTTGTCACAGCGGCAGGATAGAGAGCTAAGGAAGACAAAAATAGGCTCCCCATGAGGAACGTGAGGAACATGAAGAATTGTGGTCAATGGTGGATGGTGGGTTTCGAGTCCTGGAGGTGGCTCAGAACCTGGTGGGGTAGGGGTATCCGGGTATACCCCTGCCGTGGTTACTTATGGTTGGCATTTAACCCCTTAAGGACGGAGCCAAATGTACACGTTGTGAACAAAACAAAATGTAAACAAAACCTGGCATTTGCGCTACATGTCTGTCCAACCGTAATACACCTCTTTCATAGTAAATGCACCCACCCTTATTATATATCATTTTATTCAGGGGAAACAGGGCTTTCATTTAATATCAAATATTTAGCTATGAAACATAATTTAATATGAAAAAAATGGGAGAAAATACGATTTTATTGGATTTTTTTAGTTCTACATGACAATTAAACGGTCAGTGTCATAATACTGTTTGCTTTTACTGCAATAAAATACACATATTTGTATTCAGTAAAGTCTCACGTGTAAAACAGTACCCCCTATGTACAGGTTTTATGGCGTTTTGGGAAGTTACAGGGTCAAATATAGCACGGTTACATTTGAAATTGAAATTCGCCAGATTGGTTACGTTGCCTTTGAGACTGTATAGTAGCCCGGGAATGAAATTTACACCCATAATGGCATACCATTTGCAATAGTAGACAACCCAAGGTATTGCAAATGGGGTATGTCCAGTCTTTTTTAGTAGCCATTTGGTCACAAACACTGGCCAAAGTTAGCGTTAGTATTTGTTTGTGTGTGAAAAATGCAAAAAACGCCAATTTTGGCCAGTGTTTGTGACTAAGTGGCTACTAAAAAAGACTGGACATACCCTGTTTGCAATACCTTGGGTTGTCTACTATTGCAAATGGTATGCCATCATAGGGGTAATTTTCATTCTTGGGCTACCATAGGGTCTCAAAGGCAACGTAACCAATCTGGCGAATTTTAATGTGAAAAAAATGAAACACAAGCCTTATATTTGACGCTGTAACTTTTGAAAACACCATAAAACCTGTACATGAGGGGTACTGTTGTACTCGGGAGACTTCACTGAACACAAATATTTGTGTTTCAAAACAGTAAAAAGTATCATAGCAATAATATTGTCCGTTTAATGCTGTTTGTGCGTGAAAAATGCAAAAAACGTCACTTTTACTGGCGATATCATCGTTGTAATACATTTTACTGTTTTGAAACACTAATATTTGTGTTCAGCGAAGTCTCCCGAGTAGAACAGTACCCCCCATGTACAGGTTTTATGGTGTCTCGGAAAGTTATAGGGTTAAATATAGTGCTAGCAAATTAAATTCCCTTTACTTTCGGCATGGGTTGTCATGCAGGTCCTGCTAATTGTAATTAATTAAGATACCTAATTATGTAAAAATATTACATAAATATATATGTAGAATCAATATATGTATATATATACGTATGTGTATATATATGTATATATCTATATAATTTTTTTTAAAATATTTTTATTTATATATAGGTATATATATAGTGATATATACGTATATATTTATGTGTATAAATATATATATTATTTCGTTCTATGTGTATTTTGATATATATATATATATATTAATTTCACAATACAGTTAGAACGAAATAACACACATCTATATATTTTTTAATTATTTATTTTTAATTATTTTTGTAATTTTATTTTTTAACGTATTTACATTTTAATTTTTTTTATAATATATATAAATATATATATAACAATAATTATATATATATTTAATCAGTATCAGTGTACGTGTAATTTGATATTAATATATATATATAATTATATATATATTAATAGTAAAATACACCTAGACGGTGTACATGTGTGTATGTATATGTGTATATATATACTTTGATCATATATATATAATATATATATATGATCTAAGTATATAATATTTATTTTTTTACACTATTTATTTATTTCATTTTTATTTTCAGCCAGCAGGGGGACCACCTGTCATTACAGGCAGCCCCCCTGCTGGCAATACAGAAGCCAGCTATCCCCGGCCATGTGATTGTGGGGTCCTCGCTAGGACCCCACTCTCACACGGCCGGGGGGCTTCCTGGAGGACGGTCGTGCCGCGGGGGGCTCCCTGGGAGTCCCCCCCACCGCGATCGCCGGCGTGGGACCGCCGGCGACCGGGTAAGTACAGAAAGACCGGAGGGCGTACTATTACGCCCGGCGGCGTTTAGAGCCGCCTATTAGAGGACGTAATAGTACGCCCTCCGGTCTTAAGGGGTTAAAGGTTAAAGCATTATTTATATATATTTATGTGTTGCTTATGTTGGGTCATTGCCTCGATATTAATGAAGGTATAGATGCGAGGGCGGAGTATGGGGGCAATGACCCATGTTTTATATATATGTTAAATTATTAGTATCGTTATTATGATTGTTATATCTAGTAATAAAGCTGTGGACAATTTGACCCATATACCCTAGTGTCAGCGTGTTATTGGGGAAAGGTATGTGGGGAGGTTGTTGTCCAAGGTTCCGACTGCCCATATGGCGACTATACACCAGTCATGTGGCAGAGAACATTATCTTGGTGAAATAGGCTATTGCCATGAAGGAGCATTCGTGGTCTGCAACAATCTCTAGGTAGATGTTACGTGTCAAAGCAGCATCCACATAAATGCCAGGACACAAGGTTTCCCAGCAGAATACTGGCCAGAACATAGCAGTGCCTCCACAGGTCTACCTTCTCCCCATAATGCATCCTGCTTCCATGGGAATTCCCCATGTAAATTACACACACACAGCCATTCACCCGATCTAAAAATAACGTGATTCATCAGATCAGGAAACCTTCTACCATTGCTCCATGGTCCAGATATGTTATATATTTATTTATTTTATTTTACCAGGAAGGACACATTGAGATTTCTCTCGCTTCCAAGTATGTCCGGCAACAAACTGTGATGCAATGTGTTCTCACATGTTCTAACTCATGGACAGTATTAACTTTTTCAGCAATTTAAACTACAGTAGCGGACCAGACTGGCTAGCCGTCGCTCCCCAAATGCATCGATGAGCTGGGGCGCCCAAGGCCATTGATGCCATTTCACCAGTTCTTCCTTGCACCACTTTTGGTATGTATTTACCACTGCACACCAGGAATACCCCAGAAGACTTGTTGTCTAGCCATCATATATATTTTGTTGGCTGTACATCCTTTTTATTCATGGCAGCATTTTTTAATTTAAATGATGCCCAAGGTTAGTATTTTTAATCTTGAGTATGCACAGGGAAAATGAATAGAAAAAAAACATTATTCAATGGAATACCTGTATTGGCTCCTACCACATGTGTGAGCAAGGGGTGTGATGGATGTGCCCAGGCACACCCTAATGCACCCAAGAAGGAGGACCAGCCCTGTGACCCCCCCCCTTTTTTTTTTTTACCATTGTGGCAGTAGATGTTATTGGCAGTTAGGCCCTGGGGAGATAGCGCAGCTAAGTGGACAAGGGCACATGTAGGAGTGTGGGGATAGATGCATGGGATTGGTTTGAAAGAGTGTGTGGGTGGGATTATGTTCTGTGTAAATTAGTGTGGGGGAGGTCTTACCTCAGTGCCACTTGGGATTCGGGCCAGCAAACAGCTTCCCTCCCGCCCGCCCTATTGGTATATTTCGTCACAGCTTGCCGGGGGTATGTCCTTGCCCATTGAGTTTGAGTGGTTACGTTTAAGTATATGGAATGAGATGAACAAGTTTTTTAAGGTCTCAACCTCCCCTGCTTCAAACGGTTAACATAAGGTTGCCTGAGGTGTCGTGCCCATCGAGCGTGGATAAGGTCGGCTGATGGCGGGCATTGGAAAGATATGATTTTTATGACGAGGGGGTAGGTGAGAGGAAGTGGTGATTAGGAACCACTGTATGTTTATTGGTAAGGACGGTTGGGTCACTGTATAACACTATGTGTGGAGTTATATATGTATATATGTTAATTTATGCTTATTTATGTCTAACGTTTTTGGTTACAGAAAGAAGAGATTTAATAAATAAAGTTATGGATGTGTTATGCAGTAATTTAGTTTGTGATAATAAATGCTGTGGCCTGTTCATCCATACTAAGTGGTCTGTCGTTATTGGGGGGGTGAATGGGTTTAGATTTGTTCTAGGCTGCATCGCGATTCCCCACTACGTACGTACATGTGTATTGTTTAATCTTGCAGCATATTGCTTCTTACCATTGGTGGTATAGTGTAGCATTGTGGGCAGGCATTGAGTGGAGTTTGTAAGTGGGAGGGGGATGTGACATCATATCCCCTCAACTTTCCATCAGGCTCCACTCAGTCAAGGAATACCGCAGAGAGCAGGCAGACATAGCGCCTGCCTAAAATGCTGGGCATTATCCACTGCATCTCCCACCCGACTGCCATGGATTAGGATTATTAGAATAAGGTAAACCACAGAGAGGGGGAATAAACAGCAGTTCATTTGGATTTTTTTCTTTGAATTAAAAGTCCCTGCAAATCACTGCAGCCTCTATTCACACTGCTACAGCCCCTAAACCCCAACCCTCATTCCCCCACACTGCATCCCCCAGCACTATTGAAATAGCCCCTAACCTCTTAATCCTCATCTGCAGCACCTATTTCACCCCCTCCCCCCACTACAGCCCCAATCCACCCTGCTACAGCCCCTATCCACCCTGCTACAGCCCCTAAACCTGGGGTTACCATATGCACCATGTTTTCCTGAGACACATATCTAGTATACATATTGATGGGCAGCACATGAAAAGGATTGCCCTGTGGTATGTAGAATTACTACAAGGCGTATTAGATTAAATAATTAGGCAATGAAATATCCGGCAGAATATGCATTATACATACTGATGCTACCTTTCTCATGCATTTTCATAAATATGACAAAATTATATGTGTCCCAGAACACATAGTGGATATGCTAAACTACGCCCCCCCCTTCTTCCTCTAACCCCACTACTACCGCCCCCAATTCCCCACTACTGCCCCTAGACCCCCACTACAGCTCCTAAACCCCACTGCAGTACTTTCCCCCTACAGGATAGAGGCTGTAGTGGAGGCTAGGGGGCAATGAAACAGAGAGGGGGTGAGGAAGGGTACAATGACACAGAGAGGCGGTGAGGAAGGGGACAATGACACAGAGGGACTTGAGAAGGAGGCAGTGATACAGAGAGGGGCTGGAGAAAAGGACTATGACACAGACAGAAGTGCTGGAGAAAGGGAACAATGACACAGAGAGGGGCTGAGGAAGGGAACAATGACACAGAGAGGGGCTGGGGAAGGGGACAATGGCACACACAGAGGGGTTGGAGAAGGGGATAAAGGCACACACAGAGGGGTTGGAAAAGGGGATAATGACAGAGAGGGGGGCTGGAGAACAGGACAGTAGCACAGACAGAGGGGCTAGAGAAGAGGACATTGACACACACAGAGATGGGCTGGGGAAGGGGACAATGATACAGAAAGGGTCTGGGGGAGAAAGAGACACAGAAATGGGCTGGGGGAGAGAGTTACCTACAAAGGGACTGGAGGAAAGTGAGTCACACACAGAGGGGAAGTAATAGACATAATAGACACAAAGGGGAAAAACAGGGGAAATGATACACAAAAGGAGTGTAAGATACCTAAAAAAGAAGACATTCAAAAGATGTGATAAGAAACACATAAGGGGTAAGAGGTTCAACAGGGGTTGTTAAGAGACACACAGACGAAGATGCATTTTTTTGTGAATGTGTGTGTGGGGCAGTAACAAAATGCATAGTCACCTGAGTAGTCAAAAATCATTGCACCAGCCTTGCTCAGAGGCTATATTGGGAGGAAGCTAGGGCACTCATGGCATATTGCACAGAGCTCCACATCACTAAACCTTATATTTTGTAATTTGGAGCTCAGAGTTTTATTTTTGCCACCTAATCTCCTCCTCTCCTCCTATAATCCCATCTGGCCACTAATTAGTCCCACCCATGTCCTCTCTCTTCATATCACTCCTCCCATCACTGAATCCATCCTTCCCTCACTCCCATCTCTCTCACTTCATCCTTATATCACCCCAAACCCATTTCTCCTCTTCTTCTCATCACTTCCATCCATCCCTTACTCTCACAATATCCTCCTGTCACTGTCACCCAGCCATCCCTTCCTTTCACCTTATTTCACCCCACCTATCTCTCGTTGTCTCCTCATCCTCCTATCACTCCCTCCCTATCCTCTTATGACTCCAACTCATCCCTTCCTCCCTATCCCATGCTAAAATCACTCCTACCCATCCTCCCTCCACTCCTATATCCTTCTATTCATCTCAATCCATTCTCCTCCAACCATCTATCCCTACCTCTTCCCATCACTCCCAGCCATCCCTCCATCTCTCCCATACTCCTATCATTTCCGACACATGCCTCCCTCTCTCTACATCCTCTGATCACTCCTACCTTCCTCAACCTGTTACCATTCCAACTCATTCCTTCTTCTCCAAAACCTCTTATCACTCCCAACCATTCCTTCCATTACCACACATCGTACACAGCAATATTATTCACTCACAGGTACCCACATATATCACTCTCATATATTCACACATAGCTACTCACAAACAGCCACATGAACGACACAGATAGGTACAACACTTACTGCCACCCCGACCCTACACAGAAAGTAACCTCTCACACACAGCCTTTTAAGAAATACATCCTAATGAAATGTGCGCAGCTCGCCCATGGCTCCTTCTGCATGCACTTCATAAGCTGTTCTTGGGAGAAGCTAGCAGGGGCTTCTAGGAGGTTAACCAAAAATGTTCCATGGCTACGGAGGGAATCGAAGAGGATGAAATGTGGGCAGCTGTTTCAGAAGCAACTGCCCAAGGAGCTATGATTAAAAAAAACCAAAAAACATTGGTGTTGTCATAGTACACAAGTTCACAGTTACGTGGACCTGGGATACAGCAATTATGGCAAGTCTTTTCTAACCAATGGGGACCACCATCTCAGGAATCTTACAAGTCTTTAGATTTATTTTATTTAACTAGATATGGAGTACACCCACATAGTTTTGCAATGTTCTTAATGTTTTCTGAACACGCAGAATATTACCATTTATGAATATGGTTCCCTGTAGAATGTACAATTTCTATACTGCATTATTTCTGATTTATTACTTGATTTACTACCTGCAGCATCAGACTTCTACGAGGCTACCTTCTACTTTCCATATGTTGCACTTTTATTTATATATGGGATATGTTGTGGAAAAAGTGGTGGTGTGGCATTTTTACATTCACAGTGCAAAGAAAGAAAGTGATGTTCATGGACAACAACAAAACATTATGTAATATAATACAGAAAAGACAAATAGATAAAATAATAAGCCAAATAAAATAAACAAAAACAAAGGTACAGGGACATATATGGGTACCGATATATTATTGATGTTTAAAAATTATTATTATGCTCTCTTATAATTTAATTAACATGATTAATGGGTGCTAAGACTGCAAACATTTTGACAACTTACCTGGGGGTCCGCTGGGTGTTGGTCACCTCCGCCCCCGCTGCTGGAAGCTGCAGTGCTGAGCTGGGTTTAGCTCACTGGCTGAGAGTGATCAACTGGCATTCTAAACCGATCAGCTTTTCCTGCATTGTAGCAGGACTCAGAAGTAAAACTGTCCAAAACCAGAACCTTTTGTGATGTTGGTTGGTCACCTTGACAATGGATTTAGATGTAACCATGGCATAGTTTGTAGATAGCTGCCAAATTAAGCTATCCTCACTGTCACTATCATCATTTAAATTTTCAGAGGTGCGCTAGCCATGAGAGACATGAAGGTAAGGGCGGCTGTTGAGGGGTGCTCTGTCTGCAAGAGCTGGCAGGGAGATCAAAAGATCTTCCTGCCTGGTCCTGTGCCCACGACTTGACTGACCCACTGGGGACCTGGAAGATTTCAGGGTGGCCTGTTCACACCTGGAGCTGGCTGCAGTAAAATGTCTATTAAAAAAGAAAAGTACCTTGGGTGCAGAGGTAAGGATGAGTATAAGATGGTTTAAGGAGAATTGGCAGCAAATCGCTGCCTTCCATTGAGCTGAAGTACGCTTGGGATGCAAGAAGTCATACTCAGCTCAACTCTAGCATAACATGTGGAGAAGACCCTGTATGTGCCTAGTAACAACACCGGGCAGTTGATGGTTAGGCAGATCTCAATGTGAATGTGGTTGCACAGTGTCAGATGAGTGTTTCTGCCATTGTGTGTGTGTGTGTGTGTCAGTGAATGTTTATGAATCATTGAGTTAGTGTGTGTAAATGCCACTGGATGTGTGTTTTTATGGGTCAGTAAGTGCGTTTGTGTCACCTATAGGGTTATTCACTAGAGAAGAATTCAAAGTGAATTTAAATAGTATTTGAAATGTAAGGCCAAAGTAACTGAACTGTTAGCATAGCTGACTTAGAGATGTTTTCCAATTTGGCTATTTGGACCTTACGTTTGAAATTCTCTTTGAATTCCTATTTTAGTAAATAACTATATCAGTTTGAGTGGATATGGATCAGTGTGTGTGTGAGTGTGTGGATATGTATGACTACATAAAGTGTGTGTAATTGTTGAAAGTTTAAAACAAAAATTTTATTTATTCCTAAGATTTCTGAGAGCATAATGCATATTATTATTATTATTATTATTATTATTATTATTATTACTGGTATTTATATGGTTCAAGCATCTTCCAAAGCGCTTTACAATATTATTAAAGGGGGAGATTTAACAATAAATGAGACAATTACAAAAACTTACAGGTTGAAAAGGACCCTGCTCAAACAAGCTTACATTCTATAAACACATGTAAATTAATATATGTTAATATATGTTTTGCAATTTCATTGAGATGGATTGGGATAACTCTGAGAAGTTGCTGATTGTCACAGTGTGGCAGTGTGGTGATTGGCGTGCATGCACAGTAGGCCTTAATGCTTCTCTAGAGTTGGATTGGCTGAGATCATCGTCTCTATCTCATCAAGGGTTTAGAAAGGTGGCCATGGTGAGACTGGAGTGGCAAGGAATGACAGGTGAGTAAATCTTTATTTTCCTCTTAAAAGAGTGGCACCCTAGATCTAAATCGCAGAGAGGAAAATCTAACGTTAGAAGCTTATGATGCCCAGCAGTGGGAGAGGGACAAAGAATATACTGTACAGAGAGTGTTTATAAAGGGGGGTGGTTAAACTATGGCTGCAGGGGTCGACAAAGAAATCTCGCAGACCCGTGGCTCACCTCTACTTATATCCAATGAAAATAAGATGCTGTTCCACCTAATGCGTAATCCTGGCACATAGAGTAATCTAGCAAATGTCATCTGTGTGACTAAACGAGAATTACAGGGTTATTTACTGAAGTGAGAATTATAATGTATTCAAAGTGAATTTCTAATTTAAATGGTTACTCCAAGCACCATGACCACTTCAGTGATTTGAAATGGTCATGCTGCCTGGAGTCTGTAGGTGCAGTGTTTTGCTATGAAACGCTGCACGTATGATGTTTAACCCCTCTGCTGCCAGATGTGGACCTCTACTTCCGTCAGCCTCATATCACTCCATCAACCAGCTTGGATCTAGAGTCAATTCTGTGCAAATTGTATTGTACAGAATTTCAGTCATTAGCTGAGAGCATCAAGCTGACGCTCTTAGCCAATGAATGGTGATGGCCACGACTTCTGCATCACCTGACCACCAGGAATCATCTGATTCAAATAAGGGGGCAAACCATTGCTAAATAGTTTGCCCCACTGCTGAGGAACTGAGCCAAGGTACTCCTAGTATCTTAACCACTACAGTGGGCTGTAGTAGTTATGATGATTGGAGTAAAATTTAACAGACTAAAATAGCCAAACTAATAAAGATTCTTCGAGTTAGCTATGCTTCCAGTTCTGCTATTTTGGTCTAAAATTGGAAATTCACTTTGAATTCCCAACAATTGGCACTTTAGTAAATAATAAATGGTAAATTGATATAGAGAGTGAAAACTTTACAAACAGCACAGGAAGATCTCGTCTGGGTAGGTCTTGCTTTCTATTATCACTTGGTAACCAGTTGAAGACCAGCAGAAGAATGGCTAATGTAGTTTAAGTTGTATTAGATACGATTTCCACCAAGGTAAACATATGAGGTCCTTAATTTAAAAAAAAAATTACATCAAAGATGTGAATACAGAGAAAACCAAAGTACAGTGGTACTTTGATTTACAAATGCCTCGGTTGACATAATTTTCAGTTTACAAATGAAAATCCATTGAAAATAATGCCGCGGTTTAAAAAAAATGTTTTCTCAATACAAAGCAAGTTTCCCCAGGATGCATTGTGCCTGGGAGGTTTATAGCACCGCACCCGTGCATGCTGGAGTCTGTGGGTTGCAGGTGGCATCTACTGTGGAGGTGTTGGAGCGGTTTTTGCATCGAGTTTTGGAGCCATTATGGAAATTGTTTTCAGTAGTTTTGGGACTTTTTGGAACTTTTTTGGTGTAGTTCTCAAGCGGTGGAAAGGTAGGGAGCTGAGCTTCATCGTTTGCATGCCTTTTACTGTGTGTTCTGCATTGTGGGTTGGTTTCCATGCCAGCTCATTTTGACATTTTTCTGACCTCCAGAACGGATTAATGCATTCCTATGGGAAACCGCATTTCGGTTTACTAATTTTTCGCACATCCCAGAGAACGCATTAAATTCATAAACCGAGGTACCACTGTATTTATGAAACCTTTATCTTAATGTGCTTATTTTTAATTCAAATATGAGATTAAAATCTGGTCTGGATTCTAGATTTACATAATAAAGGCAAAAGGGAATTGGGGGCACACCTGGAACATGCATGTGTTTGCTGAAATATGTGATTCTAAGTAGCCTTATAACATTTAAAAAAATGTATTTTTATGTGTGCGCTGTTTCTTAATCTGTATTATATACAAATTTTGGTCACTACGGCAGCACCGTTCCTGCAAAACGCGTGTGTGGCCCTGATTTATTTTTGTCTTTACTATGTAAGTTTGATATCCAGATTCCTTTTGGGTTGAGCACTCCACCAAGCCCCTAGCTTCAGTGTCCCCTTCAGGGGTGACCACAGGAAAGTATAAATGTGAGGATTAATTATAATTTTTAAAGAGCAGATATATGATATGCAATGTGAGTATATATATCAAAGCACTAGCACTTTAATGGTTTAGTTTTTACACTGCATTTTTTAAAATTGTGTTTATCACATTAATATTGCATTATATATTCACAATGCTCCTACCACATATTATTAAAATACACTTTAACTTATTTAGCACTAGCACTATTTAATTTGTCTCCCACGTTGGAATTAGTGTAGGACCCACCGATATTGGGGTAATGTGGGCTTAACACAATATGGCCATATGGTGGAACTCAATCCTCATTTGTTTGCTGAGATCATTTTAACCCCTTAAGGACCAAACTTCTGGAATAAAAGGGACTCATGACATGTCACACATGTCATGTGTCCTTAAGGGGTTAAACAGCCTTGTAAAATGTCAAAATGTATTTTTATGTGTGCACTATTCCTTAATCTGTGTTATGGCACCTATTAATTCATCTTATGTTTAATGAACTAATATAGGGTTATCCCAAATCCTACAAAATATAAAGTCAGATAGATGAGTATTTTTATTGCCCCCAAATAATCTGCCATTTTATAAATTATGTTAATGAATAACATAGGGCGGCTTTGTGTATCTCCAATTTAACGCTTATTATTCAACCGTAATATTCCTATTTTTGTATATTATAGAAACATAGAAACATAGAATGTGACGGCAGATAAGAACCATTCGGCCCATCTAGTCTGCCCAATTTTCTAAATACTTTCATTAGTACCTAGTCTTATCTTATAGTTAGGATAGCCTTATGCCTATCCCACGCATGCTTAAACTCCTTTACTGTGTTAACTTCTACCACTTCAGCTGGAAAGCTATTCCATGCATCCACTACCCTCTCAGTAAAGTAATACTTCCTGATATTATTTTTAAACCTTTGTCCCTCTAATTTAAGACTATGTCCTGTTGTTGTGCTAGTTTTTCTTCTTTTAAATATAGTCTCCTCCTTTACTGTGTTGAAATGTACATTATACATTTGTAATCAAAATCCTTTAACCCATATTGAAAATCAGGTTAATTGTAAAAATTTACAGACTTTCAGCTGTTTGCAGTGAACAAATCAAACAAAAGCAAATAATTAGCTCAACGAATACTTCAAGTGGTTTCCCCAAATTCAGCTGGAAATGCAACATTTAATGACTTATTCAGTCTCAAAATTATCCGACCTCTTGGTGGTGAGCATCTTTAGTAGTTAGTAGAGCACCTTTTTGCTGTTATGACCTGCTGCATGACAGGTGCATAGTCGCCATATGGGCAGGGGGAGGGATATATGACTTGAACCCAACCCACACAATAGACTACCTCTGACAATCTCGTAACCCCCAATTGTATAGGTTCAGGTTCAGACTGTACAGGAAGGCCAGAGACAACAGGTCTGGAGAAGTGAGGCGCCAGTGACATATTCAAGCGTCTAGTTCTATTTCCAGTGTTCTGATACGGTTGTCGATATGCATCACATATGTGATGTAGTCATTTAATCTCCCTGGTAGTTCTTTGGCTGCAATCTCATCAAGGATAACTTCAGATAATCCCTTCAAAGGCAGTGATTAATCCGCTATTTGTCTAGTCTACCTCAGAAGCTAGAGTGCGGAATTCAATAGCATAATCTAAAGCAGACTGGTTCCCTTGTTTCATATGCATTAGGGCAGTAGCAGCATTGGTCTCCCTACCCAAAGGTTCAAACGTTAGTTTAAATTCCGTAAGGAATTCTAAGTTATTATAGGCAATAGACTTATTACTCTCCCATAATGGATTGGCCCATGCTAAGGCTTTACCTTGCAGTTGCTTCATTAGATATACAATTTTGTCTCAATCCGTGGGAAAAGACCCAGGAGAGGCTTCATAATGGTACTCAATCTGATTAAAACAAAACCAACATTCATGAATATTACCTTCAAAATGCGGGGGTGATGCTAGGTGCCCTATTTTCAATGGGAGTAGGTACAGTAGGAGGGGGTGTACCTGCTAACGGAATCTCAGGCTGTAAATGATTTGTACGTATTAGAAGTGTATTGAAATCTTGGGCGAACTGATCCATACAGTAATCATTCTCTTCTAGCTTTCACTCACAAGCTACTATGTGCTGATACAAATCTGCAGGATCTATAGTCATTTCGTAATGTCAGGAATACAGTTGATCCAGCACGCAGAATAGTATCACACCTAGGAATAAAGGTAACGACTAACCGGACCTTAGAATAGCCGAACTTAACGTACCAGAGAATAGTCGAAATTCTAGCCGAAGTCAGGAACAGAATTTGGGTTTTGCCCTTGTTATTTATATAGGGCTACCTTACATGGTGAGAGATTGATCTCCCCTTCTTTATTAATCTTGTTTTCCTACTTCTGTAGATTAAATTCATATCATGCTGTTTCTTACTTAAAGATCGTATCGTTCCGGCAGCTGGACTGCTTAATAGCAGTTCCAGCTTATTGTCATAGAGATGGAACACAAATGGCGTTCAAGACCTGTAAACCGGAACCGGAAATACTTCATGGAATGCAAATGCCGTCCTGTGGAACACAAGCCGATTTAGCTTGGCGAACCCGCAGGAAATTTAACCAGCATTAAGAAACATCTGAGAAGAAAACCAGTGAGGACTAATAAGGAGGGGCCTCATTAGCTGGATTGGATTGGCACAGAATTTAATTATCCCAAAGGATCCTCCAATCAACATTATGGACTGGTATTATTTAAAAGGGACTAAGGGGGAGTTGCGATTATACATGATTGATTTTACTCATTGCTGTGTATTCATATCTCTGAGGAAGTCCATCTTGAATTGCATTTTGTTTTAATACTTTTATACCAGGCTATTTGTGCCTAATAAAAGATATAATTCCTGACCTCTGTCATCCGAAGTTCCATTTCGGTCCAAGGTGGAAAGTGGATCATCACAGCCCTCTTTTGGACTTCAAGGCGCTTCTTGAACTTCCATCTAGTGAGTGCAATGTATATACCAGAGCGATGTATATATATCACTTATATAGGGTTCTCAAAGCTATGCATATATATCCCTTATATAGGATTTTCAGGTAGGATCCCAAGTTCTGTATATAGACTGTTTAAATAGGGTTATTGGGCAGGCCCACACCCTGTAAATACATCCATTAGGTGGTGTTGAAATGATGTCCATATGTGTCCACTATTTAAATGAAGTTTTAAAATAAAAAATAGCTGAAATCCTCTATCTGTGTGATGCTCGGGTGATGCTTGCTTCCTCCAAGGACAACGGCCAGTTTGTTGCTATTAAAACTAATAAAGAGAGGCAGTGTTGAAGAAACTGAAATTGAGAAGGAGGCTCGGATACTGCGCATGGCGAGCTGAAGCCCGTTCCGTTCCTATGTCAGGGACTCTCTGTCCATAATGTTTCCTCATTTCTATATATTTCTATATGGCTAATTGCGTTCTGTTATTATTATTGCAATATATATTATTTTGATATTTGTTGTTTCATTTGTGAAACAGAAGCAAGCCTAGCTGATCATGGAGTACGTACTTGGGGGCAGTCTCCAATCCTACATCAAAAGGAAGGAATGTCTGCCAATGGTGGAAGCAAGGTAAGTCATTAATAGCACTAGCAGGTAGGAGCGACAAGGAGTTAGTTTAACACATGATACAGGAATGTAAGAGGGGATGGATATATCATATTTACATATACCCTTTTTAGTACTGATATCCATAGAGATCTATCAGGGGTACAGACTAATGAACTAAATGTACTAAACAAGAATTCCCCCCTTTAATATTATCCAAACAATGGGCAATACAAGAAACCCAGGACTGGTACCGGGATATGTTCTGTACAGACTGACGGCAGATCAGTAGCCGCTATCGGTCATCTGACCTGCTGCAGCCATGAGCTGACTACAGAGTGTATCACCTTCTACACAGTGCATACTGCTTTAAATACACATTTCTATTATCATGGATCTTCTGAGTAATTTCATATATGTATAGATTATTGATTTGCACACTTAACAAACTAAAAGGGACTCAAACAATCATACAGCAGTTTGTGGTTTATAGTAAAGAAATGAGAATGGTTAAATGGGTATTTTATTATGTCTCCAAATTAAAAAATAATGGATGGTTTTAATAATATTAATGATAAAGTAAACTCTAATGTCCCGTGGACGGGTCCTGTTTCATTTAAAATAAAAATGTTCTGTATATATTGGAAGCAGAGTGTTTAGCATGATTATGTTACCATGTAGCGTATCAATAAATTGAAATGTTCTGCCCTGTCATATGTAATTATAATATTAATGCTAAGGAAAGATTGTTTTATGTTCTTTATATTCTTTTTTTTTTTTAAGGTTCTTTTCAGCAAACCTTGCCTGTGGGATCCAGTTTCTCCATTCCCGCGGGATCCTTCATCGGTCAGTATTGGCATTTGTTTATTTAGAATCGATAACGTACTCCAATGAGAAATAATGTGTTCATATCTCTGCTCTCTCCTTTATCTCACATTTATATTTGTCTTCATTATTTAGGGATCTGAAGCTAGACAATATTTTCCTTGATCCTGAGGGCTATGTCAAAATTGCTGATTTTGGCCTCTCGTTAGAG
>OW240924.1:31431729-31453044 GCA_933207985.1 Pelobates cultripes | reverse complement strand
AATATTTTTACATGTACAGTTACCAAAGGACGAGTGGGCAGCACACTTCGATACATGGCGCCAGAGGTTAGTTAGAGGGTTTTGTTATGTAAATTGTAGGGAAGAGTTAAGGGGAGTGGGTATAAGAGTAATATAGAGGTAGTTAGAGTAGGTGGGTTGGAGTAGTAAAGGGATGAATTATGGGGTGTTTAATAGGCAGTAGGATGATGAGTAAGAGGAGCTGGGCATGATGGCAGTAGTGGAGTAGTAGTAGATGGACTGAGAGGAATGTGATTAGACTAGCTTTGGAATAAAATGATGGAGAGTAGATAGACTGTACCAGGTTTGGTATGGAGTTTTTATTTTTAGGAATAACACTATAATGACAAGAAGAAATATGATAATGATGGGTACATTGAATACCATATTTAAAAGGGACACTATAGTCACCAAAACAACTTTAGCTTAATGAAGCAGTTTTGGTGTATAGATCAGTGGTTCCCAAACTTTTTAGGTTCAAGGCGCCCTTACTATTTCAATATTTTTCCAAGGCTACCCATGTAAAAACAATTTTCTAGGTTGTATATATGTACAGGCATATGCTGGGTCCTAATCTCGGGAGTGGCACTGGTAGGTTATTTAAAGAAACAATCCAGGCACAATAACCACTACATTATGTTGTAGTGGTTATGGTGCCAGTAGTGCCCTCCCAGGGTAAGTAGTCAAACTGTTTAAGAACAATTTGACAACTTACCTGGGGTCTGGTGGGATAGGGGCTGTAGTGTGTGTGTGTGTGTCAGGGGTGCAGTGTGCATGTGTGTGTACAGGGGTGCATTGTGTTTGTGAAGGATGTAGTTTGTATGTGTGTGTGTGTGTGTGTGTGTGTGTGTGGGGTGCAGTGTGTGTGTGTATGTGGGGCAGTTTGTGCATAAAGGGTACAGTGTGTGTGTGTGGAGGTGGTGAAGTGTGTGTGTGAGTGGTACAGTGTGTGTGTGAGGGGGTGCAGGTTGCGTGAGGTGTACAGTGTGTGTGTGAGTGGTACAGTATGTTTGTGAGGGGTACAGTGTGTGTGTATGGGGGGTAATTGTGTGTATGGGGGACAGTGTGTGTATGGGGTGTAATTGTGTGTATGGTGGGGTAGTGTGTGTGTATGGAGGAGCTATTGTGTGGTGTGGGGTCTGTGGGGTTAGGAGGACAAATTAATAAATATATACTTTTTTTTAAAAATAAAAAATAAAAATGATTTCCTCCCCTCCCTGCTTACCTTTGCCTGGAAGGGTACATTTCCTCTGGAGCTGCTAGAGTTCACTCTCGCGAGATTCGGAGCAGTGCCGTGGTAACCACGGCAACGCTCCGAGCTCACAAGAGGATTACCCGGCAGCAGTGGCATACACACAATCCATGGGGCCCTGTGCGAAACTGTTCCGTGAGCACTTGGGTCCAGTGGGGGCTCAGCCTCATGGAAGTCAGAGTTCCCACTCTGACTCCCTTCTCCTTCCTCCCGCACGGCTCTCTGATAGCTGGGAGGAGTGACCGGGGCAGTCACTTCCTCCCAGCGCTGTCTGATGTCATCACAGGGGGCCAGGTCGTGCTGTTAAAGCGCCCAGTGCTGACTGGGCCCCCACGAAATCCATACCCATCAGGGGGCCTTAACAGCCTGGGACCACGTGGTCCCGCCGGTTTGCCACCGGCTTGTAGAGCCGGTAGGGGAGAGCGAGGCACAGAAAATAACTTGCGGCTCCCCTGTGTGCCCGTGCCCGGCACACCGTTTGGGAACCGCTGATATAGATAATTTCCCTGCAGTCTCACTGCTCAATTCTCTGCCATTTAGGAGTTAAATAACTTTGTTTACACAGCCCTTGGCACACCTCCCTGCATGTGACTTACACAGCCTTCCTAAACACCTCCTGTAAGGAGTCATCTAATGTTTACACTTTCTTTATTGTGCATTCTGTTTCATTTAGAATTTCTTACCTTTGTTAATAGCTTGTTAGACGCAGCAAGAGCCTCCTGTATGTAATTAAAGTTCAGTTTACAGAACTGGAGATAGAAACATTTAAAGTAAGCTACATCTCATTGTTTTTTTATGCAGGCTGTGTGAGTCACAGCCAGGGAAGGTGTATCTACTGCTGAATAAACAGAAATTCTCCAAAATGGCAGTGAATAGAGCAGTAAAAATTCAGAGGCATGATCTATACACCAAAACTGCTTCATTAAGCTAAAGTTGTTTTGGTGACTATAGTATCCCTATAATAAAATGACATAGCTTATGTGTTTTGGCAGGTATACAACTGCAAAAAGTATGGCCAATCAGCAGACTTGTGGTCATTTGGCGTAATTCCCTGCCGTATAATAATTGGGCAGTGTCTATTCAATACCAAGCTCAGAAGAATGGAATACAAGGAGGAAGTATTAAACGCTGACCCACGCTATCCCACCTGGCTGGGTATTGATCCTACAGACCTCCTGAACAAGGTAAGGAATAGGCTGTTATAGGAGCAGATACACTGCAAGGTAATAGAAAATGGGCAGGTTAATATGTTAATTGGATGTGGAGATAGGCTTTGTAAAGAAGCCTGAAAGAAGCTACTGGAGGAGATATGTGAGTGTTAGATACTGGTTATATTCATTGGAGTATGTACTAAACATGTTGTAGAACCAACTGTTATTGGTGAAAATGACTTGTTATGTTTCAGTGCTGAGCAGATTCAGATTTCCCCCAGATTTCCTTCATGTCTGTCACCCCCTATTGCACAGGTTTGATAGTGGCACAGACTAGTGGGGCATGTAATAACTAATGCCTGATATTATTTAAATACTGATGTTTAATGGGTTAATAATAATGTTTAATAATGATGGCAGATAAAAACACAGAAATTAAATTGACATATATTACTATCTCTCTGCAACTTATGGACAAATGGAAAAGCTATTTTATATAACCATTGGAATACACACGAGGAAATCTTTATAAAAATATTTATAAAGAATTAGGTTTACTGGACAGCCACAAAAATTGGATTTTTGTTAACGTAACAATCTACAACAAACTTTTTACAAGCACTGTCTCATCTGAGGTTTTCTAGATTCTAGAATCTGGAAGGTTAAATTGACGTCCTTCCGCAGAAGTGATTGCTTTTAGTATGCGTTAAAAGTTGGAACATCACACATCAAAATGTTACAGTTCAGAGATATCACAGAGAAAGTGTAGTGATGTATTATACTCATTGTATCCTTTCTCTTTCTCTTACTAGGTCTTGGATAAGGACCATAATGCACGCGCTGTGGCAAAGCAAAACATTCGGGAGCACCCCTTCTACAGAAACATTAATTGGGAAGATTTAGAGAGGGGTAAAGTGAGCTGTCCGCTCCTGATATTACCTGTAAATGCTCAAATAATCAGTATTTACAAACTAAGGAGGGATTATACACAATCATAATTATACAAAAACAACATAAAAACTGACTCTTTGATCCACCAGTAATCACTTCCCAGATGGGGTTCCATTGATTTTGCCCACTGAGCACTGATTTTAATTTCTCCCCACAATTACTGTGAACGTTATAAACTGCACATTCTTATTTATATGTAAGAAGTAAACGATGCCATATGATGCTAATCTAATTACATCTCACTTCTTATTGCAGACACAGGATCTAGTGACAGGCACCACGGGGAAGTAATTCTCCTTTATGTTAAAAAAAACCCAAACCTTTTCATTTGATGATTATATCATCCACGGCCTGGGATGTGATCCCTGAATGTCAGGAATGAAAGAATAGTAGAGAAGTCCAGCAAGGAAAATGGAGGTTGCCTCATCTTGCTCATACTATAGGATATCAGATATCAAAAAGAGCATGTTCTCTTACTGGATGTGTGTCAGTTTGTATCTTTCATTGTGTGTATATGTATGTATATCTGCATGTGTGTGTGTGTATGTGTGAGGCATTGTATATGTATATGTGCATACATCTCAGAACTCAAACGTCAACACTACATACAAACAGGCCACTCTATTCAAAGACAAACACTACACACAAGTAAACCACTGCTTTCAAATGGCAACAGTACATAAAAACATACAACACTACATACAAATACACCCCTAAATTCACACACACATACTCCCTGCAAAAATATGCTTACATTCAAACACACAAACACTGCTGAGTGGTAAATACAACCTTGGCCATCCTTATGATTGGGGAGGAGAAGGAGGTGGGAAGAAATTTCTGTCACCAGGGCCCTCTCTATGTAAGTTTCACAGACAAGATTGCATGTGGCCACTGTGCCACCTACTGGTATATTGTAAATAAATAAATAAATACAAATATGTTTTGTGAATGTTTTGTTTTGCACATATAGTTATGGCTACACATTCTTCATTACACATCTGTAAAGTCATGGTAACATATGTTCATCATAAATGGCTACATTCATAACTTTACTGATTCATAACTTTTACTACTTTTGCTAAGAATCTTTTCTTTCTACAGTTTTGAAGGTTAGAAAATTTTTTGGTAATTCTTTCCATTTTAGTATGCAGGCTAGATGTCAGGTGCTATTTAATACACCTTTGGGACATGCATTACTATTTCCATTTGGGTGTGTTTAAATAAGCCCCTCCCTCTTGCACATGGCTTTATAAGTCTGCTCAATTTATATGCCCTGGCCCTTTTCCACTATTTATTGCTATTCACTAATTAGTGAATTGTAATTGTGCCTACAGTGTCCATTAAAAAAACAACAACCACACATTGATATACTGCTATGTCCCTTACAGAAAACAATAGGTTTACTACACACCTGTCACCTATTGGCATCAGCGATGCAATTGGTTGTCCATAATCTTATACTTGTGATGCAATTGAAAATCCCTTTTTTGTCAATGTTGAAATATATGTGATGAAATCATGGTTTTAGGCCTGGTTTTAAGATAGTAATGTTTTCTGACTTTGACTGCATTACAAAGAAAGTTTTTATGAAATTTGGACTGTGACAACTTTTGACATTTGTCTCATACTGGCTGAAAGTTTTAAAACGTTATCAATCGGTTACCAATGCTAGATTGTAATGTTGCATTGTGAAATATAGGTTTTGTTGAAATGTAGCGGCACTGTAGCCAGCTCTAAAGGGGTGCATGAGCCTGTCACCTAGTGCAAGACTCTATGTATTGAATTCTAGAACTGCTACCTTGCTACAATGCTTCAGAACAGTGCCAGCCAGTGGGCATTCAATTTCATAAAAAAAAAAAGCTATTCAAACTTAAATTAGCTCATTCGTCCGAATAACAAATCACTGAATGGCACAATGAAAGAATAAAGGAGATGAACTAAATTCTTCAATGTCGGTTTACTATATTTAAGAGTACCACTACCAAATTAGGGAGCATTTGTGTTTAGTAGATATAACACTCTTATTTGGTACCGTTAAATATGGCAATCCCACATAAGGGTTGCAAATTAGGGTGCTATCTGCTGAAAAGCTCCCTAATTTGGTACTCTTAAATATGGCAGTCTCACATAAGGGTACTAATTTTGAGAGCTATCTACCATGCAACTCCCTCATATGGTATCTTTATGGCAATCTCACATAAGGGTACCAAATTGGGGAAACTATCTACGAAACAGTTCCCTAATTTGGTCTATTAAACACAGCTCCCTCCCTAATTTGGTACCATTAAATATGCAATCCCACATAAGGGAACCAAATTTGGGATTTAACTAAACCACTAAAAGTTTTGCTGGCAATCATGTCATACCGTTTGTCCGAATGGAAAAAAGGAAACAACAATGGACAAATTTCGGGGGCGTGGCCTAACCTCGGAGCGGGCTAGACGTGGCGGGGTGAAGCTCTGCTCCGACGACGCTGTTAAATAGCTTCTTACAGCACTTTTTCGGAAGCTGAACACCCTCCTAGGATGGAGAAACGAAACCCCAAGAAGAGCTCCAAAAAAGGTATGGAGTCTGCAGCCTCGGTCCTCGACCTGATGCTGGGAAGCAAGGGGGGCCCTGCAGAGGCACAAAATGGCGCCGGGGAAGGCCGCACTCCTTCCCGGACCCCGCCGCGCAGTGGAGAGGAAGTGGAACCGACCCAGGGAGATACAGCAACCATATTAGCAAAGCTGGCAGAATTAAAAGTATATCTAGCTGGGGAAATAGAGCGGTCCACGACAGTCCTGCAGACAGAGCTGCAGGCGCTTGGCGCCAGAACGGGACAGCTAGAGGAGCGGATGGAGGAGACTGTGCGAGCGCATAATGATGTAGTGACACAAGTAAACACTCTCACCACGCGCCTATATGAAGTGGATTTGGCGCTGGAGGATGCAGCAAACAGATCCCGGCGCAATAATCTGCGTGTCAGGGGGCTACCTGAAAGAGAGGGAGAGGGACCCCTGGCAGATCTCCTCCTCACCATCTTTAAGCCAATCCTACCAGAGATCCCAGACAGCCAGTGGCAGCTTGAGAGGGCGCACCGGGCACTAAGGACCAGGCGCCCCGACGGAAACGCGCCCAGAGACATCATTGTCCGCTTTCTGCACTATACCACCAAAGAAGCCCTGCTGCGCAAAAGTAGAGATACGGAGATTAAATATGGAGGAGCCACCATTGCCCTATATCAGGATCTGGCGCCCAGCACACTCCAGCGCCGGCGGGAGTGGAAGCCTATTACGGAGGCCCTACGTTGGGCTAGCATACGCTATGCATGGGGCTTCCCCTTCCGTCTCATGGCGTTTAAGGATGGCCGGGTGCATGTGCTACTGCCAGGGGGAGACCCTAGGCGTCTCTTTGCTGATTTGGGACTGGCACCCCCTTTGAAAATCCAGACGGTGCCGATGCCCATGGAAGAGCTGCAGCACCTGCCAAGTGAGTGGCGGACAGCAGGAACTGGAGGCCACTGAGGACAGAACAGGATGCCGTATACCAGGAGACCACCACTCACATGCGGTAGACATGCTGGACGATATGTTGAAGCCGGGTACCGGGCATGGGACAGGTGGGAGGAGGCTAAGGGGGAGGGTATGCACCTGCTGGAGGGCTTAGGCATTAGGTGGGGAGGGCTAAGGGGAAGGGAGGTCTGGGATTTAAGTCCCCGAGGAGGGAACGCTACCCTGGACTGTGCAAATCCACTGGACTGAGGGGAGGAGGACGCTCGGAGTACACAGAGCAGAGGGACAAGAGGGGCACCCCAGTTATGGGGGGCAGAGAGTATGGGGGCTCCCGGGGTAGAGGGAGACCCTGAGGTGAGATGGCAAGGGGTAACACAAGGCCCCGGTGGATGGAGACAGGGGGGGAAGCGCGGCCCAGGTGTCCCTCATGCCCAGGGAGGCAGTGAGCTATCAATCTCCCCGCGGGGAGCGGAGGAGTGAGGAGTGAACCGGGAGAGGTGGGCCTCCCACATGGCAGCTGGGGGACAAGGGGGGAGGTCCCGAGGGCATAGGGCCCAGGGAAGCGGTTGGACTTAGCCACCTGTGGGGAGCTGGGAGTCTGGAGGTACCAGCCCGGGGAGACAGATCAGGGGAGGGGCAGAGGGGACTGCTTAAGGGACTTTAGGATGGTGGAGACGATGAGTTCGACATGGACGGCCCACAGGCCCTAGGGGAAAACACCCGAGGGGAGTAGCACAGGAATCCAGGAGGCTGGGGGCTGAGCGGAGGCAGAGGGGGGACGAGGACAGGTGGTACTTAAAACATGCAGAGGATGGGTAGCGCTCCCGACTAGGGGCAGACCCAGGTAAGGCTATCACCTTGGGGGCAGGGGCTTCACTAACAGTTCTCGGGAAGAGAGGGAGAAGTATCTAGGCCTTAGAGGGGGAATCTCCAGTCAGGTGGGACGGTATATAGGGGACTAGAGGAGACCCTGGAATTAGCCTCCCCCGGTATTGGTTAGTTTGCAAAGGGAGCCTAGAGTGTGAGGGTGGGAAGGGTATGCGATATCCAGGGCTCGGGGTAGGCCTGAGAGAGAGGAAGTTAGAGCAGATAGGTGAAGATAAATATCTGGGGTTATAGTTGTTAATAGAGATTGGGTATTATCGGGATAGGGTGTTACACAAATCGATCACACTAGTAATTTCCAATAGCGTTACAGCGTTAAACGGATTTAGGTACTTGGACCCACGACGCTCGCGGATGCAGTGCGTGGGTGACCACAGGGGTCGTACTCCCCAATCACACCTGGCGATTAGTAAGACCAGGAATTTTGTTGTGAGCCTATCAGTGCGAGACATGAGCATGTTACCTAATTCTTCCTTTTTCGTTTTCTCTCTTTTTCTCTCTACATCTTCGGGGCGAGGGCACTGGGGGAGGGGTGGGGGAGGGGTGCCCGGGGAACAGGGGGGGTCTGCTTCCATAGCATGGGTCTTGGAAGGTTATCATGACGGTTAAACTTACTTCGCTGAATGTGAGGGGCCTTAACGCCCCGACCAAACGGCGACTGCTCTTTAGAGAGCTGAAGAGAACGAAAGCTGATATTGCTTTTATTCAGGAGACCCATCTCCCCAAACTGGGACGCTTCCCTCTGAGAGATCATACCTATTCGGCCTCGTATGAGGCCAGATCTCACCGGAAGCGCAATGGGGTGGCCATCCTAGTGCGCAGTAGCTGCCCACTGCAGGTTACTGGGACGGAGGCAGACGGAGAGGGACGCTATATCATTGTGTCAGAAGTGCTTTACTCCCATACCATCCACTTGGTGAACGTATACGCTCCCAACTGTCCAGACCCGGACTTCTGGACCACTTTAGGAGATAAGCTCCAGAAGCTACCAAAGGGCATGATTATGGTAGGAGGGGATTTTAATGCAACACCGAGCCCGGCAGTAGACAGAAGTACCCACAAAGGTGTGCCCCGGTCGCAGGGCAGGGGGAGACAAGATAAACTGCTACAGGAGTTTATCACAGGTTCAGGTTTAGTGGATATTTGGAGGGCCCATCACCCGAGTGCGGTTGACTATACTTATTACTCGGCCCCACATGGCACCTATTCCCGAATCGACTTCTTTTTAGTCAATGGTAGTTGTCTCGCCCGGACCACAGACTCGACGATAGGGACCATTACGTGGTCTGATCATGCTGAGGTTACAATAACCCTTGGGAATCTATGTGCAGCGACCCCCTGGACGTGGAGGCTTAATACCTCATTGCTGCGGGACCCCACAATTACAGAACAACTACATAATGAGATAGTGGAGTTCTTTAAGGTTAATGACACACCTGACGTTAGTGTACCCACGATCTGGGCAGCCCACAAGGCGGTAATAAGGGGAACCCTTATACGCATAGCAACAAGCCAGGAAAAATCAAAAACACAAACCCTAGAGAGGCTCCTTCAGGATTTGAAGGGGGCAGAGCAGAGACACCAGACGCTTTCAACAGGAGACACATTGAGAAGGGTAGAGACTATTAGAAACGAAATACGAACCCTGTTGTTAGACGATGTAGCTAGGTCCCTGACGTGGACTAAACGATTTTACTACGAAAAAAGGGATAAAATGGACACTATGTTAGCCAGGACTCTACGGCCTCGGCAGCGCCGTACGCAAATCACATCCATCAGACATGCTGACGGGTCCTTGAGGACTATGCCTAGGGAGATAGCAGAAGTCTTTGGGGACTTCTATCGGACATTGTATAATCACACACCCGCGGACGTCCAGGGAGGCACCCAGGAGGTGGACCGCATCGATAGATATCTAGTTGGCCTGGGGCTACCGAAGCTACCGGGAGGGGTCGGGGCACAACTGGCAGCTGAGATAACGGACGAGGAGGTAGACAGGGCGATCGGGGGGTTGGGGGGAAATAGGGCCCCGGGACCAGACGGGTTTGATGGCACCTACTATAAGACATTTAGGGAGGAGCTGGTACCCCATATGCGAAAACTTTTTAATCATTTGCGGTCGGGGGGCATTCCGACCCCGGACATGACCTTAGCTTCAGTGGTACTGCTACCTAAACCGGATAAGGACCCGCTGAGGCCTGAGAGTTATAGGCCCATTTCCCTTATAAATCAGGACATGAAGATCCTAGCTAAGATACTGGCCGAGCGACTCTCCCCATACTTGACACATCTTATTAACCCAGACCAAGTGGGTTTCATCCCTGGCCGTCAATTGTTTGAAAATACCCGTAGAAATATTGATCTCATCTGGAAACAAACGATGACGAATACACCTACACTGGCAGTCTCTATTGATGCTGAAAAAGCTTTCGATAGAGTGCGGTGGCAGTATATGTTTACGGTGCTACGACACTTGGGTTTCCCCGAGGAGTACATTACCGTGGTACAGGCCATGTATTGTAACCCTCGAGCACAGGTGCTGGTCTCGGGAGCGCCGCTTTCCCCCTTCCCCCTCCATAACGGGACCAGGCAGGGCTGCCCACTGTCCCCGTTGCTCTTTATATTATCCTTAGAGCCCTTGCTCCAGGCGCTACGGAAACACCAGGGGATTCACGGGGTGCGGGTGGGGGGCAGGGAATTTTTAGTAGCGGCTTATGCCGACGACGTCCTGCTGACGCTTACGAGACCTAGGGAATCTTTGACAGCATTGAGGGAAGTCCTGGCACATTATGGGGAACTCTCTGGATTTAAAGTGAATATGGAAAAATCAAGCGCGCTCCCCATCAGGATGCCAAGAGACGAGGTAGCCCAGATACAAAGAGAGCATCAGCTAAAGATAGAGGCACGCTCAATTAAATATCTAGGGATTCAATTAACCGCCGATCCTACCGAATTATATGCGAGTAACTACGCCCCGTTATGGCAAGCATTGATGAGGGACATGGACAGGTGGATTGACAAGCCGATCTCTTGGATAGGACGGATCTACGCTGTCAAGATGAACGTCCTGCCAAGGGCCTTGTTCCTCTTCCAAGCTCTTCCGGTCCCTTTGAATAGGGCGCGCCTTGCCCCGCTCCAGCGGGCGATAGGGAATTTTGTATGGCAGCATAAGAGACACCGCATATCCAGATATATATTACATAGACCGAGGACGAGGGGGGGACTTGGCCTCCCTGACCTGTACCACTACTATCTAGCGGCACAACTGGCGCAAGTTGCACTTTGGCACTCACCTCCGGACGAACGGAGATGGGTGGATATAGAGTCACTTATGGTAGGGTTGGACCTACCGCAATTTGTCATGTGGATACCTAGAGAACACAGACCACGGATCGGGGTAACCTGTCCGGCAGTGCTGAATTCTCTACGGATTTGGGATGCATGTAGTAGCAAATATGGATTGACATCCTGTCCCTCGCCCCTGATGCCAATACTACGAAACAGGGAGTTCACCCCAGGGATGGAGGCAAGGAATTTCAGGAATTTAGAACAGGCAGGTCTGCAGAGACTGTGTCATCTCTACCGGGGCTCGGATATAGTTACTTTTGCCGAACTTAGACAAGACAGACACCTCACACCGACGGACTTTTTCAGATATCTGCAGATAAGAGACTACGCCAGACAACCCCATGTACAGGCCATAGCGCAGAGCCCACTGACGTTCTTTGAATCCATGTGCAAGTCAGAGTGTATACCGAGGGGACTCATCACGAGACTGTACGCGCATCTCTGTACAGCTGCGCGGGAGTGGGGGGAGCTGACCTATATTACACAATGGGAGCGGGACCTGGGGGAGGAACTGGAGGGAGAGGAGTGGCAAGAGATTTGGGAGGCTAGTAGAACTACCTCGATATGTGTAGCATTACAAGAACAGGCCTTTAAGATGATGTTCAGGTGGTACATGACCCCAGTACAACTCTTTAAAATGCATAAAACCATCACGGACGACTGCTGGAGGGGGTGTGGACATAAAGGAACCTACTTGCATATGTGGTGGGGATGCCCGAAGCTCAAGGGCTTCTGGGAGGCCGTGAAAGACCTCCTGACCCAGGTTTTCTCTAGGGCCCCAGATTTAGATCCCTGGGTGTATCTCCTCAGCAGGTCAGTCGACGGCTGGACGAGACGGGAACAGACTCTACTTCATAAACTCACCCTAGCAGCACGGAGAGCAATAGCATACACCTGGCTAAAAACGGAAGCCCCACCAATGGCTAGTGTATACTCACGGATAAGAGAGGTGAGACTTATGGATGACTTGACAGCTAGAATACGAGGATCCTTGGGAATGTTTCGGAAGGTCTGGGGACCTTGGGATGAGAGCCCGCTAGGGGGATAGGAGGAACGGGGAACCTAGGGGGCGGTGGGGGGGGAGAGGGGGTCTGGCGCCCCGTCTCTTTCCTGGGCCCACCCTCCCTGGCAGCCTTCTCCTTGTCGCCTTATTGCCCCGTCGGACTTATTTCTTTACTCTTCTCTTTCCTTTCCTTTACTCTTGTCCTCACTGTCTAGTGTGGTTCACAACCGGGACCCTTACTGGAGGGGTACGGTGCCGAACCGCGAAGCGTGACTTTGTTACTTTTAAGCTATTGGGTATTCTGCTCCACAATGTGCTGTATCTGTTAACATACGTGCGTGTTCTGAATGGCTTGTACTTGCTACCCAGGTTATACACGCATAGAGGCTAAAAGAGGCGCATATATATGAAATAAAATTAAAAACGGGGGCGACGCCACTATTTAAAGATTTTTAGAGTTCACAAGACATGGGTTGTTTAATGGTTACAGGCTGTTTTTTTATGAAAATACATAACTTTACTGACACTAGCTTCCGATTATATGTACACGTGTTAATGGAAGCATCTGAATTTTATTAAGACACGGAGGCTCCTATTATGCTGCACTCTTTCTTTATTTACCTCAGCAGCAAAGAAAAAATAACATTAAATCAGTATAAAAGAAACCAGTAAATAACATGAGGTATATCTTCCTAGCAACAGCAACAGCCAATCAGCATCCTCTTTATAGCATAATAGGCAGTGTCCAGTATACTACTTCCTCTTTCTTTGCTGCTACCTCAGTTAAGTGACACTTGGTCCCATGGTTCTTAACTGTGGGATCTTTTACTTTACTTTATTCATATCATTACTGTGATTAATATAGTTATTATAGTTATTACATTTTAATTATAATATTTTCATGTGTATACATATATTTAGTTACTTCATTTTAACGTAATTTGATTTATTTACTTCATTTGCGTCTGTTATATGCCTTATTATATATCCTTTGATAATGTATTTCCCCTCTGACCTCCCTGGCCCCAAGAATACCATCAATTGGGGCTCAGGGACGTCTTTGAGGATCTTTATATCCTGAATAGTGCCATTGTGCTGTTTTTTCCCTTAATTTATCTGTCTGGCTGCTGCTCTGCCACCAACTTCCAGAAATCCAAGTTGGGGTTTAGTTGTAGTGGCAGCCGGGCAGCTCCTTTGTTTTTATATTACAATTGCTATTTTTTTTTTTCACTATTGTGAGTACTTTCATTTCTTTATCCTGTTTAGTTATTTATTTTTACTTGAGGGTTACTCAACCCTTTACTTTTGGTATTATTTTGCTTTTATTCAGCCCCTTAGGTTTGTTTGTATATTTATGATGCAGTCTGACAGGATCTTTCTGTGCCTTCTGGGTCTACAGCAAACATGCAGATTAATGTAGAAGCCTCTCCAGGTATCTCTGGAGATGAGGCTGAATTTCTGCTTTACTGATCCTGCTGACATGCAGGCTTTAATTGACACTTCCATGGCAAATGCAATGATAAGGCCCTGGTGTCAGGCCGCAAGGCCTCATATAAGGCTAAACACTCCTCCAAAACAATAGAGATGGACAGTACCATACCTGTCATGGATGGCGCGATTAATTTACCACCGCGCAAAAGAGCTACTAGTCGGGCAAAATCGACTAGACTTTGAAAAAGGGCAAAAGCCCAATTGAACTCTAAATCTGAGCTCAGGGATATTGAGGAGGAGTTCCCTGAGTACTATATGATATTGAGGAGGAGTTCCCCGAGTACTATATGGAGGTGTATCTGTACTCACACCTGCTCTGCTTCAGCCTGGCCGCAAGGCCTCATATAAGGCTAAACACTCCTCCAAAACAATAAAGATGGACAGTTCCATACCTGTCACGGATGGCGCGATTAATTTACCACCGCGCAAAAGAGCTACTAGTCAGGCAAAATCGACTAGACTGGAAAAGGGCAAAAGCCCAACTGAACTCTGAATCTGAGCTCAGTGATATTGAGGAGGAGTTCCCTGGGTCCTATATGAAGGATTCAGAGGATATTTCTGATCCTGATTATGAAATTACTGATGAAGAGGATGCTAATCCCGTTTGGGATACACGTCCTGTTAAACCTACCAAGATTTAGGTAGATTATGCAGACTCAGGGACACCGATAGGATCTTGGACACTCAATGTGAACCCCTATTTGAACCTGACGACCTATGTCACCCAGTGGTCTCCTCAGACCATGTAGCCAAGTATATTGGCATCCAGAGTACGCAAGCCTTTTGAGAAGGCAAAGTGAAATAAATTGCGGGCTGAATGGCCACGCCGAACAGTCCCTGATGACTCATGTTAAACGCTATCAGTCAATCCTAAAAGCATTCAATTCCTGAGTAAGACAGGATGGAAGCCATCTAAAGGCTTAGATTTTCATTGCAAACTGTCAGGATAAAATCCTGGGCATCTTGGGCTCAGCAGCCAAGATCTTTGAAGCAGTGGAGGATGATCTAGAATTAGATTGTGCCATCTTAAGTGGTTAGATCCAGAGAGTGATTTAAGTTGGCAACGCCAACAATGCGGTTGTCACAGAACGCCACAAATCGATCTTGCTCAAGATTGAGCCCAAACGAGCCAGATAACACAGGCAAAAGGTTTTCTCTTTGGGGACAACTTTGTAAAAGAATTGGGCTCCTTTGTCCTGCTAAACAAACAGAAGTTCTTTTAGACAGAACCAAGGCTCTTATACTTGCCGAGCCGATTTCTTTGAACAATGTACTATACCAACCTCCTTCTCACAAAGTGGCCGACCCTGGATTGTTAGTGGCCTAAGAGGTGCTCCTAAGACGTCTTCACAATTTCCATTCTTTCTTACTGATAGTGAGGGGCAGGCTCACACATTTTTCCCATGTATGATCCCTCATTTCATCAGATGCTTAGGTTCTTCACACTGTGAAAGGGTATTGCATAGACTTCCTTTCTCTACTTGTTCAATGTTCCCCATCAAGGGAAATTGTTTTTTCCCAATGAGACACAGACCTTGTCTCTGTGGACAATCAATTGTAGAGATTCTGGCGCATACCCTGGGTTACGTGAGCAACCTTTTCTTGTTTCCCAAAAAAGGCAAAGGTATCCGTCCAGTAATAAATTTGAGACTGCTCAATAGTTATGAGCATGTCAGCACTTCCAAGATGGAAGGAGAGCATTGTTTAAGGGATCTTCTCCAACCAGCAGATTGGATGGCCAAATTGGATCTGCAGGATGCATATCTCACAGTGCCTATCCCAGTACAACATCAAGATCGAGAACTTCCTGCAATTTACATTGTAGGGCAGTAAATAGAGGTTCAGGTGCCTCCCATTCGGACTGTCTTCGGCTCCATGGTGCTTCACCAAGCTCACATCTTATAATATATTTAGATGGCATTTTCATTCTGGCTCAGTCTATTCAATTAATCCAGACATACCTTGCATGGACTTTGACTCTGTTAGAGAACCTAGGCTTCCTGACCAATTGGGAGAAATCCATTATTGTTCCCACGCAACAAATACAATTTCTGGGTTATATTGGATTATTGTAGATTCTACCCTTCAAACTCTTCACCCTCCGGTGGCAAAATTAGCCAATACAAAGAAGGAGATAGGCGAACACTAGCAACCTCTCAACTCTCTCTCTCAAACAACTGTTGAGAATGTTAGGCCTTCTAGCGGCATCTATACACGCCATTTCTACAGATCTTCTTGGCTATCGAGCCCTACAACGATTACAAACTTCATCTCAAGGGCAGCACATCATACACAGATATGGTAACTCTGGACTCAGAAGCAGAGAATGAACGCCAATGGTGGCTTCTTCACATGGAAGCTTGGAATAAGCACACCATATTTTGTACAGCTCCAGATTTGATAATCAAATCCGATGCAAGTTTGCACGGTTGGGGTGCTCAATGCAGAACTATTTCCACCAAGGGCAGATAATCAAACCTGGAATCAACACTCCACATCAATTGTTTGGAACACCCGGTTCCTTTGCAGTCCATAGTTTCTCCCCAACTCAAGCCCAATGCGCTATCCTTCTGAAGATGGACAACGTGTCAGCAGTCCGCTACATCAATCACTTGGAGGCACAAAATACAAAATTCTGACCTACATACCTCGTGATTGCTGGCAATTTTGCCTGAGACATGGCATTTCAGTCACGGCAGAATATATTCAAGGTCTCTCCAACACTACGACGGACTGGTATTCACACCAACTCGGAGATTCCAGCGACTGGCACTTGGATTCCATGGTCTTCCAAGACATCTGAAACCTATGGGGTCTATTGGAAATAGATCTTTTCGCTTCTCGTTTGAATGCTAAACTTCCCCGTTTTTTCAGTTGGAGACCAGATCCGATAGCATTGACTATGAATGTTTTCTCCAAGGAATTATGATTTTTTGCCTTTTCCATCTACATCGCCAGTCCGGCACCTGTTGATCGTGGCTCCTCTATCGCCATCCCAACCATAGTTCTCTTTTCTTCAGGAGATGGTTATCGACCTTCCATCTCTCGAGTGCCTTCTTCAGGATCCAGATGGTGTACCTCATCCTCTTGTTCTCCAAGGTCTCTTGCATCTCATAGTGTAGTCTATTTCAGGGAACCTTGGTCGGTCAAGGGAGTTTCGCAATCAACTCCCCAACTTATCAAGGGTGCACCCAACACGAGACAGGCTTATAAATCTGCTTGGAGCAGATGGCATAGTTGGTGCATGAAAATAAATTTAAATCCCATATCGGCTCCTTTTATGTCTGTCCTCCATTTTTCTGACTTCTATGATGAAGGTAAAACCTATCGCACTGTGGACCTTAACGATCGTCCATTTCTGCTGGCCATCAAAGTTTTGATTTGACGCCTGTCGGTTGACATCCTGTCATATATTGACTTCTCTGAGGAATATGGTTTGCTCATTCACCCTTACCACGATACTCTGTCTTGTGGGACGTCTCTATTGTCTTGAATTTTTTTTTTTTTTCTTGCAAGAGGTTTTTCTGACGTACGAGCTCGTGAGGTGGTTGCTCGTTCCTTTACTCCAGAAGGTGTCCTCTTTGACATTTCACGGAGGACAAAAACCTCCTCTAAAATCTATCTTACCCAGTTTTCCCTGATAGATCTCTCCTTTGCCCTGTTGCATACTAATGGGTGTGTGAACATCGTTCTACTACGTTACAGAATCCTTTGAAACAGGAACTCTTCCAAAAGTCGCATCTTCCGGTGTCTACTCTAGCCTGGTGGATCAAATACATTATGTCTCTAGCAGGTATTGATACCTATGTGTCAGTGCCTCATTCGGTTCGTAGGGCAATGGCTTCTAAGGCTTCCTCGATTGGTTGTCGCTTGGAGGATATTATGAGAGCGGCTGGTCTTTATCACAATCATTCCATGATTTCTACTTTAGACCTATTCAACACTTCACAGGAGACATAATTTCACAGCTTTGAACTAGCATAATAGGAGCCTCCGTGTCTTAATAAAATTTACAGATTTTACTATTAACATGAACGTAAAGTCATGATTTTATTAATGACACGGAGGCGAGTATTATCCCTCCCTCCCATCCCTGGAGATTTGGTCTTCTCTGGGTAAGTTGACTTCACGGTAAGTCTTTTTTGATTACTGGGTTTTATCCTTGTTAATGACTGTCAAGGTTTGACTAAACTGAATTTCATGTTATGTGTATATATATATATATATATATATGATATTTCATGTAATGCGAATTTATGCATAAATCCAGTTTTATACTTGGATATTACCATATTCTCTTTTCTCTTCTAGCTTGACTTCTAGATCCAGTTTAAGGCTCGTATACCCTCTAATTGGAGCCCACTTTTTATTTGGATTTGTTGTCCTTGTTCGGGATCGCAAGAAAGAGGAAGTAGTATACTGGACACTGCCTATTATGCTATAAAGAGGATGCTGATTGGCTGTTGCTGTTGCTAGGAAGATATACCTCATGTTATTTACTGGTTTCTTTTATACTGATTTAATGTTATTTTTCTTTGCTGCTGAGGTAAATAAAGAAAGAGTGCAGCATAATACTCGCCTCCGTGTCATTAATAAAATCATGACTTTACGTCATGTTAATAGTAAAATCTGTAAATTGTGTTGTATACCTTGCTGTGGTGTCGAACCTTGACATAAATAAAGAATTATAAAAAAAAAAAAAAACAGATGTGAGAAGACTGAACTTGATTGATGCAAGTCTCTTCTCAGCATATGTAACTTTGCAAATATGTACTGCTAAGGTAGCTTACGGCATAATTTCTGTTTTGTTTTTCTTGATTATTTTCTGCACTTTGTTGTAAAGTTCATTATTCTTAGAGTTATACATCCTACTTTATATACTTCATTGTGCTCCTCACTTAGCCTGTTATATGCTACCTCACAGTTTGTGAAAAAACAACTTAATTTGAAAAATAGCAAATTTGATGGAAACAGTGAAACTAAAAAGAATGCAAAAGTAGTCTACAAAATTAATTAGGGGAATAGAATATTTTATTGCAGTTGTTACTTTATTACTTGTCTGCTTCAGAAAATATGATAAAATGATAAAACATATATACCAAACAGTGTAAAAACAGTTCACTGGTAATCTGTAAAAAGAGTAAAGTTGTGAATTGTCCTACCAAAATAGTTTGATTCATGAAATTCAGTTTTGTAAGCAATGTCTGAATGTTTTCTTGAAAGGCTGACTATTCAGGAACAGAATAGTTAACCCCTTCACGACCGAGGACGGTTCAGGACCGTCATCGGCATTTTTGGCTTGCCGACCGATGATGGTCCTGAACCGTCCTAACGGTCTGAGCTACTTACCTGATCGCCGTCGTTCCCCCGGCGGCGATCAGCGTGGCTCCGGTTGTGGGGAGACTGCCTGCAGCCCAGACAGTCTCCCCACACTGATTTAGGACCCCTGTGGCCATGTGATCGCTTAACACAGCGATCACATGGTCACAATAGGTGTCCTAGTGTCTGCCTGCAGGGGGACTGCCTGTGCTGACAGGCAGTCTCCCTGCATGTGTAAAATCAAAAAATTAAATAAAGTTAATGTTAATAAAAAAAATAATAATAATTATATAGGTGTATATATGATATATAGACATATATTATAGCTATATAATATATGTCTATATATCATATATATAATGCCATACTAAGTGTATTTTTATATTAATATGTACTTATATTAATATAAAAATACACTTATAATTAAATTACACACGTATATATATAATATATATAATAACTATATATATTGTATATATATTTTATTATAAAATATAAATAAGTAATTTAAATTAAATAATTTTTTTTAAATAATAATAAAAAATAAAAAAAAATTATATATCTATATGAAATTTTATTCTAACTGTATTTTAAAATTAATATATATATATTTATATCAAAATACACTTAGAATGAATTTGTATATATATCTATGTATATAAAAATAAATAAAAATAATAAGAAATATACATATGTCCATATACAAAATTACATAAATAATTATATAAATATACACTTAGACTTCAAATATATAAATATGCATATATATTTAAATTCTACGTGCGTATTTATGTAATATTTTTACATAATTCAGTAATTTTATTGATTGCAATTTGAGGGACCTGCCTGCCAACCCAGGCCGAAATTCCAGAGAATTTAATTTGCTAGCACTGTATTTTACCCTGTAACGTTCTACGACACCCTAAAACCTGTACATGGGGGTACTGTTTTACTCGGGAGACTTCGCTGAACACAAATATTAGTGATTCAAAACAGTAAAACATATCACAGCGATGATATTGTCAGTGAAAGTGACTTTTTTGCATTTTTCACACACAAACAGCACTTTTACTGATGATATAATTGTTGTGATACGTTTTCCTGTTTTGAAACACTAATATTTGTGTTCAGCAAAGTCTCCTGAGTATAACAGTACCCCCCATGTACAGGTTTTATAGCATTTTGAAAGTTACAGGGTCAAATATATGGGTCAAATATTTTTACATTGAAAATGGCCAGGTTGGTTACGTTGCCTTTGAGAGCGTATGGTAGCCCAGGAATGAGAATTACCCCCATGATGGCATACCATTTGCAAAAGAAGACAACCCAAGGTATTGCAAATGGGGTATGTCCAGTCTTTTTTTAGTAACCACTTAGTCACAAACACTGGCCAAAATTAGCATTCAATTTAGTTTTTTACTTTTTTCACACACAAACAAATATGAATGCTAACTTTGGCCAGTGTTTTCGACTAAGTGGCTACTAAAAAAGACTGGACATACCCCATATTGAATACCCTGGGTTGTCTACTTTAAAAAAAATATGTACATGTGGGTGTTATTCAGAGATTTATGACAGATAATAGTGTTACAATGTCACTATTGATAAATTTTAAAAATGTATGTTTTGAAACCGCAATATCCTACTTGTACCTATAGCCCTATAACATGCAAAAAAAAGCAAAAAAGCATGTAAACACTAGGTATTTTTAAACTCAGGACAAAATTTTGAATCTATTTAGCAGTTTTTTTCATTCGCTTTTGTAGATGAGTAAAAGATTTTTCAAGTAAAAGTCAAAAAACATGTATTTTTTTCAATTTTTCATCAGATTTTTGTATTTTTTTTTAATTAAAATACATGAGATTATATAAATAATGGTATGTAAAGAAAGCCCCTTTTGTCCTGAAAAAAACAATATATAATTTGTATGGGAACAGTAAATGAGAAAGCGGAAAATTACAGCCAAACACAAACACCACAAAAGTGTAAAAATATGCCTGGTCGCAAATGTACAACATCGCGAAAACAGTCCAGTCCTTAAGGGGTTAATATATGGGGGTTACAACTTGTTTGCAAGTTTGGAGTTGGTTTTTCCAAGTTAGTGGCAAAATTTAAAATTGAAAATTGCTCCAAAATGTTTTTTTTTTCTTGGCTATTATTGGATGAAGAGCTGAACTTGATAGGCTTGGGTTGTTTATCAGCCTATATTACTTACTATGTAACTATGCAATATGAGAAAACTGTCCTCATTATGTACACCATGTTTTGACATATAGCCACCTATAATGGAAAAAATATATATACTCTCCTTAAAATCATATGGAAGATGACCATATTCATTGCATGATAAATGAGAAATCCATCTCTGGATTTAAAAATAGTCAGACTGGGCAAACAGTC
>OW240924.1:31421625-31431629 GCA_933207985.1 Pelobates cultripes | reverse complement strand
TCGGGGCGGCGCCGGGACCTGCGGATGCACCGGTGGTGCGGCGGCCCTGCCGGGAGTCGAGCAGGCAGGCCGGGCGCACTCACAAGGAGGTGGGAGCGGCGGACGGAGGAGAGCGGGCCGGGAAGGCGCTGACCGGGCTCAGGACGGAACAGGCAAGTGCAGGCCCAGTTTAGGGGTGCAGCCTGGGGGTAGTGTGCCTGTGGCTAGGGGGGGAGTAGTGGGGATCGGGTGTCTGGGGGGGACCTTCTGGAGGGATGCAGGGTAGCTCACAGGGCCACAGAGAGGGGGTGGGCGGGGCCGGCTCTGCGGTAGGGCTGTTGGGGGCATCAGGTGGTTCCCATGGAGTCCCTGGGAGGTCTGCTGGTCGGGTGGGGGAGGCAGGTGTTAGGGTTGGTAGGGAGGGGGCCGGTCAGCGGGCGGTGGAGCGTAGGGGTCGGGGGGTGACAAGGGGCCACTCCCGGGGGCGGGGGGGCGCAGGGGCTGGGGAGGGCTATTCGGGTTCTGAGGCCGGGTCTAGTGGGTTGGAGGGTGGTGGACCTGGTGACAGCTCCGGGTCGGGCTCTGGCAGCGTTAGTTCTTCACCTGTGAGGGACGCTGGGTCCCTCAGGACATGGGGGGGGGGGCTCGGCACAGGCGCTCTCCTTCGGGAAGTTCAGTGGAGGCTAGGTCAGGGTCCTTGGGGCGGGGACGACCGGGGAGGGCAGCGAGGGTTGAGGGTAGGAGTCGGAGTCCTCGGGGCGGGGTGGAACGGGCTCATGGGGGGCAGCGGGAGAGTGGCGCACGGCGGGAGGCCTTGGTGGCAGGCAGGCGCTCCCTGGGTCGGGACGGGAGGGGGGGCGGAGAGAACTACCCCCTGCCCAGGATGTCTTCTCCTCATTTCACATCTCCGAGCCGTTCATCTTCCACGTTGTCAAGGCACCAGGTGGGCTCCCTGGTTGGCGGGGCGTCGGCGGATGTTGCGCATCCAGGTCACGCAGCGGTTGACAACGCAGCCCCGGGTACGGACGGATCGAGGGGCTTGGCCGGTGAGTCCAGAGGGGCCCTAGGGTCCAATACACTAGTGCAAACACTTCAGTCACTGCTCCACTCATTGGGGGCGGGGATGGTACTTCGGGCGACGTAGGTCGGGTTTGGACGCAAGGGTCCAGCGATGCGGGGCATGGTAGCGGGGCTCCCGTGGTAACTGCGCCCAGCGGGGAGGCGGGTGCGGAGTCCAGCCCGGGGGAGGTGGGGTGTGAGCGGGCGGAATTATCGGGGGGAGTGTCGGACGCGGCTAGCAGCATGCTTACGTGTCACTCGCGGGCCTGCTGGGGGTGCACCTCAAGCAGGAGGCGAAAGAGAAAATTTGGAAGGGGAGTTCTGTGAGATATTCTCCCTTCTTCCTCTGGAGGACTTCATTGACCTCAAGGAGGAGGATAGGAAGGACGAGAAGAAGGAGGAGGAGGAAAAGCGGAAGCGGTATCGGAAGATACCGAAGTCCTTCGGGAACTGGCTGAGGGCGTTCTGCATCCTGGCCAGTGTGATAGGGGAAAAATCGCCGAGTTCTTGCTCTTCCCTATTCTGTTACTTGGACGGGATCTGGGAAGCGTATCGCACCTACGGCGGGCTGGCTTGGTGGCGGTACGATGAGCAGTTCCGGCAGCGCTTGGCGGCCAATCCGGGGATGAGGTGGGACCAAATGGACCTGCCCCTGTGAATGAAGCTAATGATGGCGCAGAAGGCACAGTCCTTTCAGCACGCGGCTGGCGCAAAGGGACAGTCCGCCTCGTCGGCCGCCTTGCAGAAGGGCTTATGCTGGTCGTTCAACGAAGGTCAGTGCAAGTGGGGGGCGGCCTGCCGCTTTAAGCATGAATGCGCGGGCTGTGGTGGGACTCACGGGCTCCAGAGATGCTATAAGAAAGGTAAGTCGGGTGGAGCCGGAGCTCCTTCTGCGGCCGGGGGCACCGCCCCCACATCTGATAAATACCGCCATCAATTTTTTATTAAGTCGTCCTCGACACCGAGCTACCACGGCCGGGTACGTAGTATGTCTCCAATGTAACCAAGGAACCATCTCGGACTGCACCACCACCACACCCGTGGCCAGCTCCCATAGCTGGTCCACCTCCCTCTGCCTCCACCTGATCAATTCCTTTTCTGGGACCATGCCAATATCCAGAATGTCCTGGAAGGTACCCCTTGTTACCTCCCGGAAAAATTTCTCCCCTAATGTCTTGCCACCAAAATCCCCGAAAAACAAAACCACTCCTGCTCCACCAATTTCAAAGGAAAGCCCAGTTACGTTTGAACTGAAATGCGGCTCCCATCTGTGCCCCTTAGATATAAGAATGACCCACCAACCATGTCACCAAACCTGAAACGAAAGTAATTAGCGACAAGGCATAGCCCCAAACACAAACCCATACGTCCATAGCCATTAAACCAAATAGACTGGCCTGAAACAGGACTTAAACCGTACTGACTCCCACCTGCCTAAACGTTTCCCTAGGTCCTCACTTAAAAATAGGTGGGGTGCCTCTGTTACCGCCATCACCTGGGAAGAATGGGTCCCAAAGTGCCCGGGATCCAAACCCAACATTGTCAAACCCCTTCGAACAAACACCTGCGGGAATTGAATCGTGACAGCACCGATCTGTCCCCTTTTACCAGTAAGCCACCCGGGATGTCCGGGCAAAGCTCCAAGTAGCATGATGCGCTTAACACCGGGCGTACCCCTGACCCCAGCAGGGAATATAGCTTTACCAAACCTCCTTTACCAGACACATTCGTTCTTGAACAACCCTACTGAATCGTTACCTTAACCGACTAAGGTTCGACAACCAAGTGTAGAACTCCCCAACACCTGCCCGAAGGCACTCACCAGTTCCCCAATCCAAATTGCCCCAAGCCTCCGAGAAGGCCACTGCAAGCAAACTCACTGCAAAAGTAGGGTAATACACCACCAGGCGTTGCGTTACCCAAGGAAACCCGCCGCCCGGCACCGACATATTTCATATCTCTCCGTAAGACCCGCGATGCCTGACGGACGTGACAACGTTCCGTCACTTCCTCCCAATCAGTCAGTTTAAACCCTAACGACAATGCCACCATGCTCCTGTCCATTGTTGATGGAGCTAACGCTGAACAAACAAACGGCTTAGGAACCACACCACAGCAAGGTATCCCTTCGCCCCTCCTTTGACTGGGCCCCCACAGTGAAACCAACCGCCTTGTCCCACATATCTCAAACGTTCACATAGGCAGTCCCTGTGCCCGGTGCCATAGGATTCTGTATCAATCCTCCAAGCATGGCGTCTCGAGCTGCCACATTTCCTCCAGACTGGACAGTCCCTCCTCCCGCGCCCCCTGGGGCCGCCATTCGCAGCTTGTCCCCTTGTGCGTGAGCCAAGTAACCAGCCCCTACCTTCCGCCAACTAGCACGTATGCCTGCACCGACAATTCGAACAGTGATATGAACGCCGCCACTCCGAATCCCTAACGAGTGCCGATGGTAAACTATGAACCTGCCACATTAGTAGGGATCACTATTATCACGCATCATATAATCGGAGACAGTATTTCTGCAAGACGGTATCGCCACTCCAGATACCGACATACGATAATACCTCCTAGAATCAAGCAAACGTTACTCACCTCCCAGCAGCTCCTCCAGCTCCCCACGCAACTCTCGCGACAGCGGTCGAAAGCTGCCATGGATCACCATGGCAATCACACACAGCTGGCCGAGTTGTATTGGGGAGCTGGAGTGAGCTGCTGAGGTGGAGTAAGCTGTTCTCCCCCAGCTCAGCCAATACCACCAGGGACTGTCATATCCCCCCTCCCTGGCCAGGTAACAAGCAGGGAGGGGGGACAACAAAAATAAATAAGAATTAATTATACAATTTTTTTAAAAATAATTTAATAAAAAATGCCCCCTCACACACTGCATTATATACACATACACTACACAAACACGCTGTGTATATAATACAGTGTGTGTTTGTATAGTGTGTGTGTGTGTGTGTTTGTATACAATGCACACAAATACACTGCATTATATACACACACTATACAAACACACTGTGTATATAATGCAGTGTTTGTGTAGTGTGTTTATATAATGCAGTGTGTGTTTGTATAGTGTGTGTATATAATTCAGTGTGTTTGTATAGTGTGTGTATATAATTCAGTGTGTTTGTATAGTGTGTGTGTATAATGCAGTGTGTGTTTGTGTAGTGTGTTTATATAATGCAGTGTGTGTTTGTATAGTGTGTGTATATAATTCAGTGTGTTTGTATAGTGTGTGTATATAATGCAGTGTGTGTGTTTGTATAGTGTGTGTGTATAATGCAGTCTGTGTTTGTGTAGTGTGTTTATATAATGCAGTGTTTGTATAGTGTGTGTATATAATTCAGTGTGTGTGTATATAATGCAGTGTGTGTGTTTGTATAGTGTGTATATAATGCAGTCTGTGTTTGTGTAGTGTGTTTATATAATGCAGTGTGTGTTTGTGTAGTGTGTGTATATAATTCAGTGTGTTTGTATAGTGTGTGTGTATAATGCAGTCTGTGTTTGTGTAGTGTGTTTATATAATGCAGTGTGTGTTTGTGTAGTGTGTGTATATAATGCAGTGTGTGTTTGTATAGTGTGTGTGTATATAATTCAGTGTGTTTGTATAGTGTGTGTATATAATGCAGTGTGTGTGTATAATGCAGTGTGTGTTTGTGTAGTGTGTTTATATAATGCAGTGTGTGTTTGTGTAGTGTGTTTATATAATGCAGTGTGTGTTTGTGTAGTGTGTTTATATAATGCAGTGTAGTGTGTTTGTGTAGTGTTTATATAATGCAGTGTTTGTGTAGTGTGTTTATATAATGCACACTACACAAACACACTGCATTACATACACACACTCTGCATTATATAAACACACTACATTCACTATACACACACTACACAAATACACACACACACTCTGCATTCATTATATACACACACACTTTGAATTTAGTATATACAGCATTCACTTTACGCACACTACCCACACACTCTGCTTTCATTATATACACACTACACTAATACACACTGCATCCACTACACACACTAGACAAATACACACTGCATCCCCTACACAAACACGCATTGCATCCTCCACACACTGCATCCACAACACACACACTACACAAACACACACTGCATCCACTACACAAACACACACAGCTCCCCTGTCACACTGCATCCACTGCACGTTGCATGTATATTTTGTGCATTTACCTTTAGAAATAGTTTTTATTTTCCAAAATGGTAAATGTACAGAATATCGGCAAATTATATCGGCTATCGGCCTGAAAGTTCACAGAATATCGGTATCGGTATCGGCTCTAAAAAATCAATATCGGTCGATCCCTACTTGCCAGACTGCAAGTGTACAAATAAGCATAGAGAAAAAACAAAAAACCTAGCAGACAAGAGGCCACCAGTGCGGGCACAAACATTTCCACTGTAGGAACAAAGACTGAGGCTAAAAAAAGGAATTACAAGCCTATATAAGTACACATGGAAATTTAATGTGAATCTGCCTTACACACATCTATAGACAATATCAGAACTCAGAAATATATTGTTTGTAGAGCCATAGATATGGTTGCTTTGCAATGTAAAAATGGCAGAGAAGATCATATTAACTATTTATTTAAATGAACATTCAGATAAAACAAAAAAGTTCTATAAAAAAACAGTACCATAAGTCAAAATATCACAGTATGTAAGCTTGGCTAACCTTAATTAAAATAATTTAATACAAAATAAGACAATAAAAATTCCATTTGAAAAAACAAACAAAAAAACAACAAAAACCAAAAATGATAATTTTGCTCCTCAACTATGGAGCCATAATACATATTTGTAGTTAAATAAAAGCCACATATATAATAGTGAGTGAAGAGTTATTGCTTTAGTTTGATATGACATCAAAATATTCAGCTATAAGAAATGAAAGTTCACGTAATACGTGTTGATGCCTCTTTAGTTGTGTGTTTTAAGGAACTCATTAAAGTCTGGGAAAACGTTCAGATAAAGCAAGCTGGTTAACTTTTAACTCTGTAAAAAAACATCCTTAGAAATATGTTCGGATTTAAGCAGAAGTCTTTTGGCTAGTTTATTCTGGTTTGCGGTGGGAAAGTGGCCACGCAGATGTTGTCACAATTCTAAAAACATTTTTATAAGTGTCTGAATCATGCCAAGAACAGAGAGATAACAAGTACGTTCAGCGTCTGATCTTTAGCTAACTTGACAAATGAAGATCAAATCAGAGCACTAACAGTATTTATTTAATGCACTGCATACAGTTGGTCCATATAATCTTATATACAAGGACCCTTATACTGAACACGCTGAACAAAGTAAGTGAATGTAAGTTATATTGACGTGATGCACCATACATTATAAAACAGCAACAACATCTGCTCTGGTGGACTTCTGAACTGTAGAGTGTTTATAATCACATTTAAAATGCTCCTCTTTGGCAGAATCGCCCTTCATTGCATTTTTTCCCAAAACAAAGAACCAGAGTTGTCTCTATCCTTCATATAACTTAAATTTTTCAGGCTCCGCTTTTATTGTACTTCTAAGCATCCTTCTTCAGCTCATGAAACTTTGCGCTGATAATCTTCTGAATGCCCAAAAAAGTTGGACATTTGGGACTAGCACCTTGCTTACTTGTTCACAGAGAAGTTAGTGCAAGATTGGTATGAGTAATCAACCTAGCACTATCTAAAACATAGTACAGATTTGGTATTGAAATAAAATTGGAAAAAAATATAAATGTCGAGTAACAGTCCTATACACCAGATTTTCTGGATTTGGATCCGTCATATATACGTAGTTAATTTTAGATATCAACTTTGATTTTAACTGTTCACCCTTAATTTATTTTGAGTTATCAGCAATTACAACATTATAATACCCATTCTTCAACTGTTTTGTACCTATTTCCCTTACAGTTTAATTATAAGTTTATTTGTCCAGATTGCTTTCCAATGGTATGCTGTTGTTGCCCATCGAGATATGCCCATTCTTTTATCAGTTTTGGTAATGCTGATTTTATTTTTTTTGCTTCTTTATTCATCACTTTTCTTCGACTTTAGCTGCCTTCTTTTTTTGCCACTTGTAGGCGATGATTCCAGACATGACTGCAATATCAAAAACTAATTCTGCCATCTCAGCTACGGACAGTACTGAAGAACCAAACCATAAACTCCATTGGCTACCCATGTTGGAAAGGAGCAAAGTCAACTGTGGCAGAAATACATAAATTAATACACATCAAGGAAAGCCTAAATTAATAGATATATCTCTTTATTGCTAATAACATAGAATTTAAAAAAAAGCCACGTCTCAACTTATTTATAAGATAAGAGCCCAGATTACTGGGTCTATAATGCCAGCTACGACTATGCATGTAGTCTTTTTTTCCCTTCATACTACTACAGAGTGTAAAGAAAGAAAAAAAGCACTTAAAGTAAATATCCTATTAAGCTGGGCAACATGCAAAGCAAAGTGTGCAAAATGCTCAGGCTAACCTGTGCGACTTAAAATTCACAAACATTAAAACTTTAGTGAATAACAATGGATATTTACTTTTAGTGATTTTTTTCTTCTTTCTTTACAATCTGTAGTAGTATGAAGCAAAAAAATACTACATGCGTAGTCGTAGCTGGCATTATGGACCCAGTAATCTGGGCATCGGAATTTGCTGGCGCTATATAAATAATACAATTATAATATTAATGTAAACAAAAAGAAAACCATTAACTCCTTCTTTTCTTAATAAAGCTGAGCCAATCATATATAGTATGTGATAATGGGAGCAGAAAAATTAAACACACAAAAAGTGGCGCTCTTTTTACAGCACCCATCTGTCTGTCTATGAAATATTCAGGTGGTATATTGCATTCGCCTTCCCCTCTCTCTGCTGACTGGCCAAGCGTCTCCCATCAATCACAATTAGGTTCCTCGTCAAAGTTAGATTTTTGGCTTACATGGTTATTTGAAAGTACAAGGAGTGGTCCAGCGCCTAAAGTGCCCACATTGGTTCCATCAAATGTGAGTAAATTTCTTACCACTTTAATTGTATTCTGTGCCTTACGGTACACACTATTTTGGTTTTTCTTTTTCCTTTTTCTCCTATATTTCTGGAGGGAAAAGACCATTTATATTCACAAGTGGGCACTACACTATAATATCCTAAGCCCATATTCGCAGAGCTACTTATGTTTCCACCATTTGAGTGACTGCAACCACCAAGAAGCACACTATATCTATAGGCGGGGATTGTTGTGCCCAGGCGTTCAAGTTGGAGCTACAATTCTAGCTCCAGGAAATTGAGAGTGTATTTCTTTTGTTTTATTCTATTTATTTGGACAGTGACATACTACACTATATATTTTCCCTTTTTTTATTTTTCTCCCTTCTTTTATATATATTTTTAAAGGACACTTTATGCGCTGCACCACTCCTTGTACTTTCATCTGTTTGTGGACGGGACGAGACTCCGGCTCCGGTGATTTCGCTGCCGTTTGGACTGTTCCAGTTATTGCTTAGCGCTGAATACCCTTTAGCTTTTTTTTTCGATTACATGATTATTTACTCAAGTGAGAATTATTAGGAATTCAAAGTGAGATTGAAAGAGTATTTAAGTTGGAAGCATAGCTGACTTTGGAGAATGTTTCAAGACGCAAGTATTTTGACCTTCATGTTTAAATTGACTGTGAATTCACTTTGAATTCCTCACATATCTCACTTTAGTGAAAAACCCTTCCAGTGTTTTTTTTTTGTAATTCTAATTACACTTCCCAATGCAGCTCTGTAAGAAGTCAATGAGAAGGCAGGTCTTCTGGGCAATTGCTGTCTCTTCAGTTTAGCTCTACTGAACTAAGCAAACCAGGAAGTAACAGTAATGATTATCTGATTGACAGTCAAAGGGGGTAACAAGGTTAAACTATAAAAGTGCCAGTTTCTGTTGACATCTGTACTTTTAGTCAAATGAAAAAGAGAGGACACACCACAAATAAAGCATTTCAAAGTGCTGTAGGAGTCCGTATTGTCCCTTTAAGAAACATGGAAAAGGGGAAGAGACGTGCATAGAGTAAGCTGAGAGACAATGTAAGTGGGGTTGAGATATACAGGGGTCTAGTCTATATGTTGCAACTTTTAATCAGTCGTTCATTATAAGGTTTACTTATCCATTATACAAAGAGATTTCAAAGCAGAGAAACTGTTGATTGGACTATGCACATAAATAATTTCAGAATACATCTGATGACAGTAAGGCCCTTTGTGCATGATATGGTACAAGGGACAAATATAAAAAAAACATAAAATTTGAACTTGTTTTATACTATCCCTTGAATGACTTACTGGCATTGCCGGCACATCGTCAAATGACCGAAGGCTCTGTTCTTTAAAGTATAGGCTAATTTTTGAGATATCACTGCTATAAGGAGAGAAACAAAAACAAAAGGGAAATAATTAAAACAATAGATGTCATGAGCATGTACATTACATAGAATCATGAAATACATTTCCAATTGGAATTAATGTCCAAATAAACTAGTTGGAGAATTTTTAAAACTTTTTTTTTTAATCCAATGAATATAAATTACTGTAAAGGTAAATGAGTGAGAGTACAGCTCTAATGTGTATGGAGGATCTTGCAAAGAAGCAGCATTTTGCCCCTCAGTCGTCACTAGTGACAGCTGAGGGCTTGACAAGGCTTGAGAAAAGGTAGTTCCACCTTCTGTCAAGCTGGTCAAGCGTAGGAAAAATACATAAGACAAAGTAGTGGTGGAAGTGGATGGTGACATTTTGTTATAAGAAAACTTACCTGTTACTGGTGATGTTGTATTTTTCTTGCCAGGATAGTAATGGAATAACCCAGTTCTACAAAACAAACAGAGTATCAGAGTAAACAATAAACAATTTTCTAACGAATTGTTGCACTTAGGTTTCCAAGAGGATCTAATTTGTAA
>OW240924.1:31342886-31421525 GCA_933207985.1 Pelobates cultripes | reverse complement strand
TAAATCTGATTTATGAATTGACTACTTACAATTATTGATAAACAGGTATAACTTAGAGGACATTGATCACAATCAATTTCTGAAAAAAAAATAAAAAAATTATTCAGAGTTACCCGGTATTTATTAAAGTGAGAAAGTGAATTCAAAGTAAATTTCTAATTTGATTTCAAAATAGCCAAACTAGATTTAGTAAGTCAGCTTTGTTTTCCATTCAGCTACTCTGATCTTAAATGTAAAATTAATTGTGCCATAGATCTATCTTGTACTTGGACCAGCGGAGGTCCTGTTGCCCCCAAGACCCCGTCCCATGGTATACATCTGAAGCATTTGGAGCAGAAACTAGGGCAGACCCGACTCTACAAAAGTACAGAGAAAAGGCATAGACTGGGGCAGGGGGGCTAGATAATGAGACCTTTGTATGGGAACATAATAAATTGTACAGGCTGACAGAAAAGAAGGACCACAGAAAGCGCCAACTGGTAATACCTCACAAATATAGATGGGAAATCTTGAGTAGGGCACGATATCCCCTTAGCCAGTCATCTAGCACAGGACAGGATCCCTTATTCAACAATGTTATCGCCTAAATTGGTACAGTTGGAAGGCTTGATGTGCATATGTACATACATTTTAAGCACACGACAAAGCTGGATGTGTTATTCTGCTATTATTATTATTATTATTATTATTATACATTGCACCGCATAACTCATACTTTCTTCTGGCCTGGGGTACATGCTGATGTGAGAGCGTATTGCAACACATGCGATACCTGTCAGCGTGTAGGGAGGAGAGGAGATCACCCCAAGGCGCACCTGGTGAATATGCACACCATAGAGTAGCCATTCAGCAGGGTAGACGCCAAAGACTTAGTGGGGCCACTAGCTACCCCTAGTCCATCCGGGAAAAGGTATATCCTTACTGTGGTGGACTATGTGTCACGATAGTGACCCCTTCACACAGATGGTAACCCTGAAAGGGACGTATACCGGACCTTAGGGTGGCCGGACTTAACGTCAAAGAATAGTCAAGAAAAAGCCGAGGGTCAAAGGAGTACGGAAATCGGGATATACGAAAAAACCAAGCCAAAAGTCAGGGAGCCAGATAGGAGAATAGTCAGAACGAAAGCCAAGAGTCAAAATACCAGAAAAACAGCAAAACAGTAAAAGAGCACTAGGGGAACAATCAAGAACCACACTAGGGCACTGAGGTGTGGACAGGAATGCCCTTTTATACTAATGTGTGTGTCACTTTAAAGCCACGCCCCCAAAGGGTTCGGGAGCGTGGCCGCGTTTGAATTTTCGCGGCAAAATCATTATGACGTCGGCGCGCATGCGCCGCGTCATAAAACGGATTTTGCCGCGAGCGGGCAGCGTCCGAGAGGCTGTGCCGCCTCCCGGAAGTAGCCGGGGAAGCTGTCTTGCCGCGCGGGATCGGCGGACCCAGGTAAGGTATCGTTACACTATGCGACCCGCTATCCAGAAGCAATGGCCCTATCTAATATCCAAGCCGACACTGCAGCTTTGGTTCAGGTATTCTCTCGGGTAGGATTCCCCAAAGACATCCTATCCGACAGAGGCACTCAGTTTACTGCCGAACTCACCCAACAGCTATGGCATGTCTGCAAAATAAAATCCCTGCTCAGTTTCCCCCTACCATCTGCAGACCAATGGGCTCTGAGTGGTTCAATAGAACCCTCAAACAGATGCTCAAGACTTTTGCCCAGGAATATAGGGACTGGGAGCAATTCCTGATGCACTTCCTGTTTGCTTATCGGGAGGTGCCCCAGGAAACGACTGGGTTCCCTCCCTTCGAGCTGCTCTATGGACGCAAGGTATGAGGACCACTAGACTTGATCTGAGAGCACTGGGAGGGAGAGACAGAATGCTGGCGTCCCTATTGTGCTGGAGCTTTGGGACCGTATGGAGCAGTTAGCCAGGTCGGTTCAGGCTAACCTCTAGACGGCCCAGAGGCAACGGAAAGTGTGGTATTACTGGGGGGCCCGGAAAAGTAGTTTTCACATAGGGCAGAAGGTGATGGTACTCAAGCCGGTTAAGGCAGATAAACTGCAGGCATTCTGGCAGGGCCCCTACCAAATAGTTGAGAAAAGAGGGTGTAGCGGATGGCACTGGGCTGTCCTGAGAAATTACATGTATTTGAATGCATTCGTGTAAAGTAACTATGTGTTAAATATATTGTATTCGTCTGAATGTTAGGTAGTTTCATTCCCTTACTTTGTTCGAATGAAACTACCGAACAGTCAGACCTCCCCTGTGTGAAGTGTGCCTTCAATTACCCGTTGCAACATTGTTGCGAACGGGTAATTGACAAGCTGAGTAGCCGTCCTTTGTTCTCGGGGGTGGCCGCCATTCGAAAAACGAACACGTGGCGGCGGCCATTTTAAAACTCCCGAACAGCAGTGTTTTGCCATCAAGTATCTGGAACTCAAATTGGACACTCGACTAGGTGAACACCGCTGAGACCTCCATAAGCCCGGTCCGTTCGATTCCAAACTACTTGTTCGGTTGATAGAAAGAACCGAACGAGGGGATTCAGGCGAAACCTCCCTAGTCTCTGTAGTTAGAGACTTTCATGCCGTTTATTCCCTGACTCCAGGACCGACCGCAGGGCCCATTCGCATGGAACCTCAGTCGGCTGTTCTATCCAGTGCGGTCGGTCATTTTATTCCCTCCATGAATTTCCCGAACCCCTGGTCTGATCTGGGTGATTTTTGGATATGTTGTTCACCCAGATCAGGGCTACCAGAAACAGGGGGAATTGCTGTACTGGATAAGGGGATTATGATGCAGGCTGAGGGGAGGAGATGTGTGGGAGGTTACCAGAGCAGGATTGGCTACTGTACTAATGAATGAAAATCCCTCCCTTGCATGGGAGCAAGCTTTAAAAGGCCACTGTCTGAATATATCTTTAGTTCTGCTCCTGAAACTGTGTGTCGTCCAGTTATTGGGATTGCTGTTGGGATACTGCTGTGTTATTTTGCCTGCTGGATACTTTACCCTATGGATTTATAATTGCTTGTTCCTGAACCTCCCTGGGATCTAAAGTGGAGATAGGCTGTGTAATACCAGCTCTCCGCTACAGAGGGGACACTACATATGTGATTGCTAGCTGCCATGATAAACACTTCTGACAGGACCTCTGCTGGTAGATTGTCCATGATCCCTACATTCACAATCCCTTGTCCCGCTCCCCAGTCGAAGTGCACTTTGGCAGTGAGTAACTTGTATACGTCCCCTCCGGCTACTCTAACGGCCACAGTTTGTCCTGAACATTTGTATTCGGGAATCAAGCGACTTTGTACTAAAGTTATTGCAGCACCTGTGTCCCTTAGGCTCTGAGCGGTGCAGCCCTCGAGCTGTACTTCTTGTCTGTGTTGCTGTCGGTTGACAGAGGCTGCATATACTGGATCTGCTTCATGAAGTGGCCCCAGATGTTCCTCCATGGGTGTCTCTGTCCACGCAGCGAGCCCGTGCTGGTCGAGGGGGCCCAGACGAGGAGGAGTTATAATTCCTAGGAGCACGGTCAGCGTTGAGCGGGCAGTTTTTCCATGAAGTGGCCAGGTTGACTACACCAGTGACAAGTCTGTCGTTGACGATCATATCAGTTGTTGGGGGTTGTCCGGGTACTGGGTGGGCCCCGCTGGTACAGCTGCTCTGAAAACGGTTCAAGCCGTTGTTTGGGGATTTTCTCTGAACTCCGTTAGAGTCACCGTTCGTGAGCTTGTGTTCATCGGCTATCCTTGCTGCTTCGTTCAAGGTGGTTGGTTGTCTTTCAGCCAGGTCCTCCTTTCATACTCTAGTCCATCATAAAAATGTTCTAGTAAAAATAATTGTAAGATTACCTCAGCGGTTACTGCCTGGCACCCATTAATCCAGTGAGTGGCAGCCCTTCGTAACCGGTGAGCCCACTCTGTGTGTGTCGCTTGGTTTTTTCTTCGTATTACGAAATTGCCTGCGGTAAGTCTCTGAGGTTACAGCGTAGCATCTCAGCAGGGTGTCTTTGACAAGCGCATACTCTGTCACCTCCTCTGGGGTTAGTGTCCAGAACGCGTCTAAGGCTCACCCTGATAATTTTCCAGACATTATGGTGGGCCATTCCTCGATGTGGATCTGGTGTAATGCACATTGCCTTTCAAAGTTGTCCAAGAACTCATTGATCCCCACTTCGCTCTCCAGGAAGGACTTGAAAGCCGCGAACGCTATCTTTCGTTTCCCTGTGATCTCTGAAGGGGTAATCGTTGTTGTTGGTCCAGTGGCACGCTGAGCTGTAATCAGGCTGAGTTTGTGTGCTCTGGCTGCCTGGATATCAGCATCCGCCTCAGCCATTAGCTGTTGGACCAGCTCCGGAGAAGGGTTTGGCCCATATAGGAAGAGTCTCTCCCGGACAATCTTGGTCTTCTCATCACCAGCCATCACCGGGGTTTCTGCTATGGTGAAGCTCTGGTCCAGTTTTGTTAGCTCCGCAATCAGGTCGATGGCTGGCAGTTCCACCTCGGCTCTCTAGTAAGTCCTTTAACATGGTGTGCTTCAATTTGTCATAAGCGTTCTCTATTCGCTCTGGGTCTTTCCTAGGAGCTCAATCCCATCCCACCGCTGCCACCAAATGTTACGGTTGACTCCAGGCTAGCTGAAGGTTGGACCACTTAGATGTCCTGGTTCCCGATCTTGGAGAGTAAGAGCAAAGCTCCAAACAGCATCCAGTGATAGTCCTGTAAGTGTAGATATCCCACTAGCTATAAGTAAAGCTAGTATAATGCCTTTCCCTACAACACGAGTCGAGGGTAAGAAGAACTGGTTTATCTGAACGCTATGGGGATGGGGTTGAAATTTGTCTGTTGGGCTGTTCGACAAGTAGCAGCCCATGTATCCTAGGCCATAGTGTCCTGCAATGGGTCGGTATATCCTTCGTAAGTACAAGGTGTCAAACGGCATGCACTTCGGTATTTTATACACGAACAGTGGGGTTCGTGCAGAATTGTGTCCGAAAAGAGTACCAGGCGTTTGACGACCAGGTCCCGCTGGGCATTCGACAATAAAAGATCCCTGCCGGCTTTTTCATGTAAAAAAAACTGTATTTTCAGAGAAAATACACTGCCTAGGATCACCTCTAGTGGCAGTCCACTCCCGGCAGCCGCAGCATGACTCACACAGGTCATCTTGCTGCTGCCCGGAGTGGACACATAGTCTTTTAGTACCATGCCCCCGCTCCCCAACAGTACTTGTCCCCGACCAGCTCCCCTTGAGTCCTGGGCCTGATCGGCATTGCACCCTGCACCCTCCCTGGGAGGCCATCCATCCCAGGCTCTGGCCCACAGGAGGCTTTGTACCTGTGCAATCCCCCACCAAAGGTGCCCCCATGGCTTCCTGAGCCCGTAACACCCCCACCCAAACAGTTGTGCCCCCCCCCCCAACCACTCCATCACTGGTGTCTGCTGGTTTTCCCCACTAGCAGAGGATGATAGGAGTTGTCCACTGAGTCGGTCGCAGCTCTGCCTCCTGGATCTCCCTGGAGAAGTGGCTGGCTTCTGGGGAGGAGAGCCAATAGTGCTCTCCCCCTAGATCTTACTCAGCTGCTGGGAAGCAGCACTGTCTGCACCTGGCTTGGAGGCCCGCACCACTGCACCTACTTGCTCCGTGGGTCCTGCGCGGCTGCCAGTGCCCGGTTTAGGCAGCGAGGCTGGGCAGAGTCTACCTGCCCGGAGCCCTAGTCTCAAGGCTCGTCAGTTCTTAGGGTGGGCAGCGGCCACCTGCCCTCTGCCTGGAGGCCCACGCCTCCACACTTATCCATTTCTGGGGCATCAGGAGTGGGCAGAGGCCAACTGCTGTAATGGCCACCCAGGATATCAGAGAGGTGTATGCCGTTGGAGACGTCTTTTCCCTTGAGAGAAGCTGTGTTGCAATATTCTCCACAACTTGTACATCGTTTTGTTTCCTCTGTAGTGATGAATGCTTTTTAACTCAATCTATAAACGATAGTTTACTAAGTTTTAGTCATACTGGTTTGTCTGCAGGAGATACATTAGGCTTTATTGATTGGTAAATTGCACATAGTGGCTTTTATTATGCTCTCGGGTAGGTTGAATATATAATTACACTTTATGTATGTGGCATTGCTCACATATGCACACGATCATGGTGATCACATTTTGCAGTCTTATGCACATGATTATGTGCTTTAATATGTTCTGTGATTGCATATTGCACTTTTATTCACACAATTATGCGCTCACGTTGCACTTATGTACATGGTCGATGTGATCATGTTCTGCACCTTCATGCGTGTGTTCTTGCACATGATTAACCCCTTAAGGACGGAGCCAAATGTACAAGTTGTGATCAAAACAAAATGTAAACAAACCACATAATTTGACTCTGTCGGTTTGTGACGAGACCAATCTCGCCACATTGCATTGGAGAAGCCTGGTTGCTCGCCTGTTGCCTTTGGTTTATGGCCCCATGTTAAAAGGCTTGATTTTCCCCTGCAAAGACAAGAAAGCCGGGTCATTTGGTGCTTGCCCTGTTTGAGCAGTGATACCTCAGATAGCTATGCCATGGAACCCATTCGTATAATGGAAGACTATGGGAAAGACTTTGGCTCCATGGCAATTGAACTGCATGTGTGTGCTCTGAGCGCCATTCAGTAATAATGTGCGCTCAGATCTGAGCTATCTGGGGATATGTTGAATGTACCTGTTTTGTGCAATGGCTGCACAGTTATATGTTTTTATGTGTTTTATTGTCTTTTGCTGCCATGTGTTCAATGGAGTTTTGCCTGTGTCTTTGGAGATAATTGGATTACTTCTAATTATCTCCAGGATAGAAGACTCTGTGGAACTGGTTTTGGGCAGAAAAGCCATGCTTCCTGTGGTCACAAAGGACTACGATCTATCTTTTGAACCACTGGACCAGTTTGTATGACGTATGTTTGTATTTGGAATATGCTGATTCTGAAAATGTAAGTTTTATGTGAATGTGATGCATACTTTTCAAGTTATGAATAATGTGGAAAAATTGTATTTCTCTGCATGTGCTAAATTACATTACCCATTGTGTAAGGTAATTAAATCACATGCAGAGGGGAGGAATTTGTGTGGGAGTGTCTGTTTATATTGTATGTGTTTATTGGTTGTGTTCCAAAACCCTGTGGGTGGTACTAATGTGTAAGAATGTGTACATAAGCACAATAAACCCACAGCTCTGTCTGTTCACTGCTTGACCCTCAACACGGAGCTTAGTCTCGTTCTTGGGGGGGGGGGATTTACTGTATGCTGTTAGAGACTGATTGCCAGGAGTGTAAGCTGCTTGGGTGCTTTTCCTGTTCAGCTGCTAGCAGCTATCCGTGAGGTTCCAGTTCGGGAATTTGGAGTGCTACTTGGTATCCTGTTCGGGAGTTTGGTGTTTTGCAGTAGCTGTGCCTGCATCTCTGGAAAGGGGGACGATCGCCTAAACGGTTTTTACCCCTTGTGAGCAAAACGGTCCGTTACACTGTTCAACTACAATTTAGCTCTTTCTTACTAAGTGCGCCCACACTTATTATATATCAGTTTGTTCAGGGGAAACGGGGCTTTCATTCCATATCAACATTCATTTATAGAACTCAATTTTATATGAATAAAACCCCAAAAAAAAAAAAAGTTTAAAAAAAATTTAAGAAATTTTGATATTTTTCAATTTCTGCATGTCAATTTAACGGATAATGTCACAATACGGTTTGGTTTTACTGCAATAAAACATACATATTTGTATTCAGAAATGTCTCATGAGTAAAACAGTGCCCCCCTTGTATAGGTTTTATGGTGTTTTTGAAAGTTACAGGGTCAAATATACGATTTGTCTATTTATTTCTTTTTTTACATAGAAATTTCACAGATTGGTTTGCTGGGCTTAGGTTGCCTTTGAGACTGTATGGCAGCCAACAAATGTAAGTTACGCCATCATGGCATACCATTTGAAAAAGTACACATCCCAGGGTATTCAAAATGGGGTATGCCCAGTCTTTTGTAGTAGCCACTTGGGCATAAACGCTAGCCAAAGTTAGGGTTTGTGGGATATTTTGCATTTTTCACATAAAAACTGTAATTTTACTGATAATTGTATTGTCAGTATGTAGTTTACTGCCCTGAAACACTCCTAGTTCTGTTCATTGACGTCTCACGAGCGCCACAGTAACCCCCATGTATAGGTTTTATGGGTTTTTTGAAAGTTCTAGGGTCTTACATACGCCTGTCCATTTTCGGTCTAAAACATTGAAAATTGGCAAAGCGATTTTCTGGGCCTATCTTGCCTTTGAGAGAGCATGGCAGCCTGGGTAAAATTATTTTCACTATTATGGCATACCATTTTCAAAAGTAGACAACCGAGAGTATTTCAAATGGTGCATTTTAAGATGTTTGGTCTAACCACTTTATCAGAAATGAAGGGCCCACATAGCGGTAATAGATTTGTGCTTTTTTCCCCACACATTAAATCACTTTTCACAGGACATTTCCTATTCCTGGTATGAGTTATTGCAACAAAGCCTCACTATTTTATTTTAACATTGTCTCCTGAATATAACAGTACCCCCATGTACCAGATTTTCTGTTTTTTGGAGGGTAGTCAATGTGACAAAATATTAGATTTCAAAGTTGGAAGTTTGGCAAAGTGATTTTCTGGACCTATGTGGCTATTCAGAGAGCATGGCAGCCTGGGTAATAACATTTCCACCGTTATGGCATACCATTTTCAAAAGTAGGCAAGCCAGAGTACAACAAAATGCAGACCTTAAGATGTTTTGTCTAGCCATTTTAACAGAAATGCTGGGCCCATGTAGCGATACCTACTTTTAGTTTTGTCTTTTTAATCACATAAATTGCATTTTCACTAGAAATGTCATAATTCTGGTATTAGTTAGTGCACTAAAACCTCAGTATTTTGATTTAACACAGTCTTCTGAATAGAACAATACCCACATGTACAATGCTTCAAGGTTTTTATTATATCACAGGAATAGAACAGTACCCCCACATACACTTTGATCTGGAGGCAGAGAGATGTTTTAGCTCACATAGAGAGTTACTGTGTGAAAAGCTGAGACATTAAGGAAAACAAACCTGCAATTTTATTAACCCTTTCAGTGCTAATCGCAGCATTAACCCTGTGATTAGTTTTTCGCTTTTGTTTTGTGAAGGCACATTTCAAATACTACAATTGTAGTATTTTGAGTTGTTTGGTGTAGCCACTTTAGAATGGCTAGCATAAACAGGGACAGGCCAAGGTCACGGGAATCCAGAAGTTAGAGTAGTTGGTAAAACAAGCCAATGGGTCGATACAGGCAGCTAACAAAGCATAGTCAGGACAAGCCGAGGTCAGTAATCCAGGGAAATCAAGCAAACAAACTGCCAAAGTCCCATACAGAGTGATTTAGAAGTTCAGCTCTGTATGGTAGACTTTGAAACAGTCTGTTAAGCAGAGGCCGGGTTTAGATGGACAAGTTGGGCAATAATAACTAGAGTCCTTTTGGACTCCTTTCTTGTAGCAAACACGGCACTTTTTTGGGGAATTTCTTTTACTAGCGGTGGCAGGGATTCGGGAAAGGAAGTGTTTGCCACAAAGTCTTTGGAGACCTTCTGATCCCAAAGTGGGATTGGGGGGCTCGGTAAATAATAAATGTGACAAAAGGCTTAGAGTGAAGTCTAGGAAAGGGCAGGGCCTCTTTTTTTTTTATAGAGGACATAGGCATTGAAAATTGCAATCTGGGTCACGTAGATTGCAATTTTCTTGTACCAGGTCCTAGTTTTCCGGTTCACTAGATAGGGCTGTATGCTTTGGTCAGTAGTGATGTCCCGAACTGTTCGCCGAACGGTTCGCCACGGACTCATCTTCATTGAGTAAACTTTGACCCTGTACCCAGGGCCGGTGCTTGGATTTTTAGGTACATAGGCGAAGATGCATTTTTCCGCCCCCTCTCAAAAAAAAAAACATCTTCACCTATGTGCCTCTTAACCAGCCCCTCTCCCCTCCCTGACCATTAGTAGTCCCTTCCCTTCCCTGTCCCTTAGTGTTCTTCTCCCCTCCCCCTTTTCCCTGTCTCTTGGTGTTTCTCTCCCATTCCCTCCCTGTCCCTTGGTGCACCCCACACCCCTTTAGTGGTCACACTCCCCTTCCTGGTGTGCCTCCTACCTCTATTGTTGCATTGCCGAGTGGAGCAGATTCCCTAAAGGAGCTTCAGTTTTCTGTACCCGGCCGGACTGACAGGGAGTGCTCTCTCTGTGAGCACCTCCTGTCAGTCTGGCCAGGTACAGGAAACAGAAGTCCCTGTAGCGCGCTCTGCTCCGCTACACTCTGTACACACTGACAGTCACACACTCAATGACAAACACACAGACGTCACTGACAGACACAGAGTCATTGATCTGACACACACTCATTCATTGACACTGACAGACCCACACTGATTGACACTCATTGACAGACACACTGATAGTCACACACAGACTCAATGACAAACATACTCTCACTGATTTGACAGACACACACTCATACACTGACAAACACACTCATCATACACTGACAGACACACTCATACACTCACATGCACACACTCATACAATCACTCACAGACACACACACTGTCACTCACACACACACACACACTGTCACTCACACACACTGTCACTCACAGACACACATACACTGTCACTCACAGACACACACACTCTGTCACTCACAGACACACACACACTGTCACTCACAGACACACACACTGTCACTCACAGACACACACTCTGTCACTCACAGACACACACACACTCTGTCACTCACAGACACACACACTGTCACTCACAGACACACACACTCTGTCACTCACAGACACACACACACTGTCACTCACAGACACACACACTGTCACTCACAGACACACACACACTGTCACTCACAGACACACACACTCTGTCACTCACAGACACACACACACTCTGTCACTCACAGACACACACACTCTGTCACTCACAGACACACACTGTCACTCACAGACACACACACACACACAGTCACTCACAGACACACATCACATACATTCACTAATTATTTTATAAATACATATTTTCCACCCAGCCTCCCTACCTGGAGAGCTGGTGTGGATTATGGATCGGTCCCTGGGGCTGCTGGGAGGCGTGCGGCAGTGCTGTGAACAGGCGCGGCGAGGGAGCTCTAATCTCCACCTCTGCTCCCTCGCGGGCTGCCTACTGATGCCGCGGGAGCCGGGTTGATGACGTCATATTCCGGCTCCCGCGGCATCAGCAGGCAGCGCGCGAGGGAGCAGAGGGTGGAGATTAGAGCTCCCTCGCGCGCCTGATCACAGCACTGCCGCGCCGGAGGTCGAGATGGTGGCCGGGCAGGAGGGAGAGCTTCCCTCCTGCCGGTCACTGAAATATTGCGCCCCCAGAGCCCGTGCGCCCTAAGGCGGCCGCCTGTGCCGCCTTATGGACGCGCCGGCCCTGCCTGTACCTCAGTCAGCAGACACATTCCAGCCAATCAGCAGCAGAACCTCTGGCTATCCTTCCCCTGGTAAATGCGAAACGCCCATGTGCAACCAGTACAGGATTTGCATAATTTATAAAATTTAATGCCATATCGGGACCGCTTAGAAGGAATGTATTGCTTAAATAGCAGTCGACCTTTGAATTTCATAAGGGACTCGTCAATTGAAATATCTTTAGGAGTTGGATAAAGGGCCAAATTTTATAGAGCCTGTCAAACAGTGGGTCATTTCTAGGGGGACACAGTGAGTTGTCATTAAAATGAAGGAATCGCAGCAGTTGCAGATAGCGATCCCTCTGCATAATCTCAGGGAAAAGAGGGGTAGCCAGGATGCGTTGCTTGCTCCAGTAGGACCTGATACTGGGCTTTTTAACTATACCCATCACTAGGGTTAAAGCACAAAACCGCTTCATCTCTGCGACATCCGTGGGTCTCCACATATTTCTGCGATTATGATGGGACCACGGATGTGCAGAGATTCTGCATAGCAAACAAATTTGTTTGCTGAGCCATGAGCTCAAATACATCATCCGACAAATAGCTCAAAAAAAAGAATTGGCTCGCAATCATCCACTGTTACAGTGATGCCAGGTGTAACAGTGAACGGCAGTATTTCTGGTGCCATGTTTGAAGACACCCAGTCTCCCTCTGGCATTGGGCATTCTGAGCGTCCTCTTGTGAGTGGTGGTGGGGCACCATCACTTGAGGTCTCGCTCAGATGCAGTGATAGTGTCACTGTCTTGCAGAGTGTCACGATCACTGCCTGCCAGAATGGCATACGCCTCCTCGGCTGAGTAGCGACGTGCCATTCTAGGGGGAAAAACAAATTGAGTGAAAAAGGCTAACTAATGGGCTACTTAATTAACTACCTGCCTAACACCCACTACCCACCCTCAAAAAATAAAATAAATGTACTGATCACAGTATAGGCAGCTGCGATCAGTATTGAAAGGGTTATTTTTAAGTTATGAAAAAAAATAACCCAAAAAAAAAAGCCTGATCAGAGAGCCCTCTGATCACAGATATCGTACCGTACAGCACATATACTGTACAGTACAGTTATCACGGCAGCAGGGAAAGGGTAATGGAGATTTGGGTTGCTAAAACTGATACAAAGGGTCAAAACCCAATTTTTTTTTTTTTAAATAAGGTACAAAAGTACTAGATGCCATACTCAGCTGATGACAGTAATAAGCTGTTATCAGCACTGAAAGGGTTAAATAAAATATATATTTATAAAAGTTTTTAAAAGTAATAAAAAACTTTTTTTTTCTCCACAGGAGCTCTAAAACCAACAATGTCTCTGCCTCTCTTCCTCAGATCGAAGTGAGGTGAGGAGAGGGGCAGAGACTAAGTGTCAGCCAGAGGAGAGGGGCAGAGACTAAGTGTCAGCCAGTGACCTGAGGTCATTGGCTGACACATAGTAATAGTGATCACAGTGACTGGCTGTCACTGTGATCACCTCCTGCAGATTGGTTATTTGACCACAGGGGGGGGGTGCCTGGGTGGTGCAAGCACTCCTCCTACCAATCTGCAGGGGGATCATGGTGCCTGTTACATGCATCAGCCATTAGGCTGACACATGTAGCACTGATCGCAGTGACAGGTGCAGATCGCGGTCACTGACCCCAGGGGGACTGCCTGGGGGGCCAGGTATGTCCCCAGACCACGATCTGCACAGGGGATAGCCGCTGGCCACGTGTGTCAGCTTATTTGAAATCGGCTGACACACGTTAAATACTGATCGCAGTGACAGCCTTGCGGTCACCGGCCACAGGGTGGGTTGCCTGGGGAGGGCCAGGCATCCCCCCCGACCGCGATCTGCAGCGGGCGATTAGCGCCGGCCACGTGGGCGGCCATTATAGCGAGGGTGTACTATTACGCCCGCCGGCGTTTAGAGCCGGCTCCTGCAGGGCGTAATAGTACGCCCTCCGGAGTTAAGGGGTTAATGCGTTCACATCTTTATATTGCACATTTTATGTGCTTACATTTTGCACTTACCATATGTGCCCTTTTTGCAGTCTATGTATATGGTTTATGCTATTATGATATTTTGCACTTTGTGCATGTGGGCTTGGACTTAAATTAAGCACAGTATTCCAAGAGAGGCAGTATTATTATATTATTGTCATTTATATAGCCACCAAAATAATTTGCTGCGCTTTTACAATATTATAAGAGGGGGGATTTAACTATAAATAGACAATTGAAAACATACAGGAACAAAAAGGTTGAAGGGAACCTGCTTAAACGAGCTTACAGTCTATAGGAGATGGGGTATGACAAACGCCGCCTACAGATGTTTGCCACGGACTCTGGAGCAGTGTGGAAGCTCGGCCTCCAGCCCACCGACTATGGACCATGTCAGCGACTGTAAAGACCCATATTTTGCCCCTGGTTCAGTACTTTCCATTTACGCCAGAGAACTGAACACTAGCTCACTGGCAGCCGCTCGCATTTTGGACCCTCACAAAAAACCAAAAGTCCTAGTCCTCCCAGGACTGAGTGTCGTCCAGTGCCTGGGGGTGTCTTGAGCGAATTCCCCATTCGGCTCCAGGATGGAGTGGTTCTAGGACCCCAGTCAAGCACCCTGTGCAAGGGCTTTTCTGTATGAACACAATATGAATCTATAATGGAGAAAGTCTGACTGAGTGCGAGACTTCCTCCAGGAGGGTTCAGCACAACGGGAGAATCTTTGCAGGTAGCATGTTGATTTAATGTGCCATGGTTGGGGGCGTGTCCTCCTTGAGGTGCATGTATGGAGCGGGGCTGCAATGTTCATGGCAGAGGTGAGGGTAGTGTTATATGTGGAGATGGCCAGTGAGGGACAGGAGAGGGAAGGGATGGATAGGAGTTGTGAATCAATATCAGCTGACAGCAGCTGGAGATCAATACAATTAAGGTTCCTCCTGAGTTGAGGGGAGTTAGGCTGAGATTGTTGGGTGTGGTGATTATCGAGAGCACATAAGAGGTGGTGATCAGAAAGGGGAAATGGAGGGTTGCAGATATTAGACACTGTACATTCATAGGAAAAAATAAGCCCACTGTGATAGCCCAAGGGAGGAAGTACCGTATTTTTCGCTCCATAAGACGCACCTCACCATAAGACGCACCTAGTTTTTAGAGGAGGAAACCCAGAAAAAAAAATATTCTGAACAAACTGTTCCATAGTGTTTCTTACCATGGGACAGTTTGTTCAGAATATTTTTTTTTCTCCCCTGTCCCATAATGATCTTTGACCCCCCTTTCCTCTGTCCCATAGTGATTGTTAACCCCCCTTTCCTCTGTCCCATAGTGATTGTTAACCCCTCCTACCCTGTCCCATAGTGATTGTTAACCCCTCCTACCCTGTCCCATAGTGTTCTTTAACCCCTCCTCCCCTTGTCCATTAGTGTTCTGATCCCATAGTGTCCCCCCCTCCCATTGTCCCATAGTGCACTTTCCCTCCCATAGTGTCCCCCCCTGCCCTTGTCCCATAGTGTCCCCCCCTCCCCTTGTCCCATAGTGTCTCCCCCTCCCCTTGTCCCATAGTGTCCCCCCTCCCCTTGTCCCATAGTGTCCCCCCCTCCCCTTGTCCCATAGTGTCTCCCCTCCCTTTCTCCCATAGTGTCCCCCTCCCCTTGTCCCATAGTGTCTCCTCCCCTCCCCTTGTCCCATAGTGTCTCCTCCCCTCCCCTTCTCCCATAGTGTCCCCCCTCCCCTTCTCCCATAGTGTCTCCCCTCCCTTTCTCCCATAGTGTCCCCCTCCCCTTGTCCCATAGTGTCTCCTCCCCTCCCCTTGTCCCATAGTGTCTCCCCCTCCCCTTGTCCCATAATTACTTACCTGTCTTGGAGCGTGGGCCGGCTTCACAGCGCGCTCCGCGGTCCAGGAACTACTATTTCAGGTTCCGGTTTCCGGCGGGACTGAAAGGAAGTGTGCACACTCAGTGTGCACACTTCCTTTCAGTCCCGCCGGAAACCGGAACCTGAAATATTAGTTCCTGGACCGCGGAGCGCGCTGTGAAGCCGGCCCACGCTCCAAGACAGGTAAGTAATTCTTCACATTCGCTCCATAAGACGCACAGACATTTCCCCTCACTTTTGAGGGGAAAAAAAGTGCGTCTTATGGAGCGAAAAATACGGTAGTTTAGAGTAGGGAAGTGCATGGGCAAAAAAATTGTTTGGGGTTGGCACTTCCTAAATTCGGGACTCTAGCAATTCGGCACTTCCGAAATTCGGAACTTCAGCAATTCGGCACTTCAGATCGGTTCGGTTCAGCACTTCTGAAATTCGGGACTTTGGCACTTCCGAAATTCGTGACTTCAGCACTTCCAAAATTCCCTAACCCTACTATTATTCTGGGTAGGGTTAGGGGTAGGGTTAGGGTTAGATTCCTGTCATCATTCCCTTAATTTTCTTTCCCTCTCCTGTTTAGCCACTTTTCAGAAATCCAAAGCACTTCGGCAATTCCGGACTTCGGAAATTCGGACATTCGGAAGCATCCGAATGTCTGAATTGCCAAAATCGCCCATATTTAAATTCAGACCAAAACAAATTGCACATGTCTAGTTTAGAGGCTGCTAAGGTCAAGGCTGGGTTAATGGGAATATTGAAGTCCCAGAGAATATATAGATCGAGAATCGTAAGGCAGAATTTTGAGGAACACTGAAATAGAGTGGTTGAGGAGAAAAGGAAGAGCCAGAAAAAGAAACACTGAAAGCTAGCTGGGTAGGAGGAGAACCAGGAAACATTAGAGTCTCATATCTCAAGATTTTGGAGGATGAGAAAAAGTTGTTGATGATAAACCTTGTCAAAAGCAGCAGAAAAGTCAAGAAGAATTAGGAGAGAATAGCAACCACCTTAGCAGGAATTGAATCGGTGGATACTTTAATCAGGGCAGTTTTGTTGAGTGACAAGCCCAGAATCCAGACTGAAGCAGGTCGAGCAGAGAGTTGGATTTAAGTCGGTCAATCAAACGTGCTTAAGAGTCTCAAAGATCTTGGAAGCAAAAGCTAATAGCAAGACAGTGTGGTAGTTGGATGGGTAATCAGGGTCAAGGTTGGGCTTTTTATAGAATTGGGGTATTTAGTCCCATGCTTGAAGGGTGAAGGAAATATGCCAGAAGACAGGGAGAGATTTAATATTTTAGTGAGGGGAAGAGCAAGAGAAGGGGACAGAATTGAAGTGAGATGTGAAGTAATAGGATCGCGGGAACAAGTAGTGGGCCTGGAGGACTGAAGCAGAGTAGAAACTCTTCTGGCACTGAGGTGTGAGTGAGCATAGAACAGAGGGGTGAGTGGGGTTGAGGGAAAGTATTGGTAGGGGTAGGAGACTTGATTAAAGCGCACCTATTGTTGTGATATTTTACACATCTACACCTATGAATTTATACACTTACAAAATAACACTCCAAACATTTATAAGTCTGCCTTAATATAGTGGAGAGAAAAAATACAAAAGAATTTAAACAAGTTATATAAAAAAATATCTCCCACGTTTAAAATACAGTTCCAGAAAATGGATCTGATATGTCATAGATACAAGATACCGAACACAGCAAAGCAACCACAAAATTACTATCATAGAGCTTGGGGTCACCGCACAGGGTGACACTAGCCACCAGGAAGCCTGTGTAGATGACATTGGCTGGGAAATCATGGTGGCCTACAGATGCAGGGAATAATTTAAGGGTTCTTCTTTGCCACTGTGGCAGGGTGCTGTACATAGTAGCCAATCTTTAAAAATTGGTCACTGTCTGGGCTGCTGGGATGGACTTACCTCCTTGAGGCTGTTGAGACAGGCTGGACTACTCCAGGCTGCTGAAATGAGTGGGCTCGTCTAGGAATCATCTGGCTCCGGGATGCATGTTGCTGCCCAGCCCTTGTCCTTCTTTGGTGGGTGATCACATGCTTTTCTTCTGTCATGGATCCCTCCCTGGCCATCCTCAGACCATGTGACCATGACATAACACATATAGGATACAAGAGGAGGACCAGGCTATCAAGCTGATGCAGGTGGAGTTTCAAGGCCCTGTGTAATCTAGTATCGACAGGCACCGTGCTTAATGTGGGTGTTGAGTAGAGGCCAAACTATTTCATTATTCATTACTGTGAGCCTGTCAGTCTGTCAATAACAGACAGTAATAGTCAAAGTAAAAGATACACCATAATGGTGGGCCATGGGTCTGAAGCTCCTTTAGCCCCTGTATTATCCCAGCCCAGTGTGCTCTGTGGAGGCAGCCATCTTCAGCCCTCTTTGGTCAGAAACACAAATCTTCTTAGAGAAAGTACTATCTAAAGATATGAAAGAATCCCAGAATACATTGTTTAGATGCCTAGTACTTGCATGTTATGTTATGTTATGATCCTTGACTGCACACTAGTTAATTTACCTGCATTACCTGCCCCAGAGAGCTATGGTATGTGAGGAGATGTAGTGAAAATAGGGATTTATTATATGTATACATAACAAAATAACACAGAGGCTATAATGCATGAAATCTCCTATTTTAAATATTATTTCAAATGTATAGCAAATTTATTTTCAGTGGATAGATTTTGAATGTAGCACAGTGATATGTACCATTTGTCCAGCTGTTGTGGACTACGGAAGCCATAATTATCAGCCAACCCAGTGCAATCTGCATAGCTGCAGAGTCATAGTTTATGTGAAAATTTTATTTGTTTGTGTTAACCCCTTGCAGCTTCCGCTCCTTCCTGTTGAAGAAGCTTTTTGCCAAGAAATATAATCTTGCATAAAATATTCTTTCATATACAGTTAGGTCCATAAATATTTAGACACTGACACAATTTTCCTAATTCTGGCTCTGTACGCCACTACAATAGATTTGAAATGTAACAACTGAGAGCATTTGAAATGCAGATTTTATGCTTTAACAAAAATGTGGTAAGGAATTTTGTTAAGAATTGAAACCATTTCTTTCAGGGGCTCAAATGTAATTGAGAATTAATTTTGAATTCTCATTTTGTTAAATAACCCTGACTGTTTATTTCTATTCACCTCCACATATTCAGAATATATATATATATATATATATATATGTTCAGTCGCAGAAAATGTATTTATTCATTTATAAAATGTTTTTTCAGAAGCGATACATAGAGATTTCTCTTGTTTCAGGTAAATGGCAAAGCTTATAACATTGGTTGACAGAGAGCCAAGATGGCAACCGGATCCAGGATAATTGTGTGGATTTTTACATTTATTTTTTCGGATCTCGCAAACACATAGTTGACAGATATAACAATTTAAATTGACATAATATTAAAAATCCTAGAAAGAAAAAGTATCCCTTTCAGTGCTTGAAATTCCTTGCTAAAAAATACAATTCATGTAAATTATGAATCATCTATTTAGAGCAAACTTCAGTGTCTGAGATAAAAAAGAACATTATCGACCAATTGTCTTGCTGGAAGGACCAAACGGACATGCAATATAAGAGGTATAACTCTGATCAGACCGGTGAAGGTAACGTCTACAGATTCAGGAGCTGCAATGAACTCAGAAATGTCAACAATGATATTAAAGGTGAGAGAGCCAATATATATATTATATTTACATAGTCTGAAAAGATACGTGTCCATCAAGTTCAGCCTTGCCCATATCTGACAACGGCGTGGATTTGAGGTTCCGTTTTAGCAATATATGAGGACAGACAGCAGGACATGGTATACACCCGAGGAAGACTGGTTGGTCGAAACGAGTTGTGTGGATTACCTGCTGATTTATTTGAATGTATTATCTATTGCAGTATTTGTCCAAAAGAAAAATTAAAAACAAGTAGAAAAGGCGCTATATACACTTATATAAAGCGTAATATTACTTTTAAAACAACACATTTCCCTGGGGCTAATTTCACAAAGTAGGTACCTTGCAGAATCTGGGGAGATATATAGACTTTATCCAGCACAATTCCTTGCTTTCTGTCACACTACACAGATGGAATACCAGCTACTAGAAGTCATCAACGTTTTCTATAATTCTAATATGAAATGGACTATCAGGCCTACCAGGACATCTCTAGGAGGACATAATGAAACCTTACAAAGACACAATGACCATAACACATTAGTTTAATAATGAAAATAGATAACGGTGGCAGACCCCTTCACCACTAGGAGGATTGGGGAGCTGTACCACACAAAGACTGCCCACACCCCTTGGAAGAACAAACTCCTGGCGCTCAGATGAATATTAGCTAATGGATCATAGTTATTTTGCCCCTTAGTTCTCACTCTCAGAAGGGCCATACTCGTTTTTTTTCATAGCAAATCACTGTAAAATGTATCCAGTTGTAGTTTCTCAGAGATGGATGACTGATGTTCTTAAATACCACTTAAGCATAAAGTATCCTCCCATATTGTATGTTACCTATAATTGTACTCTTACGTTTTCACCTATATTGATAAAGTTGTGTACTGCTTATACAAACTCAATAAACTACAAAAAAGTTAAAACAAATATAGGCACAATAGGCATCCTCAGCTGACAGCATAGAGAATCCTGCAGAACACAGCCAGGTTTCATTCTTATGTTGCCCAATTCCTTCGGTAGATTGAAACAAACTGGCAACATAAAAGATTTATTACCTATCTATATTGAGTATTAAAACCTCAATGTCTGTAATAAAGTAAAATGAAATATAAGTGATTCACCCCTTATGTTACTAAAATCACAACACCAAAAAAACAAATCCTGTTCAGTTAGCCAACCAACATTTTAGGATAACAATCAACATGTTCTGTATTGCCAAAACACCTTATTGTCCAACTCCATGAGACACCTGGCTCAAAGAGGACACAGCACACCTCTTCTTCACAGGTGATATCTAATGGAAGAAGTTAACCATAGCCAGCTCAAGCTGATGATCATACCACACAAAGTCGGCCACTATCATGCCAAGGCCATAATGGACACCAAAATGCTTCAAGTGATTAAAGGGAAGGTAAATAGGAGACCCATGTTCTATTATATCAAACACAACAATCATAAAGGATTTAGAAAAAGGTACAGATTTGCACTAAAAAGTTCCCTTGTCTTGAAGGTAAAAAAAATAATAAAATTAGGGGCATTATGGAATCCATTCCATAATGTTGTACAGTTATCATTTACCTGTCAAAGACTTCTTAATAAAAATAGAAGGACCAGAAAACCAAGACTTCTGTCAATCACAGGTTTATTGGAGAAATGTTAACCAGGTAGTATCAGGTGACATAGATCAGTTAACCTCCATAGTGGTAATCTGGATACTAGAGAAATACAAAAGCATGACCCACTTAGGTTGCCAAAGACCCACAAAATTACACAATGTGGTGTACATGAGCAATGCAGCAGCTTGTCCAAAGTTGAATCCTGTACTTAAATCTCAATCACAAAAGTTATTATTATTATTAAAATAAAATATTATAGGCCAATAAGTGTTGGTAATCCATGTAAGGACTATAATACATATTAATAAACTAACAGCAATTTTGAGCTACATTATTTTAAGAATTTACAGCTATTTAAAATTACACTGCTTTCCATTGACTTGTTGGTTTGAAAGATTTTATGTCCATGCAGTGTAAATTTAAGCTAAATCCAATTTAAACTCATCGTGGCACATCTGAGCCATTAATTGGCTTGTTATTAGTAAAATTGTTTTTGCATGAATTTTTCAGATGGGGTTTATACTCTGACCACTGAACATGGAATGACCTACCAGACATTTTGTGACATGACCACTAATGGTGGAGGTTGGACTTTGGTGGCCAGTATTCATGAGAACAACATAAATGGCAAGTGCACATTTGGTGATCGATGGTCCAGTCAGCAGGGGAATGATCCCAACAACCCAGAGGGTGAAGGAAACTGGGCCAACTATGCCACTTTTGGGACACCTGAAGGAGCCACAAGTGATGACTATAAGGTATAATATGATACAGATCAAAATTGTTTCAATATTTTTAAATACTTGGTTTAGTCATGATATATTAGTTAATGACAAATATTGATCAAAACTGATAGCAATTTTAGCATTCAAAATTGGGGGAGAATATTGTGGAATCGTGAACATTCGAGTACTATATGAACGTTCTTGTGAGGTTTCTCAGCTTGCATGAATATAAATAAAAAGCTCATATATGAACCAATGGAGGTATTTGGTTTTTTTGCACCAGAACAGCACACTATGTTATTTAATTATGCATTCTAAAAACCTTTATGTATTCATTTTTTAGAATCCTGGATATTATGATATTAGTGCTAAAGATGTGAGTGTGTGGCATGTTCCCAACAACACACCACTGCCTTATTGGAGAAATGCATCAATCCAAAGATACAGGACAGACACTGGCTTTTTAGAACAAGAAGGAACGAACCTCTTTCATTTGTATAAGGTGTGGATTTTCAGATATATATGTACACCGTATGTATGAAACAGCAGAAACATAAACTATAATTAAAGCATGTCTCACTTTTTAAGAAATCTTGTTAAATCGATACTCCAACCACCATGACTACTTCTGCTTTTCGATGGTAGGAACCTGTTGCTGTGCTGTGTTTCTGCTGTAAACATTGCACATCCAGAGTTATTTGCAATTGTGTGCCGTGGGCTAGTTACAACCCAGTACACGTGACTTAATCGGCCTGCAATTCTGTTCAGGACTGCCTAATGTCAATTCTGTGCATATTTTAAGTTTGTTGTCAGTGTGTACTGCATGCTGGTGACAGAAGTTATGTGCTTCTTCCTTGGAGTTAAACAAACTCCATAACTGCAGCAATTTCTCCTCCCTACCCCTCTGCTAATTTCTTTTTCTCCTTTTTTTTCTCCTGCCGTACCTTCCTCCTCCTTTCCTTCCCCACACTTGCTCAGCATGCATACATTAAATGGTGCAATCAAAGGCTATTTATGAGAAGCCTTTGATTGGTTGATTGGCACTGAATTAAGGTAAGTAAAAATTATTTTTAAACTGTTAGGGGGATCCTAAATCATCTTGGAGAGAGGGGACCAAAAGGATAATAGTCAATAGGGCACTATTCAGAGAAAAAAAGGTTGGAGTAACTCTTTATAATTTACAGGCAAATCTAAAATGTGTCAGTAATATTTGAACATATTTTATATTCACTGCTTACTCTAGCCTTTCCAACACTAATGCTCGTAGGCAGGGCTGACGCAAGCATGGCACAACATTGGCAGCTGCCTTAGAGCGCACCGTCCAGGGGGGACACAATGTTTGGGCAAAGCGCACAGCCCTTCTCTCCTGCCAGGAAATTGTAGTGTTGCTGAGCTCACCACGGTGGAAGATCTTCTGTATCCCTTATCAGTCTGACAGGATGTGCTTGCTAAGCGCAACGAAGAGCTACAGGATACAGAAAATCCTCTACAATGGTCTGCTACAAAATGAAGTTAAGCCGGAGGAAAGGGGGAAAAGACCACAAAGGAATGGGGGAGAACACACAAGAGGAGCAGAGGAAGGAGAAAAAAAAATACATGTACAGGGGAATGTGAGAAAAAGACACACAAAGGCAGTGGTGGAACTGCCGCCGGTGCGGTTGCATCAGGGGCCCGCACGCCTTGGGAGGCCCATGCAAGGGCCACCCAATGGGTATTATTGGTAAACAGGAGCCCGGTTGGGCGTCACAGCCCTTTAAGAGCCTGACGGGGCCCATGCAGTGTAGGTGATACTTGGAGGAATCCAGACAGGTCGCCCCCCTCGGCAGGTATCAGCAGCCTGGTCGGGTACTGCGGCCTGATGACAGTGTGACTAGGCCCCTTTTATGTTTGCACAGAGTGCTGGGAGGAAGTGATTATCTGTCATTTCCTCCCAGCCTACAGACCACGCAGGCTTGGGTACACGGAGGAGGCACAGAGAGGGAGGAGGGGGCTCTGCAGGCAGTCAGCTGCAGACTCCCATCAGCGGCAGCCAGTCCCATGAAGTCACAGAGGGGATTGGGAAGGGGAAAAGAGACACAGAGGGGATTGGGGAGGGGAAAAGAGATAGGCTGAGCGGGAGAAAGACACACAAAGGTGCTGAGGGAAAGGAAGTAAGACAAGTTAGTGGTAAGAACACAAATGGAGAAAATGGGGAATAAAATACATTTGAGTGGTGTAAGACACAAGAGGTTATAAGAAATACAAAAGAGGTAATAATTTCAAGAAGTGGGTTAAGACACACATAGGTAAAGATGCATTATTTTGGTGGGGGGTGCAAAATGTTTGAGGGGTGCAAAAACGTTTACTGGTGCAGGCTTCTAAATTGGACATTCTTTAATCATTTGTTCGTTAGAAATACCCAGTGAAATACAATGCTGGAACCTGCCCTCAAAATAACGGTCCAGCTATACCTATTGTATATGACTTCGGAGATACTGAAAAGACAACCAACTTCTATTCACCAAGTGGCAGAGGTAAGAGGCGTTAACTTTGCTCAATTTAAAAATAACTTGCAACATATGAGAACACAATAAAATATAATAAACACCTTTGGTGGGAATGTCCACTACTGATTCCATACTGGTTGTACGTTCACATGCTAGTAAAAATAAACATCCCACTGACTTCTGAAATCTGATCCTCATTAATTAAAATATATAATCTAAGCACCATAACTACAACTATTTATGAGTGTCATATGCAAAGTTTCAGATTTGTACAGGTCAAAGGTTACATTCCATTCTCCGGTGTTAGGAGTCCCTGGATACCCTCCCATGGTAAATAGTCAAACCATTTTTGAACAGTGTGACTTTTACCAAAGTCCTCTTTGTGCCTCATCTTCAGATTTAGCGAACATGGACATTCCTATTTCTTCATTAGTAACATGAATTCCACCTGTCTCTCAGGAGCTGGTCAGCCAATGGGTAGCATCCAGATAGGGAGGAAATTAATATAGCTATTGAGGAAGGGGAATGTATATTCTTTTACATGGTACTTTTTTTTAGCAGGGCTTTCTTCACCTACTGTTCCAGTATGTCAATCATGTTTTGTAAGAATTTAGTGTGTGTCTCGTTTACTTATTTACAGCATTGCAGATTATGCTGGTGCTATAAACATAATTGGAATGGTAATTATCGATGAAGAGGGGTTGGAAACAAGGAACCTAGGTGATCTGGGTACAGTCAAACTAAAATTACTTAACTACTTGCTGTGGCGGGACAGAGCCAATGGACCTTTGCACCAAAACCACTAGAGTAGGCTGTAGTGGTTATAGTGCCCAGACTGATCCTAGTTTGAGCCTAGACAATGATCACTATGGAAAACAATAGTCCATTTTCATAAATGGCTGCATTATTTACTTTAGCAATAACATTTTGCATTTTTTTTTATTATTCACAATTAACAGTTTTTGTGTTATATTCATGACACTCCACAGGACAGTTTATTGCTGGTTTTATTCAATTTCGTGTCTTTAACCATGAAAGTTCAGTCCAAGCACTTTGTCCTGGAATGAAAGTTATAGGATGTGATTCGGAACATGTGAGTATCTTGTAAAGTTATGTTGTTTTAATAGTGTGCAACAACACTTATCTAATTAAAACAGAAATATCACTGAGATGTATGCATTTACCACTAGTGAAATATAGATTGTGATTCATTAATGAATTAATTTTTTAACTGGGACTGGTTAAGATGTGTCAGATATTTTTGGCCACGACAGCTCACTACAGTGCTGGGCCAGTACTTTATGCAAGTCTGAGTTAAAAAGTTCCCTGCTGGAAACCAGAACAGTTCTTAGCTTATGGAGGACACTATCAACCCTTAATGCTGGACACTATAATTTTATTGTATTTTGACTACTTGTATATACTTTTATCAATGTATCTTTAATCTCCATTTCTTTGTCACTTTAACATACCTGGGCGTGCTTGTTTTTTTATGTGTGTGTGTGTGTGTGTGTGTGTGTGTGTGTGTGTATATATATATACACACACAGTTGTGGGTGTGAATGTGTACTTGTTTATTTAATCATATATTTTACTTTGTCTTGCCCTGCATGCTAAAGCTAGCTTTTCCTAGCCCCACTCAACATTGTCGGCTTGTTAACTTAAATGTTATTCACCTATCTGCTTATCTCTAAATAATTTTAGACCGTTCTTGTTGCCTGCCCACCCCAAGCTCTTCATTCAATTTTTTAGATGGAATCTCACATACAATTTTAGTTAATTAGATATTACAGCTGCAAACACTACGTGCAATCAGAACACTCCTACTCTTCTTTAACCACTAACACTCAGTCCTCAGTCTCCTTACTTCTGCCTATTCTGCTTTTCTCAAAGTACTTACTCATCTGAGCAATGCTCTATCTTCTCCTCTTTTCCTTTTCTCTCATCTCCCTCAGCATCAAAATATCTCCTTACATCCACTTTCCTCAACAACACAATTACATCCACATTAATCCATCTCTGCTACACTCCCCCCTTCTCTCATCTCATGCCCTGCACTCATTTCTCTATTCTTTCTCTCCTGCTCCCACCCAATCTCATCCTATACCCCGCCCATATAAAACCTATTCACACCTTCTGTCACTATCTCTCCTCCTACTTCTAGCAGCTGGTGACGTCTCTCCCAACCCAGGGCCCTTCACCTCGTCTGCTCACACTAAAACAACTAGAAACCACACAAACCTCATCCAAATACCTTGCAGTTTATCCTCCTCTACCAACATTCAGTGTGCACTCTGGAACCTGTTCCATCTGTAGCAATATTAAATCAACAGCCATACACAACCTCTTCGTCTCTAATTCCCTCACACTACTAGCACTCACCGAGACCTGGCCTTGCCCCTCTGATACTGCTACCCCAGCTTCTTTATGTTTTGGTGGACTACAATTCTCCCACACTTCCAGACACAACTGTAAAGGAGACGGTGTAGGTATCCTTCTCTCCCCTCAATGTACCTTCCAGTCTATCCTCCCTGCCCTATCCTTTACTTCCTTCACACTGTCCATCTATTTAAACCCACTACTTTAGGAATTGCCATCATCTATCGCCCAACCTAGGCTATTTAGTGAACACTTTTCTTCCTCGCTACCCCACTTTCTCTCCTCTAGCACTCCTTCCCTCATACTTGGGGAGTTTAACATCCCAGTCAACAACCTCAACTGCCCTGATGCCTCCCGTCTGCCCTCTGTAACTTCCTACTTCTGTCTCACACAGTGGTGTACTTCAGCAACTCATACAGCAGGAAACACTATTGACCTCATCTTCACCAATCTCTGTACCACCTCTTATCTTTCCAATGTTCCTTTATCTGACCACCAGCTGCTGACCTTTGACATCGGCATACCCCGTACCCAAATTTCACCACCCTCAACTTTCCAATCTCGCAGAAACCTCCACTGCCTTGATCTCCAGCATTTCTCCACCAAACTTAAAACTCTCCTTTTACCCATCTCAAATCTCACTTGCCCTAACTCTGCAAACTCACTCTAGAACTCCATTCTCTCCTCTCAACAAGACATCATGGCACCTCCTACATTTAAACGCAGCAAGCGTTCCCATTTACAACCCTGGCACACCAAGCTGACCCGATATCTCACAAAATGTTCCAGAACTGCTGGACGCTGTTGGAGAAAGTCTAACTCTGCACCTGAGTTCCTTCACTATACTTTTATGCTGAGCTTCTACACTCTGGCTCTTTCCTCTGCAAAAGTAAATTACTTCAACACCCCCATAAGTACACTGTACCGCCAACCCAAATGCTTATTTCACACTTTTAATGCACTCCTTCACCCTGTTGCTCCCCTCCACCCTGTCCGCCTCAAACTTTGCAGCTCACTTCACTGAGAAGATATCTCCCATTAAGGAAGAGATCTCTAACCTCTCTCCCTCCCCTTCCAATACATCTTCCAATATATCACCCAACCATATTCACTCCACTCACTGTTCTATGCTCATTCTCACCTACTACAATGGAAGAGGTTTCTGCTCTGCTCTGGTCCTCCCGCCCCCACCACCTGTTCCTTCGATCCTATTCCTTCATATCTCATCCGCACTCTGTCTCCCTCTCTTGCTCTTCCTTTCACTGAAATTTTCAATCTCTCCCTTTCCTCCGGCACATTTTATTCACCCTTCAAGCATGCAACGATAACGCTGATTCTGAAAAAGCCCAACCTTGACCCCAACCAACTACTGCCCTATATCGCTACTGCCATTTGCCTCCAATATCCTTGAGAGAGTTGTGTATGCAAGATTGACAGGCTTCCTCAAATCCAACTCTCTGCATGACCTGCTTCATTCTGGATTCCGTGCTTGTCACTCTGTTGAAACAACTGTGACCAAAGTATCCAACAATTTAATTGCTGCTTAATCTCGCAGCCATTACTCTATTCTAATTCTCCTTGATCTTTCTGCTGCTTTTTCTCCCCAACCCCTCTCTGTTGGTGTTCCCCAAGGGTCTGTCCTTGGTCCCCTACTGTTCTCTATCTTTACTGCTCCCTTGGTAAACTCATCAGCTCCTTTCGCTTATATTATCATTTATTTGCAGATGAAACGCAAATCTACCTGTCCTGATCTCTCTCCGCCCATCTTGACTCGTGTCTCTGACTACCTCGCAATTTCCAACTGGATGGCTGCTCACTTCCTTAAACTCAACCTGTCCAACACAGAAAGTCTGGTCTTTACATTGGCTTCCAGTTAAATATAGGGCTCAATTTAAGATTCTGGTGCTTGCTTACAAGTCCCTACATAATGCTGCTCCAACCTACCTATCCTCCCTAATACACAAGTAAGTCCCGTTGAGGCCCCTGAGCTCTTCCGAAGACCTGCGTCTATCCTCTGTCCGTACTCCCACATCTGATGCTTGCCTCCAAGACTTCTCCAGGGCTGCACCTTTTCTGTGGAACTTCCTTTCCTCCTCCATTAGACTTTCACCCAGTCTCCACTCCTTCGAAAAGTCTTTGAAAACACACTTCTTCAGGAAAGCATATCACTTAAACTGTTAGCGGGTTTCATTCCCATCCTCCCCCCACCCACACCTTCTACATGACTCCTCTCCTGCAACTGTCAAAAATAACCTAGGTTTTCAGTGAATGCTTCTCTAGCAACCTATTATATTACCCATACTTATACCCTTTGTGCCACTGTACCCCACTCCCTCTAGCATGTAAGCTTATTGAGCAGGGCCCTCAACCCCTCTGTTCCTTGTCGTCCATTTGTCTGGTTACAATCATGTATCTGTTAGTCCACCCATTATACAGCGCTACGGAATCTACTGGCACTATATAAATAATAAAATAATAATAATAACTACATAAGCTACAAATTCCTAGGATTTGCAGCCAGTGTAGGAACTTAATTTATCTTCTTGAATATATGAAAGTTTATAGTTTGTTGCCATGTTTCTGATAGTGTGGTTAATAAATCCTAACATCAAGTTTACTTTAAGGCTGTGTTCTATAAACAAACTTACAGCCCTTACCACTACCAATGTATTATGCCACAATGTATCACAGTCTTCTTTCTCTAACTATGGCATCCACCATTCATTTTAACTATATTTGTCCTTTGGTGTTTTTTCAGCATTGTGTTGGAGGAGGAGGATATATTGTACTAATTAGACAATGTGGAGACTTCAACTCATTGGATTGGGATGGTTATGGGACACACACAGGATGGAGCTCAAGCAAAGAAATTACAGACGCAGCTATACTGCTCTTTTACCGTTAATACAAAAAGAAAAAAAACGTGACTCAATGAATGAAACTGATCACATGCGAATAAATTAACAGTGAGGTTTAATATATGTTACTGTCTCACGCGCAGAGCATCAATGCACTTGTATTTATTGGTCATTAAATATGAGTACTGGTACCCCTGTCTAGAAAATACCAAACTTACATTTCCCAGACATCCCCTAACCAACTTGCGTAGACAGGCTGTCTCTGTCTCATCTGTCTCTATTTTACATTAATAGTCACCCTGGCAAACCCTTGTTTCTCCATATCTATTCCACATGATCACATTCTAGCTTCTCCAGAATATTTACTGGGGCTTTAAAAGGACACACCAGGCACTATTACCATATTATATAACTGAAGCCTAGTGTACAATGGTGCCATCAGTGGCTGCCCACAGCACAGCCCTCACTAGAGATGTAGCTAAGAAGGACATTGCATCCCACCTTAGCCATACCAATGTATGCCAGTAATAGGCAGCTGTGATAGGCTGAGAGTGACCCAATTCAGCTTTAAACTATTCAAAATAGCTTAACAATGAATGGAGGCATGACACCAGTGTCCTCCAGGCACCATAACTACTTCCATAAGATAAAATGGTTACACTGCCTAAAGCCTTCTACCGATTGGCACACGAGAGCATCCATTGCTATTATGATAACATAAAAGGGCCCCTAATCTGTGTTTATTCTGCAGACATAGACGATGCTTGCCATGGGCAATGGTAGGTTGTAATCACTAGATGAAGGCATCTATAATTAATACCCATTACAGTTTCTGGCTTTGCTGGATGAGCAGGCTGGAGACATAGAGAAAATAGGAGATACAATGTGGAAAACAATTGAATTCCTTATTAAAGAAAAAAAAAAGCTAAATGGATAATTAGTTGAACATTTTGTGAACAGAGCCACATTGTTCTGATGCCGACATGAAGTTGGATGAATTCCCCTGGTCTTATCTGCTGCATGGTGTGTTCCTGAGATCCTACATGTTCACTCTCCTCCTTACCTGTGGGATCGAAAATGCAGTGGACTGGTGGGAATTATAAAGAGTTCTCTAACATCTCTGCATGACTCCTAGAAAGAAAACAAAAGGATATTTCTTGACGTAGCGAACATTCAGCGCTACTTGTTGATTTAAAAATGGATCCTACATAAGATGATAAGTAGGAACATTTTGTACATCAAAAGCCAATTGGACTTGCACTATGATAGTGTTACTGCCCCAATGGGGTTGACCATTCATCCGGTGTATAGAATACTATAGCTCTGAAAATTCTACATGAACACGGGCATCTCAGTCTCTGCAAATAGTATCTTAAATGGTAACTCTTGCAACATTAAAACTATTAAATAGAGGACTTAGCATGTTGACAAAACTAAAAGCAAAATGCAGGGCGTTATAACAAATATGAAAGTAACAACGAACCACGCAAAAATCATATCAGTCATCAGGCAGCTTTATTAAAACAGTGTTTTGACTTTAAAGCAGTGTTTTTTTCTGAGCCAAAACATTGCACAGTATGTTACATATTTATATTGAATCCAGGCATCTACTCTCTAATTTCTTTGTAACAATCAAGACAAACATAGTCTATGATCAAACCGTAAAGGAATTGATTCAAGCCATTAGAAATTTGATTAAGGATATTTACCATTAATAAAGACACATGATAAGTTATAAAGGAATAATTGTGTAATCTTTTGAATTGCCTAAGCTAAGTAAATAAAAATGAAAGATGCCATTGAATATAATGAGCAAAGAAGAGAAACTCACAGGCACTCCAGATTAAAGCCGCGGTTTTATTGTGACAAAACGCAACGCAACATTTCGACCGAAAAGGTCTTTGTCAAGATATAATGAAACCATCCCTCTTAGTACTGAAAGCTAAAACGATACCAGTTAGATCAGTAACTTACAACATATTCCAGAAGTGCACACTATGGCTCTCCTTCCCGTCTCAGATGGAAAAAAGTGGATTTTAATCCAGAGTAGCTGAATGACAAGCCATAGAGAACATGACTGTCATCTGAAGACTTGACATGCATCATAGAACTAAGAAATTAATGGAAATTCCCATGGCACCTGTAAGAAGAAGAAAGGATATTTTCATAAAATAAGAAAAATAGAAAAAGTAATTATCTACTACAAATATTGTTCTAGAATCTGAAACTCAGTAAACGAAACTCAGTAAAATTATAATTGTACATATTCTGTATCCTGTAACCTAGAAATGTTGTATCAGTTCGCTGTGACTCTGATGTTGTCATATCTGTATGAGTGAAGTAATAGTGTATGTGCGTGGGTGGTATAATCCCCACCTGTGGATATACTGGTCCTTTAAAGTCTTTTGTAGATGGTCTATTCGGATCGGATTACCAGTCTGGGAGTGCAGGATACCAAGCTTATTAGTGGCAGGTTACAGATTATGCAGAGAGAATAAAACAACCGATAGTGCTCACTGATAAAATGTGGTGATATAAAATAAATAAAAGGAGAGGTACTCACTAAGGGAGAGCAAAATATAGGTTTTCCTTAATCCCAAAGACGTAGGTGGAATAATACCCGCCAAGGATGTAAAAGGTGGAGTCCTCTCAGTAAAATCTTCTTTTATAAATATTCAGGAGGGTCCAAGTAGATAAAAAAAATATACACTTGTTTATTGGAAAATAAAAATATAAGCATAAAGGTAAAATACGCCTAATGTTTTTCGCTAAAATAGCAGGCTTTTTCAAAAGTGTTTACAGACAAAAAAAATGGCTGTGTGATGTCGTCGTCATCATCATGTGACATAAAATTAATTATCTCATAAAAATAAAATTACATCAAATGTAAAAAAAAAAATACAATAGTTATCAATAATAATATAATTCTATTTATATAAAAGTGAAAAAATTTACAAAATGTAGATTTTTATTCATGTATATAGAAAATACAGTGTATCCCCTTAAGAGGTGTACTAAAATGTCATCGGATCAGTGGAGCTGTCAGGAAAGGTAAATATAATGGTCTCAGATTTTCAGATTGTCTTATCCCCTGCTATGTTAATAGCTTGCTAGACCCTGCAAGAGCCTCCTGTGTGTGATTAAAGTTCTATTTAGAGATTGAGATACAATTATTTAAGGTAAATTACATCTGTTTGAAAGTGAAACCCGTTTTTTTTCATGCAGACTCTGTCAATCATAGCCAGTGGAGGTGTGGCTAGGGCTGCATAAACAGAAACAAAGTGATTTAACTCCTAAATGGCAGTGAATTGAGCAGTGAAATTGAAGGGGAATGGTCTATACACTAAAACTGCTTTATTTAGCTAAAGTAATTTAGGTGACTATAGTGTTCCTTTAATATTGTAGTGCAGGGAGGTACAGACAGATGCATAAATGACATTAACATGTGGAATTATGAGATTATTCACAACCAAGGAGGCAAAAAACATCACAAGAGCTGCACCATTTTATATTAAGAAGTATCATGTTTAACTTTTGTGTCTGAGTGGGAGACCAGGTAGAAGAAAAAACAAAAATCATCAGCCATGACGGTTACTAACTATGTCATATATATATATATATATATATATATATATATAAAATATTAATGATAAAGTAGTCCAGTAATAAACAGGCTAATATAGCCACAGCATCTAGATATGAGTTAGCTATATTGGCCATACACACTACAGAAACTGATGATTAGCAAACATGACTGCAAAGAAAACAAAACTGTGAACGTAAGGCACATACACTCAGATATGAGAAAAATAAAGCAAATCTAACTGTAGGTTTGTCATCTGGGCCCTGTAAAGGTACTTTCCTATCATCCTATGCCAATGCATAAGTTTTAGCCGGGTATCGCTTTGTCCAGATTCAGCCACTAGGATCCAACTGCTCACCCTCCGGTCCCATGCAGAGATGCGAGGCCCTAAGTGACCCCCGAGGATATCCAACTGACGCCACTTTCTGTACTCCAGGAGGTGGTTGTCTCACTCTGCCCAGTTTCCGAAAGGGCCTAGACTTGCTTGCTTCAGGAGATCTTGCTGGGAGGTTAGGTTGGAGAGAGGAGGGCTGATATTGTGATCTCCCCCTCAGGTCTCAGATTCAAGGTGCCCCTGCAGTCTGTGGGGATATTTATGGGATAATAATAGTAAACAGTGAGAATTGCCCACTAATTCAATTCTCAGATCCCAAAGATCCTTATCGTGTTAAGTGGAAAGTATTTCATATAAATAAAAACACAATTTTATAAAAATAGATTTTATTTTATAATAACAATTAATTAATAATAATAATATATAACATGCGTGACAATAATCAATGAATATCCAGTATAGAATGATATGCAATACAAAGGAATGGATATACACGTTTCAATGGCTAAACAGCCTTTTCTGTCAATACTTACACGATTTATGACTATCTTTCACAGATAGTCTGGGTTTAGAATTGATCTATTCCATTAGCATTTAGACAGTCTATCCAACCCCTGTTCTCCTTATCACTTGGTTTGTATATACTATGCATTCCTTTAGCTCTGGGAACGTGGTTAGTTTTACAGATAGGATAGAAATTTCGTGTCTCTTTGTTAACTTGAAAATAACAAAATGGAGTCTGGTCTGTTCAGAGTGACTCAGAATATACACTTTTAATTTCTATCATAGCACAAGATGTCTGCCGATATAAATACCCTGACATAACCCCCCTCTAGTGCATTTCATAGCCAAAAATTAATTTAGCTTATGAATAAGCACTATAGAAGTTACCAGACATATTGTGCAATCATATCATTTCTAACATAGGCCCGTGCGTGGAATGAACATTTTTGTATGTATTTGTACCTGTAAGAGTTTTGAACTTTACACTTAGTACAATCAACCATAATATCATTATTATCATAGCACACCCAATAACAATCTTAACATGGATGAACCAGTCAACACGAGCAATAAGGTCAGTATCTAGCTCAGAGTATTTAAATGTATCCACAGAAATGTTATCTTTTCTGATTGACATTTGGATAGTGTGGTTGGGCTTGTGGTCCAGCAAGAACTTTAGATTAGGATCTAGAGGGATATCTAGATTCTGGAAGGGATCCACCATCTCAATAGCACTTTCGATGACGTCAGTGTACACTGGGTATAGCGTAACGTCACCGATGGTGATACGAGAGTCATGGGGTACCTTGAGCAGTGAGACAGGTGCTGGTAAGGCAATTACTTTATTAGTCACCTGGTCCCTGCGAAAAAAACTTATGTTTTTAAGACACGTGCTTACCAACCATTTATCTTTTACTAAGATAGCATGTACTAACGCATTACTGTCGGTTTTTGACATAGTTACTTGACATGTTTCAGAGCCATGTTTAAGGTACTCGATCCCACACAAAGCATTGGTAGAATCGTACACAAAAGGTTTTCCATCACATTGTAAATTATATTCTTTGAATTTTTCACAATCATTCAAAATGGGTATTGAATACCAATCTGGTACCCATGGTTGAAAAGCCAAAACATCTGGGGTTTGGACTTTTACGTGGATATTTTCCTTCCATGTACCGACATTGTAGATTGTTTTCATTTGAAAAATGTTTTTGGGAGTTACATATGGTATGGCCAATAAAAAGCAAATCTCCATACGTTCCGGATCAATTAAGAGAGGTATAGCGCTCCCCATCTCAAAGGCCAGATTTAATTGCATAGGCTCAATTGTCTCTCCACATTGGCAAGCATCGCATGAACAATATCCTTGGATACAAAGTACAGAGGTATGCGTCCCCCTGCCAATTCGATCATTCCAGTTTGCACTTCGTCAAGAAAAGCAAGTGTGTGGAACAATATTGAGTCATGCAGAAATAGAAGTTCACGCTTAAATAAGTCATGACTTTGGTGCAACTCAGTGGATTTGGCAATTAACTCCGAATGCAAATTTGTTGTAACAACTGTGTCTTCCACAATAGTTAACACGTCTTGGAGAGGTGTTCTTTGCTGGTTTATCACCTGATGAATATCGTTAATGTGTTGCTTTAGCGCATAGATTTCCATATCCAGCTTTTGGACAGTAATAGAGTTGGCTGCAGACATTCCAGTTGCGACAACTGCACCGACAGTGGCACAAACTAATGCAACAATTATAGCGGTGAGGAACCTTTTGGGTCGGTTGCTCATCGGAATAGAACTGGATACAAATGGTTTCCGGGCTTGCTCCAAGATGTTTCGCACACGGTCCTGTGCTCTTTGGAGGTGCATCTGGTACCAAGTCTGTAACTCAGGAAGCTGCATCAATGAAATGTTGTATGCCTTCTCGATGGAAATCTTGGGGTCCAAGCTGACGAACACACGTCGGTTCAGGATCCTCTTCTCTGTTAAGATGAACCCTGGTGTCTCTTGAATCAGGATGCCGGAGGATGGTCCCATCTCTGCGATCGGGTCGGTCCGTAGCTCTTGGCACAGGAGCAGTACGAACCAGAAATACGCCACATCCTTTTTGGCCATCTTTCGACAGTCACGGATCAGGAACTCATTTCAGACTTATCTACTAATGATTCAAGGTTTGTTAAGCATACAAACTTATAACAGTGTGACATCACTTGGCCTAGGACAACACATTATTACGATTCATCAACATATGTATTCTGTCTAATTCTATTTTTATAACTTCATCCCTCACTACATTTATTACTGACTCTTCAGTAATTCGCCTATAGCAGCTAAACAAGCTAGTAAACTGCTTAGAAATGTAGTTATTAGATGGCAAGGAAATGGTTAATGACATGAACGTACATGAGATCATGGCACATCACAACATTTCATATCATACTATACCACGTGAATCAAGCATTCATCCAGGTTAGTCGTTCACCCTTCTGTGTCCGAATGCACACCTATAATCCTTAATCGAGATTTAGGATGACAAGCACGCAACTGGTTAATGTGAACCCACTTTTCAACAAAATCACCATCCTTAGGAATTTTTATCTTGTACGCTACTGGGGAAATGATGACATATGACCCTTTCCAAGAAGGTAAAAATTTATTTTCCTTGACTTGATTTCGCGCAAAGTTATACAGATAGACTTGATCTGTGATCTCATATTCCTTTTTCGTGGTTTTAAGATCGTAATAGGTCTTAACCCCTGTCGCTGCTTTTTCTAGATTATTTTGGGCAAAAGCAAACGCATGCTGTAAATGCTTGCGCAAATCTTCGATATACTGATGCGTAGTGGCAGCATTGATCAAGTTATGATCCAAAGTACGATATAGTAAATGCTGTGGTAAAACCATCTTTCTTCCTGTCATCAATTCAAAAGGTGACAATTTGGTAGCAGTGCTAGGTGTAGCTCTAATCGCCATTAAAACTAGGGGCAATTTAATGTCCCAGTCTTTACCAGACTCCTTAACATATTTCTTCAGAATATTAATGATAGACTGGTTATATCGCTCTACCCCCCCGCTAGACGCAGCGCGGTATGCAATATGTAGCTTTCGTTTAACACCTAGAATGTTCCACATCTTAGCCATTACTTCGCTGGTAAAATGACTACCTCTGTCTGACTCAATTCTTTGAGGCAGACCGAACCTGGAAAAGACATGGTTAATCAACAAAGTGGCGCACACGGTACTCGTGTTCTCTTTACAAGGCAAACATTCTATCCACTTTGTGTACATACATGTAACGGTTAACATGTATTTGTTACCTCTTGAAGATCTTGTTACAGGACCTATAAAGTCAATTTGAATATCAGACCAGGGTAATGACACCCCCCTCTTCTGAAGTGGTGCACGATGGGTTGGACCATGGGGTTGATATTGCGGACAAATCAAGCATCCCTGACAGTATGTCTTAACATCCCTTAACATGTGTGGCCAATATGCATAATCACGCAATATCTCATATGTAATCTTATCACCACGATGCCCAGATGTAGGTGCATCATGTGCATGTTGGAGCATTAACCCTCTGTATACAGTTGGGACTACCCATTGTTGTATACCATGTTTAGAAGTTCTGACCAGTAACCCATCCATGATACGAAATTGGACTTTATATCTCATCAAGATTCGTAAATCTTCATTAACTTTGCAATCCTCATCTGTGATGGGATTGGCAGTAGGGTCTTCTATATGTTTATAGAATATGCCTATGATGGGATCATTCTTTTGACTAGTAATCAGGTCCTCACTAGGAGCTTCTTGACTCCATTGCACAACGTTTAAGTCGGCATTATCTCTAGCCTGTCGTCTAGTTATGGCTTCAACATGAATTGAACCCATAAGATCATCAATGTTTAGGGTTTCACCATTGATGTCAGCTTGCTTTGCCACTGAATCGGCTAAGTCATTACCATCCTTGTCAATACCTTCTATTTTAGAATGGCCTTTGGTTTTCTTCCAATATATGGTTAAATTTCCTTAACCAACTCATCGATTTTACGAAACAATTTCCCATGTTTAACAGGTTTGTTATTGCTTTTCAGCATTTGGTTACGTTTCCAGCTAGGCAGATATTCGACGAAACTGTTGCGAACATAGTTGGAATCAGTTATGATAACAAATTCTTTGATACCATATTCTATTGCCATTTGAATGGTCTTATATACTGCACAGAGTTCGGCTATCTGACTGCTTTTGTGACCAATATTGTATCATATAGATACATTGGGATAATCACCTATCCAGGCGATTCCGATACCTGCAACTAACTTCCGTTCAGCACCAACGACGTGGTGATATGAACAACCATCAATGTATACCCACGGTAGTGGTCGACAGTATTCCTCGTCATAAACTTTATAAGGAGATAGCAATTGCTCTTCTAGGAAGTCATCTCCGGTGTCATTATCATCCAGAGATGGAGCAGTACAGTCATGTAATTCTGCTAAACCTTGGGCAACTGGGCTTCTCTTATTATGTTTATAACGGACTTCTAACGGCCATCCCTGTAAGGATAGAGTCCATGCAGTAATCCGACTGTTAGAGAGATTACCGTCTCTAATTCTTTCACTCTGCAGATACTGTAGAGGTTGGTGAGCTGTTTCTACAATTATTTTCTCACCTTGGATATAGCTACGAAAATTTTTTAGTGCCCAGACAGTCGACAATAACGCCTTCTCACACGTGTTGAATTTAACTTCAACAGGCGACAAAGTCTTGCTAGCATATGCAATAACTTTGTTTAAACTGTCCTGCTTCTGATACAGAACAGCATTTATGCTTAAATCGGTATATCCTGTCTCCAGATAGAAGGGTTTACCCCCCTCTGGGTATGCTAAACAGGGTGCCTGAGTGAGCTTCCTCCTCAGTTCACTTACCACTTGGTCTTGAGGCTCCCCCCAGTTCCAGGTAGTTTCCTTTTTAAGCAGGTGTAAGAGTGGTTTAGTTATTTCTGCATAGTTCTCTATAAACTTACGGGAGTAGTTAGTCTTACCAATGATCTTAATTCCCTGATGTTTGAAGGTGTTTTAGCCTTTATTACAGCTTCAACCTTCTTCCTCTGTGGATTTAATCCTTCAGAAGTTACCTCATGTCCAAGGAAATTGACATGGGTGCGACACCATTGTGCCTTTTGTAAAGACAGTTTAATCCCTGCCTTTCTTAACTGAGTGAGAACATGTCTAATCTCTAAGATATGTTTATCAAAGGAAGTGCTTTTCAGCAAGACATCGTCGACATATGATAACGTTCCTCTCTCGAGTGCGTCAGGCATAGCTTTATGCATGAACACAGCGAATTCATGACCAGAGTTTATGTAACCGAAAAGCATACGGGTCCAAGTATACTGCTGCTTTCCAAATGTGAAGGCCAATTTGTATTGGTCTTCATTATGGACTAGTACAGTCCAATATCCCTGCGCACAGTCAATGGCAGTGAATATTTTGGATCCCTGCATTTGTACCAAACATTGGTCTATGTATGGCGTTGGCCAACCAGACATATAGACGCGTTTATTTAGCTGTCGTAAGTCAGCGCATAAACGCCATTGTCCATTAGGTTTCAGAATCCCCAAGATCGGATTATTATACGAACTGTGCACTGGACGTATAATGCCCCTTTCCTTTAAATTCTGAATGATGTCTTGTAGACCATCATATGACGCTAATGGGAGTCTATATTGTTTGATAAATACAGGTGGTAAATTTGGATCAGTTTGTATTCTGGCTACGTGGAGGTTAGTTAACCCACAGTCGTAGGAATCTTTGGCAAAAATATCTTGGAATTCCATTAGGATTTCTTTTAGCTGTTGCCGATCAGCATCGTTGGAGCAACCATCAGCTTAAGATATTTGCTCTTCTAGCCTTTCCTGAAATCCTGGAAAGATTTCAGGCTGGCCTATCTCATAAGCTTCTTCAAGCCTAGAAGTTAGGTCAGTTCGGTGTTGACTTACCTTTTCTCTTTGGTCGTGATACTCTTGTGATTCCTGCACATTGAGCGGATGATCGAAGGTGATAGATGCTTCTTCGATTTTACACGAGCCTTCTTCAACGTTGAGGGGATATACAGATAGGATAGTGAATAATCCTTCTGGGGAGGAATGGAATATTTGATCGACAATTTCGTCCTCAGTTAAGTATTCTTCAGGGATGAGGCCTATAATTTGGTTTTGGAAACCAAATGTATAGTACTCAGCATCCAATGCCAGACCTAATAATGTTCCTTTTGGTAAAGTAACACTATTGGGTGTAACATTGTTGACCATGATATAGGTGGGATTCTTACCAATACTTACCATTGGTGTATGTGTTACCACCATCCCTAATTGTTGTATCCTGTTGGATAAACAGATTAGGGCATCAGAGTTTTCCAATCTCTGACCCTCCTTGACCTGTAGGGGTAAAAGAAAGTTACTTGTCCCCTGTGGAATGGTTATGTCATCAGGTACTTGGATACTTACCGCATATGGAAGTATTTGTCCTGATTTCAGGGCATTTTCCTCGTGTAGGTATCCACAAGGATTACCTTTTAACCTTGTCCACAAGTTGGAATTAATCAGGTCAAGGTGTATGGTCAGAGCCTGCAATCGGTACTTATGGTAGGACTGGGATGCCTTCCTATCCTGTGTTGCCTTCCCAGTGCTCCCGTATGAGGTCCAGGAGTCCCCGGACTTTTCTCCCGTATAGGAGTTTGAAGGGGGAGAACCCGGTGGACGCCTGGGGCACTTCCCGGTAAGCAAACAGGAGATGGGGAAGAAATTTCTCCCAGTGACCGTAGGACTCTGTGAACGCTGTGAGCATTTGCTTAAGCATGCCATTGAAGCGTTCACAGAGGCCGTTGGTTTGTGGGTGGTAAGGGGAGCTGAACAGCGGTTTCACCCAGCAGCTCTGCCACAACTGTTGCGTCACAGTTGCAGTGAACTGCGTTCCCTGATCTGACAGGATTTCTCTGGGGAAGCCTACCGTGGAAAAGATCTTGACTAGAGCCTCTACCACCGTTTCTGCCTCAATGTTGGAGAGCGCCACAGCCTCAGGGTATCTGGTGGTGTAGTCCACCACCGTGAGGATGTAGCGTTTTTTCCGAGGAACTGGGTTTGCTGAGGGGCCCTATTAGATACACTGCCACTCTGTAGAACGGCTCTTCTATTATTGGCAGGGAGCGTAACTTGGCCTTAGGGTGGTCCCCCCTCTTCCATATTTGTTGACATGTATCACATGTCCTGCAGTAAGTCTGCAAATCTTTGGATATCCCTGGCCAAAAGAACGTCTGGGTAAGGCGGTCCTTAGTCTTCTTGAAACCCAGATGCCCTGCTAGCGGGATATCATGGGCCCTGGTGTTGGAGTGCTGGACACTAGCCTCTCCCTTTCTTCCCTCGTGATGTTCATCCGCCAACTTGGCTGCTTCCTATCTCAAACCCAGTCTTTGGTTCCGATCTCGAACCCAGTCAGTGTCTGCAGGTGCATAGTCAAAGAATTGTTCCAGCAAGAGGCGTTGCAGAATCTCCTCTAGCGTAGTGGCTTGACAGCCTTGTATCCAATTTTGGGCTGCCCGATACATCCTAAAGGCCCATTCTGTATAGGAATCTCGGTTCCCCTTTCGCAGCGCCCAAAACTTTTTTCTGTAAGTCTCTGGGGTTACAGCTTTAAGAGCTCCGCCCTGTACTTGCGGAGTATGACTAGCTGCCTCTTTATAACTTTGGCCGCCCCACTCCCCACTCCCCCTGTGACCCAGTATAGGAGTCTATTCTCCCAGCGAAAGCTCTCTTGGGCATTACTATCTGCCAATCTGTAACCGGCTAACGTGGGGTCTGTCTGCTGGGCTTGGCCAAAATCTTGGGGGGTGCCCCAGAAAGGGACAGGGTCAAGGGATACTACAGGGTTTTTGGTTCCTACCTGTGGTTCCTTGGAGTGTGCCAGTCCGTCTCGACGGGCTTGCGCCCTGGTAGTCACGGGACAGGCTCCGGCGGGATCTGAGTTGGTCAGCTGCGAAGTTAGGCACCCTAAACCGTTCCCCAACAATACTTCCGCTGGTAAGCCAGACATAATGCCTACTTCCATTTGCTTGGCCCCGGTGCCCCAATTTAAATGTACCCGGGCGGTGGGTAGCTTGTGGATGGCGCCTCCGGCCCCTCATACTGCAACAGTCCGGCTGGTGCGTGCTTTGCTGACATGGTGTGAGGTTGTACCAAGGTGAGGGTGGCCCCAGAGTCCTGTAGTGCCTCTGCCTGCTTTCCATATACTGTAACCCACTGACGGTGGTGTACCAGATTGTGTGTCCCCCCCGGCTTCTGCTGATATCACCTCATGGAGCACGTCCCATTGCTCTGAGTCCGGGTTGTTGCTTTCGGGAGCATCGTGCTGAAAGAAATGAGCAGCTGCCCTCGGTGGTGGGGGTGAGGGCCGGTCCCAGTTGCCTCTGCTCCGCTGCGGGCAATGTATTTTGTAGTGCCCTGGCTGGTTACATTGGTGACATATCAAGGGTGGTCTCCGGTTGTTTTTAGGCGGTGCAGCGGGTGTGTAAGAGTTCGGTCTGGGGTTGATCACAGGCCCTGGTGTTGGAGTGCTGGACACTAGCCTTTCCCTTTCTTCCCTCGTGATGTTCATCCGCCAACTTGGCCGCTTCCTATCTCGAACCCAGTCTTTGGTTCCTATCTCGAACCCAGTCAGTGTCTGCAGGTGCATAGTCAAAGAATTGTTCCAGCAAGAGGCGTTGCAGAATCTCCTCTAGCGTAGTGGCTTGACAGCCTTGTATCCAATTTTGGGCTGCCCGATACATCCTAAAGGCCCATTCTGTATAGGAATCTTGGTTCCCCTTTCGCAGCGCCCAAAACTTTTTTCTGTAAGTCTCTGGGGTTACAGCGTACCTGGCTAACAGGATATCTTTTACCTTGACGTAGTCGTGTATGTCTGCGTCAGGGACTGCTCGGCCAGAGAGTTTTCTGCTTAAGATTGCAGCCCATTGTTCCGGTTCCAGACCCTCCAAAGCACACGGACGCTCAAATTAAAAATATGCGTCAATCTCCATCTCTCCGTCGGCAAAAGCTTTAAATGCAGCATAATTAATCTTTCTCCGCTGCCCTCCATTTATAGATCCAGACAACGAAGTGGTGTCAACATGGTTTAGGCTTGCCTATTGGGCTCTGCGTTCTGTGCCTACCTGAGCCAGGACTTGCAACACCATCTCTGGTCTGGGGTTTGGACCAAACAGATTTAACCTCCACATCACCTTCTGCTGGAACTCTGCTTCCTCTCGGCTGACATTCGCCATACTGCTGGTTTGGTCGCCCTCCATTAGTTCTGCTATGAGGGTATCTTTCTTTTTGTTCCTTGCCACCTGACCTCAGGCTTCCAGTAGATCCTTTAGCGTAGTCCTTTTTAGTCTCTCGTCTGCTGGGCCATTCACCACTTGTCTTTAGGAAACCCATTCAATCCCGTCGCCCGTCACCAGTTGTTAAGACCTTCAGTGGTTAGGGTACTGAGGTTTTCTATTCCCTTCCCAATAGCTGAGCATAATTGATTATAACTGCAGTTAGGGTGTAGAGGAATAGTGTAGATGAATGCAGCTTCCAAGGCGATTCTCCCCAGCAAATAAAATATTCCCTAAGCATGAGCCTAGACTTCATGAAGGGTACAACAGGAATGAGCTTTATTGACGCCACACTGGCTTTTATGGAAATCCTCCTGCAAGAGGACCTCCCACAGTAAACAAAAGGAACAACCAATCATAATACAGTTTTACAGTATAACCCTCCCTTCCTCTGCCTGGGAGATTCTGATATAAGTTAAGGAATAACCCAATTATCTCCAGGCAGAGGACACACCATTTCCCCAAAACTTGGAACACCCCTTTATACACAAGGTATCCCCACAAATGATATGTCCCTTGATAACCCAGATATGGGAGACCAACATATTCAAATTTCCCCCAGATCTGTTCAGGGGTTCTCAAAAAGTATGGAAGTCTTAGTTCACCGACTGCACACGAGGCTCCTGCCCAAAACAGTTCCACGAATTCAGTGTGTGCGGTCGGTCAATTCAGAAAACAGCATAAAACCGAATAAAAGCACAAATGGAGCCTTCTGGCTCACAGGAGCGATTGCTCCCTTTGTTCGTATGAACCAAACTATTGAATGGCGCTCTCCTAGCTGTTCGGCAACAAAAGGAAGCAGGCGTTCGTATGTTTCAGCGGTGGTTTGGGAAGTCGAGTGTCCGATTTTAGTTCCAGACACTCAACGACCAAGTCCCGCTGCCTCCTTTCGTGCAAACAATATGGCCGCCGTTTTCTCTTCCACGTGGCATTCGCATATACCATTGGCGGCCGCCCAGAAAGCACTTAATAGACAGTTCCCTTTGAAGGTAATGAGCCAGGAGGGTGGTCGGTGTTCGGTAGTTTAATCTACCGAACCAATAAATCCCAAATAAACGAATACAGCGGAAAGTCACGAATAAAAGAAGAAAATGCAGAAAATAAGTCTATTTTCTTCATATATGTGTGTGTTAGGATGTTGTGTAAGGGCGATGTGTGTAAGGGCATGTGGGCCAGTGAGGGAGATCTTTAATCTCTCCACCGGCCCTTCATGGAACACAGCTGGGCCGGCGCTTGGATAGCACCAGCTCCGCATGGACCGGCCGGGGAGATGGCCAGTCTGGGCCTGACAGGTACACACACTGGCACATACACACTCTGGCCCATATACACACACTCAGATACACACACTGACACACAGATACACACACTGACACTTAGATATACATATTGACACGCCCATATTCTTTGATCAAATAGATGACTTTGAGGATAAAGAATTTCGGATTGGCGGGGGGTGGGAGGGGCCTAACCTCGGAGGAAGATAGACACTTAATTCCACAGCTCCCTCTCCCCGCAACACACAATCAGCCACCATCCGCATCCCAAGGCACCCCTAGTACCCCAATCCGCCAACATCAACACCCCACCATCCGACCACATCATGGGAGGCGGGAAAAAGAAAAGAGATGCCACGCCACCGGTCGCCACCATGTTCCGGGCGCAAGGGGACCCACAGAGGCCTACCTACTCCCAACACGAGGAGGAACAAGGCTCAGACACTGAGGGGTCCTCCGCCCCATGCTGAGGAAAGCCACGGCGAACATAAAATCCCACGTGGCCGTGGAAATCGGCAAACAGCTCGCAGGCCTCAGGGCCGACGTGGAGGCGCTCTCTACCCGTACCGACCAAACAGGTACGGCTCTCTACACTGAAATCAACCTCCACTAACCAAGCCCAGGAGCTGTCTTACTTACATGGCCGAATGTCGGCAATGGAGGACGGCCTTGAAGACCTGAACAACAGGTCGAGGAGGAACAACCTCCGCATTCGGGGCCTACCTGAATCAGTCTTGGCAGAGTCCCTGATCCCCACACTTCGAGACATCTTCAAAACCATAACTCCGAACCTAACATTACAAAATCTGGAAATGGACAGAGCTCACAGGGCACTGCGCCCCCCAAACCTGAATCTCACCACTCCGAGAGACGTCACCCATCTCCATTACTTCCAAACAAAAGAAAAACTATTAAACCTAGCCAGAGATCGATCACCGAAATATAAAGATGTCCGCCTAACATTTTTTCTAGACCTGGCCCCAACAACGCTAAAAAAAAAGAAGGGACCTGAAACCACTCACCCTGGCCCTCCAACAACATGGACTCAAGTAAACCTGGGGCCACCCCTTCAAACATCATAAAATGAGATGACCAGACATACATACTCACCAACGTAGCAGAAATGGGCCCACTAGCGGAATCCCTGGTGATCCAACTGCTGAATTCGGCCCCCCTCCAAGGATGCGGGGGTGGGGAGCGCTTAAGAGCCATGGGACGGGCCGAGGTCTCCTCATCCAAACAAAAAGAAAAGGCTAACCCAATCAAGTGAACCGGCCACTGCGAGAGCCCATCACAGAGGCCACACACCGGAGTGCCCCGGTGATTAGATGGACTTTCACATACACGTCGCTGGGCAACCCCTCTACCGTCATGTAACTTTATACTACACAACCGATGTCACCCCAAAAATATGGGAAGACCCCCCACTCAGACAAGCTGGCCTCAGTCCCCCCCACCGGCACATACAGCATTGACTTCCTTACTGCTGTCCGCCCACAAGCCAGAGCCGCCAACATGGATCCCCGATTGGGGAAAAGACTGGACTTTGGTGCACTGCCCAGGCTTCCGCACTCCTCATTCCACCCCCGAGCGCCATCAACACACCTACTCTGAAGGCACAGTGCTTCACAACGACCGGCTGACCCCACTCTTCTTTATGGCACGAGACTGGGAACAGCCCGACAGCTACCCGGTCTCACACAGCGGTCAGCATACCTCGGCTGCTGCATGTAAGAGACAGACTGTCCACAGGCACAATTGGACTTCTACTGATGACTTTCAGCCAGTACAGTATACAGAGACGTGGGGTGTGGGGGGGATTGGACCCGCCTTGGGAGGGGGGAGACCACCTGGAGGACTACCATCCATAACAGGGCAAAGCACACTTCGAAGGGGATGAGACACCCTGGCCACGATATAGCGGAGTTGACTCACCAACCCTACCTAAAAAGGCCTGGAGGGGGAGGTGGGGGGTAGGGAGACAGGGGGAGAGGGAAAGGAATGTGTATAGATATGGATATGACTAGGCTGCAGGGGCAAGGCTCAATCCTACTGCTTATCTAGAATCGCTGTTAGGGGGAAGCCTACCGCAGATATATTCAATGTTTTAGAAGGTTCAAATGTATCCTTGTTTTGTTTATGTTTTTTTTCTATATTTTAACGTTATGTTACAGATGGCATCCCAACAGACAACATACACCTATAAACGACACCCGGATTGGGGGTCTGGGCCACCTCCCACCCCGACACTTGCAGCAGCACAAGGACCACACACGGAATCCAACACGCACCACGTCAAACTGATCTACAACTAACCGTGAGTGACACACAGCACCCAGTGCGGGGGAGAGACGGGAATGTGTAAAACCTTCCTCCTCTCTCCTTCACCTCAACCCACCCAGGTCACACTAGGGACACTACTTCCACACACCACCCACCCCAAGGCACCACCAATACCCCCCAACACTTCCAGGCAATAGAACAGTAAGACCAAGGAACACCCCCCACTCAACATCCTCCCTCCCCATACCCTCCCCTCCACATCTCCCTCTCCCACCAACCACAACCCCACCCACACACACACACCCTCTATCCCTGGGCCCTCCGCTTTCTGCCTCATAACACAGGCATGCACAACCACCCATGCTGACAAAAATTAAATGTACATCCCTCAACAGCAAGGGCTTAAATAACCCCACTAAATGTCACCAGTTGATGCGCTGGGCGAACAGAACAGGGACAGACATCATCCTTCTTCAAGAAACGCACTTCGAGACCTCCGGACAGTTCCCCCTTAAAAATAGACACTATAAAGAATGCTATTTAGCAAACTCCCCGCACAGAAAACATACCGTTGTAGCCAAACTGGTCAAAAACTCCTGCCCAATTCATATCACAAGCACGCACGCAGACCTTCAGGGCAGGTATCTTACGATAGCAGGGCACTATGGCACACATAAATACGCCATCACCTCGGTGTATGCTCCCAATACCCCTGATCCACCCTTCTGAACAGCCCTACGGGCACACTTAAAACTATTTCCCTCCCATAATATGATAGTAGGGGGTGACTACAATGCGGTCGTGGCCCCACACATAGATCGGAAACGCCAATAGTAAGACACGGACGCCTCACTGCACCAAAACAGACCCAGACCGTTCCTAGACTTGCCAAGACTGACGCCATTAAACACTTTCGACCACTTCCGATACATACAGATCCGTAGTGTCACGATTCGGGGAACCCAACACGCTGGCACACACACACACACACAGAAAAGGTGCTGTACCGGACCTTAGAGTGGCCGGGCTAAGCACGCTAAGATTAGTCAGGAGACAAGCCAAGTAAAGGGAGCCAGAAAACGGGAGAACGAGAAACAAGCCGAGGTCAAAAGGAGTGGAGAAGACAGGATAATCGGAATAACGAGCCAAATAATCAGTAACCAGAGAGCAAGACGAGAACACTACACTACAGATATCACAAGACCACAACAGGGCACTGAGGGACAGGAAAGGTAAGTATAAATACCCTTGGTTTAATTCTGATTGGATAACTTCCAATCAGAATTAACAATCACACGTGGGGGATATCTATACCTCCCACTGTGATTGTGGTACTGTTTCTTTAACGCCGGGTCACTCACGTGACCCTGGCGTTTACTTAATTCATTGACCTCCCAGCGTGCAGCGTTATACATGCTGCCGCTGGGGGGCGTGGAGGACGCGGGCGGCGAGCGGCACAGAGGAGACGCCGCTCGCCGACAGGTAAGCAGAGGGGAGACCGCGGGCGGCGATGGACTGAGGGTGAGTGCTGCAAGTGGCGTGCAGCCTCCCCTCCTAGCCGCCCGCGGATCCCTGACATAACCCCCCCCTCGAGGCCCGCCCAACGGGCGGGAAGCCGAAGGCTTCGAAGGGAACCGCGCATGAAAGGAGCGGATCAAAGAGGGCGCATTCAAGTCAGAGGCAGAAACCCAGGACCGCTCCTCAGGGCCGTAACCCTTCCAATCAACCAGATACTGCAACCGACCCCAAGAAAAATGAGAATCAAGCAGAGCAGCTACTTCGTACATGTCATTAGAGACAGTGCGGAGGGAATCTGGACGCCTGAGAGGACCAGAGAATCGATTACAGAGCAGGGGCTTCAAAAGGGAGGTGTGGAAAGTGTGCGGTATACGCATGGAAGGAGGCAAGGCCAGGGAGTAGGACACAGGATTGACCCTACGCAATACCTTATAGGGGCCAAGGAACCTGGGCGCGAATTTCATTGAGGGAACCCATAAGCAACCATAAAAGGACTTAAGCCAGTGGACGAATGAGACACAGTGTTCCTGGCGAACTCAGCCCAAGGAAGGAGGTGAGACCAGTTGTCCTGGTGTGCATTCGTGAAGCAACGTAAATATAACTCCACAGATTGATTCGCCCGTTCGGCCGCTCCATTAGATTGTGGATGATTGGAGGAAGTAAACGACAAGGAAATCCCCATCTCAGCTACAGCTACCACCACACTAACACAATTTGAAAAGGCCTACATTCACGCACCGATACAAAAAGGACAAGTCTCCACGATATACCTCCTCCTAAACTCGAGCTCCCCAGAAGATGCCCTCTCATACACCAAGGCATGGGAGAGAGACATAAGCTCCCAAGAAGATCCCTCAGACTGGGCGAATATCTGGGAAGCCACAGCCTCACTCACGATCTGTGTGAACCACAAAGAGCAAGCCTATAAGACGCTGTTCCGCTGGTATCTCACACCCCTGAGACTGAAACAAATGGTCCTCATGTCACGATTCGGGGAACCCAACACACTGGTATAGATAGAGGCATCAGAAAACCCTGGGGTCTCACATTACGGGACTTACACTGCGTGCAGACCCTACAAGCCTGAACAAAATCCACTACGTCTCGCTTGAGTGAAGGCCACCAGAACTGTCGAAGGAGGCCCTTGTAGGTTTTGGTAACCCCCGGATGGCCAGCAGTTTTGGCTGTGTGAAATAAAGTTAACAACTTTTTTCTGTCATTTGTTTCAACGTATAGTTTACCAACCGGCGTCTCAGGGGGTGCCTGGGTTTTGTATGTCTTAATGCTATCAAAGAAAGGTGAAGAAACAACCAAACGGGTAGCAGCTATTATCTGAGACGCAGGGACAATAGGTTCAGGAGTCGGGTTAACAAATTCTACTGGTTTAATGCTGCCGAGAGATAGCGTCAGCTTTGGCATTACGGCAACCAGGTCTATAGGTAATAACATATTGGAAGCGTGAGAGAAATAGAGACCATCTAGCCTGCCAGGCAGATAACCTTCTAGCATCAGCTATATAGGATAGGTTCTTATGATCTGTTATAACCATAATTTTGTGTCTAGAACCCTCTAATAAGTACCTCCATTCCTTAAAAGCTAACACAATAGCTAATAGTTCCCTGTTCCCAACATCGTAATTCTTCTCTGAATCAGACAACCTTTTAGAAAAATAACAACAGGGATGGAGGGGTTTGTCATACGACAACCTCTGTGACAGTACGGCTCCCACACCTGACTCTGAAGCGTCTACTTCCATAACAAAGGGAAGAGAAGGATCAGGGTGGTGCAGCACTGGAGCAGAGGCAAATGCCTTCTTGAGGGTTTCGAAGGCCTTAAGGGCTTCAGGAGTCCAAACCCTAGGGTGTAGACCTTTTTTTGTCAGCTTCATTATAGGAGAGATGAGTGGTGAAAAGTTTTTTATAAATTTCCTATAATAGTTGGCAAATCCTATAAAACGCTGGATAGCCTTCAGTCCTTGGGGAAGTGGCCAGGACAGTATAGCTTCCAATTTAGCAGGATCCATGCTGAAACCCTGTTCAGTAATGATATATCCTAGGAATTGCACAGAGGTCTGATCGAATAAACATTTTTCTAACTTACAGTAGAGTCCGTTCTGCAATAGCCTTTTGAGCACCTTCCTAACATGGTTATGGTGTGACTTCAAATCAGGAGAATACACAAGTATGTCGTCAAGGTACACCACAGCAAAGACATGCAATAGATCCCTAAGGACATCATTTATGAGGTCCTGAAACACAGCAGGAGCATTACACAGTCCAAAAGGCATGACCAGATATTCGTAATGCCCACTGCGTGTGTTGAACGCTGTCTTCCACTCGTCATTCTCCTTTATACGGACAAGGTTATAAGCCCCCCTGAGGTTTAGAACCTTTAACACGATCAAACAACTCAGTGATGAGGGGGATAGGGTAGGCATTTTTAACAGTTATATTGTTCAGACCCCTGTAGTCTATACATGGCCTCAAGTCGCCCTCCTTCTTAGCCACAAAAAAGAAACCAGCACCAGCAGGAGAGGACGACCTTCTAATAAAACTTTTTCTTAGGGATTCCAGTATGTACTCCTCCATGATCTGGTTCTCTTTTTCAGAAAGAGGGTAGACCTTTCCCCTAGGAGGCATAGTACCCGGTAAGAGGTTTATGGCACAATCATACTCATGATGTGGAGGTAGCTTATCTGCCTCCCTCTTTTCAAAAACCAAGGCAAGGTCTGCATAAACAGAAGGGACAGAAACCGAGAGTGGTTTAGCCGTGGGCACGTTAAGTAAACAAACAGGACGTACATGAGCCATACAGTCTCGCTGACAAGATTCCCCCCAGGAGAGTATATCTAAACAACCCCAATCAAGAACAGGGTTGTGTTTAACTAACCAGGGAAAACCCAGAACGATGGAGGCTGTAGGGGAGTCAATTATTTGGAAGGTTAACTTCTCCTTGTGCAAAACACCCACAGACATAACTATTTCCTGGGTTTCATGGGTCACCAGAGATTTCTCCAGTGGTCTACCACTGGCCTCAACGGCCAAGGGTGTCTCCTTTTGGATCAAATTCAGGGCTGCGGTTTTGGCAAAGGTCTCATCCATAAGGTTGTCTGCCGCACCCGAATCGATCAGGGCTTTGGTTGTTATAGTGGTTTTATTGACCAAAAGAGAAACCGTAATAAACGGTCTGGAGATGGACATATGAGGGGACAAAGTCATAACACCCGAGGCCGACCCCTCTCTAGGCCTTAGGTGCTGCAGTTTCCCTGTACTTTAGGGCAGGCTTTACAGTGATGCCCCCTCTTCCCACAATAAAGGCATAACCCCTCCCTTCTACGGTACGCTCTTTCGGCCTCAGTTAACCCCGTAGCACCCAACTGCATGGGTTCAAGGGATGGTTGCCTAGGAGCGGGTAACGCTAGCAGTGAAGTACTGGGTAGAGCAGGTAACACCCGTGTATCCAACCTGTAACGGATCGCCTGGCACCCCGACTGGGTACCTCCGTTAAAGGATGCTCCTAGCGCTTCCTGAGGACTCCAAGCACTGCAGGAGACACCACAACCACCGAACCGGAGAAGCATGTGAATCCTCTCAAGCATATGAATGCTGTAGACAGTTGAATAGGAACCATACGAATAGGTTTACTCTCCTAGCAGTCAAACTGGAACAGCATACAATAAATCCTTCCCCCAATAATGAGACGACACTTCACTTTGAGGGTTAAAACAGGAACTCTCTGTACTGTCACATACAGTCTCTTTTATTCCCAATCCACAAACATAGTACAGCCCACAGGGCGTTACAAAACAACCAATCACATCACAGTTACATCCCACATATTCCCTCCCCTTATCCTGAGAGGAAACTCAATTATACATACAGTTAAAACATACTTTCTACCCAACTTTCATAACTCCAAAACCATACATCACATTCACATAAAATTACATATTCACAATCAATCCATTCAGGGGAACAACATATTCAAAAATGGCACAAATCAGACAAGGGGTTCAAAAGTTAGTAAAAAGTCCTTTGTGACTAAATGAAGCATGGCTTTCTGGCCCAAACCAGTTTCAGAGTCTTCTATCCTGGAGATAAGTAATTCAATTATCTCCCAGGACAGACACAAGACTCCATTAAGCACATGGTTGCAAAAAGACACAAAACACTTTAAAATACATAAAGTTACATTTACACATAACACACAGACATTTCACATATCCCCAGATAGCTGGGATCTGAGTGCACATTATTAGATGAATGGCACTCAGATCACACAAATAAGCCTTTCTGCAGGGGAAATAAACAGTTTAACCTGCAGGGCCATAGTCCAAAGGGAGCAGGCGAGCAACCAGGCTTCTCCAGTTCACAGTGGCGAGGTTGGTTTCGCCACACTTCTCCCCTTTACCAACTAGACTAACAGGGTATCTGACCTCCTGCCGGTCAGTGCCCTGGTTAGTCCAGCAACCCACCCACAAAACAGAAACAGCAGTACAGCCCACCCACAATAACTGGTTACTACACCTGGGTAGAGGAGAACTTTGTCCATGTCCAGGTGCCTCACCACGACTGTGTGGGCAACTGTTAGGCTGCCTTGGTGGGTTGCTGAGTGGGCAGAGACCAGCGGTACTCTGCCCTGATGCCAGTGCTACCACGGAAGTAGCCTGGTGGGAGCCTGGTTGTGGGAGGGAGAGACCGACTGTCTCCCCTCTGGATACACCGCTCTGTGGCTGGGGAACAGGACCGACTGTCCCTACCCCTTGTGCTGTAAGTGCAGAGACTACAGTCCCATCTGCACTGTTGGGGGGTGTAACATCTCCCCTTGCTGGGTTAGGCTGCCGCTGGAGAGAGGGTGTAACAAGCTCCTCTCTCTGAACTGTAAACTGCCGCTGGGGAGAGGGGGTATCAGGCTCCTCTCCCTGACACTCTCTCTGCTGGTGGAGAGGGGGACCAGCTGTCTCCCCTTTCATTATTTTGTCCTGTGGTTGGGGTGCGAGACTGACGGTCTCTGCTCCCTGCAGGACACTCTGCCGCTGGGGAGGAAGGACGGCACCTTCAGCTCCCTGGGGTACACACTGCCGCTGGGGAGGAAGGACTGCACCTTCAGCTCCCTGGGGTACACACTGCCGCTGGGGAGGAAGGACTGCACCTTCAGCTCCCTGGGGTGCACACTGCCGCTGGGGAGGAAGGACTGCACCTTCAGCTCCCTGGGGTACATACTGCCGCTGGAGATCTGGGCCGACCGCCCAGCATCCCTGTAGGGCCGGTTGAGAGACCGCCGTCCCATCTCCACCTGCCATCTGTGGGTCTGCCCAGGACCAGTCTGTGAGGTCCCTCAACATTTGCGAGTAAGGACCACCTGCTTCCGCACCTGGCAACTCCGGCTGCTGCTGGGGATCTGGGCCGGTCCCATCTCCACATGCCTGTTGTGGTTCCTCACAGGACCAGTCTATGAGGACCCCTACTTCGGGTTCCTGCGGCCGCCTCAGGGGGAGACGGCTAGCCTCCTCGGATGCAGCCTCTACTCGGCTGCTGTAACACTCCTTCCGCTGAGCATACTCTCTCTCTTTCGCCAGCCGGAATTCTCGGGCCAGCCTTGTGTTTCGCTCGGCCGTGACCTGGTTCCAGATCACCCGGCGTACCTCCATGGGTAAATCATCCCCATACTGGGCCACTCGCTGCCTCACCTCGGCCATCCAATCATCGCCAGAGCCTTCCATACTTGTCTGCTCCAAGTCGCTGGATACCTCTGCTCCCAGGGTCGCTGCACGTGTGCTAGCGTTGCCCTCAATTTGTAAATCCAAACGAACTGTGTCTCTGAGCTGCTTTACCTCGCACTAGGACGCCATCCCACCGCTTGCCACCAATGTAACGGATCGCCTGGCACCCCGACTGGGTACCTCCGTTAAAGGATGCTCCTAGCGCTTCCTGAGGACTCCAAGCACTGCAGCAGACACCACAACCACCGAACCGGAGAAGCATATGAATCCTCTCAAGCATATGAATGCTGTAGACAGTTGAATAGGAACCATACGAATAGGTTTACTCTCCTAGCAGTCAAACTGGAACAGCATACAATAAATCCTTCCCCCAATAATGAGACGACACTTCAATTTGAGGGTTAAGCAGGAACTCTCTGTACTGTCACATACAGTCTCTTTTATTCCCAATCCACAAACATAGTACAGCCCACAGGGCGTTACAAAACAACCAATCACATCACAGTTACATCCCACATATTCCCTCCCCTTATCCTGAGAGGAAACTCAATTATACATACAGTTAAAACATACTTTCTACCCAACTTTCATAACTCCAAAACCATACATCACATTCACATAAAATTACATATTCACAATCAATCCATTCAGGGGAACAACATATTCAAAAATGGCACAAATCAGACAAGGGGTTCAAAAGTTAGTAAAAAGTCCTTTGTGACTAAATGAAGCATGGCTTTCTGGCCCAAACCAGTTTCAGAGTCTTCTATCCTGGAGATAAGTAATTCAATTATCTCCCAGGACAGACACAAGACTCCATTAAGCACATAGTTGCAAAAAGACACAAAACACTTTAAAATACATAAAGTTACATTTACACATAACACACAGACATTTCACATATCCCCAGATAGCTGGGATCTGAGTGCACATTATTAGATGAATGGCACTCAGATCACACAAATAAGCCTTTCTGCAGGGGAAATAAACAGTTTAACCTGCAGGGCCATAGTCCAAAGGGAGCAGGCGAGCAACCAGGCTTCTCCAGTTCACAGTGGCGAGGTTGGTTTCGCCACACAACCGTCTTTGGCTACGCCTCTCTCTAATACGGTTATCGATAAGAATCACATAGTCTATAACATCATCTAGAAGAGCAGGCAATTCCCTGGATGCTATTTCATCCAGTATATAAGCGGCCAGACCCTCCTGAAAGGCTGTTACGAGGGCGTCATTATTCCAAACCACTTCAGCTGCTAGAGTACGAAATTCGATAGTGTAATCTGCTACAGATCTGTTACCGGGTTGATCAAACGTGCGTCTGAAAGCTGTCAGAAAATCTGCAAAGGACATAGGAGACGTATTTTCCCAAATGGGGTTGGCCCATGCTAAAGCTCTCCCGGACAAGTGGTTTATCAAAAAGGCAATTTTAGATCTGTCAGTGGGATAGGAACGTGGATTCATCACCAAATGGATGTCGATTTGGTTGAGGAAACCACGACACAATGCTGGGTCACCACTGTAGCGCTGTGGCGGCGTCATGTGAACTACATGAGCGGGAACAAGTACTGGAGTGGGAATGGGTTCGGGCACAGCAGCAGCAGCAGCCTCCTGAACGGCAGGTTGCAAGTGTGCAGTACGAGCCAGTATGGTTTGCAAAGCTTGAGCAAACTGATCCATACGGTGGTCCAAGCCATCCATTCTAGCCTCTTGATTAACTAGGAGCTGTGGTATGTCAGCAGGTTCCATTATGGCCCTGTTGTAATGTCACGATTCGGGGAACCCAACACGCTGGCACACACACACACACACACAAAAGGTGCCGTACCGGACCTTAGAGTGGCCGGGCTAAGCACACACAGAATAGTCAGGAAACAAGCCGAGTAAGGGGAACCAGAAGACAGAATAACGTGAAACGAGCCGAGGTCAAAGGGTAGGAGAAAGTCACAGAGTCAGATAAACAAGCCAGAGAGTACGTAACCAGAAACACAAGGTAAGTAGCAATACTAGAAAGCAAAGACCACAACAGGGCAGGGAGGAACAGGAAAGGTAAGTATTTAAACCATAAGGTTAATTCTGATTGGATAATTTCCAATCAGAATTAACAATCACACGTGGGAGATATCTAGACCTCCCACTGTGATTGAGGCACTGTGCCTTTAACGCCGGGTCAGGTGACTGACCCCGGCGTGTACAAACTTGGGCGGTCTCCCAGCGTGCAGCGTCATGTATGCTGCCGCTGGGGGACGTGGAGGAAACGGCGGGCGGCATCCGAGGCTGGAAGGATGCCGCTCGCCGGACCCAGGAGGAGGAGGGGACCGCGGACGGCTGGAGGGTGAGTACCGCGAGCGGAGTGCAGCCTCCCCTCGCAGCCACCCGCGGGATCCCGACACCTCAGGGCTGCGGCCTCAAATGCACATATATCCACCTCTAGTGGGAATGCCTGCAGGTCTCCCAGCTCTGGGGAGAAGTAGTCAATCTAGCCTTCAGGATACTACACACAGACATACCACTGAACCCGTGGATTTAGCTGCTCTCCAAACATTATGACTCACTCCCTAGAGCCCAGAACAAACTGGTGGCGAAACTGGCACTTGCCACAAGACATACAATAGCGGAACAATGGAGTAACCAAAACGTACCCCTGCTGTCAACAATGATCACGAAAACCACAGAAACAATGGAGATGGACAAATTGTCAGCCCTGCTACATGACACGACACAAAACTACCACAAAATCTGGGATCCTTGGACCCAGGGATGCGCGCTGGGGGTATGAGTGGGGGGCCCGGGGACTGGACAACACACGCTCCAATTTATCTATTGGGAGGACCACCTCACACAGCTGTCCCACCTTGGGTCCGGCACATCCCACTCCGACCCCCGCCCTCACCACCCACAAACCACCACCGCAGAGACAAAATACCCAAACTGCACACGGGTAAAGAATAGAACTAACCCACAGCTCTAGAGGTCACAACGACACCGTCAGCCCCCTCCACCATTCACACACACACACACACACCACAAAAGCTCTAGAAGCAGGACCCAACAACAGAAACAGGGATTCTAACCCCAACTTGTACAGAGCTATCACAAACCCCGTTAAGAACTCAGCTTCAGCCACCACAAACCGTACAACCCAGCAAGTACAACCCTAACACCCGCCCCAAGCACTAACAACACCCTCACACCTAAACACATAGCAATCGCATATGACTACCATGTATTGACACAAAAATACCAGTACTAATATACCAAAGATGACCAAACCGCCACAGGAACAATTTCGACATGTACCGTCCAAATGTATAAAATAACAGAGCAGTACTGCAAAATATTTCATTATGTGGAACCTCTTGTGATGACCACCTTTCCCTCATTTTTCATTCTGTATCCCAATATACCCTGAATTACAATTGAAAAAGATTGAAAATAAAGAATTTACAAAAAAGAATTTTGGATTGGCTAGAGTTAAAAGGACATCATTCACATACAAGGAAAGTTAACATTCCAATGTTCCAAAAGTAATACCCTTGATCTTGTCTAATCTGGTTAGCAATGCTGGCTGTGGGGCAAATGCACCCTCGATGCCGAAAGCTCCCAGAACCTCATTCCAAAAAACGACAATTCACCTGGCAGGTTGCAAGTGTGCAGTACGAGCCAGTATGGTTTGCAAAGCTTGAGCAAACTGATCCATACGGTGGTCCAAGCCATCCATTCTAGCCTCTTGATTAACTAGGAGCTATGGTATGTCAGCAGGTTCCATTATGGCCCTGTTGTAATGTCACGATTCGGGGAACCCAACACGCTGGCACACACACACACAAAAGGTGCCGTACCGGACCTTAGAGTGGCCGGGCTAAGCACACACAGAATAGTCAGGAAACAAGCCGAGTAAGGGGAACCAGAAGACAGAATAACGTGAAACGAGCCGAGGTCAAAGGGTAGGAGAAAGTCACAGAGTCAGATAAACAAGCCAGAGAGTACGAAACCAGAAACACAAGGTAAAAAGCTTTTTCTGAAAAAAAAAAACTTCGGAGTACCCGTCTGGCCCTGGTGATTTGTTTGCTTTTAGTAATTTAATGCAATTTTTTTCTGTCCAATAACGATATAGGTTTATTTTAAAAGTCTAATTTTAGGAAGTTTAAGATTAAGAAATTTAGATATTTCAACCTTAGAAAATCTGTGATCTTCTAGATTATATAAAGATCTGCAATAGTCCCCAAAGGCCTGACTAATCTGTCTGGGGGTTAAAAGTTGTTTTACCTTAACTACTATTTTTTTTTATTATATCAGAACTTTTACTAGATCGATTGGCAGCATGGTACCATTTTTGTTTTAAAATTAGGGGGTGATTGATCTCTGACAAGGTGGAGGGATCCAAGGAGGCCTTACGGCATCTTTCTAATTTTGCTAAATGAATATGTAAAATGCTAAGAAATTCTCCATGGGTTTTTTTTTTGTTTGAGTCATATCAGAAACCTCGCTCTGTCATTTTGATCCTAAAAGTGGGATGAAAGAGACAATGTTTTCGCTCTTACATAGCAGACTATTAAGCCGCGAGTTATTTATGACCTTATATTTCGTGTTATTCTTGAGAGAAAACAAAAATAGGGGCATGGTCAGACCACGTTATTGAGCCTATTTTAGTATTTGTTACATAGTAATAAAAATTTTAATAAAATTAGATCTTAAGTAATCTATGCGAGAATATGTTTGGTGCATTTGAGAAAAAAAAAAAAAAAAAAGATAATTTCGCCCCATTGGATTATTCACTCTCCAGCTGTCATATAGTTGGTTACTATGTAAAGAATTTTGCATTACTTTAGTTGACTTTAAGGTGTAGGAGTCTATCTTAATTTTAGGATTATTTCTATCATATTTATGGTCAATTATGCAGTTAAAATCACCCCCTATTATAATCTGCCTGCTACCACTTAGTCTATTCGGTTCATACATTTGTTTAAAAATCTTATAGGGAATTAATTTGGAGCATAAAATTGACAATTGTATAAAAATGTAATTAATTTTTGCAATTAAAATTAGATAACGCCCATTCTCATTCCTTTCCAAAAAAAATTCCTCAAATTTTACTTTTTTTGAAAGGTATGTTCATGGTCCCCACATCCTCATCCCTAGTCCCACTACTACCAAGTCACACCTCTTCTTTCTGTGGATGTGTACCAAAATCTAGGTGAACTCTAAACAGCTTATACAAATAAGTTAAATAACCAGTGCTAGTATGCTTTTTGTGCAAAAAAAAAAAAAAAAAATTAATTCAGAAACTACAGGGAGCATATCTTCGAGACGTCTTAGAGACCCGATAGTGAAAGCTTCTTTTTGAGTTCCTGAGGATCTTTAAAGAGATAAGAAACATCCTGGAATGTAACCACTAGTGCTGTGGGAAATGTCCATCTATATTTAATATCTTGGTCCCTTAGGATCTGCGTTTGCTCAGAAAAGGTTCTTTTAATTTGACACGATGCATATGAGATATCAGCAAATAATTTGATGTTCTTCGTTTTCAACTGTTTTGTTCCTCGACGCTTGCATTACTTCTTTGAGGTAATAATTAGTGAATCTGACAAGCAAGTCCCTGAGTAAAGATGCGCCAATGTATTTAGGTTTCGGTAGTCTATAAGCTCTTTCGAAAGGATATTCGACCTATTTCCTGTATGGATATAAATTCTTCAAAACATTTCTTGAGAAATTTAGTAAGTTGGTTTTGTTGTACCACTTCTGGTATACCTCCGAGGCGAATGTTCTTGCGCCCTACCCGGTCTTTCAAATCGATTATTTTTTTCCTCCAGACTTTTTATTTTAGATTCCATTTTTAAATAAGAGATTTGAAGCAGCTTGTTTTCCTCTTGAATTGAGGTTAAAGTATTCACTTGAACATTAAGGGTTTCTGCTATGGAAATTATTTCAGATCTCAATTCTCCCGAGTTAAGTTCAATAATTTTCTTAATTTTGATGTATAATTCATCTAAAAGTGCTGTTAATAGCGGTTGGGTGATCTCTTGGGATTTAGGGTACAGAGTAGAAGCACCTGCTTCAGATGAAACTGTCGCTTCGGAGGATCCGTGTTTGTCTGTTCCCTTAGTATCTAGTGGGAGAGATTTTCTGTGTTTTGGTAACTCATTTCATTTCAGGGAGTAAAAAGGGCTTATAGGTCGATTTTTTTCTTTATCCTTTTCAAAAGCAGGGAATTTCTCTTTTTTAATGGTTTTATCTTTATCTTTTTGTTTATGTGCCATTTTGCCTTTCTCTTCCCCTCTCTCCATTTCAGCTGTGAGATTAGTGTGGGATCACAGATTTCCTGTTCTCTTGCCACTCTCCACCTGAGTTTAATTCTATATAATCAGTGTTACATCATGTGACGGAACGCTGGCACTCCGACTGAGTACCTCCGCCAATCGATGCTCCTAGTGCTCGCTGAGGACTCCAACCGCACTGCAGACCCCACTTCCAGCGATGCAACTGCGCCGGGGTCTCTGCTGTCTCCACCCACCCTGGACCCAGGGCCAGGATCCAGCTTCCAGTGGGTGAACCTCTCTTTCCCCAGAGAGCAGGAACAGGAACAAGCTCTTAGCAGAACTTAGTGATCATACCCTGGGGAGTATAGTGATTATAGCAATCCCCAGAGTGTATTTCCCAGAGTGTATTTCTCCAATCCCCCAAACATGAGCCAAGGCTTAATGCTGGAACAAGACTGATTTACTGGCACACAGAACTCACAATTTATGCAACACAAAACTCCTCCTCTGGGCCAGGCTAGATAATTGAGTTTCTACAATACACAAAGCTCAATTATCTGCTGGCCAGAAATAATACAGTTTCATAAACCACACAGGGACCCCAAAATATGCAATAACCCCATAAAAAGTATATCCTTGGAACCGGGGGATCTGGTTGAACCACATATCCAAAATTCACCCAGATCCGTTCAGTACTTTGGAAAATACAGTTTAATGCAGATTCTGCAGAACATATACAGGCTAAATGAAAAACAATCACTGTATAATGTGTCCCCTGCTGTATAGTCCAAAACCACTGCACGATGTCTCTGTGCACCAAATACTGGCGAGATGGCACCGTGTTGAGAAGTCCAAACAGTGTCTGTGAGTTAAAATGGCCGCCATCCATTGTTCTCACCATGTGCTTCTGATGAAATGGTGGCCACCCAGTAACTCCACAGTATGTCCCCAGATGGTTCTTAAAGGGCCAGCAGCAGCACAACACAAATCCATTATGCCCAAATCATGTCTTTAAAGGGCAATACAAACCAGGGGCCATAGTCACAGGGCAAGAGGCGGGCAAGCAGTCCTCTCCAGGCACAAGTGGCAAAGGGCACTTCGTCACACATCAGTATCAAAAGATTTAAAACACGTGTGAGCAAAAGTAAAAAGGTTCAAGGAACACATGAATCTTGATTTCTAAGTGACCTTCAAGTACTTTTTGCTTAATTGAAATGAACCAGCATGATTCTGCAGGACTCTTCTTACCCCTCGTTTAAGCCCCTCCGAGAGCAGAACGCCGACAGGCAAACACAGTTACAAAGTGTCCCCTGTCTGCAACCTTTTTGTTACTTTGTTGATATAAACTTACGAAAAATCCTCCAAGGTATGTACGAATGACAGACCACCCGGCCCTTGTCGTGTGCCGCCAATTAACCTCGTTCACCCCTGCAGTACCGAACTAAATACCGAATAAAATGCAGAACAACCGACCACCCTACCTGAGGAGTGTGTCCATTATTAACCACCTAGGAGTTGCGGTTTTGTGGTTAACCGCAGCCTAATTGGTAGTCCACGGTGTGGTCGTCGTTCGTATGCACGAACACGCTGCGGCAGCCATCTTTAACTGCCGAACGCCCAGACTTGGTCATCGACCGTCTGGTACTATTTCCGGACGCTATTTTATACGAACCCCACTGGGATTCCCCATGCCCAGTCTGTTCGTGCATAAAACACTAAACACCGTGCCGTTCTGTATTTCGAGACTATGAAGATTATACAGACCCTATCCAGGACATTATGGAAGAGGATGTCTGGGCTGATAGTTTGCCGAATAGCCAGAGAGACAATCTTTAGCCCCATGGCTATCCCATGTCATTCATGATATGAACGCTTTTCGGATATCTTATGTTCTCAGATCCAAGCTGTCTGGAGAGCTGTTGAATGTACAAGTTAAAGAATATGGTGTATGAGTTATAGATTTTTATGTAGTTTTCATGTATCTATAAAAACTAGAATATTGCCTGTACCTGGAGATAATTAAGTTAGTTACTGTAACCGTTGAAACTAATTATCTCAAGGATAGAGTGGAAGGTTTGAAAAGATGCACTTTGTCCTTATTGGTTGTTGTCGCTTGTCACACTGTGTACCATTAGGTCCAGAGGGGTGGACCTCTGGCCTGAAAATGTGTATATAAACAATGCTTTGCTGTTCAATAAACCAGTGTTCTTAATCTCAACTCGCAGCCATGTTGTAGGGAAATGCTGATCGCTAACTCTGCTAAAAGCTATCTGGATACGCTACACTTACAGGAATATAGCTAGATGCTGAATTGGAGCTTTCTACCACTCTCCAGGATCATGGACATAGACATCCAAGCCGTCTAACCCTCCGCTAGACTGTAGCAACCGTAACACACAGAACGAAGAGAAATAAAAGGGCAAATGAAAAAAGACTCCCAACCTTTACAGCTTATATCTTCTGAAAATTTTGCCTGCTTCCTCAAGTATTCGCCATAAGCATAAGCTTCCCACCTGAACTCACAATCAGCTTGTAGCACCCCTCGCCTCACTGAGCCGCCATTTCGAGCGTGTGAATGTCCGTGTATACATCAAATCGCCGTGCCCCCTCCCAAGCTATACATGTTAAGTTCCTTCTAACCTTTCCTGGTAAGTTTTATCCTGTAATCCATGAACCAGTTAGCCCTTCTCTGAACTCTCTCCAAAGTATCAATATTCTTCAGGATATATGGTCTAAAGTACTGTGTACAATACTTCAAGTGAGATCTCATCAGTGTTCTGTACAATGGCATGAGCACTTCCTTTTTCCTACTGCCTACCTTTAAGTCATATGAAATAATTACCCCTAAATCCCTTTCCTCAAATGTTGAGGTTAGCAGGGTATCAAACATTCTATACTCTGCCCTTGGGTTTTTACGTCCAAGGTGCATTATCTTGCACTTATCCACATTAAATGCCAGCTGCCACAGCTCTGAGCATTTTTCAAGTTTACCTAAATCATTTGCCATTTGGCTTATCCCTCCTGGAACATCAACCCGGTTACATATCTTAGTATCATCAGAAAATACACTTTTTTACATGTGTCTTTGAACAATTGGATACACTGAATATCTCAAATTTACATCATATTAATGAGCCTGATGGTGCGCAAATTTTGTGAGTGCGACCTTGAAACACCAATATTTCGTTTTTACTAACCCTCTGAGCTGTATTTTTTTATTTTATATTTTTGTAGGTATATCCCAGTTTTTTTCTAGTATTTGAGGATATAGAGGAATTCTTTGTTATACTTACATCTTAAACGTTTAAAAGTAAATACCATTTCACCCATATTTAAAATTTTAACTTAGGTGGTTAATTAGATTTTTGGAATTTTACACCATAAACAGTAATGAATTAGGGATGAAAACACATAAGGAGAATTTGGGTATAGTTTTAGACAACAAACTAGGCAACACGTGCAATGTCAATCAGCAGTTGCTAAAGCCAGTAAGATATTGTCATGTATAAAAAGGAGCATTAATGCTTGGGATGAATTTTAAGCACCTGTTCTAAAAAACATTATAGCACTAGAAAAATTGCAGAGGTTGGCTATAAAATTAATAAAAGGAATGGAACATTTTAGTTATGATAAATGTTAACAAATTTAAATCTGTTTTGTTTAGAAAAGGTGTCGCTGAGGGAATTTAACAGCATTATACATATATATTCGGGGTTATTATAGACCATTGCCTGGAAATCTATTCATAAACAAAAATATACAAATAAGACACAAGGTCACGCATTCAGAATGGAAGAAAGGAAATTTAGTCTAAGGCAGAGGAATTTTTTTTTTTTTTTTTTCTCCAGCAAGAACAATAAAGGATGTGGAATTCTCTTGTGCGAAAGAGGTGGTTTTTATCAGAGTCAGTAAATATGATTTAACATCAACTGGATGAATACTTGCAAAAACATAATATTCAGGGAAATAATTTTTAATTTGTGGGATATTACCTTCATGATTAAATGAGATATCGGACTGCCATTCTTGGGCCAAGAAGGATTTTTTTCCTAGTTAGTTGCAAAATTCAAACTGGGTTTTTTGCTTTCTTTTGGATCAGCATCAAAAACAGATGTGAGAAAGGTTGAACACGTCTCTGTAACTATGTAGTTTTACTTAGTATTGAATCGTTTTTTTAAAGTTCTCTTTTCAATTTTTTTTTTTTGTTTAAGATTGAGAATTATACACATCTATGAACCTTGGTCCTTCACCTCAGACTACTGCAAACTTGGATGTGTTACACTTACGCGTTTTGAGGACTTCATCTCACAATGAACAGATGCACATGCACAATTTGGCATCTAATGGTAAAATTCCACAAACGTGCATGTTACACCGCCATGTGTACAGCACTGAAAAAATTAACCTGCTGGGCTTTGCACGTTAAAGCATATACATAAAAGCTATACAGCTATAAAGAATTTTAAAATAATTTTAGCACACCTTATAGCCAACTTATTTAGCTATTATGTTGTGCTAAATTGATGACATTACTGTTTTTAACAGTTTTATATTAAATTAGAGGATGGTGCCAGGATATACTAGGGAATGTAACTTTTTGCTTAGAGTGGCCCTCTACTGATGAAAAATGTCAATGTTCCCACAGAAAGTCTTTGTTCGTATTCAGTTTATAGATTTAATAAAAGTAGGGCAAACTTAAAAATAGCCAGCACAAATTAGATTCGGTTTTTAAATTGCAAGATGAAACAAAGGGTAGATAATGATGACAGTAATTTTAATAGAAAGACAGATCTAGAAGACCATCAATGCAAACTACTGGGATTTCATTATAGGTAATCTGACAGAATATCCTTAGAATACATCTGCTTGCAGCTGCTATATTTGTAAGAATGCATAGAATAAGGAACATTTTAAGGTCAGCAACACAAACATGTATTTGTGTTGTGTTAAAACCGTTTAGCTGGCTTTTCCCCTTAGAAGAGGTTTAAACCTACCTTATTTCCAAGGCCGTGCAGGTCTGCTGTCGCTGCCCCGATTCGCCTCCTTGGTGGCATCATTAGAATTGCAGATTTTTAGCCAATCCAATGCTTTCCCATACGGAAAGCATTGGATTGACTGAAATCAGCAAGGAGGCGGGGCCAAACACTGTTTTGGCCAATCAGCACCTCCTCATAGAGATGCATTGAGTAAATGCATCTCTATGAGGAAATTCAGTGTCTTCATGCAGCACTACCCCAGGGAGCACCTCCAGTGGTCATCTGAGGAGTGACCACTGGAAGTATCCCTAGTGGCAATGTAAATACTGCCTGTTCGCTGAAAAGGCAGTGTTTGCATGAAAATGCCTGAAAGGGAAGGATTATACTCACCAGAACAACTACATTAAGTTGTTGTTGGTATGGTGACTATAGTGTCCATTTCTATTATCTATTGATCCAGTCTCTAAATCAAATATATTTTTGTTCTTTTTTGTTCAGTGTGAGGAAATACACACTAAGTACATATGCACTCATTATAAAGGATAAAGCAAAGAAAGAATTGTTCTCGGTTAAAATATAGCACAGGGTGATCCAAGACTCACAACGTAAACAGCAACAACGGCAAAAACAAAAGGAAATAATTCAACTGATCATAAAAAGTGTTACCTTCAAGCAGTATCTGAAAAACCGAGAAAAAAGCCTCAAACATTTCCGCTTAGTAGCATTTTGCCATTGTTGAGATTTACTTTGTCAACTTTCGGTCTCCCTAGGTTATATTTTATTGGGTACTATGTTGCATTATATTTTCTTTACCACGTATAATGAATTCCCACGCACTTAAAGTGTATTTTCTAATTTCCTTCTGTTATTTTGTATGATCAATAACATTTGGATCTTTCTCCTGCTGGAGACAGGGGTAGAGAATGGAAGCAGTTGCAAAAAAATTATTATCACTGCACCAGATGTAGCAGAAACTCTAAGCCACAGAAACAAGAAAGGTAATTTAGACACTCTGATTTATCTGAAACAAACCCTGCCAGCAATTAAACTTGTGAACCTACTACTGCATATTTATTTACCAACTGCACCATCCCTGAGAATGCAAACTTAATTGAGCGGGGTATTCTTCACCTCTTGTCTGTCATTTTTTTTTGTACGTCAATTACTTGCAGTTAAATATTCTCTGTGTAATTGTAAAGCATTGTGGAAAATGATGGTGCTATATGATCTCATTACTTTTACAAACTTTTTATGGTTTTGTAATGTTTTAATGTCTTTAAAGTGCTGCAGGAATATTAAATGCTTTACAAGCCTCTAGCACAGGAATGGTAATGTTTGCACTGCAAATGTTCCGATAACATATCCTGTCATCCTCATCCAGCAAAGTTGACACAATTTTTCACAGTCTAACATTGAAAGTAATAACTTAAACAGGTATTCAAAATTACGAATACTTTAAAAAGTGTTCACTGGTCCATGTACGTGACCAGAAACACTTTATGATTATGTAAAAAAATGCCCCTAAAATGAAATCAAAATACATTCCTACAAGTTGGGATTCCAGGTCAGTAAAAAAATATTTTAATAAAAGCTTAAACCTGACATATGGAGACAGGCAGAGAACAAAAAAATAAAATAAAAATCCAAACCCCTAAAAATTTAAAACACTTTTTTTTTTTTAAATAGATTTGTAATCTTTGAGTCTAATTTTCTAGCAGAACCTTCAACACTAAACATTAAATTTAAAAAAAAAAGTAAAAATTCTGACACTGGGAGCAAGAAACACTGCAAAGCAGGTAGCCATTACAACGACAATTATATTACATGAAAAAATTTAATGGTCCCAAATATATATTCAACAACTCAGCATACACTCAGGGTAGACAAAAAAAAAAAAAATCATCATAAAAAAAATCAGGAGACCAAATGACCACATCTAGAATTCCACTCAACCTTTAATCAAGAAGGGGTTGGGAGTTATCCCTACACCCTTAAAACAAAACTGCAGTTTTACGGGCATGAGGGGACAGATAAAAAAAAAAAAACACAAAAAGGACAAAATGGTATAATTGGCCCTCCCCAAAGAGGATTCTTTTTTTTCTTTTTTTTTTTTTCTTTTCTTTAAAACGTGTTGTGACAATGACAAAATGTTCACAATGTGTGAATCCTAAAGGCAGAAATATTCCACCAAGAGAAGTGCTGGCATTCTTTGTAGCTGCACAAAACCCTCTTCTGAACGCCACTTATCCGATTCAGAACCCCTTGCTCTCATTTTTATGATTTTGTTTTTTCTGATTGGAGCAACTGACCAGTCAATCTAGAGTTCAATGTCAAACTCCTGCCCTGTTGGCTTATATATATATATATATTTCTTTTTTTTATTCATTTTTCCTTCCCTGAGAAAAGGCCAGTGTGTGGTCTAAATTAGGAGAGTACAAGGTTCCTTTCGTTCAACTGTATAACTCCCCCTCCTCGTGCTCCTTGGAATTGGCACTTGATGAGCAGAAATCTACATGTTGATTTGTGTCAGACGCACACACAGGACTTGGGGTGACCGCTGTGGTTTTCTGTTCTTGTGGGAGATCAGTTAGTGAGTCTTGACTAAATTTGTAAATTTTGTTTGCTGGTATTAAGACCCAAGCCTTTGTTTCTTTGCAAGTGGCAGAGTCTCTTCCTTCTCCTCTTCGTCGTCGTCTTCTTCTTCCTCATCATCATCTGGGTAATCCACAAGACCTACAAGGCCTCCCTGCAAAACAATCACCCATATAAGTTATCTATAACGGAGAGAGTCAACTTTTTGGGGCAGTGCATCAGGGCTTATTATAATAAAAACAAATTCACAACTGGATGTCATCTGAGTAATCATGTTTAAAACACGTGAATACTTAATACATATGAAGCTTTTTATATAAACAAAAATGCTACTGTATCCCAATGCTTCTGATGTGAGAGAGAGGTGGTGCACTGTGTGTCCAGAGGGAAGTATTAATATTTACAACCACCTCATTCAAGATTGGACAGATCAATGTAGGTATGTAGATTCTATAACCCAATTGTTTTTACCTTGCTTAACCCCTTAAGGACTGAGGCAGTTGTACAAGTTGTGAGCAAAACAAAAAGTAAACAAAAATTTGAATTTGCGCTATATGTCTGTTCAACCAGAATTCACACCTCTTTCATATTAAATGCACCCATACTTATTATATATAATTTTGGTCAGGAGAAACATGGCTTTCATGTCATACCAAATATTTATATATGAAACATGATTTAATATAAAAAAATTTATAAAAAATTGGAAGAAATTAAGAAATGTTATTTTTTTAGTTCAGCATGGCATTTTAACTGTGAATAGCATAATACTGTTGGCTGTAACTGCAATAAAGTACACATATTTGTATTCAAAGATGTCTCACAAGTAAAACAGTACCCCAAATGTACAGGATTTATGGTGTTTTTGAGTTACGGGGTCAAATATAGCACGTAACATTTTTCAGTTTAAACACATTGAAATTTGCCTTTGAGACCAAATTGTAGCCCAGGAACGAGAATTACCCCCATGATGGCATACCATTTGCAAAAGTAGACAACTAAGGGTATTACAAATGGGGTATGTCCAGGCTTCTTTAATAGCCACTTAGTCACAAACACTGACCAAAATTAGCATTCATATTTGTTTGTGTGTGAAAATTGGAAAAAAACTAATGTTAACGCTAATTCTGGCCAGTGTTTGTGACTAAGTGGCTAAGAGGCTATTAAAAAAGCCTGGATGGGGGCGAGGCCTAACAAGCAAGCTGAACAGTCACATGATAGCTAGGCTCCAGCTTTAATAATCTGAGAATACTCACCATAACGGAGATTCCACAAATACCGGGGTGCATTACCCGAGTTTGGGGTACCCTGGTGAACAGCCTGGTACTTTACCCAAGTATTTTTGGAGATCGGGGGCCTGAGGTGGTGCAGCGCGGCCTGCTGGTGAGGGAGCCAGGGAGAGACAGACGCTCTCCTCGTCCCTGCAGCGGAGGTGTGGTTTCACCAACATTCTACCCATCACCCCAGACCGGTGGAGGTTATCCCGGTTCGTTCCTGAGAAGCAACCCACCTGCAACCAACTCACACAATGGTATTTTACGAGCAGAATGCACAAGCAGTGTCAAGCAAAATGTCGGAAGCCTCGTGTGTACCCAAGCACAACGAAGAGAAGCCGGACTTGCTGGCTAGGTTGGACGACCTATTTAACGCCTTCTGGGAAAAATTGGCACTCAGGGAGCAGCAGGCTAAACATCACAAACCTGAAGAGCAATCACCCATGGTGTTGCCGGCACACTCCCTTCACAGTCGCACACTCCCTTGAACAGAGAGGGCCAGAACACAGCGCTGAAGACGGCAACGTCTCCGACGGGCCTGCATACCCATATGCCGCAACCTGCCAATGGCTAAGCCCAACCACAAGAAAACTACCACCGCCCAGCCTGCAGGCCCAGTGATCCACGCTCCTGCCCTGGAGAAGCCCACCAGTCGCCTATAAAGCCTACAGCACCACCACAACCCAAAGCTACCTCAGGCGAACAGCCCAGAGATATGGAGAAGAAGGCTGCCGACACAAACAGCGAGAGCCTCTCCTGGAGCACAGAACCCGGCCACCAAACCACAATATGATAACGGGCCCCACCAAGAAACCACTGGCAGCACCCTGAACTGCCTCCTGCAGCACACATGGGGCACAGGTTGAAAACAGGAAGACAGGCCTTCAAGAACCCGCTGTTAATGTCATTACGTGACTTTGTACACATGCCTATTTTCCAATCGTAAGAACCCTGTTTCAGATGTCGCTATGCATTATCAGCTTATCATAATGCCACATAAGTCTCTATTCCAGGTGGTTATTAAGCTTGTTAATAATCATTTTAATAATAATGTAAATAAGCTGTTATTTTTTCTTTATTCCCCAGGAAGTAACCCTTACCATTACTATAATTTACTGCCTTGTTATTCTGTCTTAGGGTAAGGTATACCTGGTCACGCTGGCCCTGTCTGCATATGCCCTCAGCTAAGTACTCTGTGAGCATGTTATATTAACCTCCCTCCAGCATGGCCAGCTGGGGTGTAACAATCTACCAACCTTTACTACACTTAAACCTTAAAAAACGTGCCTCTGTGTCAATGCCACATATGTGAAAGCCTCTGACAATATTGCGATTACGTTTGCTGCACCGTATGTCGTCTTGTAAATCTGTGCACAAAAAAAAAAAAAAAAAATTGCGCCTGGACATACACCATTTGTAATACCTTGGGTTGCCTACTTTTGTAAATGGTGTACCATCATGGTAGTCAGTTCCTGGGCTACCATACGGTTTCAAAGGCAACATAACCAATCGGACAAATATTTGTATTCAGCAAAATCTCCCGAGTAAAAGAGTACACCCCATGAACAGGTTTTATGGTGTCTTGGAAAGTTACAGGGTTAAATATAGTGCCTGCGAACCAAATTCTGTGAACTTTCTGCATGGGTTGCCAGGCAGGTCCCTCAAACTGTAATTCATGAAATTACTTAATTATGTAAAAATATTACATAAATATATACGTATAATAAATAATTATATATATATTTACACATGCAATGATCTGGCAAATCCAATTAATATTTGATAAAACCACGGTGCTGCACAGTGTGTAGTATAGAAATTAAGAAAAGAAATAAAGAGAATTTTCTTCAAAGTGTATTAGTGATGAAATAAACAAAATAACATCCTAGATCTGAATGAATTAAATTTTCTTCTGAAATACTTTGTTCTTTACATAGTTGAATGTGCTGACAAAAAATTTAAAATGGAAATCAAATTTTTCAACCTATGGAAGTCTGGATTTGGAGACAGACTCAAAATTAAAGTGGAAAAACACACTACAGGCTGATCCAACTTTGATGTAATGTCCTTAAAACAAGTGAAAATGAGGCTCAGTAGTGTTTGAGGCCTCCACGTGCCTGTATGACCTCCCTACAATGCCTGTGCATGCTCCTGATGAGGTGGCGGATGGTCTCCTGAGGGATCTCCTCCCAGACCTGGACTAAAGCATCTGGCAACTCCTGGACAGTCTGTGGTGCAACGTTGGTGGATGAAGCGAGACATGATGTCCCAGATGTGCTTGATTAGATTCAGGTCTGGGGAACGGGCGGGCCAGCCCATAGCATCAATGCCTTCGTCTCGCAGGAACTGCTGACACACTCCAGCCACATGAGGTCTACCATTGTCTTGCATTAGGAGGAACCCAGGGCCAACAGCACCAGCATATGGTCTCACAAGGGGTCTGAGGATCTCATCTCGGTACCTAATGGCAGTCAGGCTACCTCTGGCGAGCACATGGAGGGCTGTGCGGCCCCCCCAAAGAAATGCCACCCCACACCATTACTGACGCACTGCCAAACCGGTCATGCTGGAGGATGTTGCAGGCAGCAGAACGTTCTCCACGAGGTCTCCAGACTCTGTCACGTCTGTCACATGTGCTCAGTGTGAATCTGCTTTCATCTGTGAAGAGCACAGGGCGCCAGTGGCGAATTTGCCAAACTTGGTGTTCTCAAGCAAATGCCAAACGTCCTGCACGGTATTGGGCTGTAAGCACAACCTCCACCTGTGGACGTCGGGCCCTCATACCACCCTCATGGAGTCTGTTTCTGACCGTTTGAGCAGACACATGCACATTTGTGGCCTGCTGGAGGTCATTTTGCAGGGCTCTTGCAGTGCTCCTCCTGTTCCTCCTTGCACAAAGGTGGATGTAGCGGTCCTGCTGCTGTGTTGTTGCCCTCCTACGACCTCCTCCACGTCTCCTGATGTACTGTCCTGTCTCCTGGTAGCGCCTCTATGCTCTGGACACTATGTTGACAGACACAGCAAACCTTCTTGCCACAGCTCGCATTGATGTGCCATCCTGGATGAGCTGCACTACCTGAGCCACTTGTGTGGGATGTAGACTCCGTCTCTTACTACCACTAAAGTGAAAGCACCACCAGCATGCAAAAGTGACCAAAACATCAGCCAGGACGCATAGGAACTGCGAAGTGGTCTGTGGTCACCACCTGCAGAACCACTCCTTTATTGGGGGTGTCTTGCTAATTGCCTATAATTTCCACCTGTTGTCTATCCCATTTGCACAACAGCATGCAAAATTGATTGTCACTCAGTGTTGCTCAGTGGACAATTTGATTTCACAGAAGTGTGATTGACTTGTTCCCTTTATTTTTTTGAGCAGTGTATTTATATTATATATATAAAATGATAACTATATGTATGTAAAATTAATATCATTCTAAGTGTATTTTAATATTAATATTAAAATACACTTAGAGACAGTATTTGTATGTGTGTATATATATATATATATATATATATATATATATATATATATATATATATATATATACACACACACACTTAGATCATATATAATATATATGATCTAAGTATATATATATATATATATATATATAATTCACTTTTAAACAGTTTTTTTTAAACTTTATTTCAGGTAGCAGGGGGACTGCTTGTCATTCCACTGCTGTGGATAGCTATTCCGTCCATGTGATCGCAAGGACCATGCGATCACATGGCCCGTAGGGCCGGATCAGCAGCAGGGGGACTGCCTGGTATGCCAAGCAAGTCGCCACATCGAAATCGCCAGCGATCAGGTAAGTACGTAGGATGGCGTGGACGTACTATGCCGCCCCCCGGCGTTTAGGACAGAGTCCACAAGGACGGCATAGTACGTCCGCCATCCTTAAGGGGTTAAAGGGGCATTTAACAATGCACCCTTCTCCGACTTTACAATTTTGTAGCTATACCAGCCATGAAATTAATTGGGGTTAACAATGATTGTAAAAATAATTAAAGTCTACTTGTCAAGAGACATACAATTGTGATGTAATTGACAGGCAATGAAATTTCAAAATTGCAAACCAATGTTCATATTTTCTTAAAAACATATAAAAAAAAAAACACTTGGTCTTTCCATCACCTGTCAACAACACACAGTAAGCATATCTTTATGCTAAGTCTTGAGTGACATGGAAAGCAAAAGAACCATTACACAGTCCTTCGGCTTCCCATCACAGCAACTGTTGTGTACACATTGAAGATGCCATCAGTACTCCTCTAGAGGGGAACATAAACTAACTGGCACATATTTTATTCTAATGTTGATGCACTGGCAATGAGGGAGAATCGCTGGGAAAGCATTGCCAAGCAGGGCCTATCATATTAAGAGGAGGCAAATTTAGGAAGAACAACTTTAATGTAAACCAGTCGTGACAGGTTTGCTTTAATGATTACACGAACAAGGACTTGCACCAATATTTATGCTGAAATCAAAATTCAGGTAAGCATCTCTTAAATCGACAATGTACAAATGCATCTTTCGTAAACACCTTGCAAGCCACACATTTGTGTGACAGATCCACTTCAAATTGATCCACTTCAATTTGAATCAGAAATTTAGATTTTTGCCTGACTGGCAGGATAAATATAATTTCTGTCTGATTAAAGGACATCATACAATGGCTAGATCAATCATAAGAAGATTCACAACTATATTGGGTGTTAATTTCTGCAGGACCTTATTAAGGTACCTGTATGTGCTCTTAGGACTTTTTCAGGCTACTTTAGATGTAATATTACCTTTGTAGTAATAGCAGTTGTCTGAGGTGTGCTTTTGGAAACCGAACCTGGAGAACCTGGGGAAGTCGGAGAACCGGGCAAGCTGCTTGCTGTTGATTGGCTGGTGAGGTTTGCCTTTGTTGCTCCAGAAAAAGAGAGCTTAAAACTTGGACTCTGGCGGCCTGTCAGGTTGGTTTTTAGAAGCACCTCCTTCTCCTCTGTCTCTTTTACTGAAAATCACAAAGAAAGATGGGTTAGGTGCATTTACAATATCAACCATCACATTATGACCGATTAACAAAACCTTCGTATACCTTCCATTGTATGCCATAAGGTATATTTCCTTTAAATAATTACAATAATTACTTTTTTTTGGCATATATGATGGGGTTTTTTTTACCCCAAAAATTGGGATAAAAAGCTGACTGCATTCTATATGCCAAATGCAACCTATATTCTGTGTTTATATAGAATCGCTGTGCCGCAATCAGGCAAAGTGAGGGAGATATTTAGACAGTGTTGTTACCACAGGAACACTCCAACTCTGCTCAAACCATGGCTCGCGATAAAAGCTTGCACCTGGCAGATGTGCATACTGGGTCCTTACAGAAGCACTGGATCACCAAAGATTTCTAGCAGCAGCCTTTTACCACTAGACCAAGGAATTCTAGAGTTTCCCCCTCCCAGGTAAGAGGCAGGGAGGGAGAACACATTAAATAATACAATATTAAGCTACTCTTCACAATCCCCATCAAGATTACAGTCCCATAAATGTACACTCACTGCATCCACTACAAATACACACTCACACTACATCCCCTAAACACACACACTTGCTACATCTCTGTGTCTACACACTACATCCCCTATTCACATCAACCAAAATTTACTGTAATTAAGGTACAGATTTTTTTTTCTCCTAGGTTTATAGTAGAAATATTATATTAAAAAGTTATACATTCAAATATCACAAGAATACTATGCAGATAGTTATTAAACTCCAAAGAAGTAAGATTGTTTAACACTTCACCTTTAAGACTTATTTCTCGCTGTACTATAAAGTCCATACATGGATTTAAAAAAAAAAAAAAAAAGAGAAATATAGTGCAGCTAGGTTCAACCAGAATATACAAGTACAAATTAAATGTTGTAAATCATCCTACTCACATTTAATAGAGGTTATAAACTAGCTCTGTTATAAGTATATGTGACTACTGGAGATACTCATCAGCCTCTCTGTTAAAATGAACCAGGTTGTCCACCAAAGAGCAGTAGATTTAGGACTTTTTCAGTGCTCCTGTTAAATGTGGTTCATTTAACAAACATATATTACACAGTTATTTAGAGTAGAGCTTTTTATAATCTTTAGTAATGAATCAAAATAAAATAAACAGAGGGACCAATGTTCATATGGTCCAAGTATTGGACTAAATCTAGCTTTAAATTTATATCAAAAGCAAAATAAAGTGTACAAAAACGAATTAGTGGTAAGTTGGGTTCCTCGTAGTTATATGCCAGTTCCATTTCTCTTTAATCTGTTTATAGATGTTGTTGAAGTGGAATTACTATGAGTAACAGTGTTTCCCGTCAGTTTAAACAAAAGCATGCTAGTACATAATTTACAGTGTTTAGCCATTCAAATGTGTCCATTAATTGGAGAGGAGAAGATATTAAATTAGGTAGAACCAAAATTCAATGGATCTACAATCTGAATAGTCTTTTTAATGCGGATTTGGACTGTCATTTTGCAAAAACACTAACCATAGTGTTTCATAAAACAAATTATTTTATTGAAAAAACAAAAAAACAAAAAACAAAGTCAAGCTACAAAACTAGTAATGGGGATGAAAAACATTAGTTATAAGGAAAGGTTAGAAAAACTGGATTTGTTTTCTTTAGAAAAAAAAGAAAGAAAAAAAAAGTACATCAGAGGGGATATGATAGCACTATACAAAGATATACAAGGCCAGCCCAGATCGCAATATGCAGTGGTGTACATACCGCGGTCGCAACTGTGACTGGGACCTACCGCCCTGCAACCAGGTGCACACCCACCATTGTGGCCCCGGTTTCACACATTAAGGGGCCCCATGCTGTTAGGGCCTCCCGATGGCTAAGGATTTTCAGGGGGTCCAGTCATCGTTGCGTCGCTATAAAAGCGCGACCGGGCCCCCTTTGATGACATCACAGCTGGGAGGAAGTGACTGCCACCGTCACTCCTCCCAGTTTACAACGGAAGTAACACGGGAGAAAGAGGAGGGAGTCAGAGTGGGAACCACCACTGGACCCCAGGGAAGCCACCCTCCTGCATCTAAAAGGTAGGTAACAGTAGTGAGTAAAATATTTTGTATCAGGGAGCTATCTACTAAAAGGCTGAAAGACCTAAATTGGTCTAACAGCCAACTTTACTAATACTAAGTAAAAATTACTTAGTATTAGCAAATAATATGCCCCTACTCGCTATATCGCGAGTAGGGGCATGTCTGGTAAACAGTGAGCAGCTTATAGCTGCTTGCTGTAAAAAAAAAAAAAAAAACAAAACTAATAACCTCCCCCCCCCTGCCCATGGGGGCCCTAAATAAAGATGGGGGGAACCTACTGTCCCCACCCCTGAGCGGTGGGTGGGGGCCCCAGTAAAACAATAAGGGGGGGACCTACTGTCCTCCCCCCCTGGCCCCCACCCCTGAGCGGTGGGTGGGGGCCCTAAATGAAACACCCCAATCAAGGTGACTAGGGGTCCCAAGCCCCTAGTCACCCCCCCCACCCAAAAAAAACCTATCCCCTACCTACCCCCCTCACCCTAAAAATAGTGAGGGGGGAATAAAATAACTAACCTGTAAAAAAAAAAAAATTAAACTTACCATTTGACATCTTCTTTTTTCTAAAATCTTCTTTCTTCAGCTCCCAAAAAGGCCAAATAAAAATCCAATACCCATTAAGCATAAAACAAAACGCAAAAAAAATTTAATCCATGTTCGCCCTTTGAGGGCACGCCGCTTCCTGTGCTCCGCAGGGCGGGTCAAGGCTTATAAAGCCTTGCCCCGCCATGCAATTAGGCTTAGAACACTGATTGGTGGGTTTAAGCCAATCAGAGTGCTCCGAGTCATTTTACACAGCGTGGGAAAGTTCTTTTGAATTTTCCCACGCTGTGTAAAAATGACTCAGAGCACTCTGATTGGCTTAAACCCACCAATCAGAGTGTTCTAAGCCTAATTGCAGGGCGGGGCAAGGCTTTATAGGCCTTGACCCGCCCTGCGGAGCTCAGTGCGGCGTGCCCTCGAAGGGCGAACATGGAATCATTTTTTTTTGCGCTTTTTTTGCGACGGGTATGATGGATTTTTATTTGGCCTTTTTGGGGGCTGAGGAAAGAAGATTTTAGAAAAAAGAAGATGTCAAATGGTAAGTTTAATTTTTTTTTTTTACAGGTTAGTTATTTTATTCCCCCCCTCACTATTTTTAGGGTGAGGGGGGTAGGTAGGGGGATAGGTTTTTTTTTTGGGTGGGGAGGGGGGTGACTAGGGGCTTGGGACCCCTAGTCACCTCGATTTGGGGGGCGGGGGGGTGTTTCATTTAGGGTGCCCACCCACCACTCAGGGGTGGGGGCCAGGGGGGGGAGGACAGTAGGTCCCCCACCCCTTATTGTTTTATTAGGGCCCCCACCCACCACGCAGGGGTGGGGGCCAGGGGGGGGAGGACAGTAGGTCCCCCACCCTTATTGTTTTATTAGGGCCCCCATCCACCGCGCAGGGGTGGGGGCCAGAAGTTCCCCCCATATCTTTATTTAGGGCCCCCACCCACCGCTCAGGGGTGGGGGCCAGGGGGGGAGGACAGTAGGTCCTCCCTCCTTGTTTTATTAGGGCCCCCACCCACCGCTCAGGGGTGGGGGCCAGGGGGAGGACGCAGGTCCCCCTATTAGCGATAGGGGCCCCCACCCAATCGCGGCAGGAGGCCGGGGGCCAAAGTTCCCCACCCATAGCCTTATTTAAGGCCCCCACCCAATCACCAGGTGGAACCCGGGAGTGACAGCAGGTCCCCCTTATTGTTTTATTAGCTCCCACCGTCATGCGAGGGTGGGGCCAGGGGAGGACAGGTTCCCCCCCCATTATCTTCATGGCCCCCACCCGCCGCTCAGGGTGGGGGAGGGGGGGAGGACAATAGGTCCGCCCCCCCTTATTGTAATGTAATTTTTTTTCAACAGTGAGCAGCCACAGGCTGCTCACTGTTTAGTGGACATGCCCCTACTCGCGATATAGCGAGTAGGGGCATTTGGGAGATTTTAATCCCCCTTGTGCTATTATGGGGGTCATATTGACCCCCATAGAGTGAGAGGGGGACCTGGGGGGGCTTATGAAGTGGTGGGGAGCACTGCTCCCTGCCGCTTCTATAGTTACATATTTCAAGGAGGGAGCTGCACGCCGGTAGCTCCCTCCTTGTAATAAACTGCACGAACAAACAAACACTGATACTCAGATACACTGATACATTGTGTTTGTTTGTTCGGCTGATATTTCTATTCATTCATTCGTCTGTCTGATGAATGAATGAATAGATGAAATTCCCATTCGCATGTCCAGGTGTTTCACTGGGCATGTGCGGGAATCTCACAGTCTGTCTAGTGTAGGCTGATGACGTGTCCCACAGGGACTTCATCTACCCACACAAAGATGGCGGCGCCCTGGATATAGATCGGGGCAGAAAATAAGGATTAAAAAATAGGTAATGTGGGGGGCTTAGGGGCATTTGGGGGTGACTAGTGGGTCAATTGGATGTAGTGGAGGCGGGAGGGGGGTTAAAAAAATAAAATAAATGGGATTCAGCATGACAGTGCCGCTTTAAGATTTTGCCTTCTTTTGGATAAACAGCATAAAAGAATGAGCTTCGTGACTGAACGTGATGAATTTCAATCTTTTTTCAACCTAGACAACTATGTAACTAGGAATTGAATCATTAAGACATTATAATGTAGCAAGCCATTTGATTAAT
>OW240924.1:31294833-31342525 GCA_933207985.1 Pelobates cultripes | reverse complement strand
AGCTGAAGAGGAAGCACTCAGCCAGGGAGAGTGCTCCCTCGCGCGTCCGCCCGCCCGCCGGGTGTCAGCAGGGCCAGCCTCTGGGGGGGCCTGAGGTGACCAGCTGCTGGGCCCCCCAGGAGAAGAGGCTGGCCCAGTGGGTACATACCGGGTTGCAGGGCCACCCAGGAGAAGAGGCTGGCCCAGTGGGTACATACCGGGTCGCAGGGCCACCTCCAACATGCGTTATATTAAAATCACAAATCTCCTTTCAATTAAAGATGGAGAGAGAGCCCATGTCTATGGTTGGAATATATGGAATAACTTCATCCAAGAAGCATAAGAATATACATACATACATATTTTAATAATAAAAACTGAGAGAATTCCCTGAATAGATCTACATCAGGCCCTATTAGTTTGAGGACGCTCCCCTCACATCTACATACTCTCTCCTCCCTCTACGCCACTTTATGGTATTTTTGCATTAAGGGTTTAGGATATAAGATATGGCTTTATATGTATGATATTTATAACTGAGATCTGAACTGTATCTTTTATTATCTCCCTTGTATTGCATTTCATATGACTAGAGTACATTGTGTTTTGTTTTTATCTGTCTTTTGTCTTAAAGTTTGTCAATGATATCATGCCTCACCCTTCTGTCAGTCCCTACATTGGCTTCATATAAAATATAGAGCTCAATTTAAAATTCAGATTCTTGCTTTCAAATCGCTACAAAATGCTGCTCCCACCTATCTATCCTCCCTTATACACAAGTATGTCCCGTCTAGGCCCTTACGATCTGCTGAAGACTTACGTCTATCTTCTGTCCGTACTTCCACCTCTGATGCTCGCCTTCAAGATTTCTCGAGGGCTGCACCGTTCCTGTGGAACTCACTTCCCTCCTCTGTTAGATGCTCACCCAGTCTCCACTACTTCAAAAAATCATTAAAAACCCACTTCTTCATAAAAGCGTATCAATTAAACTGTTAATAGCTCCTGACTGATTCCTCTTCAGCAACTGTCACTAGTCTAATACTAATATTACCTTTTTGTGTCATTTTACCCCACTCCCTTTAGCATGTGGGCTCGTTAAGCGGGGCCCTCAACACCTCTATTCCTGTGTGTCCAACTTGTCTGGTTACAACTGCATGTCTGTTCTTCCACCCATTGTAAAGCGCTGTGGAATTTGATGGCGCTATATAAATAACATAATAATAATAATATGGAATTACTAAATCTCAGCTACCTGCCAAACGTTTGACTTGAAACTTGAGAGCTCTGGGGTTTATAGGGAGGCTCGGATATGTCTGCTATTATAATTTTGATGATATGTGATTGTATGTCTTTTTATATCTGAAAAAACCTAATAAATATTTATTTAAAAAGATTGAGGGAACATTGTTCCACATGGAAAGGCCCATGCTACCTACTTTTATTTTTTTTATCTTGTAAGCTTGCACTACCTCATTTACAAAGGTATGTTCTTCCTCTCTCTATCCATGTGAGGTATGAACTCACATTATGTATCCATGTAAATATTTCCACTTTAATGCTTTAAATTACAACAAACAAAATTAATTCTTTGCAGTGTCTACCTTCGCTTTATTCCTAGGCAGGCAGCCTACTCAGCTGCTGGAAGTGCCCACCTTAGTTGCAATCTCCTGGAATTGGATTCAGGTCTGGGGAACGGGCGGGCCAATCCATAGCATCAATGCCGTTGTCTTGCAGGAACTTCTGACACACTCCAGCCACATGAGGTCTAGCATTGTCTTGCATTAGGAGGAACCCAGGGCCAACCGCACCAGCATATGGTCTGACAAGGGGTCTGAGGATCTCATCTCAGTACCTAATGGCAGTCAGGCTACCTCTGGCGAGCATATGGAGGGCTGGGAAGCCCCCCAAAGAAATGTCACCCCACACCATTACTAACCCACTGCCAAACCAGTCATGCTGGAGGATGTTGCAGGCAGCAGAACGTTCTCCATGGCGTCTCCAGACTCTGTCACATGTGCTCAGTGTGAACCTGCTTTCATCTGTTAAGAGCACAGGGCGCCAGTGGCGAATCTGCCAATCTTGGTGTTCTCTGGTAAATGCCAAATGTCCTGCACAGTGTTGGGCTGTAAGCACAACCCCCACCAGTGGATGTCAGGCCCTCATGGAGTCTGTTCCTGACCATTTGAGCAGACACATTCACATTTGTGGCCTACTGGAGGTAATTTTGCAGGGCTCTTGCAGTGCTCCTCCTGTTCCTCCTTGCACAAAGGCAGAGGTAGCGGTCCTGCTGCTGGGTTGTTGCCCTCCTACGGCGTCCTCCACGTCTCCTGATGTACTGGCCTTCCTCCTGGTAGCGCCTCCATGCTCTGGACACTACGCTGACAGACACAGAAAACCTTCTTGCCACAGCTCGCATTGATGTGCCATCCTGGATGAGCTGCACTACCTGAGCCACTTGTGTGGGATGTAGACTCCGTCTCATGCTACCAGTAGAGTGAAAGCACCGCCAGCATTCAAAATTGACAAAGACATCAGCCAGGAAGCATAGGAACTGAGAAGTGGTCTGTGGTCACTACCTGCAGAACCAATCCTTTATTGGGGGTGTCTTGCTAATTGCCTATAATTTCCACCTGTTGTCTATCCCATTTGCACAACAGCATGTGAAATTGATTGTCACTCAGTGTTGCTTCCTAAGTGGACAGTTTGATTTCACAGAAGTGTGATTGAAGGACATTTAGGCACCCAGACCACTTCAGCTAATGAAGTGGTCTGGGTGCCAGGTCCAGCTAGGGTTAACTATTTTTTTCATAAACATAGCAGTTTCAGAGAAACTGCTATGTTTATCAATGGGTTAAGCCTTCCCCCTAATCCTCTAGTGGCTGTCTCATTGACAGCCACTAGAGGCGCTTGCGTGCTTCTCACTGTGATTTTCACAGTGAGAGCACGCCAGCGTCCATAGGAAAGCATTATGAATGTTTTCCTATGTGACCGGCTGAATGCGCGCGCAGCTCTTGCCGCGCGTGCGCATTCAGCCGACGGGGCGGAACGGAGGAGGAGAGAAGGAGGAGAGCTCTCCACCCAGCGCTGGAAAAAGGTAAGTTTAAACCCCTTTCCCCTTTCCAGAGCCGGGCAGGAGGGGGACCTGAGGGTGGGGGCATTCTTTAGGTATTATAGTGCCAGGAAAACGAGTATGTTTTCCTGGCACTATAGTGGTCCTTTAACTTGGAGTTACATTGTGTTGTTTAAGGTTCCCTTTATTTTTGAGCAGTGCATGTTAATTGCATCATTAGGGCTTCGTGGGGAGCCTGTGGAATTTTTTTCAGATAACTTGGTGGTAGGGGGGCTTGCTGGGGTTTTGCATGTAACATGGTGGGGAGCTTAACGTTAATATTGTGGGATTGCAGATAACACAGTGGGCACTTGCTGATAAAAGTTGGGATGTTCCAGAAAACTTGGTGGGAGCTTAAACATAACATTTTAGGGATAGACCGAGCAATCGCTTCAGCCGATATTCTGGATTTTGGCAAATATCGGTATCGCCACTATTGATACCGATATTGCCAATAATGTGAGAGGCTTAGAGCACACCAGTGTGGGTATATTATGACATATATTAATATATTATATGATAGCAGTGTGGACATATTATTACCTATGTTAATATATTATATGATCGCAGTGTGGGTATATTATGACATATATTAATATATTATATGATAGCAGTGTGGACATATTATTACCTATGTTAATATATTATATGATCGCAGTGTGGGTATATTATGACATATATTAATATATTATATGATAGCAGTGTGGACATATTATTACCTATGTTAATATATTATATGATCGCAGTGTGGGTATATTATGACATATATTAATATATTATATGATCGCAGTGTGGGTATATTATGACATATATTAATATATTATATGATCGCAGTGTGGGCATATTATGACATATATTTATATATTAATATATTATATGATAGCAGTGTGGGTATATTATTACCTATATTCATTTATTATATGATTGCATTGTGGGCATATTATGACATATATTAATATATTATATGATAGCAGTGTGGGCATATTTTTACATATATTAATATATTATATGATAGCAATGTGGGCATTTTATTACCTATATTAATATATTATATGATAGCAGTGTGGGTATATTATGACATATATTAATATATTATTTTATTAATCGCAGTGTGGGTGCTGGCTGGTGATATTTCAGTGAGGGGATAAGTTGCTATTAGCAGTGAGGGCATATTATTACCTATATTAATATATTATTATTATATTAATAGCAGTGTGGGTGCTGGCTGGTGATATTTCAGTGAGGGGATAAGTTGCTATTAGCAGTGAGGGCATATTATGATATATTATCATATTAATAGCAGTGTGGGTGCTGGCTGGTGATATTTCAGTGAGGGGATAAGTTGCTATTAGCAGTGTGGGCATATTATTACCTTTATTAATATATTATTATTATATTAATCGCAGTGTGGGTGCTGGCTGGTGATAATTCAGTGAGGGGATAAGTTGCTATTAGCAGTGAGGGCATATTATGACCTATATTAATATATTATTATTATGATATTAATCGCAGTGTGGGTGCTGGCTGGTGATATTTCAGTGAGGGGATAAGTTGCTATTAGCAGTGAGGGTATATTATTACCTATATTAATATATTATTATTATGATATTAATCGCAGTGTGGGTGCTGGTTGGTGATATTTCAGTGAGGGGATAAGTTGCTATTAGCAGTGAGGGTATATTATGACCTATACTAATATATTATTATTATAATATTAATCGCATTGTGGGTGCTGGTTGGTGATATTTCAGTGAGGGGATAAGTTGCTATTAGCAGTGAGGGCATATTATGACCTATATTAATATATTATTATTATTATTATATTAATCACAGTGTGGGTGCTGGCTGGTGATATTTCAGTGAGGGGATAAGTTGGTATTAGCAGTGAGGGCATATTATTACCTATATTAATATATTATTATTATATTAATAGCAGTGTGGGTGCTGGCTGGTGATATTTCAGTGAGGGGATAAGTTGCTATTAGCAGTGAGGGCATATTATGACCTATATTAATATATTATTATTATTCTATTAATAGCAGTGTGGGTGCTGGCTGGTGATATTTCAGTGAGGGGATAAGTTGCTATGAGCAGTGAGGGCATATTATGACCTATATTAATATATTATTATTATTATATTAATAGCAGTGTGGGTGCTGGCTGGGGATAGTGAGGAGATAAGTTGCTATTAGCAGTGAAGGTATATTATGACCTATATTAATATATTATTATTATTATATTAATCGCAGTGTGGGTGCTGGCTGGTGATATTTCAGCGAGGGGATAAGTTGCTATTAGCAGTGAGGGCATATTATGACCTATATTAATATATTATTATTATTCTATTAATAGCAGTGTGGGTGCTGGCTGGTGATATTTCAGTGAGGGGATAATTTGCTATGACGAGTGAGGGCATATTATGACCTATATTAATATATTATTATTATTATATTAATAGCAGTGTGGGTGCTGGCTGGTGATATTGCTGTGAGGGGATAAGTTGCTATTAGCAGTGAGGGCATATTATGACCTATATTAATATATTATTATTATTATATTAATCGCAGTGTGGGTGCTGGCTGGTGATATTTCAGTGATGGGATAAGTTGCTATTAGCAGTGAGGGCATATTATTACCTATATTAATATATTATTATTATATTAATAGCAGTGTGGGTGCTGGCTGGTGATATTTCAGTGAGGGGATAAGTTGCTATTAGCAGTGAGGGCATATTATGACCTATATTAATATATTATTATTATTCTATTAATAGCAGTGTGGTTGCTGGCTGGTGATATTTCAGTGAGGGGATAAGTTGCTATGAGCAGTGAGGGTATATTATGACCTATATTAATATATTATTATTATTATTATGATATTAATCGCAGTGTGGGTGCAGGCTGGTGATATTTCAGTGAGGGGATAAGTTGGCATTAGCAGTGAGATCATATTATTACCTATATTAATATATTATTATTAGTATTATATTAATCACAGTGTGGGTGCTGGCTGGTAATATTGCTGTGAGGGGATAAGTTGATATTAGCAGTGAGGGCATATTATTACCTATATTAATATATTATTATTATTATTATGGTATTAATCGCAGTGTGGGTGCTGGCTGGTGATATTAGCAGTGTGGGCATATTATTACCTATATTAATATATTATTATTATTATGATATTAATCGCAGTGTGGGTGCTGGCTGGGGATAGTGAGGGGATAAGTTGCTATTAGCAGTGAGGGCATATTATGACCTATATTAATATATTATTATTATTATTATGATATTAATCACAGTGTGGGTGCTGGCTGGTGATATTATCAGTGGGGGGATAAGTTGGTATTAGCAGTGTGGGCATATTATGACCTATATTAATATATTATTATGATATTAATAGCAGTGTGGGTGCTGGCTGGTGATATTGCTGTGAGGGGATAAGTTGGTATTAGCAGTGAGGGTATATTATTACCTATATTAATATATTATTATTATGATATTAATCGCAGTGTGGGTGCTGGTTGGTGATATTTCAGTGAGGGGATAAGTTGCTATTAGCAGTGAGGGCATATTATGACCTATATTAATATATTATTATTATGATATTGATCGCAGTGTGGGTGCTGGCTGGTGATATTTCAGTGAGGGGATAAGTTGGTATTAGCAGTGAGGGCATATTATGATATATTATTATCATATTAATAGCAGTGTGGGTGCTGGCTAGTGATATTTCAGTGAAGGGATAAGTTGCTATTAGCAGTGAGGGTATATTAATATATTATTATTATAATATTAATCGCAGTGTGGGTGCTGGTTGGTGATATTTCAGTGAGGGGATAAGTTGCTATTAGCAGTGAGGGCATATTATGACCTATATTAATATATTATTATTATTATTATGATATTAATCGCAGTGTGGATGCTGGTTGGTGATATTTCAGTGAGGGGATAAGTTGCTATTAGCAGTGAGGGCATATTATTACCTTTATTAATATATTATTATTATGATATTAATCGCAGTGTGGGTGCTGGTTGGTGATATTTCAGTGAGGGGATAAGTTGCTATTAGCAGTGAGGGTATATTATGACCTATACTAATATATTATTATTATAATATTAATCGCAGTGTGGGTGCTGGTTGGTGATATTTCAGTGAGGGGATAAGTTGCTATTAGCAGTGAGGGCATATTATGACCTATATTAATATATTATTATTATTATTATATTAATCACAGTGTGGGTGCTGGCTGGTGATATTTCAGTGAGGGGATAAGTTGGTATTAGCAGTGAGGGCATATTATTACCTATATTAATATATTATTATTATATTAATAGCAGTGTGGGTGCTGGCTGGTGATATTTCAGTGAGGGGATAAGTTGCTATTAGCAGTGAGGGCATATTATGACCTATATTAATATATTATTATTATTCTATTAATAGCAGTGGGTGCTGGCTGGGGATATTTCAGTGATGGGATAAGTTGGTATTAGCAGTGAGGGCATATTATTACCTATATATTAATATATTATTATTATTATGATATTAATCGCAGTGTGGGTGCTTGCTGGGGATAGTGAGGGGATATTAAGTTGCTATTAGCAGTGAGGGCATATTATGACCTATATTAATATATTATTATTATTATTATTATTATTATGATATTAATCGCAGTGTGGGTGCTGGCTGGGGATAGTGAGGGATTAGGTTGCTATTAGCAGTGAGGGTATATTATTACCTATATTAATATATTATTATTATTATTATGGTATTAATCACAGTGTGGGTGCTGGCTGGTGATATTTCAGTGAGGGGATAAGTTGCTATTAGCAGTGAGGGTATATTATGACCTATATTAATATATTATTATTATAATATTAATCGCAGTGTGGGTGCTGGCTGGTGATATTTCAGTGAGGGGATAAGTTGATATTAGCAGTGAGGGCATATTATTACCTATATTAATATATTATTATTATTATTATTATGATATTAATATCAGTGTGGGTGCAGGCTGGTGATATTTCAGTGAGGGGATAAGTTGGCATTAGCAGTGAGATCATATTATTACCTATATTAATATATTATTATTATTATTATGGTATTAATGGCAGTGTGGGTGCTGGTTGGTGATATTTCAGTGAGGGGATAAGTTGCTATTAGCAGTGAGGGCATATTATGACCTATATTAATATATTATTATTATTATGATGATGATATTAATATCAGTGTGGGTGCTGTGAGGGGATAGTGAGGGGATAGTAAGTTGCTATTAGCGGTGACAGTGGCCCCAGCCCGGTGAGCGGTGTGTGTGTGTGTGAGGGGGGGGTGAGCTGCGAGGGAGGAGGAGGAAGAGGGAAAACATGGCGGCCGCGGTGCTGTGACTGACACACAGGGCCAGACCCGGGAACAGAGGGCGGAGACACCGGGATTCAGCGGAGAGTGGCGGCCGGGATCACTCAGCTCAGGCCCGGCCTCCTCCTCTCACTTTCCCGCCAGGAGACGCGAGGGGCCCCCCGGGGCCGGCACTGGGAGCAGTCCGGGGATCCTGGGCCGCGCTTCAACCGGCAACGCGGACTGACAGAGCAGCTACGGGGGTCAGGAAAGGCCGGGGATCGCGGCCTGGTGACCGAGTTACGGGTGTCGGGAAGCAGCGGGGACCCGGGCCGTGGCGGTGGGGGAGCGGGGTGCGGGGCGGTCGGAAGCTGGGGCCTGCTGGCCTGGTAACGGGTGTCGGGAAACGCAGGCGCTCGGGGCTCAGAAAGAAGCGCGCTCCGGGCCCGCCGTGCCGGGGCACAAGCCTTAGGAGAGACCGGGGCTCGGGGCCTGCACGCCGGCCCAGGGGAGTGAGGAAAGGCCGGGGCTCGGGGCCTGTGCGGGGGAGGGCAGGCCGGGGAGCGCGGGCCGGTAAGCGGGGTGCGGGGGGCAGGGCAGGCTCCGGGCCTGCTGGGAGCTGTGTGCGGGGCGGGAGAGGCCGCGGATCCGGCACCATGACCGACACCCGGCGGAGGGTCAAGGTTTACACCCTGAATGAGGACCGGCAGTGGGATGATCGAGGAACCGGCCATGTGTCCTCCGGCTATGTGGAGCGGCTGAAGGGCATGTCCCTGCTAGTCAGGGCGGAGAGTGACGGTAAGTGGGCACTCACTGTACTCTGAGCTTACACTCAGTATCAAACTCATCACTATAGAGGACCATGCTGTACCCTCACTCCATGGACTGAGGGGAAGGGACACCATGCTGTACCCTCACTCCATGGACTGAGGGGAAGGGGCACCATGCTGTACCCTCACTCCATGGACTGAGGGGAAGGGACTCCATGCTGAACTCTCACTCCATGGACTGAGGGGAAGGGACACCATGCTGTACCCTCACTCCATGGACTGAGGGGAAGGGGCACCATGCTGTACCCTCACTCCATGGACTGAGGGGAAGGGGCACCATGCTGTACCCTCACTCCATGGACTGAGGGGAAGGGACTCCATGCTGAACTCTCACTCCATGGACTGAGGGGAAGGGGCACCATGCTGTACCCTCACTCCATGGACTGAGGGGAAGGGGCACCATGCTGTACCCTCACTCCATGGACTGAGGGGAAGGGGCACCATGCTGTACCCTCACTCCATGGACTGAGGGGAAGGGGCACCATGCTGTACCCTCACTCCATGGACTGAGGGGAAGGGGCACCATGCTGTACCCTCACTCCATGGACTGAGGGGAAGGGACACCATGCTGTACCCTCACTCCATGGACTGAGGGGAAGGGACACCATGCTGTACCCTCACTCCATGGACTGAGGGGAAGGGACACCATGCTGTACCCTCACTCCATGGACTGAGGGGAAGGGACACCATGCTGTACCCTCACTCCATGGACTGAGGGGAAGGGGCACCATGCTGTACCCTCACTCCATGGACTGAGGGGAAGGGACACCATGCTGTACCCTCACTCCATGGACTGAGGGGAAGGGACACCATGCTGTACCCTCACTCCATGGACTGAGGGGAAGGGACACCATGCTGTACCCTCACTCCATGGACTGAGGGGAAGGGACACCATGCTGTACCCTCACTCCATGGACTGAGGGGAAGGGACACCATGCTGTACCCTCACTCCATGGACTGAGGGGAAGGGACACCATGCTGTACCCTCACTCCATGGACTGAGGGGAAGGGACACCATGCTGTACCCTCACTCCATGGACTGAGGGGAAGGGACACCATGCTGTACCCTCACTCCATGGACTGAGGGGAAGGGACACCATGCTGTACCCTCACTCCATGGACTGAGGGGAAGGGACACCATGCTGTACCCTCACTCCATGGACTGAGGGGAAGGGACACCATGCTGTACCCTCACTCCATGGACTGAGGGGAAGGGACACCATGCTGTACCCTCACTCCATGGACTGAGGGGAAGGGGTACAATGCTATACCATCACTACTTTCACTAAGTGAAGGGAACACCATGCCTCATTACATACACATGTACATAATGCTATCTTCTGCTCCATGCACTGAGTGGAAGTAGTATCATGCTATATCCCTACTGCATGAACAGAGTGGAGGATTCTCCATTTTGTGCCCTCATCACATTCATTAAGTGTATACCATGCTTTACTGCAGAGTTCTAAATTTGTTGCTACCAATTGGTTAATGAAACTTTAGCCCTGGTACTCCATGCACTGAGCACAGGGGGTCACCATGTTATACTCTCATTTCATTGATTCAATGCAATACATTTTCTACATGCAATGAGTGCAAAGCACACAATAATGCAATATTCCTTTGTGCCCTTAGTGGTGGAAATCTTACAGTATACAGTCATGGTCCTTATTCCATGCAATAAATAAAAGGGACAGTGTTACATCCTTTATATAAGAAATGTGTACAGTTTGCATGAAAAACGCACATTTTTTATACAACATATTTCAGCCATGCTTCTTCATTGCTCATTCCTAACAGAAGATAACTGTTGGTGTGGAATGTTTTGCCGTATGACTTTTTCATTTTGTGTTTATTACAGATGTGCGTTATAGCCTAATTTTAAAGGGACACTATAGGCACCAAAACAACTTTAGTTTAATGAAGCAGTTTTGGTGTATAGATCATGTCCCTGCAATCTCACTATTCAGTTCTCTGCTATTTAGGAGTTAAATCACTTTGTTCATGCAGATCTAGTCTCACCTCTCTGTATATGACTTACAAAACTATTCTAAACACTTCCTGTAAAAACTTATGTTCAATCCCTCCTCATACTCTCCCCTGGCTAGGGAGTTACCATAGTAACCATAGCACATGTGCTGTGGTTCTTTTGAGTGGAGAGCAGAGTGATCTTTTCTGCTCCCCATAACTGAATTACTAGGCATTCACTGTATGCCGAAGACTTGAGTCAGATTGGAGAAAAACTTGAATAAATTTTTCTCCAAATCTATACATTTGCTATTAAAATAGCTAACATAATGTATAGATGGAATTTCAATCTCCTTTAACCCCTTAAGGATCAAACTTCTGGAATAAAAGGGAATCATGACATGTCACACATGTCATGTGTCCTTAAGGGGTTAAAGGACCACTATAGTGCCAGGAAAACACTCGTTTTCCTGGCACTATAGTGCCCTGAGGGTGCCCCCACCCTCAGGGTCCCCATCCCGCCATGCTCTGGGAAAAGGAAAGGGGTTAAAACTTACCTTTCTCCAGCGCTGGGCGAGGAGCTCTCCTCCTCCGTTCCTACCATTCGGCTGAATGCGCATGCGTGGCAAGAGCTGCGCGCGCATTCAGCCGGTCACATAGGAAAGCATTTACAATGCTTTCCTATGGACGCTTGCGTGCTCTCACTGTGATTTTCACAGTGAGAATCACGCAAGCGCCTCTAGCAGCTGTCAATGAGACAGCCACTAGAGGAATTGGAGGAAGGATTAACCCATTTGTAAACATAGCAGTTTCTTTGAAACTGCTATGTTTATAAAAAAAATGGGTTAATCGTAGCTGGACCTGGCACCCAGACCACTTCATTAAGCTGAAGTGGTCTGGGTGCCTAGAGTGGTCCTTTAATAGAGCTAAAGTTGTTTTGATGCCTATAGATTCCCTTTAAGCACTTGAATCATCTATATAAAAAAACTAAAAGGTAGCAGTTATGTTTTGGTGAGAAAGTTCTTGTCTGTATGATATCACGAAAAGAATAGCAAAAACACACAAAAACAAACTGGGGTGACTGACACTTTTAAGATATATTGCCAAAATGCAATTGTCTCACTCTTTCTTATGTTTCAGCAGCATATATACACCAAATCAGTTTGTGACTTTTTTGTGTGTGTGTCCCCAAATTGTAGGTTTTGTTGATGAAAGGCGCTAGATAAACTTCTTATATAATTATAATGATATTAAATATTTACTTTGTTAAACAAAATATGAAAATTCTACTCAGAAGCCCCCAGAAATTATAGATTATAAAGCTGTGTTTGTGGTGCGCGTGACTCCTGGTTTTTGTTAAGCTTCTTAGAAATTTTGATTTAAAAACAAAACACTAAACACTCAGAGGACCTTCACTCAAAAACTCCTTGCACAATAGCATGTATAATAAGCTGTAGCAATTGTGGTGCTTAGTTAATTTTGAAATGGCTACATAGATGTAAAGGTGAGGTTCTTTCATCAGTACTAATTTTAATCCCTGATAGTAATTGGGTAAGAATTTAACATATTTAAAATCCTTATGAACTACTGTAAGATATTCTAGGACCATGTGACCATAAGGTGAATCTTGCATTGTAAACTTACAACTAACAAGATGCATTGCCAGTAGTGATGTCCCGAACGGTTCGCCGCGGACGGCGAACATATGACCCTGTACCTCACAGTCAGCAGACACATTCCAGCCAATCAGCAGCAGACCCTCCCACCTCCTGGACAGCTCACTAAGAATGCAGCTTCAAAATGGATGCTGTCCAGGAGGTGGGAGGGAGGGTCTGCTGCTGATTGGCTGGAATGTGTCTGCTGACTGTGAGGTACAGGGTCATATGTTCGCCGTCCGCGGTCATCACTAATTGCCAGCCATAAGACAATGTTTTAAATAGCTGTTATACATAAAACAATTTTCATGACAGGAGTGCATCATTTCTTAAAAAGGAACTCTCCAATCACCTTAATCATTACAGGCTGCTGTAGAAGTCGTCAAACCATAACTCCCTCAGCACAGTTTGTCCTTTCATTGTAAGAAGTTAAATTGTTTTAGAATGGTTCGAGTTCGTACCTGGCGTTGCTGGGCTCCGTTCCCTACCTCCATTACTTCCTATGGAGAGCTGGAATGTTTTTTATGAGCTACGCCTGGTGGTGCAGTGCTTAGCTTATTGTCTGAGAGTGACTTGCTGACTCTCAGCCAATGAGCTAGCCCTGAAATGCAAGGCTTAGCTCTGGAGAGCTAATAGAAGCTCCTGCTTATGTCTTTGTAGCACTCCATGGGAAGTAGAAGAGGTAGGGATAACCACTCTGTGTACCATAGGTAAGAAGCCAAACTGTTGTAAACTGGTTTTACTTCTTACAGTGCTGTAGTGGTTATAGTACTTGGGTTTTTCCTTTAAACCGTTACGTTTAATCAGGGCTTGCCAAATTTTCTTGTAATCTAGCAGCCAGCTAAAAAAGTTGGAGCCAAAATAAACTAACAACGCTTTATTTTCAATGACAAAAATATAATTCTTAAAGGTACAAGATAGTTACCAGTCCAGAACCACTACAGCTTAATGTATTGGTTCTGGTATCTATTACCTGTCCCTGGAGTTTTCAATGTAAACAATGCCTTTTCAGAGAAAGGCAGTGCTTACATTGCTGCCTAGTAACATCTAGTGAAAATTACTCAGATGGCCAGTAGACGTGCTTCCTTCCACAGTGTACAGCATCTTGGCTCAGTGTCTTCATGCTCTGCATGAAGGTGCTGAATGTTCTCCATAGATTCAATACATGTAGGTGAGGAGATGCTAATTGGTGCAGCACAGTGTTTTACTAAGCATGTGCAATAGCCTCCCAATTCCTTCCCATGAGAAAGCACTGGATTGGCTGAGATCATCAAGATTGATTACCAGACGGCAACTAGAGGTGCTTCCTGCTGTTTAGCTCCTTTGTTTGAGTACGTCCAGCGTCTTGCAAAACCCCATCCTATGGGGAAGGCGTAGGGGGCAGAGGAACACTTTTGTGTTTCAAGTACAGTTTTGTATTCCTAACACTATAGTGTTACCTTAAAAAAAAAATTATGCCTCCAGGACTTTATCACTGTATTGATGGCTCTGTTTGTAGCAAACATTTAGCAAAAAATGCACAGTGAGACCAATAAGGATGGGGAATTTTATGCCTGAAGAGGTGATTCAATATGTCTACTTGCAAACACATAATATTCCGGTATATAATTTGTAGTATGTGGGGTTTGTTGCAAAAAGTGTCAAATACATTTTTTTTCTTTTTTTCTTTTGGATCAACAGCAAAAACATGTGAGACTGAAGATGCAAGTCTCTTTTTCAGCCTATGTAACTATATAATGTAAACCAGAGGAGTGGAGGGCCCTGTCCAAAGGAACTTTTTAAAAATAAACATCTTCAACCTAGCTCATATTTAAAGGACCAGTAGAGTGCCAGGAAAACGTGTTAGGGTCTTTAGGTCCCCCACTCCCGCTGGGCTGAAGGAGGCTGAAGGGGTTAAAACACTTACCTTTCTCCAGCGCCGGGCTCCCTCTGCGCTGATGAACTCTCCTCCTTCTGCCGACATCAGCTTTCTCAATGCTTTCCTATGGACGTCCAGCGTCTTCTCACTGTGATTTTCACAGTGAGAATCGCGGAAGCACCTCTAGCGGCTGTCAGTGAGACAGCCACTAGAGGCTGGATTAACCCTCAGTGAAACATAGCAGTTTATCTGAAACTGCTATGTTTACAGCTGCAGGGTTAACACTAGAGGGATCTGGCACCCAGACCACTTCATTGAGCTATCCGCACACATTCTCTTTTGACCTAAAGTGCAATAAGTTCAATTTGCATTTAAAAATTAACTTGTATGGGCCATGTTCTAAATTCCTTGCTCATGTTAATACACATGGTATGCATTACATCAGTGTATTTCTTATCTATACCTTATTTTTTAAGAGTATTTTCACTTCTAGCTAAAACCAGCTGGCAACATTGTGAGGCAAAGTAACTCTTGATTGCCTAACTTACTAGAGGACTGTTTGCAGTGGCTAAGGAGAATATGATATAAATATTAGAGTTAAATTCGAATGTAGAATGTAGGGGTCACTAGTCAAATAGGGGCAATAAATCAAGCTATAATTGAATGTTTAAAGCCCCATAAGTCTAAGCAGTACCTTGTCTACTTATAGAACCATTTTCCATTCTGCCAATTATTAGAGCTATTTGTAATATTTCTGATAATCCGTATCTGCCTTGTAAATTACAGAGAATACCGATAACGTACTCACATCTCCCAGTCACAGCACGCCTCCGTAAACTCCGGCCACAGTCTAATAAGGGGCACCGCATGGGTACCTCGTGTACTCATCCCAGTGAGTCCCCACATGTAATACATTGAATAAATTACTGTAATGTACAAGGCTGGTTGACTGAGAGTGATTTGCTGACAGCAATAATACTCCCATTAGTAACAGCACTGTGCATGTGCATGTCGTCTGGGATTACTGACATCGATCACACTTCTATCAGCAAAAACACTGTACTTGCTGAGATCTCTGTGCTCACAGCATGTACTGACTGCCCGAGAGTGGTAGGTGAATAATTGTTGCATGTTCATTTAATGGCAGCTGTGTAGAAATTGTGTTGTGTTTTTTTTTTGAAAACTTTAAATGTACTGTCACCGGTTATCGCCCAAAAAGGCCATCAATAATCTGTATTCGCATCAGCTCTGCAAAAATGAAATCAGTTGATCCTTGTGTGTACATTTGCTTTCTTGCCTGAATAATTTAAACCGTTCATGAGCAGTCTAACCGTTAAGTTTGCCACCAGTGCTGGATCTCCAGTTCCCAATGCGGAATACAGATTCTGAAATTGACTTTCAGGACGCGGGGTGTGGGGTGCTGCTGATTGGCTAGTGCGGCCAGCTGATGCTTTAAGCCAATCAGTCGATTTCCCATTCATAAAATAAAAATTGTAACCGTTATATTCACATTGTTTGTAAACAAGCATCCCTTATTTTTGTTGTTCTAAATTGAAGTAACTCCAAGTTAACTGAAGCGTGTGCCTACCGGATTTAAATACACATGCCAAAATCTCATTCAAACCTGCATAATTTCAGTATCAAGGCAAGGCATGAACTAGTGTACGATGCCTTTTATATCAAAATGGCTTTTTGTAGATACAAAGTATATTCTTTACTGTAAAATCAGTAAGAAAAAATTTAGCAAAACTTACCTTGTTTTACTTTGAATATATTGCAAATGTATATGCTTAAATTGTTAGTGCAATTTAACAATCATTGGACACACTGCACCTTTACGTTTATGTAATTATACCCTGTTTTCTTTTGACAAAGCTTGCTTTAGCAGGTCTGTAAATACCTCTTGTTCATGTATGTCAAACTTGTTTTGTTGTAATTGCTCATAGTTTGGAAGGGAAATGTAGATCTATTTTACACAAATGTCTCTGTCTTTGACTCTATCATCTTTTTAGTCCTGGACTTATAGCTCCTGACTAATGAAGCTGCTGGGAGCATGTCACTATTGCATTCTTGCGCATGCCTAGTAAACCAGCAGTATATTCTGTATATTCTTACATGTACACAATGTGATGCCGTATGCATCTCATGCTCATTGCTTGAGAAAATGTATTTTCTTGTTAACCGACTGCTGATAGGAAATGTCAAGAAGTGGCAGTGAAAACTGTGCTCATTGCTACTTTTTGCCAAAAATTGTCTTGTCCACAAAACAAAGTCTCTCCTCAGTCATATGAGATATAATAAATGGAATCTAATAAATCCAATGCTTCTTAATGAGCTTTAAACAGTTTATTGAGGAGAGGGGGAGACAGGCGTGCGCTAATAGTGTGCCTCCTGCTTCATTTAGCTCTTTGGGGTTCATGAAAGCGGAAGAAAACCTCCCTGGCTCTCTTAATGGTGGTAAAAACACCTACCTGGCTGTCTATTTAAATTTAAAAAAAGTGCCAATTTTAATTGTCATATTTGGCAAGGCAACCTTTTAAAAGGGCTCTTGAAGCCCAATAACCACTTTGGCTACATTTATTTGTTACGACAGAAAAACTGAGATGTGCCCATAATCTCGAATTGTTTTGACAGAAATGTATTGTCAAATAGGAATTATTTCTCTCATGCACTTGTAAGTCTTATAATTGACATTGCCTTTCTGTCAATCAATCATAAATATACTTCACATAACAAGTTGTAGATTTGTAATCTTTTATTTTCTGCTAGAGTAGTGTGAACTTTGCTCTGTACATTTCCATGAAGTTTTGAGGTGTGTTGCAAGCATGTATGATTTGCAACCTTTTTAGCCTTATCAGTACTTTACTATTGCTGCACTCAGAAATAAAAGCATAGCCTTTTCAAATGCAAATGTGCTTTGTGATTAAACCTATTGTATACCTAAATGAGCGAGCAAATGTATTCCTAACACTATAGCGCAGGGCTTGACAAATTTGCTTTGACTCTAGGAGCCAGCTAAAAATGTTGGGAGACAGGTTTTTTTTTTTGTATTTTTTATTTATTTATTTTTTTAAATTTGTATTTTATTTGGTTTTGTACACAAAGTATACACTTTTCCATTATATGTGTTATTATATTATTATATGGGTTAGAACAGGTTCAAATAACATTTCGTTGGGCTACATGCATAATAACAAGCACAATGTCAGAGATCCTTTACTGTGGCCTAGCAAAGAAACAATTTGTACATTTCTATCTTTCTGCGGAGGTCCCCCTTTAAAGAGGTTGCTTAATTTCGAGGCTGCTAGTTTTTAACAATCTTCCAGCTTATCCTATATGCGTGGGGTCAGGTATTTAGGGTAATAGCATGGAGTGCTGGGTTAGGAGTATCAGAAATGGTAAGTATCTTTCCCGGACCATATAAGCTTATCTATATACATGCAAAACATTATTATAGCGGTTAAATATTGCGTTTCTCATTCTGCTTTCTATGTCCATTGGCTGATATGCCTAGTTTTTTGAGGAATGTCTCTGGATCGTCTCCCGAGGTTAGGGTGAGTACGTCGGTGCCCTTTTGTACTGTTAGCGATCCCTCTGTGCCCCATCGGTACCGGACCGATTGTTCTCTGTCTCTTAGTGACCGGTGCTAGTAGTCTCCTTGCGACAAGCACAGCAAACGGGAGGTCACTGTATATGGCTACCTCGCATCCTTCAAATTTTACCGACCCCAATGGTCTGGATCTGGCCATGATGGTATCTCTCGCAGCTACGTTCCTGGTGGTAGCTATTGTGTCTCTGGGTGCACACTCGGGTGCCGCTGGTGATTTGCGCACCCTGAAGGCGGACAGAATCAGTGGGGTGTCTGAATTGCACCTGAGGCTCATGGGGGAGGTGAGTCTTCGGACAAAGGGCAGTAAGTCTTCACCGCTCACCGTTTCAGGGATACCTCTGAGGCGTATGTTGCGGCGGCGGTGTCTGGTTTCCAGTGTCACCACCGCTCCTTGTAGGCGTCGGACCTTCTCCTTAAGATCATCCAGTTGCGGTTTGGTGTCTTGGAGTTGGTGGTCTCTGGAGCTTTCTCTGTTCTCCACCTCCTGGACTCTCTGTTGTAAGACTCCCATTTCAGCACGTGTCTCCTGTAAGTCTGCCTTCCAGACCTGCCTTAGGTCGATCAGCAGCTTTCTGATGTCCCCCTTTGTTGATGGGGAGTCATCCTCCTCCGAGTCAGACCTAGGAGTGGGGCCCGGGAGGGAGGCTTGGGAGTCCCTCTCTTCCTGGGAGTCGTCAGAGGTCTCTATCTCACTCTGCGGTTCCGGCGCCATCTTGGCGGGCCGCGCTTGTGTAGGCCTCTGGAATGCCAGCCTAATGTCGGGTGCCGCGGGTCGCTCCGTGTAGGTTTGCTTTTTATGTTTGCGCCCCATGTTGTCGGCTGTCGGGTGGCAGGTAAGCTGTGCGTTTTTGGAGCTGATTTCTCCTCTTTAAGGCTCTTAGTCTGTGGGGCCGATGCAGAGCTCCACGGACATGCGACTATCCAGCTCCGTAGTCGGCCGTATTTTTTTATTTTTTAACAAAGCTTAATTTTTTTCCCCAACGACAAAAATACAATTCTTAAAGGGACACTATAGTCACTAGAACCACTACAGCTTAATGTAGTGGTTATGGTCTATATAGCCTGTCTCTGCAGGCTTTTCAATGTAATGGCATTTTCAGAGCGGCAGTCACTCACGGGGGCTTCCTGGGTCATTGCTGAACAGTGTGCAACACCTACATTCAACGTCTCCACGCTTTGCATGGAGGCGCTGAACATTCCCCTAAGAGGTGCATTGATTCGATGCTGACTGACAGAGCAGTTTGCCTATGGGAAAGCATTGGATTGGCTGAGTTGTATCTCAGCCGTGGAGGAGGAGGCAAGCCGTAACAAGATCTGCACAGCATGAGTAAAAACACCATTCCCATGTGATCATAGGGGGGCAGGTCACATAAACTTACACGCTCACTGACAGACCCAAACACACGCTGACAAATACATTGACCGATACACCCATATTGAAAGACACACAACACTGGACACACCTGGACTCTAGTTGGGTCTCCGGTCAGCTTCAATCTATTCTTGTTGTGCTCCCTCGCACGCTGTTTATTGAATAATGAAGCCATATTTTGGATCCCAGCCTCACAGCAGGGTGCGTGAGGGAGCAGATAAAGGACACTACAGCTGCATCACTACCTGGCTCCATTACTTCCAACCTTCCGTCCACGCGCCCCCACTCTTCCGCAGCTGCCCGCCTTCATTCACCCGCCACCCCTCTCGAAGGGAATGAGCTGACAAATCAAAATGGAATTTGTTGAGCCCTGCAATAGTGTTCTCTTGACTGGACTATTTTTTTTTTTCCATCTCCAAGACTTGCTCAATGCAGCCGCCTGATCATCCATCTGTGACTGCACCCAATCTGAAAATCACTGAAATGAAAATTATGTTGCAGGTCTGTTTTATGCTACAAAGCAAAAAGATACTGTAGCAAAAGTTACACACAACTTAATTTTACCAATAATTGGTAATGGCCTTCTGCATCTCTAGCCACCAGCCAAGAAAGCGCCACGTCGTGACCTCACGTCACCCCTTTTTTTGAGCCCCTGTATGCAGAGCTCAGCTGAAGGCAGGGAGAGATGGTGTAATGTACTGGGCTGGCTAGCAGAGTGATACAAGTAACGGCAACAGCACTATTCATGTTGGGATCTCCCTGAACCCAGCATGTGCTGGCTGCCTCTACCTAATGCTGTCCGCATGTTAAGTTAATGCCAGATACATGTAGAAATTCTTACTTTTTGAAACTTTAAATGTACCGAATATTGGCACCAGTTATCGACAATTGGCCTGAAAGCAGATAATCTGCATTGGCTCTGGAAAAATTCCACATCTTCATTGTTATTGCTATAAAGAACCCTTTCCTCTACTATAAGCCTCAATGGGTGACCTCTTGTCTGTTGTATATTCCTGCTAATAAACAGGTTAGCGCATAGCAGGAAAACTAATTTTTTCTAGCCATTCTTTAGAACTGTTTTCCATTTTACATATTAATTGTGTAGCTCACCTCTACACATTTTCTAGTTCTGCAGTATCCTTCTTTAAAACTTATTTAGTGTTGCTTTAAAATTCTCCTCATTGAAGTGGTTATATTACCTGGCGTTCTCTGGTGCTGTCCTTCCATTCATTGTTAAATTGTTGAGCTGTAGTGGGATGTGATGATTGTCTCAGAATGTCAGCTGACCACTCTCAGCATATCATAGCTGCCCATTGTTTTTTTTTTTTTTTTTTTTTTTTTTTTTTTTTTTTTTTTTTTTTTGTCTTGGTATGGCTAAGGCAGATAGTAATCCCTGCCTTATCCATACCTTGAGTAGGGACCAGGCTGTGGGTGGCTAAGGACCCTCATTCAGTGTTAAACTGTTCATAAATTATGTTACATTTAATATCTAATATTTTTGAGAAACTGTGCAGTCTGTTAGTACTCATGTTAATGACATGATCTTTCATGTTATGTAATGGTAACACATCTCTCGTCTATGTGTGCACTTTGACCCGAGTATGAATTCTAGTTAATCCGAAAAAGCCTGTGTGTGTGCATGAAAGTGAATGAGTGCGTATTATCTCCAGTGATTAAGTCCTGTTATGGCCATAAAACTGCTACTTTCTTTTTATATGATTATATTTTTTGTGTTTTATTTCTTTCTAGGCTCTCTCTTACTGGAGTCCAAAATTAACCCCAACACAGCTTATCAGAAGCAGCAGGTAAATCTTTCATGTGTATAATTATATTTTATAACATTGGATCAAATATGAAAGGAATAGGTCTCTTTAGTGAGAAAATCACTCTTTATAAAATGGTAATATTTTAAGACTACCTAAAATGTAAAGTAAATCTATAACATATATTTCAGTTTATGGTAAACTCTGGTCTTAAGAAATATATTAAAGGACCACTGGAACAAAGTTTAGGTGTGATGTGGTCCCGGGCACTGGCTTACCTGAAGGTGATAAATCATTAATGAATTAACAGTTTAACTCTAAAGTTGTCAAGCCCAATCTCTCTGCCCTAGAACTTCTGCTCAATGTATTAGGATTCAGTCCGGAAGCCTCGGGCGAGGTGTGGCTGCTATGTACCTTTTTACACTCTTTTCTCAGTTGGAAGCCACTCTCACTGGAGACCGGTGCCTTGGACATTTAGCATAAGTTCAGGCACAGAGTTATTGGGAGCTGACTTGAAGACTTTAGTGTTAAACTGTTAATGGTTTAACCTCTTTAGGTAGCCGGTGCCCTGCACCCTCTTGCACCATAGCTTCATTATGATGAACTTATTTATGAAAGGGACATTCTAGGTTTGATATCCATTGCATTGCACTGTAGTCACCAGTGATTTGTCAAGCCATTGATTTAACCATTTGAATCTTACCATGCTGTGTTGGGTGCCCATGTGCCTTCTAATGTAAGTTGATCTGAAAATTCATAGATTTATGAACTTCTATTTTATCAGACCAACCTATACCAGGTTTAAACTATTGTCATTGAATGAAATTGTCTGCTGAAGGCTTGATGCTTTTCTGGGTCCTATTAAAATGTTTTACAGAGCCTTACTTCTTACTTACTTATTTTCAGTGCGGTTTCAGATAGGCTTCAAGTGGTTTTAAATAGGAAATACATAGCATCTCCAGGTATTCTTATTAGGGGACTTTGCAAAAAGTGAGCTCACCTCTCTTTTTGGCTGAGGTATGGTCATAATGCTTCCTCATGCAATAAGAATCATCCCCATCACATTACAAAGTTGAGTTGCAGTTTTATAATGCCAAAAACAGAGCGCGCTATCAACTGCAAAAAGTACAGTATTTCCAAGTATACAATCTGGAATAAATAATAATGGTGCAGACTACCTGGTAACACCAAAATAGAGATACAGGGCTGTGTCTGGGAGAACTCACATGTGCCAGAGCCCCATCACCTCTGGCTCTGGGTTTGAGTAGCCTAACTCGAGAGGGATTTTTCCCATAGCTTATATCAGAAAAGATGTCTCCATTCCATCAAATGTGTATCTGGTGCTTATGTGCAGTATAGGAGGGATAGAGAGGCAGTATTGTTCACAACCACTAAGAGCCTGTACGGCTTGTGAAATCCTTTACCCCTTTCACTCTGAAGGGGGAATCTTTGTATTTTTTCACAATTTAATAGATATATACCCCAATGAAAACAAACATTTAATTATAAATGTTTTCATTGTGTGTGTGTGTGTATGTATGTGTGTGTGTGTGTGTGTGTATATATACTAGCCCTACAGTATCTCACAAAAGTGAGTACACCCCTCACATTTTTGTAAATATTTTATTATCTTTTCATGTGACAACACTGAAGAAATGACACTACAATGTAAAGTAGTAGGTGTACAGCCTGTGTAACAGTGTATATTTGCTGTCCCCTCTAAATAACTCAACACAGCCATTAAAGTCTAAACCGTTGGCAAAAAAAAAGAGCATACCCCTAAGGGGAAATGACTTTCTGTGGTTGTGCAATCACAGACTTCCCAATGCAGCTCAGTTAGAAGTCTTTGCAAGTCAGGTGCTCTTGGATTTAGCTCCACTGAGCTAAACAACCAGGCAGTAGCACAACCAGTTGTCTGTTTGACAGCTACGGGGTGTAACCAGGTTAATTTATAAAAGTGCCAATTTCTTTTGAAATTTGCAGCGTTTGTAAAATGGGGAAAAAAGAGGACAATCTCTAGACATAAAGCATTTCCCAAGAGAAAATATTTAGCAATGCCCACTATTTAGTGGTAGATGCAATGTTTGTCGATTCTGCTGTGCTGGTTAATACTCTCTACTGTCTAAATTTTTAGCTGGAATTAAACAATATCTTTCATTGAAGGACACTTTGATCGTGTGGTCGGAGGCAGAAAACTATGACCTGGCACTTAGTTTTCAAGAAAAGGCTGGCTGTGATGAGATTTGGGAGAAAATATGCCAGGTACTTTACTTAAGGAAAATATTTTTTTACTATAAAAAAACACTTCAATCATTTTTATGTAAGCTATTTACAACAACAGTAAAACTTTTTCGTTCTAAAGTTATGATAAAGCAATGATGAGATACATCTTTCTAGATTAGAATGTCTAACTGGAAGCCAAGTTTGTATAACTGTTGTGCCTTGGTGATTTTAGGAGATAGTTAAAGTCTACTTCATGATTTTCTATTGTTAAGGTTCAAGGGAAGGACCCCTCTGTGGACATTACTCAGGACTTGGTAGATGAGTCTGAAGAGGAACGATTTGATGACATGTCCTCACCTGGCTTGGAGTTACCACCCTCTGAGCTGAGTCGCCTCGAAGAGATAGCTGAGGTTGTGGCTTCTTCGTTACCTTCTCCAATGCGCCGCGAGAAGCTTGCACTAGCCCTAGAAAATGAGGGCTACATCAAAAAGCTCCTGGAACTCTTCCATGTTTGTGAAGATTTGGAGAACACTGAAGGATTGCACCACTTGTACGAAATTATAAAGGGTATCTTCCTCTTAAACCGAACTGCACTGTTTGAGGTCATGTTTTCTGAAGACTGCATAATGGACATCATTGGATGCCTAGAATATGACCCATCTTTGCCCATGCAGAGAAAACACAGGGAATTTCTAACAAAAACCGCAAAGTTTAAAGAGGTGATTCCCATATCGGACCCGGAACTTAAGCAGAAAATCCATCAGACATATAGAGTTCAATATATACAAGATGTTGTCTTGCCCACCCCCTCTGTCTTTGAAGAAAACATGTTGTCAACGCTTCACTCCTTCATATTTTTTAACAAAGTGGAGATAGTTGGCATGTTACAGGTATGTGGTCAATTATGTAATCCTTTCAAATGGTGGTTTTCCTCTGAGCTTTAGAAGGACCCAAATTCCATTTGCTTGCTCCTGCTGGCTACTGTGTATGTAATCCTACTGGTTTGCGTATTTGCAGGGCAATTTCCACAGTGTTCTCCAATTACCTGTTAATTATATATTTACTTGACTCCATGGTTACAAAAGGGTTGCAATGTCTTCTCAACCCCACTGCCTATTTAAAAGTTTAACTTAAAATTTGATGTCCTCAACAATTTAATCACATTTTCATAGTGGTTTACTATTTAAAGGGACACTATGGGTGCCTAGACCACTTCATGTTGTTGAAGTGATCTAGGTGCAGTGTCCCTGTCCCCTTAACCGAGAGAATTTGCAATGTTTGCATTACGGGGTTAAGACTTCCACTAGAGGCACTTACTGCTGTTTCAGAACCACGCAGGACATCATCACGCTTTGCATGAGGACGTCCATCATCTTGCAAAATTTCATAGGAAAGCACTGGTTCACTACTTTCCCATGGGAAAAGCCTTATGCGCATTAATTTCTCCCTTGTGATGTCACGGAAAAGCAGGATCTGGAATTGGATAACTGTTTTACCCGTTTGTTGCTGGAATTGGGTCAGAGCGGCACTATGTTGTTAGAAATACAGCTTGTTTTTGTAACACTATATTGTTCCTTTAAATGAACCCATGACCTAATTTCCCATAGCAGACATGCTGTATAAAAATCTTTAAGACTGTTCTACAGCCATTGCCTCTTTTTAGGAATGCATTATAAATATGGCAACCGCATCTAACTGCAGGGTATGTCTGCAAGTTTTATAGAATAAAATCAGTTAATCTATAGCTCAGTTTGGGATGATTGGAGAACATCATGGAACTTGTGCCACCACAGCTCATTGAATATGCTCATGCTCATTACATTAGCTCAAGAAGTGACATTTGTTAAATTTAAACTTGCAACTGGTATGCGTTTACACCCATCTATTGCCATGTATAGTGTAAAATGCTTAAGATTTACTACTCTCAGAGCGTCTCATTTCATATGGTATAGGTTAAAAAATATACAAACGCTTCATATTGACACAACCACCTAAACCATACTGATCAATATTTTGCAAGTGACGTTCCTCCTTCATTTACTGCACTCCAGGGGGTGGCTGCTTAATAAACTGTGACAGACTCCAGACACACACAACATTTCAACAAGTGGAAGTACTTTATTTGTGTGGAGTGTTCCTTTAAGACAGTAGCTGTTACCTGGCTCGTATTTTGCTTTGCTTTGTCCTACCCCCCCCTCCCCCCCCCTTTTTTAAAGAATTTTTTTTTTGGGTTTTCTAATTTTTTCTGACAAATGTGGTGGAATATTGCAGGCTGTTTAAAAAAAAATAAAAAAAAATCATAATAATAAATATTACCTTAGCAATTTTTTTTTTTAACAGGCAATATTGGGGGGGCAAGGGGGGGTTGAATCTGTATTTGAGGAGGATTTATCAAAGTGTTTTGTTCTAAAAAATGGTGTAAACAATGTAAAAGATGTCGTTTTTGCAAATGGAGTGTGCCTGCTTGTTCCATTATTTCCATGGTGATTGCCTAATTTTTAGTACTTAAAGGGACACTCCAGGCACCCAGACCACTTCTGCCCATTGGAGTGGTCTGGGTGCCAATTCCCACTACCCTTAACCCTGCAAGTGTAATTATTGCAGTTTTCATAAACTGCAATAATTACCTTGCAGGGCTAACTCCTCCTCTAGTGGCTGTCTACTAGACAGCCACTAGAGGGCACTTCCTCAATGCTTTTCAATGCTTTCCTATGGAGAGGTCTAATGCACCTGCGCGGCATTGCTGCGCATGCGTATTAGGTCTCCACCGCCGGCGGGCGCGATCAGTCGCCCCCGCCGGCTGACGTGATGAAGGGGAGGAGCATGAGCGGAGGAAGAAGCAGCGACGTGGGACATGTCGGTGCCTCTGGTAAGTCACTGAAGGGGTTTTCACCCCTTCAGCAACCAGGAATGTGAGGTGGGAGGGAGAGGGGACCTCCAGTGCCAGGAAAAGATTGTTTTCCTGGCACTGGAGAGTTCCTTTAAGACCACCTTTTAGAACCGATAAATCTCCCACAATGTCTCTTAAATATCAGCTTGCTCATTTTAGTTGATTGAGTTTCGACCCAGTGTTTGAAGCCCACTGGAGCATGCCAGTAGTAATAGTGAGTCGAGTAGATGATGTAAAGATAATTTCTCATGACACATCTTCTGTTTGATAAATATCAACATGCTTGGAAAGTGCTTTGCAACAGTTCTGTACTGTTAATACTATGATGCTGGGTTCTGTTTTATTTATTTTTATTTATTTATTTTTTTTAAATTCTTTATTTTTTTGTGCAATAGGGTGTACAAACAGGCCTGAGGTGCCACGATAGCAGGACAGGCTTATCAACATTTACATTATCGTGACAAGATTGAGTTGCACATTTTAGTTTTTTGGAATGAACATTTACACAACACAAACATTTGTGTTGTGTAAATCAGCTGCTGTGGTAACGATGTATATGTTGGTCAAAAAGCTTAAGCTGGGCTGAGGAGCCTGGGGCTAGTATTTTACGACTGCTTAGCAGCATGAGTGACTTATATAACATTAGTTGTCAAAAAGGGTTCTATAAGGTTGTGCATGATAAAATGGCTTGGGCACTAGCGTCCACTGAGTGGAATGGACTGTCAGGGCAATGGGAGCGTTTGGTCCTGCGTCTCCTATGCCGGCTGGGTGGCGGCCTCAGTATGGGCATCGTTATGCTCCTTAAGTCATATGTCTCTAACTCTTGTGGTTGGTTTTTAGGAGTGTGGGCTACGGGATGTATGTGCGGAGGTCTATGTCAGGGGATAAGGGATAGCATAGCGTGGAGGCTGGAGACTGCGTGGGTTTCGGAACGCTTGTATCGGGGTTGGTGCGTCATCGACACCTGGGTAGTATTCTGGGTCTTATGAATTTTACGCCTCTGGGTGCAAATTAAGTGGTTTTGGGATTGTCCGAGGGTGAATGGAGGGGGGGGGAGAGATTTTGGGCTCTCGGTTGTCGGGCCATAGTGACCATCGTCAGTGGCTATTGGGGTGTGTTAGCATCGGAATCATTGTGAACACAAACATATACATAAACAGGCATTAACTAATAAGGCAAGCAATTGTAATATAAACAGTCTACTCAGGTTGTGGCTGTGGCACGTCTGTCTGCAGAAATAAAGGGGGTGACCCTTGCCGGGTCCCATGCATGCAACGGTTTTGTGGCACCTCTCTTGCTAGGCCTGGTAAGTGAGTCCTGCGGGAGGCCTAGGGTTGCCAGCAGGGCAGCCGCCTCATCCAGATCTCTGACTTTGTGGGTGACGTTGCCATTTTTGATCTGTAGTTTCCGAGGGGTGCGCCATCTGTAGGGTATGTCACCATTTCCAAGTGCTGCTGTGAAGGGTTGCAGGGAGTGTCTCCATATGAGTGTGTCCTCTGAGAGGTCAGTGCAAAATATCAGTGACATATTTTCAAACCGATAAGGCGATAGTCCTTTCAGTGCCGCCATTACTGCTGCCTTATCCCTGTTGCAGGTAAGTCGTACCACTATGTCTCCAGTGGCGGGTGCAGGTGCTTTCTGTGGATTCGGAAAGCCCCATCGATGTGGATGTTCTTGGCCTGTTTGGGGGTCAGCAAGGCACAGAGCAGTCTCCGTATCGTGTGAGGGAGTTCCTCTGCAGGTATTTCGTCTGGAACACCTCGTACCTTGATGTTTCGGCGCCATGCATCTTCCATGAGGGCAAACATTTGTTCAAAGGTTATCTGCTGACTTTGAAGGCGCCGCATTTCGTCCTCCAATGAGGCGATCTGTGTGGATTGTTGCGTGGCCGTTGTTTCCACAGTCTCGATGTGACCCGCAATGCCCAAGAGTTCAGAGCGCATGTCTGCCTGCAGATTTTTCTGGAGGCCTGCCAGCAGTTCCTTCAGGGTGGCCGTGGTCACAGGCTGGGTGTCGGCACTCTGAGGTATTGCCTGGGCACGGTGGGGATGTGGTATGGGAGGTGACTCCCTGTCCAGAAGCGATTCACCCGAGGAGTCAGAGTAGTCGGCGGCCATCTTGGGTCCGCTCACGCCATGCGCTTGTCGCAGGAGTTCCCCAATGTTCACGCCCGTCTTTGGCTTGTCTGGCTCTAGCTTCTTGCTTTTGCAGCCCATTGGTGGGTGTGCCACTGTTTTTGGGTCGCTGTGGGTGGTTTATTGTTAGGGATTTCTCAGTGTAACACGGAGCCCATGTATTGTGCGTCTGGCGTGCTTCTCTGTTTTATTTTTTTAAGTTTGTTTTTAGTTGTGTTTTGCTAAAAGTGTTATGTATGTAAATAATTCAATGGTACTTTTTATTGTGTTTTATTGTACTCCTTAATGTATCATCTTTTCATGTCCAGTGGTATCTTACTATATGGATGTGGATAACATGAAAAAACAAACAAAAAACAATTGGTTAATTGAAGCAACATTGTGATTGGTGCTTTGCGACTTCCTGGATGTCTTTCAAAGACTCTAAAACAGGAGATATAGACATGGGCGTCCGCAGGAATTTTTCCAGGGAGGGGCATAATTGTAATGACATCCATGCTTGGCCCTTTTTTGACAGTGTCATGAAAGGGAAGGAGCATAGTCATTTTCACATAAAGCCAGGGTGAATAGCTTTTTTACAACTATGGTGTCAGGAATATATGTTTGTATTCCTGACACTATAGTGTTCCTTTAATCAAATTAAAGGAACATTCTGGTCACCATAACAACTTCAACTAAATGAAAATGCTATGATGCAAGGAGGCCCCTGGGCGCTCTCTTTCCTTTAAGGGGTGATACCACTCTCAAATGGTTTACCCCCAAAGGCTTCCTCCAGCTCCAGATCTCCAGGTCGTTCAGTGGTATTCAACTTCTTAAACCGAGTGTCACGAAGTGCAGATTGACATCAGGCACGGGTGCCGCTGATTGGCTAAAGTGGTCAGCTGAAGCTCTAAGCCAATCGCTAGTTCCCGATTCATAAAAATGTTTTACGTTTTCATGAATGGGGAGCTACTGATTGGCTTACAGTGCCAGCTGACCCTCTAGCCAATCAGCGGAACCCCTACCCAGCGGCCCTCTGTTTCCTGACACTCAGTAAATTAAAGTGAACACATTAACACTGATTTTTTTTAATTTTTTTTTATTTTATTTTTTACCTTGGGAGATGAGAAGGTCCAAACTTTCACTGCCAGGCCCAGGTACCAAAGCCTTATGATGTGGTGTCCAGAATGAAGTTCTCCAATCTCTTTTTCTCCTTCATTTGACACAGTCTTCTTTTTCTTCTGAGGCTCCTTCTGCAGAGGTGGCTCTAGACTTTATGAGGCCTTAGGCGAAACTCAAACATGAGGCCCCACTAACAAGTGAAAAAAAATAGAGTTGCAATGCATGCACACTGTCACATACACATTGATGCACCGTTTACCTGTGTATGTGCCTGAGAGTGTCTGACAGAGAGTATCCGTGTGTGTGAGAATGTATATCTCTGTGAGCATGTTTGTGTTTTTGTCTGGTATCCTATGTGGATGGGGTAGCTGCTTAAAGAGGGGGGTGATGGTGAGAGGGAGAGGCGGGTGATGGTGGGGGGGTGATGGTGAGGGGTGTAATGCTGAGGGAGGGGTGATGGTGGCGGAGGGGGTAATGCTGCTGAGGGAGGGGTGATGGGGGTAGTGCTGTGGGTTGTGAGGGGGTGATGCTGAGGGAGTGATGGTGGGGGGGTAATGTTGAGGGTGGTGATGCTGAGGGGTAATGCTAAGGGTGGTCAGGGGGAGATAGTGAGGGGATGATGGTGAGGGAGGTAATGCTGGGGGTGATGCTGAGGGAGGGGGGTAATGCTGAGGGTGTGAAAGGGGGTGATAGTGAGGGGGGTGATGGTGAGGGGGAATGCTGAGGGGTGGTGATGCTGAGAGGGGGTAATAGTAAGGGAGGTGATGGTGAGAGGGGAATAGTGCCCCCCATCCCTCACCTGATCTGTAGGCTGCCTCTGTGCTGCTCCCCTGCGGTTTCAGTCATGAGCAAGAAGCAGGGATAAGCTGTAGCTTCCTGCCTTTTAACATTCACAGTGCCTACTGGCCGCCGCCGGTATTGCAGTGTATTCTCACACAAACCAAAAATTGCAGCACAAGCTGAAAAATCCGGGGGGGGGAGGAGCAAGTGCCCCCTCTTTCCCCCCCCCGCCCATGGATATAGAGGTATTGTGCAATTATTGGTGCATTATAATTTGCCTTTCATTCATAAAAAATATAGTGACACTTTGTGATACAAAACACTTAAAGGACCACTCTAGGCACCCAGACCACTTCAGCTTAATGAAGTGGTCTGGGTGCCAGGTCCAGCTAGGATTGACCCATTTTTTTTTAATAAACATAGCAGTTTCAGAGAAACTGCTATGTTTAATGATTATGGGTTAATCCTTCCTCCAATTCCTCTAGCGGCTGTCTCATTGTAAATGCTTTCCTATGTGACCGGCTGAATGCGTGCGCAGCTCTTGCCGCGTGTGCGCATTCAGCCGAATGGGAGGATCGGTGGAGGAGAGCTCCCCGCCCAGCGCTGGAAAAAGGTAAGTTTTTACCCCTTTCCTCTCCCTAGAGCCGGGCGGGAGGGGGACCCTGAGGGTGGGGGCCCCCTCACGGCACTATAGTGGCAGGAAAACGAGTATGTTTTCCTGGCACTATAGTGGTCCTTTTAGTAATGAAATTGTAGCTTAAAAAAAAAAAAATTATATAGAATCTGTACACAAGAAGTAATATTATATTCCTGTGCTACAAACCTAAACACCAAAACTATAGGCAGGCAGTGTGAAATGCATCATATATCCCAGAATGCTATGCACATAGCTCATGCAATAACTTAATTAGACTGAGCCTACTGTCTATGGGTGTTCATATATTTTACTACACAATCCGAAGAAAATTTAGGTAAGTATATAATTGTCTGTTTGCAGTTCATTTTGCTAGCATAATGTACAAATTAAATTAATTTACTCATCATCTTGTCATCTATTGACTTACCGGGCACACATTTTGTGTCATGTCCTCCGAAAGAGAGACTCTCTGAAACCTCTGAAGAACACACATAGTTCTGTCTCATAGTTCAAAAAATATCTGAGACTGACATGCTTTTCAAAGTCAAATGACCTCCTGTCTATCTGCCTGTTTTAGGAAGATGAGAAATTTCTGACAGAGTTATTTGCACACCTCACTGATGAAGCCACAGATGATGAGAAGAGACAAGAGTTGGTATGTATGAAGTCTAATTCAATGCTCCAGTCCTTCTCTGCGAGGAATTGCAAAAATGCTGCAGACTGTTTCCTAGGTTGTCACTTTTAGTTTTCCTCCATGTTTACCCATCCCCATTGAGATGAAGAGGGCATAGTTTTCTGACAAATTGCATCACCCTAACATCCAGACAGACTCGGAGATGGTTCTCTTGCAGAAATTCCAACAAAATTGTCTGATACTGAACTTCTAGCTGGGTTAGTAAGTTCAGGCACCAATGTGCCAATGCCATACTTGTTCGAGTGCCATGTAAACAGGTGCCCTGCTTTTCGTTCACAGCCCAAATCACTTCTAAAAGTGGTTTGTCCAGTGCAAATTAATTTCAGTGGGTGTCATTAATGTTGCTTATGTTCTTACAGTGCATTTCTTACATGTTTGTAATTATTAAAGTGATGCATTTAATACTTAATTTGGTTTAACTGCTTTTTCTACATTTCAGGTCAATTTTCTGAAGGAGTTTTGTGCATTCTCTCAAACATTGCAACCTCAGAATAGAGACACATTCTTCAAGACCCTGTCTAACATGGGCATTTTGCCAGCCTTGGAAGTAATTCTGGTAAGTATGATCCCTACATGACATTTTTCCATTCAAGTGCATGGAAAATGCAGTGTCAAATTGCTGGGAAATGTTCTTGTGGTATCTTTTCAAGCTATGTTCTCACATGAGAAGGTGATTCACAAAAAGGAACTATATTTACCTGTTCGTCCTTAAATTTTCTTTTTCATTCCTTTCCTTTCCTTCCATCATTCCTTTTCCTTCTTTCTTCCTCACCCACCCTTCCTTCCTCGCCTGTCCTTCCTTCCTTGTCCTGTATGTGTTTTTATTAATTAATACCGGTTTTAGCATGGGTTTGAATGATCAGGGAAAAACCATTTACATGTGCAAGACTGAAAATGTCTATTCCAAAGACATAGAACTAGTTTACTTTAGGCCATGTTTAATTTTAATATTTAATAATTTTTATATTTTTAATACCAGTTTAAAAGTGGACCCCTTGCTGATTGTTTATTGCACACACTATGTATGCTGTGGGCCTAGTAGATGGGTAAAAATAAATTTGCATTAGCACCTTACTTTTGTGTTAAAGTGGCACTGTCATGCCAAACTTGCCTTTTTCCTATTGTTTCCTCTTCTCTTTTTCTCTGAGAATCTACTCTTCTTTTCTTTATTTCTGATCTAGTATTATTTAAACTATAAGACAAAGTAGGGACTACTTTGTCTTATGTCTTTACCTACACTTTATTTGACCAAAGGAGGAGCTTAAGTCAACTCCTTTTCCTGTGTCAAGGATAAGTACTTTCTCTGACACAGAAAATGGAGTTGACTTAAGCTCCTCCTTTGGACAAATAAAGTCAAGCATAGGAAATATAGATAAGACAAAGTAGTCCCTACTTTAAAGAAAACTAGATCAGGAATAAAGAAAAGAACAGATTCTGAGAGAGGAAGTGGAAACGATAGAAGAAAGGTAAGTTCGGCGTGACAGTGCCGCTTTAAGATCTTGGCTTATAAGCATTTGTTGTAAACCTTCTCCAAAGTGTAGTTAAATGAGAGCTGTCATTCAACACCTTCTTTTTTTTTTATTTATTTTTTTATGATATTAATCTTTCATCAAGTTTTGAGAGAAATTAGATATATATAAATGAAGTAAATGAAAAACAAATGGTAAAAAAATCTTTACCTTTAGTATATGACATAAGACCATCTCTGTGGAACGTCTCTGTGGTCTTCCTTTCTTCACTCCCTGCACAGAAGCAGAGATTAAATATAAACTAAAGGTAGGAATTGGGATTTATTTTTACATATATTTTTAAAAACAAATCTATTTAACATGGTTTTGAGGCAACAGTTGTCCTTTAAAAGCCGGATCTTTTTTTAAAGCACTGCAATTAAAGCTTTACAGCACTTTTCTTCGTTTCAGGGAATGGATGACGCACAGGTCCGAAGTGCAGCCACTGATATTTTCTCCTACTTGGTTGAATATAATCCATCCATGGTCCGGGAGTTTGTTATGCAGGAGGCCCAGCAAAATGACGATGTAAGTAGCTCCTCTCATCACATCAAAACATCCTTTTATTCAGTATAATATTAAAGGGACACTTTAAGAAATGTTAATACAGCTAATGGTAGTGTTTATGGCGTCATTGGTCTTTTGAGTTCCATCCCAAACGTAAAACTTCCACTTATTTCAGAGCAGCTGCAGGGAGGCTGGGCTTTGAATGGTTGAGAAAGTCTCTGTTTATGTAAAACAGCTCATAAACTAGGTTTGACAAAAAAAGGGGGTGGTGTGGGGGAGAGGGGAGGTTGGGAAGTTAGCACCTCTATTTACATAGCATTATCATTACTATGATCTGTAGTGTTTATGGTATTTGTGTTTCAATAATGTCTTCCATACTAGGCAAGGGTTATGTTTTTCACGGCACTTTTCAAGAGCCTGCTATACCAAATGTTATGGTAAATAACAATTTAATCTGTGACATGCAACGGAAGTCTTACAGTAAAATGATGATACCTTGTGATGTTGATCTGTCGATATATTTTATAATTGGTGATATTCTTTTACAGTTTTATGTTTCAGGTAAAGTATATATTAACTTTTAACTCTCTTTAGCTAACTTTATACATTTTTAAAAATCTTTTACAGGATATTTTGCTGATCAATCTCATCATAGAACATATGATTTGTGATGCCGATCCTGAGCTTGGAGGTGCTGTACAGCTCACAGGACTTCTTCGCACTTTAGTCGATCCTGAGAACATGCTGGCAACAACCAGTGTAAGGAAGAAAACCAACAGCTACTTGCCATCTCTGTCGCCACTGCTTTGGGTTTCTGTTTGCCCTCTGTCGCTTCTGCTTGGGTTCTTTGTCACAGTTTGCCGCTTCTTGTAGTCTCTGCCACTGTTCTCTCTCTCTGCCACCTCTTGAACTTTCTCTATCACTTTGGAATGGCTTTGTCCCACTTTATCCTGTCTTTGTTTCTGTAGTGAATGTCGCCAGCTTCCTGCATGTTATTTTGCTTCCGGTTTGTCTCTTTCTATACATTGTATCGACCTGTAAAGTTAGTTTCTTACACTATAATGTAGCTTTCTGTAATGTTTCCTCTGTTTTACACATCTAGATTGTGCCATGACTCAATCCATTGTAACTATTCTCACTGTATTTCTTCCTTCTGTAACAATCTACATAGACACTATACTTAGTCCCGTTTCGCACTGTATGTTTGCAGTGATGACAAGATCAGTGTCGCTGTTGCCAGGCTGTCTCCTGCAACCCAACATCAATGAAATTATTTTATTTTCATAGAAAACAGAGAAGACAGAATTTTTGGGATTCTTCTACAAACACTGCATGCATGTTCTCACCGCTCCATTACTGGCCAATACCACGGAGGACAAGCCTAGCAAAGGTTAGGCAGTATATTTTGATACTGTATTGTATTGGGGAAAGGGGTGTCTCTCCACATCTGCATTTTAATAGGAGTGTAGTTTTATTTCACTGCGTCACATATAGAGGATAGCATATGGATACCATGAAAGTAGCTGTTATTGTGCTGATGTACACTAATAGTATGCATATGCTTCCCTCTGTATGTTCCAATCCACCAACAGCACACATGGTGCTTTTATTGATAAAAATTTGTGCAAAGTTACTGATTCCGGAGATTGGCTGTAGGTAGTTCTAGATTAAACAGTCTCTGGTTACTTTGACTATCTGTCATGTATTTTTTATTTTATTTTGTTTTTTGTTCTTTTTGTTAGATGATTTCCAGACTGCCCAGCTTCTCGCGCTTATCCTTGAACTGCTGACGTTTTGTGTAGAGCATCACACTTACCACATAAAGAACTACATCATCAACAAGGACATTCTGCGCAGAGTGCTTGTGCTTATGTCTTCCATGCACTCGTTCCTGGCTTTATGTGAGTTTCCGAACTTAATTTGCCATTCTAAAGATAATAAAGAATTGTGAATAGGTACTGAATTTAATAATGCATTGATGTCTAAAGCCATTACTAACAGAAATTAAAAACAGTGTTTTTTAACTGGTGTTTAACCCCTTAAGGACCAAACTTCTGGAATAAAAGGGAATCGTGACATGTCACACATGTCATGTGTCCTTAAGGGGTTAAACTTCTCAGGATGCACAGAATAACAGTAGAAATTGATAATGTAGGCCAACAATTTGCGTTACAGTTGTCATTTCTTAACGGTTTTCCAGACCAATGAATAAACCTCAAAATTGGAGGACTTTTGATAAAAAGGAAATACTAAGATTATTTAAAAAAAGAGTGCCTGCTCACCTAGTGATCTGTGCTGGGCATCTGGCAAAGCACAGTGTCAGTCACTTTTGTGACTGACTAATGTAAACCCCAGGGGTCACCCCAATCTGAAGGAGTATTTTTATTTATTTTTTTGTCCCCCAGAGTGGGGTGCAGGCAGATAATCACAAAAAAATCCCTTCTTGACTCCATAATGCAATCAGATTTTGTTCATTGGATCAGCAACATGTTCACATATCTATCATACATACAGTGGCAGTAAAAGCATGTAGACACTCTCTATATTTTCCTTTTAAAGGACGTATCAGGGTACTAATGAGTTTAAGGTTTGTTGCCAGTAGAAGTAGGGGAACAAGTTGTGGACCAAGGGTTTTAAGTTCTCCTAGGTGCTTTGGAGTGTTAGCAGTTATGCTTGAAACAGAATGAAACTTCTTACATTTGTGCACTGGTGCCAGTATTTTAGTGGGGGTGGGGGGGCCTTAAAAAAAAAAAAAAAAATTGCAAACCATAAGGTTTCAAAATACAATCTGTATCTAATTCTATCCTAGTGCAGAGCACAATGCGATTATCATGTATTTATTTTTAAAATTTGCAGGTGCACTGCGATTTATGAGGAAGATTGTTGGTCTGAAGGATGAATTCTATAACAGATACATTGTGAAAAGTTTTTTGTTTGAGCCCGTTGTAAAGGCATTTCTTAATAATGGTTCCAGATATAATCTAATGAACTCTGCCATCATTGAAATCTTTGAATATGTTCGAGTGGTAAGTGTTTATTGGAGTATTACATTGCTTTCCTTTGTTAAGGGTCATCCTTTGGTGATGAACATCACTGTGGCTCAAGAGGTGTTAAATATATGTATAGCGTATGCCAGTATGTATTATTTGCATTATTTTGGTTTTCTAGAGAGATGGTCAGGTCATTGTTCTTGGCACTAGGGTTTATTATTACAATTAGTGGGGTTTTTTTTTTGTTTTGTTTTTTTCTTGAGCACTTGATTGAAAATGTTATAAAGTACAAAATGAATGACAAACTGAAAATATAATCACAACATTTTGTCAATAAAGGTACATGTAATAATGAATAACAAATTGTATCTGAGAGCAATTATTAATAACGGCAAATAAAAAGGGGATATCCCATTCACTACAATTGCAACATACATATTTTGTTTACGCAGGAAGAGTCCTAGCTAAAGTGAATTGCTTTTTAGGAAATTAAAAGGGGCATTATAAGCATCAAAACAACTCAACAACTAATGGAGTGATTTTGGTTAAGCCATCATATCCCCAACTGTCTCACTGCTCAATTCCCTGACATTTAGGAGTTGAATCACTTTGTTTATGCAATCATAGTCACACTTCTCCTGCATGTTGTGGGCGTATCACGATAGACAATGTTAACATCTCTAGGTGCATTGCAAGTATTAACCTAAAAGTTGTGCCAAATATCATAAATTATAATTAGACTATATGAGTTAAATGAAACGGATTAACCCCTTAAGGACCAAACTTCTGGAATAAAAGGGAATCATGACATGCCACACATGTCATGTGTCCCTAAGGGGTTAAATACTATTTAAAGCCAAAATTATTAAACCAGGAGATGCTGCATATCAAGGACAGGCAGGAGTTTAAGAAACCTCTCCATTACAATCCTTTCGATTACTCTCAATTTTTTTTGTGTTGTGTTGGTTTATTCTCCATTTGTTTAGTTACTTTGATGTGTGTCAGGTTGTGATCTAATACTCCCTTTAAGATTCTTGCCTTTACACACCAATATTTGTTACATTGTTACATCTGCTACTGCTCCACTAATGCTTGTCTGATGTAATCCCGTGTGTTAGCCTTCCATACGCTATACTGTAATAAATACTTCAAATATGTTAAAGGGACACTATAGTGACAGGAAAACCGCTTGGTTTTCCTGACACTATAGTAGCCTGAGGGTGCCCCCAACCCCTACAGCTACTCACCCTTTTCCCCCGCTGGGCTCCCTTACCTCTCCTCCCCCGCTGACGTCAGCATACTTGTCTGACGTTACCGGCGCCGAATGCGCATGCGTGGCGCATTCAAAGTGTCCATAGGAAAGCATATTTCAATGCTTTTCTATGGACGCTTTGCGTGATTGAGGCATAATATGCCTCAGTCATTGCCGAAGCGCCTCTAGTGGCTGTCCGGAAGAAAGCCACTAGAGGCTGACTTAACTCCAGATGTAAACATAGCAGTTTCCCAGAAACTGCTATGTTTACATCAGGCAGGGTTAACCCTAGAGGGACCTGACACACACACCACTTCATTGAGCTGAAGTGGTCTGGGTGACTATAGTGTCCCTTTAAACAGTTTCTCCTAGTTCTATGACTAACTTGGTAAGTACAAATCAACCCCTAGACAGAAAGTCTGTGACAACCCCTAGACAACTGGTATGCCAAGTATGACCTACAGTCATTTACTGTAAAGATAGGTTGACTATTTTAACTTCCTTTTTTGCACAGTCTTTTTAATTTAGAATTAAGCCAACCAGTGCCGCCTGTGCGTTAATAAAATTTATTTAACAGAGCAAGAAATAAAAACTTCCATAGTGCTGTCACTTCTTTCTTGAAAATGAAACCATTTTTATCATGCAGGCTGGTCAGAAACAAAAATGGTTTAGCTCCTAAATGTCAGAGAATTAAGCAGTAAGACTGTAGAGGCATTATCTATACACAAAAACTGCTTCATTAAGCTAAAGTTGTTTTGGTGCTTATCGTATTCCTTTAAAATATATCTTCTTTTGGCAGTTGTATGATATGATGGCATTTCCATACTTATGCAGTCAATGGGTAGAGGGAAAGTTTAGGTTAGAAACTGTGCTCGGTATCTGAAGCTGTGTAACCACTTTTACATTTAATTCTTTTCCTCGTTATTTAACAGGAAGACATAAAGTCATTAACAGCCCACATAATTGAGAATTACTGGAAGGCATTAGAAGACATTGAATATGTGCAGACATTTAAAGGGCTCAAACTGCGATACGATCAGCAGCGTGAGAGACAAGACAACCCTAAGTTGGACAGGTAAAACTGCTGGATAGTAACTGCACAGAATTGTGGCTTGTTACAAAGATTATCCCCACCCCCACAGCAGTAAAAGAGGTTATGTCACATATAATGGTTCATACCAGGACAGATAGTATTGACTTGTTTAATGCAATAAGCACAGGAGTATTAACTAAAGCGATTTTTATCATTCCATTTTGGCAGAAGGGTTGGTGGGGAATTCTACATCGATTACCTATAGTCAAGAAACTTCACCTGCTGTATTAAACTGTAAATTAGTTCAGACACTTAAACCTTCAAACACATATTTTTTTCCTAAATTGTACAATTTGGTTCTCAAGTCATTTAACACTTTGGGTATAATAGCTCTACCATATGAAACTGGGCATCCTCCAGCCTGTCTGACAAAACAAAAGTAATACCAGAGAAACAGCAAAAATAAATTGTATGAAGAAAAGTAATATAAATTATTTGTTGTACTTTTGCACATCCATTTTGAAGAGATTAACCTCCCACCTCCCTTTTGTCATTTTTTTTTTTTTTTTGGTTATCAAACTTGCTAGCAGAAATTGAGTGCCTTTTCAGTATTTTACCTCTGCCGGTTACAGTTCCAACAGTCTCTGAACAGCAGTAGTAACTTAAATGATTTAAAAAACTGTTCTTAGTTCCATGTTCTAACTGTATATTTTTATTTTTTGTCAATGGTTTCTCTGCAGCATGCGATCCATACTAAGAAATCACCGGTATCGACGAGATGCCCGCTCTATAGAGGATGAAGAGGAAATGTGGTTTAACACAGACGAGGATGATTTAGAGGATGGAGAGCCTGTTGTACTTCCTTCTGACAAAATAAAGAATAGCGAAGATCTCATGGATCCAATAAGCAAATTCATGGAAAGAAAAAAATGTGAGTTTATAGCATGAAATATAAACTAGAAAATATTTAATCTCATGTTTGCTAAAACAAACCCATAAGCAAATCTAGACATGCAGTGTAAGGGAATTAGTAGAAAGTAAGTGTTACTAACTTACTGTTAGTAGGGGTGCCAAACCCACCAGAGAAACTGGTAGTTCCAGTATTTGTTTTGTAACATCTCAGACATTTTGCTTTAACCCCTTAAGGACACATGATGGAAATTTTCCGTCATGATTCCCTTTTATTCCAGAATTTGTGTCCTTAAGGGGTTAAAAGCATGTGACATGCTCGATTTGACTGTCTTTTAATGCAAAATACGTAGCACAGGGTATGTGCTAGCATGTCTTTTATTATATAGCTAATATGGAGTTCTGATGGATCTGGGAGGCAGGTATGTGCAGAAGAAAGTTCTCATGCAGTTCTGGCTTTATGACTGTGGTTGTTATAGTTTTCCTATGGAGGTTTCTAAAAAATGCTCCAATCTTGTCTGAAACTATTTTAAAGTTGGTTTCGAGTTTACCTTGTTTATCATGCACATTATATTTTGATGTACCAGTATCTTGTTTTACAGATATATGTTGAATTCATAATTTTTAGGCATATATAGCACTAGGTTTAAACTATATTTCCTGGTGTCACTTTAGGCGGTGGGAAATAAAACAAAGGACACATAGTGCAGATAGCTCATACCACAATCTAGAACTCTGGCGTTATAAGCATGTGTGACTATGAGATAGTCACCAGCCTCTCTGTTAAATGCACCAGGTTGTCCATCAAAGATAAATATACAACTTTATTTCTACAGAAGTTAAAGGATCACTATAGTATCAGGAATACAAACATGCATTTGTGACACTATAGTCCTGAAGTGGATGGTTAGTTTTCCACCCCCCTCCGATGTATGTTAAAAAGTGATTTTACTCCCACGTCTTGCTGGTCTTGCCACGGCTGGCCCCACCTCACTCTGCCTCTCCCAGAAGAAATCATTGGGAGGCTATTGCACATGGGCGGCAAAAGTCTGCGCATCTCTATATAGAATGTTTGTGTCTCCATAAAATGCGTGGAGACTCTAGATGCTAGCGCTGCACACTGTCCAGCACTGGACTAGGAAGCCTCTCTAGTGGCAGCTTGAGTGGCCTATTGGTGTTACTAGGCAGCAATGCAATCACTATGTTTTCTTTGAAAAGCCTGCAGGGACAGTCTATAGACACCAGAATCACTACATTAAGCTGAACGGGTTCTGGTGATTATAGTGCCCCTTTAAAAACAATAGCAATCTCTTACAGACAAAGTGTGTGAGCCTCAGGTAGCCAAAAAAGCTTTTACTCACAAATCACGCATTCGATATGGGATTAGAAGATCGGCTCAATGTCTCGAATTAAAGACAAATTGCTCAGAGCTCTTTTCGATTACCCACTTGTCGTCATCACGTCTCTGTATTTCGCCCATAAGCTTCGTCTGGATTTTGACACCTGATCCTTTGCTCTAAGTGCAGTCATTTCAATCCTTTGTGACCACATCTTGATCTTCATTGGTGGGATTTGTAACTCTATATACCGTATATACTAGAGTATAAGCTGACCCGAATATAAGCCGACGCCCCTAATTTAACCACAAAAAATGGGAAACCTTATTGACTCGAGTATAAGCCTAGGGTTGGAAATGCAGCAGCTACTGGTAAATTTCTAAATAAAATTAGATCCCAATAAAATTACATTAATTGAATTGAATATTTATTTACAGTGTGTGTATAGAATGCAGAGTGTTTGTGGGTTGTGTGTGTGTATATAATGAATGCAGTGTGTATATAATGCAGTGTGTGTTTGTGCAGTGTGTGTAAACTGGGTGAGGGGAGGGCATTTTTTTATTTTTTTTATTTTAATTTTATTTTAATATTATTTTATTTTAATATTTGCATTATTTATTTTTTTTAATGTTTTTTTGTGCCCCCTCCCTGGCCAGGCAACAAGCAGGGAGGGAGGACAAAAAAACATTTAAAAAAAAAAATAATGCAAATATTAAAATAATATTAAAATAATAATCTTGAATCCCTGGTGGTCCAGTGGGGGGGCTGACAGTGAGCTGTTACTTACCTTCCTGCAGCTCCTGTCAACTCCCTTCTCCTCCGTGCAGCTCCCCGGTCAGCTCCGTTCTACTCACAGTGTAAATCTCGCGACACTCGCGGGTCTCGCGAGGCTTACACTGTAAGCAGAACGGAGCTGAGAAGGGAGCTGACAGGAGCTGCAGGAAGGTAAGTAACAGCTCACTGTCAGCCCCCAACAGGACCGCCAGGTTTGTAATGAGCCCGGCGGTCCTGCTCTGTATTATGGCAATGTAAGTTTCCATAATACAGACACTCACTCAAGTATAAGCAGAGTGGGGGTTTTTCAGCACAAAAAAGTGCCGAAAAACTCGGCTTATACTAGAGTATATACGGTAGTTGCTCCAGGAAACTTAGTATCTAGTTCATATATTTATTCATTTACAGTTACAGTTCTTATTAATCAAATGGCTTGCTACATTATAATGTCTTAATGATTCAATTCCTAGTTACATAGTTGTCTAGGTTGAAAAAAGATTGAAATTCATCACGTTCAGTCACGAAGCTCATTCTTTTATGCTGTTTATCCAAAAGAAGGCAAAATCTTAAAGCGGCACTGTCATGCTGAATCCCATTTATTTTATTTTTTTAACCCCCCTCCCGCCTCCACTACATCCAATTGACCCACTAGTCACCCCCAAATGCCCCTAAGCCCCCCACATTACCTATTTTTTAATCCTTATTTTCTGCCCCGATCTATATCCAGGGCGCCGCCATCTTTGTGTGGGTAGATGAAGTCCCTGTGGGACACGTCATCAGCCTACACTAGACAGACTGTGAGATTCCCGCACATGCCCAGTGAAACACCTGGACATGCGAATGGGAATTTCATCTATTCATTCATTCATCAGACAGACGAATGAATGAATAGAAATATCAGCCGAACAAACAAACACAATGTATCAGTGTATCTGAGTATCAGTGTTTGTTTGTTCGTGCAGTTTATTACAAGGAGGGAGCTACCGGCGTGCAGCTCCCTCCTTGTAATATGTAACTATAGAAGCGGCAGGGAGCAGTGCTCCCCACCACTTCATAAGCCCCCCCAGGTCCCCCTCTCACTCTATGGGGGTCAATATGACCCCCATAATAGCACAAGGGGGATTAAAATCTCCCAAATGCCCCTACTCGCTATACCGCGAGTAGGGGCATGTCCACTAAACAGTGAGCAGCCTGTGGCTGCTCACTGTTGAAAAAAAAGACATAAATTACAATAAGGGGGGGCGGACCTATTGTCCTCCCCCCCTCCCCCACCCTGAGCGGCGGGTGGGGGCCATGAAGATAATGAGGGGGGGGGACCTACTGTCCTCCCCCCCGGCCCCCACCCCTGAGCGGTGGGTGGGGGCCCTAATAAAACAATAAGGGGGGGGACCTACTGTCCTCCCCCCTGGCCCCCACCCCTGAGCCGTGGGTGGGGGCCCTAATAAAACAATAAGGGGGGGACCTACTGTCCTCCCCCCCGGCCCCCACCCCTGAGCGGTGGGTGGGGGCCCTAATAAAACAATAAGGGGGGGGACCTACTGTCCTCCCCCCCGGCCCCCACCCCTGCGCGGTGGGTGGGGCCCTAATAAAACAATAAGGGGGGGGACCTACTGTCCTCCCCCCCCGGCCCCCACCCCTGAGCGGTGGGTGGGGGCCCTAAATAAAGATATGGGGGGAACTTCTGGCCCCCACCCCTGCGCGGTGGGTGGGGGCCCTAATAAAACAATAAGGGGGGGGGACCTACTGTCCTCCCCCCTGGCCCCCACCCCTGCGCGGTGGGTGGGGGCCCTAATAAAACAATAAGGGGGGGACCTACTGTCCTCCCCCCCTGGCCCCCACCCCTGAGCGGTGGGTGGGGGCCCTAAATGAAACCCCCCCCCCCCCCCAATCAAGGTGACTAGGGGTCCCAAGCCCCTAGTCACCAACCCCCCACCCAAAAAAACCTATCCCCTACCTACCCCCCTCACCCTACAAATAGTGAGGGGGGAATAAAATAATTAACCTGTAAAAAAAAAAAAAATTAAACTTACCATTTGACGTCTTCTTTTTTCTAAAATCTTCTTTCTTCAGCCCCCAAAAAGGCCAAATAAAAATCCATTACACCCGTCGCACTTTAAAAAAACCCTTCGAGGGCACGCCGCATACTGAGCTCCGCAGGGCGGGTCAAGGCTTATAAAGCCTTGCCCCGCCCTGCAATTAGGCTTAGAACACTCTGATTGGTGGGTTTAAGCCAATCAGAGTGCTCTGAGTCATTTTACACAGCGTGGGAAAGTTCTTTTGAATTTTCCCACGCTGTGTAAATGACTCATAACACTCTGATTGGGTGGCTTTCAAGCCACCCAATCAGAGTGCTCTAAAGTTAATTGTAGGGCGCAAGGCTTTATAAGCCTTGACCCGCCCTGCGGAGCTCAGTATGCGGCGTGCCCTCGAAGGGCGAACATGGATTAATTTTTTTTTGCGCTAGTTTTGTTTTTTTTTTGTTTTTTGTGCGACGGGTGTAATGGATTTTTATTTGGCCTTTTTGGGGGCTGAAGAAAGAAGATTTTAGAAAAAAGAAGACGTCAAATGGTAAGTAATTTTTTAATTTTTTTTTTTAACAGGTTAGTTATTTTATTCCCCCCCTCACTATTTGTAAGGTGAGGGGGGTAGGTAGGGGATAGGTTTTTTTGGGTGGGGGTGGGGGGGTGGTGACTAGGGGCTTGGGACCCCTAGTCACCTTGAATGGGGGGGAGGTGTTTCATTTAGGGCTCCCACCCACCGCTCAGGGGTGGGGGCCGGGGGGGGGAGGACAGTAGGTCCCCCCCCTTATTGTTTTATTAGGGCCCCCACCCACCGCTCAGGGGTGGGGGCCGGACAGTAGGTCCCCCCCCTTATTGTTTTACTAGGGCCCCCACCCACCGCTCAGGGGTGGGGGCCGGGGTGGGGAGGACAGTAGGTCCCCCCCCTTATTGTTTTACTAGGGCCCCCACCCACCGCGCAGGGGTGGGGGCCAGGGGAGGAGGACAGTAGGTCCCCCCCTTATTGTTTTACTAGGGCCCCCACCCACCGCGCAGGGGTGGGGGCCAGGGGGGGAGGACAGTAGGTCCCCCCCCTTATTGTTTTATTAGGGCGCCCACCCACCGCGCCATAAAGATATGGCCAGAAGTTCCCCCCCCATATCTTTATTTAGGGCCCCCACCCACCGCTCAGGGGTGGGGGCCAGGTTCCCCCCCATCTTTATTTAGGGCCCCCACGGGCATGGGGGGAGTGGGGGGGGGTTATTAGTTTGTTTTTTTGTTTTTTTACAGTGAGCAGCTATAAGCTGCTCACTGCTTACTACACATGCCCCTACTCGCGGTATAGCGAGTAGGGGCATTTAATTTACTAATACTAAGTAATCTTTACTCAGTATTAGTAAATGTGGCTAAAAGACCAATTTAGGACTTTCAGCCTTTTAGTAGATAGCTCCCTGATACTGTGGGAATTAGGGAGTTATCTACTAAGCGGCTGCAAGATGCAGCCATAGCAATGAATAGGATCAGAGTTTCATTCATTAGAATGAAATTCCGATCCGAATAAAGTGCCGAATTGCGTTCTAAAAGAAACGAACATACTGTTGTCATTCAGTTAGAACGCAATTCGGCAGTTTTGTGGAAAGTGACAGGAATCATTGTGGGAACACAGAGGGAAGGTAAGGATCATGGGAAAATTGCTCTGACCAGCGGAAATGAAGCACACTTTGCTCCTCCGCTGGTCAGAGCTGGTCAAGCGGAGGAATCCTCCATAAGGCAAAGAGTCCCTTCTTTGTCTTATGATTTTAAAGAAAACTAAAGAAGACAGGAAGAAAAGAATAACAGATCCTGAGAGAGGGGGAGAAGAGGAAGAGATCGAGGAAAGGTAAGTTCGGCATGACAGTGCCGCTTTAACCTCTACCACTTCAGTTGGAAGGCTATTCCATGCATCCACTACCCTCTCAGTAAAGTAATACTTCCTGATATTTTTAAACCTTTGTCCCTCTAATTTAAGACTATGTCCTCTTGTTGAGGTAGTTTTTCTTCTTTTAAATATAGTCTCCTCCTTTACTGTGTTGATTCCCTTTATGTATATAAATGTTTCTATCATATCCTCCCTGTCTCAAATTTCCTCCAAGCTATACATGTTAAGATCCTCTAACCTTTCCTGGTAAGTTTTATCCCGCAATCCATGAACCAGTTTAGTAGCCCTTCTCTGAACCCTCTCTAAGGTATCAATATCCTTCTGAAGATACAGTCTCCAGTACTGTGTACAATACTCCAAGTGAGGTGTCACCAGTGTTCTGTACAATGGCATGATCACTTCCCTCTTTCTACTGCTAATACCTCTCCCTATACAACAGCCAGCATAATATCACACAAAAACAAACAAAATCAAAGTTTCAGTCCTCACCGGGACTTTTATCAAGGCAGTGCTACATCTATATTGCAGAATTTAAATGCATGCTCAAATAAATATTAACAAGAAGGGTGGAGACGTCAGGTTTGTGAACTTTAAGGTGAGGGTGGATAGTTTCAGAGGAAACCAATACCAAACCTCGATCACATTCAGTAGAGGTAAGAAAATCACCAAAGTGCCATTTCCAAAGACACGTGGAAATAGATTAGAAACAAATCAAACAGTGGGATTAAAATTAAACCCAGAGGTCTATTGTTGGGAATAATACAGTCCATTAAATATAAGAAGTCACTTTGAACCTGGTCTTGTCTCGTTCATTGGGGCTCCTCTCCAGTTGGTTTGGGGACGAGGAGAAATACAGAGAGTTGCAAATTTATACAAAAGGCCATAGCAAGGGAAAGGCCTAACAGAGAAAATTCCTCACTATCATCTATCTAAGCAAATGTGCACTAGTTCGGGGATGGTGAAAAACATTTTCAAAGTTTATTAATGGCAGAATAATAAATAATGTTCTCCCTTCTATTTTTCACTTTCACACTAACTTCTCTCATTACTAGAATATCCCTATCCCTCTGCTCACCTGTCCCTGACAACACTATCTTCATTACGTTCACTTTACTCCCTTACCCTCTCTATTCATCCCATGCACTCTACATATACCTTTCCAGCATACCTCCTCCAACTCCTCCCAAATCCTCTATATACATAACCTCCTACAAAACTTTCAAATCCTACTCCCACCTTCACTTCCTTCCTATCCTTCTGCTCCTAGCTGCTGGTGATGTCTCTCCAAACCCCGGTCTCATCTCGGCAAACCCAACACATACTAACTCAAGAAACCACACCAATCTCATACCCATCTCATGTTACTCTTCCTTTAAATCCTCCTTCTATACTGCCCTCTGGAACGCACACTCTGTTTTGCAGTGTTACTAAATCCACTGACCTTTTCATCTCTTGTTCCCTTGACTTACTAGCCTTAACTGAAACATAGCTCTCTCCCTCTGACACTGTTCCTTCAAACCTCTACCCAC
>OW240924.1:31275306-31294733 GCA_933207985.1 Pelobates cultripes | reverse complement strand
GCCTCCATTCATTGTTAAGCTATTTTGAATAGTTTAAAGCTGAATTGGGTCACTCTCAGCCTATCACAGCTGCCTATTACTGGCATACATTGGTATGGCTAAGGTGGGATGCAATGTCCTTCTTAGCTACATCTCTAGTGAGGGCTGTGCTGTGGGCAGCCACTGATGGCACCATTGTACACTAGGCTTCAGTTATATAATATGGTAATAGTGCCTGGTGTGTCCTTTTAAAGCCCCAGTAAATATTCTGGAGAAGCTAGAATGTGATCATGTGGAATAGATATGGAGAAACAAGGGTTTGCCAGGGTGACTATTAATGTAAAATAGAGACAGATGAGACAGAGACAGCCTGTCTACGCAAGTTGGTTAGGGGATGTCTGGGAAATGTAAGTTTGGTATTTTCTAGACAGGGGTACCAGTACTCATATTTAATGACCAATAAATACAAGTGCATTGATGCTCTGCGCGTGAGACAGTAACATATATTAAACCTCACTGTTAATTTATTCGCATGTGATCAGTTTCATTCATTGAGTCACGTTTTTTTTCTTTTTGTATTAACGGTAAAAGAGCAGTATAGCTGCGTCTGTAATTTCTTTGCTTGAGCTCCATCCTGTGTGTGTCCCATAACCATCCCAATCCAATGAGTTGAAGTCTCCACATTGTCTAATTAGTACAATATATCCTCCTCCTCCAACACAATGCTGAAAAAACACCAAAGGACAAATATAGTTAAAATGAATGGTGGATGCCATAGTTAGAGAAAGAAGACTGTGATACATTGTGGCATAATACATTGGTAGTGGTAAGGGCTGTAAGTTTGTTTATAGAACACAGCCTTAAAGTAAACTTGATGTTAGGATTTATTAACCACACTATCAGAAACATGGCAACAAACTATAAACTTTCATATATTCAAGAAGATAAATTAAGTTCCTACACTGGCTGCAAATCCTAGGAATTTGTAGCTTATGTAGTTATTATTATTATTTTATTATTTATATAGTGCCAGTAGATTCCGTAGCGCTGTATAATGGGTGGACTAACAGATACATGATTGTAACCAGACAAATGGACGACAAGGAACAGAGGGGTTGAGGGCCCTGCTCAATAAGCTTACATGCTAGAGGGAGTGGGGTACAGTGGCACAAAGGGTATAAGTATGGGTAATATAATAGGTTGCTAGAGAAGCATTCACTGAAAACCTAGGTTATTTTTGACAGTTGCAGGAGAGGAGTCATGTAGAAGGTGTGGGTGGGGGTGAGGATGGGAATGAAACCCGCTAACAGTTTAAGTGATATGCTTTCCTGAAGAAGTGTGTTTTCAAAGACTTTTCGAAGGAGTGGAGACTGGGTGAAAGTCTAATGGAGGAGGAAAGGAAGTTCCACAGAAAAGGTGCAGCCCTGGAGAAGTCTTGGAGGCAAGCATCAGATGTGGGAGTACGGACAGAGGATAGACGCAGGTCTTCGGAAGAGCTCAGGGGCCTCAACGGGACTTACTTGTGTATTAGGGAGGATAGGTAGGTTGGAGCAGCATTATGTAGGGACTTGTAAGCAAGCACCAGAATCTTAAATTGAGCCCTATATTTAACTGGAAGCCAATGTAAAGACCAGACTTTCTGTGTTGGACAGGTTGAGTTTAAGGAAGTGAGCAGCCATCCAGTTGGAAATTGCGAGGTAGTCAGAGACACGAGTCAAGATGGGCGGAGAGAGATCAGGACAGGTAGATTTGCGTTTCATCTGCAAATAAATGATAATATAAGCGAAAGGAGCTGATGAGTTTACCAAGGGAGCAGTAAAGATAGAGAACAGTAGGGGACCAAGGACAGACCCTTGGGGAACACCAACAGAGAGGGGTTGGGGAGAAAAAGCAGCAGAAAGATCAAGGAGAATTAGAATAGAGTAATGGCTGCGAGATTAAGCAGCAATTAAATTGTTGGATACTTTGGTCACAGTTGTTTCAACAGAGTGACAAGCACGGAATCCAGAATGAAGCAGGTCATGCAGAGAGTTGGATTTGAGGAAGCCTGTCAATCTTGCATACACAACTCTCTCAAGGATATTGGAGGCAAATGGCAGTAGCGATATAGGGCAGTAGTTGGTTGGGGTCAAGGTTGGGCTTTTTCAGAATCAGCGTTATCGTTGCATGCTTGAAGGGTGAATAAAATGTGCCGGAGGAAAGGGAGAGATTGAAAATTTCAGTGAAAGGAAGAGCAAGAGAGGGAGACAGAGTGCGGATGAGATATGAAGGAATAGGATCGAAGGAACAGGTGGTGGGGGCGGGAGGACCAGAGCAGAGCAGAAACCTCTTCCATTGTAGTAGGTGAGAATGAGCATAGAACAGTGAGTGGAGTGAATATGGTTGGGTGATATATTGGAAGATGTATTGGAAGGGGAGGGAGAGAGGTTAGAGATCTCTTCCTTAATGGGAGATATCTTCTCAGTGAAGTGAGCTGCAAAGTTTGAGGCGGACAGGGTGGAGGGGAGCAACAGGGTGAAGGAGTGCATTAAAAGTGTGAAATAAGCATTTGGGTTGGCGGTACAGTGTACTTATGGGGGTGTTGAAGTAATTTACTTTTGCAGAGGAAAGAGCCAGAGTGTAGAAGCTCAGCATAAAAGTATAGTGAAGGAACTCAGGTGCAGAGTTAGACTTTCTCCAACAGCGTCCAGCAGTTCTGGAACATTTTGTGAGATATCGGGTCAGCTTGGTGTGCCAGGGTTGTAAATGGGAACGCTTGCTGCGTTTAAATGTAGGAGGTGCCATGATGTCTTGTTGAGAGGAGAGAATGGAGTTCTAGAGTGAGTTTGCAGAGTTAGGGCAAGTGAGATTTGAGATGGGTAAAAGGAGAGTTTTAAGTTTGGTGGAGAAATGCTGGAGATCAAGGCAGTGGAGGTTTCTGCGAGATTGGAAAGTTGAGGGTGGTGAAATTTGGGTACGGGGTATGCCGATGTCAAAGGTCAGCAGCTGGTGGTCAGATAAAGGAACATTGGAAAGATAAGAGGTGGTACAGAGATTGGTGAAGATGAGGTCAATAGTGTTTCCTGCTGTATGAGTTGCTGAAGTACACCACTGTGTGAGACAGAAGTAGGAAGTTACAGAGGGCAGACGGGAGGCATCAGGGCAGTTGAGGTTGTTGACTGGGATGTTAAACTCCCCAAGTATGAGGGAAGGAGTGCTAGAGGAGAGAAAGTGGGGTAGCGAGGAAGAAAAGTGTTCACTAAATAGCCTAGGTTGGGCGATAGATGATGGCAATTCCTAAAGTAGTGGGTTTAAATAGATGGACAGTGTGAAGGAAGTAAAGGATAGGGCAGGGAGGATAGACTGGAAGGTACATTGAGGGGAGAGAAGGATACCTACACCGTCTCCTTTACAGTTGTGTCTGGAAGTGTGGGAGAATTGTAGTCCACCAAAACATAAAGAAGCTGGGGTAGCAGTATCAGAGGGGCAAGGCCAGGTCTCGGTGAGTGCTAGTAGTGTGAGGGAATTAGAGACGAAGAGGTTGTGTATGGCTGTTGATTTAATATTGCTACAGATGGAACAGGTTCCAGAGTGCACACTGAATGTTGGTAGAGGAGGATAAACTGCAAGGTATTTGGATGAGGTTTGTGTGGTTTCTAGTTGTTTTAGTGTGAGCAGACGAGGTGAAGGGCCCTGGGTTGGGAGAGACGTCACCAGCTGCTAGAAGTAGGAGGAGAGATAGTGACAGAAGGTGTGAATAGGTTTTATATGGGCGGGGTATAGGATGAGATTGGGTGGGAGCAGGAGAGAAAGAATAGAGAAATGAGTGCAGGGCATGAGATGAGAGAAGGGGGGAGTGTAGCAGAGATGGATTAATGTGGATGTAATTGTGTTGTTGAGGAAAGTGGATGTAAGGAGATATTTTGATGCTGAGGGAGATGAGAGAAAAGGAAAAGAGGAGAAGATAGAGCATTGCTCAGATGAGTAAGTACTTTGAGAAAAGCAGAATAGGCAGAAGTAAGGAGACTGAGGACTGAGTGTTAGTGGTTAAAGAAGAGTAGGAGTGTTCTGATTGCACGTAGTGTTTGCAGCTGTAATATCTAATTAACTAAAATTGTATGTGAGATTCCATCTAAAAAATTGAATGAAGAGCTTGGGGTGGGCAGGCAACAAGAACGGTCTAAAATTATTTAGAGATAAGCAGATAGGTGAATAACATTTAAGTTAACAAGCCGACAATGTTGAGTGGGGCTAGGAAAAGCTAGCTTTAGCATGCAGGGCAAGACAAAGTAAAATATATGATTAAATAAACAAGTACACATTCACACCCACAACTGTGTGTGTATATATATATACACACACACACACACACACACACACACACACACACATAAAAAAACAAGCACGCCCAGGTATGTTAAAGTGACAAAGAAATGGAGATTAAAGATACATTGATAAAAGTATATACAAGTAGTCAAAATACAATAAAATTATAGTGTCCAGCATTAAGGGTTGATAGTGTCCTCCATAAGCTAAGAACTGTTCTGGTTTCCAGCAGGGAACTTTTTAACTCAGACTTGCATAAAGTACTGGCCCAGCACTGTAGTGAGCTGTCGTGGCCAAAAATATCTGACACATCTTAACCAGTCCCAGTTAAAAAATTAATTCATTAATGAATCACAATCTATATTTCACTAGTGGTAAATGCATACATCTCAGTGATATTTCTGTTTTAATTAGATAAGTGTTGTTGCACACTATTAAAACAACATAACTTTACAAGATACTCACATGTTCCGAATCACATCCTATAACTTTCATTCCAGGACAAAGTGCTTGGACTGAACTTTCATGGTTAAAGACACGAAATTGAATAAAACCAGCAATAAACTGTCCTGTGGAGTGTCATGAATATAACACAAAAACTGTTAATTGTGAATAATAAAAAAAAATGCAAAATGTTATTGCTAAAGTAAATAATGCAGCCATTTATGAAAATGGACTATTGTTTTCCATAGTGATCATTGTCTAGGCTCAAACTAGGATCAGTCTGGGCACTATAACCACTACAGCCTACTCTAGTGGTTTTGGTGCAAAGGTCCATTGGCTCTGTCCCGCCACAGCAAGTAGTTAAGTAATTTTAGTTTGACTGTACCCAGATCACCTAGGTTCCTTGTTTCCAACCCCTCTTCATCGATAATTACCATTCCAATTATGTTTATAGCACCAGCATAATCTGCAATGCTGTAAATAAGTAAACGAGACACACACTAAATTCTTACAAAACATGATTGACATACTGGAACAGTAGGTGAAGAAAGCCCTGCTAAAAAAAAGTACCATGTAAAAGAATATACATTCCCCTTCCTCAATAGCTATATTAATTTCCTCCCTATCTGGATGCTACCCATTGGCTGACCAGCTCCTGAGAGACAGGTGGAATTCATGTTACTAATGAAGAAATAGGAATGTCCATGTTCGCTAAATCTGAAGATGAGGCACAAAGAGGACTTTGGTAAAAGTCACACTGTTCAAAAATGGTTTGACTATTTACCATGGGAGGGTATCCAGGGACTCCTAACACCGGAGAATGGAATGTAACCTTTGACCTGTACAAATCTGAAACTTTGCATATGACACTCATAAATAGTTGTAGTTATGGTGCTTAGATTATATATTTTAATTAATGAGGATCAGATTTCAGAAGTCAGTGGGATGTTTATTTTTACTAGCATGTGAACGTACAACCAGTATGGAATCAGTAGTGGACATTCCCACCAAAGGTGTTTATTATATTTTATTGTGTTCTCATATGTTGCAAGTTATTTTTAAATTGAGCAAAGTTAACGCCTCTTACCTCTGCCACTTGGTGAATAGAAGTTGGTTGTCTTTTCAGTATCTCCGAAGTCATATACAATAGGTATAGCTGGACCGTTATTTTGAGGGCAGGTTCCAGCATTGTATTTCACTGGGTATTTCTAACGAACAAATGATTAAAGAATGTCCAATTTAGAAGCCTGCACCAGTAAACGTTTTTGCACCCCTCAAACATTTTGCACCCCCCACCAAAATAATGCATCTTTACCTATGTGTGTCTTAACCCACTTCTTGAAATTATTACCTCTTTTGTATTTCTTATAACCTCTTGTGTCTTACACCACTCAAATGTATTTTATTCCCCATTTTCTCCATTTGTGTTCTTACCACTAACTTGTCTTACTTCCTTTCCCTCAGCACCTTTGTGTGTCTTTCTCCCGCTCAGCCTATCTCTTTTCCCCTCCCCAATCCCCTCTGTGTCTCTTTTCCCCTTCCCAATCCCCTCTGTGACTTCATGGGACTGGCTGCCGCTGATGGGAGTCTGCAGCTGACTGCCTGCAGAGCCCCCTCCTCCCTCTCTGTGCCTCCTCCGTGTACCCAAGCCTGCGTGGTCTGTAGGCTGGGAGGAAATGACAGATAATCACTTCCTCCCAGCACTCTGTGCAAACATAAAAGGGGCCTAGTCACACTGTCATCAGGCCGCAGTACCCGACCAGGCTGCTGATACCTGCCGAGGGGGGCGACCTGTCTGGATTCCTCCAAGTATCACCTACACTGCATGGGCCCCGTCAGGCTCTTAAAGGGCTGTGACGCCCAACCGGGCTCCTGTTTACCAATAATACCCATTGGGTGGCCCTTGCATGGGCCTCCCAAGGCGTGCGGGCCCCTGATGCAACCGCACCGGCGGCAGTTCCACCACTGCCTTTGTGTGTCTTTTTCTCACATTCCCCTGTACATGTATTTTTTTTTCTCCTTCCTCTGCTCCTCTTGTGTGTTCTCCCCCATTCCTTTGTGGTCTTTTCCCCCTTTCCTCCGGCTTAACTTCATTTTGTAGCAGACCATTGTAGAGGATTTTCTGTATCCTGTAGCTCTTCGTTGCGCTTAGCAAGCACATCCTGTCAGACTGATAAGGGATACAGAAGATCTTCCACCGTGGTGAGCTCAGCAACACTACAATTTCCTGGCAGGAGAGAAGGGCTGTGCGCTTTGCCCAAACATTGTGTCCCCCCTGGACGGTGCGCTCTAAGGCAGCTGCCAATGTTGTGCCATGCTTGCGTCAGCCCTGCCTACGAGCATTAGTGTTGGAAAGGCTAGAGTAAGCAGTGAATATAAAATATGTTCAAATATTACTGACACATTTTAGATTTGCCTGTAAATTATAAAGAGTTACTCCAACCTTTTTTTCTCTGAATAGTGCCCTATTGACTATTATCCTTTTGGTCCCCTCTCTCCAAGATGATTTAGGATCCCCCTAACAGTTTAAAAATAATTTTTACTTACCTTAATTCAGTGCCAATCAACCAATCAAAGGCTTCTCATAAATAGCCTTTGATTGCACCATTTAATGTATGCATGCTGAGCAAGTGTGGGGAAGGAAAGGAGGAGGAAGGTACGGCAGGAGAAAAAAAAGGAGAAAAAGAAATTAGCAGAGGGGTAGGGAGGAGAAATTGCTGCAGTTATGGAGTTTGTTTAACTCCAAGGAAGAAGCACATAACTTCTGTCACCAGCATGCAGTACACACTGACAACAAACTTAAAATATGCACAGAATTGACATTAGGCAGTCCTGAACAGAATTGCAGGCCGATTAAGTCACGTGTACTGGGTTGTAACTAGCCCACGGCACACAATTGCAAATAACTCTGGATGTGCAATGTTTACAGCAGAAACACAGCACAGCAACAGGTTCCTACCATCGAAAAGCAGAAGTAGTCATGGTGGTTGGAGTATCGATTTAACAAGATTTCTTAAAAAGTGAGACATGCTTTAATTATAGTTTATGTTTCTGCTGTTTCATACATACGGTGTACATATATATCTGAAAATCCACACCTTATACAAATGAAAGAGGTTCGTTCCTTCTTGTTCTAAAAAGCCAGTGTCTGTCCTGTATCTTTGGATTGATGCATTTCTCCAATAAGGCAGTGGTGTGTTGTTGGGAACATGCCACACACTCACATCTTTAGCACTAATATCATAATATCCAGGATTCTAAAAAATGAATACATAAAGGTTTTTAGAATGCATAATTAAATAACATAGTGTGCTGTTCTGGTGCAAAAAAACCAAATACCTCCATTGGTTCATATATGAGCTTTTTATTTATATTCATGCAAGCTGAGAAACCTCACAAGAACGTTCATATAGTACTCGAATGTTCACGATTCCACAATATTCTCCCCCAATTTTGAATGCTAAAATTGCTATCAGTTTTGATCAATATTTGTCATTAACTAATATATCATGACTAAACCAAGTATTTAAAAATATTGAAACAATTTTGATCTGTATCATATTATACCTTATAGTCATCACTTGTGGCTCCTTCAGGTGTCCCAAAAGTGGCATAGTTGGCCCAGTTTCCTTCACCCTCTGGGTTGTTGGGATCATTCCCCTGCTGACTGGACCATCGATCACCAAATGTGCACTTGCCATTTATGTTGTTCTCATGAATACTGGCCACCAAAGTCCAACCTCCACCATTAGTGGTCATGTCACAAAATGTCTGGTAGGTCATTCCATGTTCAGTGGTCAGAGTATAAACCCCATCTGAAAAATTCATGCAAAAACAATTTTACTAATAACAAGCCAATTAATGGCTCAGATGTGCCACGATGAGTTTAAATTGGATTTAGCTTAAATTTACACTGCATGGACATAAAATCTTTCAAACCAACAAGTCAATGGAAAGCAGTGTAATTTTAAATAGCTGTAAATTCTTAAAATAATGTAGCTCAAAATTGCTGTTAGTTTATTAATATGTATTATAGTCCTTACATGGATTACCAACACTTATTGGCCTATAATATTTTATTTTAATAATAATAATAACTTTTGTGATTGAGATTTAAGTACAGGATTCAACTTTGGACAAGCTGCTGCATTGCTCATGTACACCACATTGTGTAATTTTGTGGGTCTTTGGCAACCTAAGTGGGTCATGCTTTTGTATTTCTCTAGTATCCAGATTACCACTATGGAGGTTAACTGATCTATGTCACCTGATACTACCTGGTTAACATTTCTCCAATAAACCTGTGATTGACAGAAGTCTTGGTTTTCTGGTCCTTCTATTTTTATTAAGAAGTCTTTGACAGGTAAATGATAACTGTACAACATTATGGAATGGATTCCATAATGCCCCTAATTTTATTATTTTTTTTACCTTCAAGACAAGGGAACTTTTTAGTGCAAATCTGTACCTTTTTCTAAATCCTTTATGATTGTTGTGTTTGATATAATAGAACATGGGTCTCCTATTTACCTTCCCTTTAATCACTTGAAGCATTTTGGTGTCCATTATGGCCTTGGCATGATAGTGGCCGACTTTGTGTGGTATGATCATCAGCTTGAGCTGGCTATGGTTAACTTCTTCCATTAGATATCACCTGTGAAGAAGAGGTGTGCTGTGTCCTCTTTGAGCCAGGTGTCTCATGGAGTTGGACAATAAGGTGTTTTGGCAATACAGAACATGTTGATTGTTATCCTAAAATGTTGGTTGGCTAACTGAACAGGATTTGTTTTTTTGGTGTTGTGATTTTAGTAACATAAGGGGTGAATCACTTATATTTCATTTTACTTTATTACAGACATTGAGGTTTTAATACTCAATATAGATAGGTAATAAATCTTTTATGTTGCCAGTTTGTTTCAATCTACCGAAGGAATTGGGCAACATAAGAATGAAACCTGGCTGTGTTCTGCAGGATTCTCTATGCTGTCAGCTGAGGATGCCTATTGTGCCTATATTTGTTTTAACTTTTTTGTAGTTTATTGAGTTTGTATAAGCAGTACACAACTTTATCAATATAGGTGAAAACGTAAGAGTACAATTATAGGTAACATACAATATGGGAGGATACTTTATGCTTAAGTGGTATTTAAGAACATCAGTCATCCATCTCTGAGAAACTACAACTGGATACATTTTACAGTGATTTGCTATGAAAAAAAACGAGTATGGCCCTTCTGAGAGTGAGAACTAAGGGGCAAAATAACTATGATCCATTAGCTAATATTCATCTGAGCGCCAGGAGTTTGTTCTTCCAAGGGGTGTGGGCAGTCTTTGTGTGGTACAGCTCCCCAATCCTCCTAGTGGTGAAGGGGTCTGCCACCGTTATCTATTTTCATTATTAAACTAATGTGTTATGGTCATTGTGTCTTTGTAAGGTTTCATTATGTCCTCCTAGAGATGTCCTGGTAGGCCTGATAGTCCATTTCATATTAGAATTATAGAAAACGTTGATGACTTCTAGTAGCTGGTATTCCATCTGTGTAGTGTGACAGAAAGCAAGGAATTGTGCTGGATAAAGTCTATATATCTCCCCAGATTCTGCAAGGTACCTACTTTGTGAAATTAGCCCCAGGGAAATGTGTTGTTTTAAAAGTAATATTACGCTTTATATAAGTGTATATAGCGCCTTTTCTACTTGTTTTTAATTTTTCTTTTGGACAAATACTGCAATAGATAATACATTCAAATAAATCAGCAGGTAATCCACACAACTCGTTTCGACCAACCAGTCTTCCTCGGGTGTATACCATGTCCTGCTGTCTGTCCTCATATATTGCTAAAACGGAACCTCAAATCCACGCCGTTGTCAGATATGGGCAAGGCTGAACTTGATGGACACGTATCTTTTCAGACTATGTAAATATAATATATATATTGGCTCTCTCACCTTTAATATCATTGTTGACATTTCTGAGTTCATTGCAGCTCCTGAATCTGTAGACGTTACCTTCACCGGTCTGATCAGAGTTATACCTCTTATATTGCATGTCCGTTTGGTCCTTCCAGCAAGACAATTGGTCGATAATGTTCTTTTTTATCTCAGACACTGAAGTTTGCTCTAAATAGATGATTCATAATTTACATGAATTGTATTTTTTAGCAAGGAATTTCAAGCACTGAAAGGGATACTTTTTCTTTCTAGGATTTTTAATATTATGTCAATTTAAATTGTTATATCTGTCAACTATGTGTTTGCGAGATCCGAAAAAATAAATGTAAAAATCCACACAATTATCCTGGATCCGGTTGCCATCTTGGCTCTCTGTCAACCAATGTTATAAGCTTTGCCATTTACCTGAAACAAGAGAAATCTCTATGTATCGCTTCTGAAAAAACATTTTATAAATGAATAAATACATTTTCTGCGACTGAACATATATATATATATATATATATATATTCTGAATATGTGGAGGTGAATAGAAATAAACAGTCAGGGTTATTTAACAAAATGAGAATTCAAAATTAATTCTCAATTACATTTGAGCCCCTGAAAGAAATGGTTTCAATTCTTAACAAAATTCCTTACCACATTTTTGTTAAAGCATAAAATCTGCATTTCAAATGCTCTCAGTTGTTACATTTCAAATCTATTGTAGTGGCGTACAGAGCCAGAATTAGGAAAATTGTGTCAGTGTCTAAATATTTATGGACCTAACTGTATATGAAAGAATATTTTATGCAAGATTATATTTCTTGGCAAAAAGCTTCTTCAACAGGAAGGAGCGGAAGCTGCAAGGGGTTAACACAAACAAATAAAATTTTCACATAAACTATGACTCTGCAGCTATGCAGATTGCACTGGGTTGGCTGATAATTATGGCTTCCGTAGTCCACAACAGCTGGACAAATGGTACATATCACTGTGCTACATTCAAAATCTATCCACTGAAAATAAATTTGCTATACATTTGAAATAATATTTAAAATAGGAGATTTCATGCATTATAGCCTCTGTGTTATTTTGTTATGTATACATATAATAAATCCCTATTTTCACTACATCTCCTCACATACCATAGCTCTCTGGGGCAGGTAATGCAGGTAAATTAACTAGTGTGCAGTCAAGGATCATAACATAACATAACATGCAAGTACTAGGCATCTAAACAATGTATTCTGGGATTCTTTCATATCTTTAGATAGTACTTTCTCTAAGAAGATTTGTGTTTCTGACCAAAGAGGGCTGAAGATGGCTGCCTCCACAGAGCACACTGGGCTGGGATAATACAGGGGCTAAAGGAGCTTCAGACCCATGGCCCACCATTATGGTGTATCTTTTACTTTGACTATTACTGTCTGTTATTGACAGACTGACAGGCTCACAGTAATGAATAATGAAATAGTTTGGCCTCTACTCAACACCCACATTAAGCACGGTGCCTGTCGATACTAGATTACACAGGGCCTTGAAACTCCACCTGCATCAGCTTGATAGCCTGGTCCTCCTCTTGTATCCTATATGTGTTATGTCATGGTCACATGGTCTGAGGATGGCCAGGGAGGGATCCATGACAGAAGAAAAGCATGTGATCACCCACCAAAGAAGGACAAGGGCTGGGCAGCAACATGCATCCCGGAGCCAGATGATTCCTAGACGAGCCCACTCATTTCAGCAGCCTGGAGTAGTCCAGCCTGTCTCAACAGCCTCAAGGAGGTAAGTCCATCCCAGCAGCCCAGACAGTGACCAATTTTTAAAGATTGGCTACTATGTACAGCACCCTGCCACAGTGGCAAAGAAGAACCCTTAAATTATTCCCTGCATCTGTAGGCCACCATGATTTCCCAGCCAATGTCATCTACACAGGCTTCCTGGTGGCTAGTGTCACCCTGTGCGGTGACCCCAAGCTCTATGATAGTAATTTTGTGGTTGCTTTGCTGTGTTCGGTATCTTGTATCTATGACATATCAGATCCATTTTCTGGAACTGTATTTTAAACGTGGGAGATATTTTTTTATATAACTTGTTTAAATTCTTTTGTATTTTTTCTCTCCACTATATTAAGGCAGACTTATAAATGTTTGGAGTGTTATTTTGTAAGTGTATAAATTCATAGGTGTAGATGTGTAAAATATCACAACAATAGGTGCGCTTTAATCAAGTCTCCTACCCCTACCAATACTTTCCCTCAACCCCACTCACCCCTCTGTTCTATGCTCACTCACACCTCAGTGCCAGAAGAGTTTCTACTCTGCTTCAGTCCTCCAGGCCCACTACTTGTTCCCGCGATCCTATTACTTCACATCTCACTTCAATTCTGTCCCCTTCTCTTGCTCTTCCCCTCACTAAAATATTAAATCTCTCCCTGTCTTCTGGCATATTTCCTTCACCCTTCAAGCATGGGACTAAATACCCCAATTCTATAAAAAGCCCAACCTTGACCCTGATTACCCATCCAACTACCACACTGTCTTGCTATTAGCTTTTGCTTCCAAGATCTTTGAGACTCTTAAGCACGTTTGATTGACCGACTTAAATCCAACTCTCTGCTCGACCTGCTTCAGTCTGGATTCTGGGCTTGTCACTCAACAAAACTGCCCTGATTAAAGTATCCACCGATTCAATTCCTGCTAAGGTGGTTGCTATTCTCTCCTAATTCTTCTTGACTTTTCTGCTGCTTTTGACAAGGTTTATCATCAACAACTTTTTCTCATCCTCCAAAATCTTGAGATATGAGACTCTAATGTTTCCTGGTTCTCCTCCTACCCAGCTAGCTTTCAGTGTTTCTTTTTCTGGCTCTTCCTTTTCTCCTCAACCACTCTATTTCAGTGTTCCTCAAAATTCTGCCTTACGATTCTCGATCTATATATTCTCTGGGACTTCAATATTCCCATTAACCCAGCCTTGACCTTAGCAGCCTCTAAACTAGACATGTGCAATTTGTTTTGGTCTGAATTTAAATATGGGCGATTTTGGCAATTCAGACATTCGGATGCTTCCGAATGTCCGAATTTCCGAAGTCCGGAATTGCCGAAGTGCTTTGGATTTCTGAAAAGTGGCTAAACAGGAGAGGGAAAGAAAATTAAGGGAATGATGACAGGAATCTAACCCTAACCCTACCCCTAACCCTACCCAGAATAATAGTAGGGTTAGGGAATTTTGGAAGTGCTGAAGTCACGAATTTCGGAAGTGCCAAAGTCCCGAATTTCAGAAGTGCTGAACCGAACCGATCTGAAGTGCCGAATTGCTGAAGTTCCGAATTTCGGAAGTGCCGAATTGCTAGAGTCCCGAATTTAGGAAGTGCCAACCCCAAACAATTTTTTTGCCCATGCACTTCCCTACTCTAAACTACCGTATTTTTCGCTCCATAAGACGCACTTTTTTTCCCCTCAAAAGTGAGGGGAAATGTCTGTGCGTCTTATGGAGCGAATGTGAAGAATTACTTACCTGTCTTGGAGCGTGGGCCGGCTTCACAGCGCGCTCCGCGGTCCAGGAACTAATATTTCAGGTTCCGGTTTCCGGCGGGACTGAAAGGAAGTGTGCACACTGAGTGTGCACACTTCCTTTCAGTCCCGCCGGAAACCGGAACCTGAAATATTAGTTCCTGGACCGCGGAGCGCGCTGTGAAGCCGGCCCACGCTCCAAGACAGGTAAGTAATTATGGGACAAGGGGAGGGGGAGACACTATGGGACAAGGGGAGGGGAGGAGACACTATGGGACAAGGGGAGGGGGACACTATGGGAGAAAGGGAGGGGAGACACTATGGGAGAAGGGGAGGGGGGACACTATGGGAGAAGGGGAGGGGAGGAGACACTATGGGACAAGGGGAGGGGAGGAGACACTATGGGACAAGGGGAGGGGGACACTATGGGAGAAAGGGAGGGGAGACACTATGGGACAAGGGGAGGGGGGGACACTATGGGACAAGGGGAGGGGGGACACTATGGGACAAGGGGAGGGGGAGACACTATGGGACAAGGGGAGGGGGGGACACTATGGGACAAGGGCAGGGGGGGACACTATGGGAGGGAAAGTGCACTATGGGACAATGGGAGGGGGGGACACTATGGGATCAGAACACTAATGGACAAGGGGAGGAGGGGTTAAAGAACACTATGGGACAGGGTAGGAGGGGTTAACAATCACTATGGGACAGGGTAGGAGGGGTTAACAATCACTATGGGACAGGGTAGGAGGGGTTAACAATCACTATGGGACAGAGGAAAGGGGGGTTAAAGATCATTATGGGACAGGGGAGAAAAAAAAATATTCTGAACAAACTGTCCCATGGTAAGAAACACTATGGAACAGTTTGTTCAGAATATTTTTTTTTCTGGGTTTCCTCCTCTAAAAACTAGGTGCGTCTTATGGTGAGGTGCGTCTTATGGAGCGAAAAATACGGTACTTCCTCCCTTGGGCTATCACAGTGGGCTTATTTTTTCCTATGAATGTACAGTGTCTAATATCTGCAACCCTCCATTTCCCCTTTCTGATCACCACCTCTTATGTGCTCTCGATAATCACCACACCCAACAATCTCAGCCTAACTCCCCTCAACTCAGGAGGAACCTTAATTGTATTGATCTCCAGCTGCTGTCAGCTGATATTGATTCACAACTCCTATCCATCCCTTCCCTCTCCTGTCCCTCACTGGCCATCTCCACATATAACACTACCCTCACCTCTGCCATGAACATTGCAGCCCCGCTCCATACATGCACCTCAAGGAGGACACGCCCCCAACCATGGCACATTAAATCAACATGCTACCTGCAAAGATTCTCCCGTTGTGCTGAACCCTCCTGGAGGAAGTCTCGCACTCAGTCAGACTTTCTCCATTATAGATTCATATTGTGTTCATACAGAAAAGCCCTTGCACAGGGTGCTTGACTGGGGTCCTAGAACCACTCCATCCTGGAGCCGAATGGGGAATTCGCTCAAGACACCCCCAGGCACTGGACGACACTCAGTCCTGGGAGCTCTAGTCCTTACAAGGACTTTCCCCACTGAATCCTCCACACTGGAACAGTGATTAAAGAATAGCCCTTTCCCCTCACTAATCAGACGACACATAGTTCTGGGAGTACAAGCTGGAATACGTTTATTGGCAGCCACAACTGGCACTCCCTTCTGGACCTGAGAGTAGACTAGACTATAGTAGAAACATACACACAATTACATTGGCTCTCAGGTCCAGGACACTCCTGTACAAAGCAAGATAAAACCTTCACAGTGCCTGGGAGATAATTGTCAGGAACTGTACAAAACTCAATTATCTCCAGGCAAAAAAAGCACACATATCTTAAAAATACATAACCCCCCTAAAAGTTACATCCCCTGATAGCCTCGATCTGGGTGACCAACATATCCAAAAATCACCCAGGTCGGTTCAGGGGTTCAGGATTTTCCTGGAAGTCATAATGTGACTGACTGCACGCATGGTCCTATGCCCAAAATAGTTCCATAGAATTGCGGCTAAGTGCCGCTGGGGACTGACCTGGAACCGTGAAGTCTTCATGCCGAAAATCGTTCCAAAGAATCGTGGCTAAGTTCCACTGGTGACCAACTGGGAACTGCAAAAATAGTTTCAGGGCATTCGCCGCTAAGTCCCCCTGAGACTTTTCGCGGTTTTGGTCCATGCGAACGGCTGCCAGTGAGCTAGTGTTCAGTTCTACGCGCACAAATGGAAAGTACTGAACCAGGGGAACAAAATATGGGTCTTTACAGTCGCTGACATGGTCCATAGTCGGTGGGCTGGAGGCCAGCTTCCACACTGCTCCAGGAGTCCGTGGCAAACATCTGTGGAAAACGGCGTTTGTCACATACCCCATCTCCTATAGACTGTAAGCTCGTTTAAGCAGGGTTCCCTTCAACCTTTTGTTCCTGTATGTTTTTTTCAATTGTCCTATTTATAGTTAAATCCCCCCCTCTTATAATATTGTAAAGCGCAACAGAATATTTTGGCGCTATATAAATGACAATAATAATAATACTGCCTCTCTTGGAATACTAATATTTCTTTTCTCTTCCAGTATCACTCTATGCAGATGACATGCAAATATATTCTCTCTTGCTCTCTCACTGTCCCTCTGTACTAGTTCTTTCAAAAGATCAATAAAAAAAAATCAACTATTGTACAGCGCTATAGAATTTGGCACTTTATGAATACTACTACTACTAATAATACATCTGTTTACAGAATTGTGTTAAAAAGAAAACAATTTTTTTCCACACTGTTTGTAATGTGGCACTATGTGTATATATAAATAAATTTGGATTTTGCCTATTGATTTAATTCTCAAGCTTGAATATGCTAATTAATAAGATGTTACTTACCGCACAATTTAGACTCTCCACTTGGGATTTTTGAAAACACTAACAGCAGAAAGATCAACGTTACCATATCGCTCCTAAAAGATGAACAAAGGTTTACCCGTTATAAATAAATAAAAAAAAAAAGGAAGTAGGAGGCAAATTGGAATGTAACGTGTTTATATATAAATCGAAATTGTGGCATTTTAATTGAGAATATTTGATTTTTTCCCAACCAACATTGGGAAACCATATATATATATATATATATATATATATTTTTTTTTTTTAATAAGAAGGGTGAGTATTGATCAAATAGTTTAGTTTCTTTAAAGTGTTTCATTCCAATATCTGTTTTGCATTTTTTTTTATGTAAAGAAAGTAGTTTTTTTTTTTTATATCGAACTTCATAAAAAGAAGAGGGAGATATATAAAATTGTATCATTGTTTAAAATGTTCCCTCTATTTTCCCTAATATCTCCCTTACATGTCTCCCAACATTTCAAATGGATAAAAGGGACACTAATTTTAGGGGTTTGGCCAGGGTCGGGACTGTTCTGAGAAATTATAGGTGGCTTACTAAAAAAATTTTTTTATGTATAACAAGAAAAAAAATATCAGTACACAAAATAGTGTAAATAGTGAGAGACACATAACATATATCTAAAAAGACTTACATTTTCCAAGCTGGTATTCAAATGAATAGTTAAGAATATTTTTTGCATCTGAAATAGATACAAAAGTAGCATAGTGTAAACTGTATAAAACATAGAATAAAGGGGTGAGGGATGTAGTCACACTCACATGACTTGTGTAAAAGGCCCCAAGGTCAATACTGTACACATAAAAACGTGGTCATTGAATACTACAAAACATATTTAAAGTAACAGCTATAAATTATAAACTATTTTAACTCCATAGATTTATTTTAAGATGGGTCCTTTAAATAATTCTCTATGTGCCACTGGATGAATTTCAAGTCAGTTAGAGCTGTTGATTTACTTATCATCAGATTTTTTACAGGGGTGTATTCCTCCTGCATTACATTTGTGTTTAATTTTACCAGCTGCAGCTCGTTACAAGCCTATATAAACCTGATCATTTACTTTTTTTCTGGTTTGACAGTGAGAGCTTACAATCTTTTGCTTTGTGATTAGTGCAATTACTTTGTGTTTTGCTGAAAGACAGAAATTATATTTGTATTCCGAACATACCTTACTTTGCATTATTCCAGAGCCTTATGAGGGACTTTATTTAGGCGTGCACTTGCTAAACTTTGACCTGTCTCAAACTGAAACCTAAATTGCAAAGTTTAGGCAGAAAGAACTGTAAAATGTACAAACTCTGCTATAGTCACAGCTTAGCTACTTTACCATAAACTGCACTCTATTCCTGGAAACCATAGGACATAGGACCAGCAAATCCTTAACATATGGTAAATAGAAGAGGGGGTTTCAGGCACTAACAGGGTTCAGAAAAAAAGCAGATTTATTGGATCAAAATATGGAACAGAGCAATGTTTCAACCTAAACAAAGGTCTTTGTCAAGCTTGGGTATTTTAGTTTGTATTTTGCGATTCGGATTTCAATTTGCTGCAGTGCAGAGGTTTAATTATTTAAAAGAGGCAGAGAGACCAACAGGCATACACACATCAGCAAGTAATTTAACCGTCATAAACCAATGGTGGCTTCTAAAGCTTTTTTTTTTTTAAAACAATATTTTCTTCCCAGGCTGGCCATGTCTTTAAATATACATTTTTAATGTGTATTCTCTCAACTTTGTACCTCTCAGACTGTTATATTATATCACAGTTTCTTATCCCAGGTATGCACACCTGGGTCCCTAAAATTCTTATGCTAAATTGATGCCCAGAAACCTAATTCCATTGTAATATATGGTGAAGCCCAGACCTCAAATATATTCATTCAATGCTGATATTGCTCCAATTTCCTTAGTTTCATTTAGTCATGGATTAGTTCATGACTACATCTCAAACTTCGGGTCCCTTAGCAGCTACAAAGCATGGCAATGTGGCAACTTAGATCTAAAAGAGCCACCCTGATGGTAGCCCATTGCAGTGCAAGTTGGGTCCTGCTAGCAGGCTAATCTCGGTCTTCTTAACGTACATATCGCAAAAAACAACACAGCAAAGCGGAACATCATCCAAATTCAGTTTAATTATACGCATTATTAGTGCATTATTCATCTGAAGCAGAATACACAGTTTTAATAAGTGAAAACTACACACACTTGCTTATTATTTTAAGTGTGAATTTTTGGAAGTTTAGATTGATTTTGAATTTGTAGTCCAAAATAATTGAATTTGAAAAATTCTCCAAGTCATCAATGTTGTCAATTTGGCTGTTTTGACCTTAAATTTGAAAT
>OW240924.1:31123360-31265396 GCA_933207985.1 Pelobates cultripes | reverse complement strand
AAAGACACTACACATCTTAATCCCAGTCTCCTTCTCAACAATTAAAAAATTATTTGACTTCATTTTTGTCAGGATTACTGTTGAACCAGCACGCAGAATTGTGTCACACCTAGGACTAAGGATAACGTCTAACCGGACCTTAGAACGGCCGCACTTAATGTACCAGAGAATAGTCAAAATACTTGCCGAGGTCAGGGACACAGAATGAGGACAGTGATGGTGAAAAGCCAAAAGTCAAGGGTACCAGAAATCAGGGAAGTCAGAACAAAGCCAAAGTCGAAAATCAGGAACACACTCTCGGATAACCATCAAAGGGAAACCACGACAGGGCACTGACAGAAAGGTAGTTTTGGGTTTAAATACCTCTCCTTTGGATGTAATTAGCTGCCATCGACCTCTGACACCAAAATGTGCGTGCGCATCTATAACGCACATTGGCGCCATCTTTGCTATGGGCGAAGGTAAGTTTATTACAAAGCTCTAAACCACAGCGGTCGGCGCTCCTAAGAGCGTCGTACCTGCTGGGGACTGGGCTGGAGGGAGGTCGGGCAGTGATCTGCAACGAACAAGGAAAGTAAAATTTGTTTGTCGACATGGATGCTTACTTTATATGCCACTATGCCGGTAGAATCACCAGGAGCTGTGACAGTACCCCCCACTTGAAGTCCACCCACCAGGTGGGCAGGACCAGGCTAGAAGGGAAACCTGGCATGGAAAGAACGGAGTTTGTGGCCCTCATGTACGTCTGAAGCAGAAACCCAAGAAAGATTGGCAGGCCCATAACCCTTCCAATCGACCAAATACTGCAGAGACCCTCTAAAACATAGAGTCGAGTATAGAGGAGACTTCGTACTCCTCCTGTCCAGAAATAACCAAAGGAGGGGCGGGTCAGAAGGGGTGGTAACACTGTTACAGATAAGGGTTTCAGTAGGGATACGTGAAACATGTTCGGTATACATAGAGAGGCGGGGATAGCCAGGGTATAAAACATAGGATAAATCCTGTGAATTATTCTAAATGGGGCCAATAAATCTGGGAGCAAACTTAATGCTAGGAACCGTGAGTTTGATATTCTGCAAGGAAAGCCATACCTGATCACCCACCTGTTCAACAGAGTTGGCACCACGCCACTTATCAGCATGCATTTTGAAATGAGCAGCAGCTGTTTCTAAAGCCATGTGGACCTTAGTCCAAGTCTCAAGTATACAAGTGACGACCGTTGTTAACAAAAAATGGACTATGTCCAAATGAGTCATGGGTTGTATTATTTCTGGCGAATTCAGCCCATGGTAGTAAATCAGATCAGTTTTCCTGAGTGCCATTAATTAAACATCTCAAATATTGTTCCAATTTTTTGGTTGGATGTCTCAGCCACGCCATTGGTTTGGGGATGGTATGATGATGAAAATTATAATTCTATACCCAACTGTTTTTTATTAAAAGCTCTCCAAAATCGTGACACAAATTGGGAACCCCTATCTGACACAATATTAAGCGTATTACCATGTAATCTGACTTTCGTGTATAAATACATGAGCCAGCTCTAGGGAACAAGGTATCTTTTTGAGCGGAACAAAGTGTACCATTTTAGAAAAGTGGTCAACAACCATTAGGATGGTGGTGTAGCCATTAGAAATGGGCGGTAGTTCCACAATAAAGTCCATAGACAAATGAGACCATGGAATACTGGGTATAGGAAGTGGTTGTAATAGCCCGCACGGTAGTTTATGGGGAACCTTAGAAACCGCACAAATAGTACATGCCTCCACATACTCCCTGATGTCCTTTCTAAGAGAAAATGACCTAGAAACAGTGGACACAGTTTTTTATTAATACCTGGATGACCAGATGTCACATTATTGTGAAACACTCTTAGTACCGCCTCTCTTTTTAGTAATGGAATAAACAATCTATCTTGAGGTTTATCACAAGGTGCCAGAGTCTGAGCTGCCATTATAGCACAAAGAAGAGAAGACAAGGAAAGGACCGTAGAGGCATTGATACATTCAGGTGGTATGACGGGAGAGGTTTCTTGTTCCGCCTCTAGGTCAAATTGCCTAGATAGGGCATCTGCCTTAACGTTCTTAGGACCAGGCCTGTAAGTGATAAGAAAGTTAAAGCGTGACAAGAACAATGACAAAAACATCTAGCTTGTCTAGAAGACAGCCTTTTAGCATCTCCAATGTATGCCAAGTTTTTGTGATCAGTTATAATCCGTTATGATCAGAAGGGGTTCCTTAGAACCCTCTAAAATATGTCACCATTCTTTCAGAGCCAGGATAATGGCTAACAATTCCCTGTTATCAATATCGTAGTTACGCCCTGCTGGTGACAACATTCTAGAAAAGAACCCACAAGGATGCAAAGGGGTATCCTGACTCTCTCTGAGAAAGGAAAGCACCGACCCCTGTCTCAGAGGCATCTACCTCCAGTATGAAAGGTTTTTTAGTGTTGGGGTGTACAAATATGTTAGCAGAAGCGAATAATATCTTAAGTAGCTCAAAAGCTTTAGACCATATATACAGTTCAACCCCCTTTTGTGTCATATTGGTGATGGGTGCTATAACAGTAGAGAAACCTTTGATGATTCTCCTATAGTAATTAGCAAACCAAATGAATGTTAGAATAGCCTTTAACCCATTATGCAACGGCCAGTGTAGAAGGGTTCTAGTTTGCGAGGGTCCATCTGAAAACCAGCGGCCGAAATATTATATCCCAAAAACTGTACCTCTGTCTGGTCAAATATGCATTTCTCATAGAGCAGTAATATCAAGGAGAAATCTACTTTGGGTAGTACCAGGAGGCCTATCCATCACACCTAAGACTTGTCCCCTTATGGTTCTTAAGTGTGCAAGTTTTCCAGACGTATGGGACAAGAATCTCTCATATGTCCTTTCTTGCCACAGTATAAGCAGAGGCCCTCTTTTCTCCTAAACGGTTTCTCTGCCTCAGACAGTCTCATAACCCCTAACTACATAGGTTCAGGTTCAGACTGTACAGAAAGGCCAGGCACCACAGGTTTGGAGAAGCAAAGTGCCAGTGACATTCATAAGTCTAGTTCTATCCATATGTATCACACATTTGATGTATACTTTTAAACACTTTGGTAGTTCTTTTGCTGCAATTTAATCAAAGATCGCTTCGGATAATCCTTCTGCAAAAGCAGTGATTAATCCATTTTTAGTCCAATCTGCCTCAGAAGGGTGCGGAATTCTATGGCATAATCTGAGAGAGACCGGTTCCCTTGTTTGATACGCATTAGGGCAGTGGAAGCGTTATTTTCCCTTCCTAATGTTTCAAACGTCAATTTGAATTCCACAAGGAATTCCTGGTAATTATAGGTAATAGTCCTATCACTCTCCCATAATGGATTGGTCCAAGCTAAGGCTTTACCTTTAAGTTGGTTCATTAAGTACCCAATTTTAGCTCTGTGGGAAAGGACCCAGGTGAGGCTTCAAAATGGTACTCAATCTGATTAAGGAATCCCCAACTTTCTTGAGTATTACCTTCAAAGTCCGGGGGTGGCGATAGGGAGATAGTAGGTGCCTTATATACAATAGGTGGAGGTGTAACTGCCGGAGCAGCATCAGGCTGTAAATGAGCCGTCCGTATTGGGAGCATATTAAAAGCCTGGGCAAATTGATCCATACGGTTATCAATATCCTCTAGCTTTCTCTCGCAAGCTACTATGTGCTGACATAATTCTGCAGGATCTATGGCTATGTCATAATGTCAGGATTACTGTTGATCCAGCACGCAGAATTGTATCACACCATGACTAAGGATAACGTCTAACCGGACCTTAGAATGGCCGCACTTAAGGTACCAGAGAATAGTCAAAATACTTGCCGAGGTCAGGGACACAGAATGAGGAACAGTGATAATGAAAAGCCAAAAGTCAAGGGTACCAGAAATCAGGGAAGTCAGAACGAAGCCAAAGTCAAAAACCAAAAAAAAAAATCAGGAACACACTCTCGGATAGCCATCAAAGGGAAACCCCGACAGAGAACTGGCAGAAAGGTAATTTGGGTTTAATTACCCCTCCTTTGACTGAAATTGGCTGCCTCTGATCACTGACACCAAAACATGCGTCGCACGCATGTTGGTGCCATCTTTGGTGTGGGGGAAGGTAAGTTTAATACAAAAATCTGAACCGCAGCAGTCGGCGCTCCTAAGAGCGTCAGACCCGCTTGGGACCAGACTGGAGGGAGTGATCTGCTGTGAACAAGGTAAGTAAAATTTGTTTACTTTATGTGCAACCACGCCAGCAAGATCACCGGGAGCCGTGACAAATTTGTCCCAAAAGCGCCCAAGAATAGCGCACAAGATACTCATGAGCCATAAACTCTGAGGTGGTCTGGGACTGCTAGATATTAAAGCCTACCATCAGGCGATTATTCTAACAAGCATACAAATGGTCCAAGCCACACAACCCAAACCCACAATACTATATAAACATGATTAACACCATTCCTTGGCATGAGAAAGGTCAACTGTGTCTTCAAAGCATCAAACCGCCTTCAAAAATGTTTCCAAGCACTCTCCCATCAACTGTTATACCACTTGCAGCTCACCCACTTAATTCCAATCCAGAGGTATTACAAGTAGAGTTGAGCGGACACCTGGATGTTTGGGTCCGGCAGGTTCGGCCGAACTTTGAAAAAAAGTCCGGGTTCGGGATCGAACTTGACCCCGAACCCGAACCCCATTGAAGTCAATGAGGACCCAAACTTTTGGCCACAAAAATGCCTCTAAAAAACTCCTGGAAAGGGCTAGAGAGCTACAAAAGGAAGTAAAATAGGGGTAAGAGTAGGACAAGTGCCTGCAAACAAATGTGGATAGGGAAATCACTGAAAATAACAACAATTTAAAATACAGCTGAGCCATAAAATAGCACTAGATGGAATCTTTGATTTTAACTTTGGAAGAACATAAATCAAACTCTAAAACAGGCATAGGCAACCTTCGGCACTGCAGGTGTTTTGGACTACACCTCCCTTGATGCTTTGCCAGCATTATGTGTGTAAGAGCATTATGGGGGATGTAGTCCACAACATCTGGAGTGCCGAAGGTTGCCTATGCCTGCTCTAAAGCATGGCTGTCAGGAGGATCACCAGAATTATCCATTTGAGAGTGGGTTGGAGTGCAGGGTATTCTCTTTCATTGTTCAAACTGAGCTCAACTCCTGATGCATGGAGAAAAGGCCTTCACAAGCATCTGCTATTGTGTACATAGTTTATACTAAGTGACCCATAGGTTGAGGAGGCGGTGACCGTGGCGGTGTAGGTGGAAGCGGCGGTGGAGGAGGAGGAGGTAGATATAGTGGCACTCACCCTTTCATGTAGTATATAGAAAAATATGCCCTGGAGCAATCTCACGCTGGGTATAGATAAAAGTTAAAGAAGAGATGCACTCTGTGGTCTTTTGAAGATAATTATTGGTATTTAATGTCCAACATAAATGTCCGATCGACGTTTTGACCTCTTCAGGTCTTCCTCAAGATCAATATACAAACAAATATAACAGAAATATATAGGAAAAAAGAAAGGGAGTTTACTCACCAATCATGCAGTGTTCACCTGTTATATTTGTTTGTAAATTGATCTTGAGGAAGACCTGAAGAGGTCGAAACATCGAGCAGACATTTAATTATGTTGGACATTAAATACCAATAATTATCTTCAAAAGACCACAGAGTGCATCTCTTCTTTACCTTTATACATATATATATATATATATATATATATATATATATGTGGCAAACCTAGCCACTTGGGACTGCCTAAGATTGAATGGTTGTGCCTATTTTCTGTTGTGTACTGCGCGCCGGTATAGTGTGGCGTCTCCGGCTATGTTTAATTTATGCTGTACTGTGTATGTCTGTTCGAATCCTCCCCATTCGTTAGCATTGCTATTAAAACTGACTAAGTTGTATATTTTGAAGTAGAAAGGTAACGGTTTATGTCCTCGTAGTTTTCATTACTGTATGTTACAGCAGGGGCTGTTGGGAGGAGGACCTGGAAACGGTAGTCTCCCTCCAGTCCCCTCAACCAAAACCCCTGCTGCCCATCTTTGGAAACCCCTGTTGAGTGACCTGCTTTAAATATCAGTTATTTTTAATAAAGTGACAGTTGAGTGACCTGCTTTAAATATCAGTCTTTTTGAATAAAGTGGCAGTTGACTCTCAGACTGTGTTTCGTCTGGTTCTTGGGAGGATTTGGGAATATTGCCTGCTTCCAGCTTTGTACTTGGTTATTGCATTCTACCAGCAGAGATCCTGGGATTATAAAATTGCAGCTCCGCAACAATATATATATATTGTTTTTTATTGGGGTAGCCCCCAAAAGATTGGGACATATAAAAAAGATACATTTGCGGCCTGCGGTGCATTTGTTGCAGTCCTGATGCATGGAGAAAAGGCCTTCACAAGCCTCTGCTATTGTGTACATAGTTTATACTAAGTGACCCATAGGTTGAGGAGTCGGTGACCGTGGCTGTGTAGGTGGAAGCGGCGGTGGAGGAGGAGGATGAGGTAGCCAACACAGTTTTTTTTAATTGGGGTAGCCCCCAAAATATTGGGACATATAAAAAAGACAACTCTGTTCCGCAGTGTAGCTGTTGACATTATAGTTGCGCAGGCACTTTGACTCTAGAGAACCTCGGGCCAATCGCACATCCCCGTGATGGTGACTTTGCATTTGGATGTCATCCATATCAACTTTCGATGCCAGTTTCTGCGCCTACCATGGTGACCACGGGTAACGGGGCTGTACAGGGACCCTGAAAAACGGCTACTGTATGCAAGGAAGGCAGCAGGTGCGGGAAGGTAGTGACCACAAATAACAATACAGGACTCTTTAGAGGCCCTGTAATTGTAATGAGTCCACTTGAAATCCTCTAACTGTGATCAATTGGAGGGAAGTCTGGTGCAGAGCCACTGACCCGTGCATGCTGCAGCTGAAACTCCAGTATCGCCTGCTGCTGCTCGCACAGTCTCATGAGGCGGTGAGCGGGAAGGCCAAAGTTATGCTGCAGCACAGACAGGTGAGCAGCAGCAGGGTGAGAACGCCAAAAGTGCGCACAGCCGCTACAGTGAATGTCACATCCTGTTCCAAGTTGCGGATCAGTCTCGTGATGGCTTCTGGTATCCAGTACTCTTTTTACTGAAGCTGCATCAGGGTCCTGGTATGTGGCTGCACAAACGCTGGTGCTCAACACCAGGGGGCGTGTGGTTACCCTGCTAATCCATTCCACACTGTGACTCCTAACTTCATCATCAGGCATACTGGGTCCCGGTCATCTGACCACCGTCCAGACAGTGTCTGGGTCCTGGTCACCGGACTGCCCACCTGACTGTGAAACTACGAATGGATCGTTTAATCTGTAATGAACCCGAACTTTGCAGTTCGGGTTCGCTCAACTCTATTATGGATCCTTTGATCGCTACATGTATTACTTGGATAACTGGTAATTCTCGAGCTAATACATGCCGACGAGCGCTAGGGGCCGCCCGCTCTTCTCCGCTTTTGCACCCTGCTTTCTCTTATGCTATGCTGGTGCCTCTGTGCGACCAGCGCCTCTTCCTCCAAACTGCACACATCACTCACATGACCTAGATTCCATGTGTTGTGTATGACCTCATCATCCTCCACATCATCTTCCACCCACTCCTCAACCCTGCCCTCCTTGCCGGTATGTTCACTTCAGAAAGCCACAGCAGTTGGCATCTGTGTTTTTCCAACATGTAAAGTCTGCAAAGGACATATGGAAATTGTTTTAGAATTGCTTTAGAAAGCGCTGCGTAATTTGACTGCGCTCTATAAATATCATAATAATTGTATCCAGGCAAGTTTTCCCTATAGACTGACCTCTCAGTTTGACTTGTGAGGGTACTGCCCCAGAATTACAATATTGTTTAAGTACCTCTTAGCTATTGATAACTGGTTTAAATATAGTAGCTTGTTAGCTGGTACTTTCTAGTGTAGAAAATATCAATCTGTTTTCTATCACTTAGATCTGTGTAACAAGTGTTGTAGGTGTGAAACAATATTACAAGTGACCGATGTAGTAAATTCGAATCAAAGTTCCATTTGCAAAAAAAATTCTAGCCCATCTTCTGTGGATTATTGCATTTTTTAAGATGTAGACTTATTGTATCACACTAGCCATGCACAGGTAGATTGTCTGGCACGTTGTTTTGGTGTTTGGTTTTTAACTTTGTAGTTGTGTCTTTTCACAATCTAGAAATGTATATTAATGCTTCTGTAAATGAAGCATTCACAATAACACTTATTTTTCACATTTAAAAAAAAAAAAAATCAGGCTACACAAAAATTGATAATTCACAATATGACATCTGAAAAGCACATGAAAGGATGCTGTATGATTTAAAAAAAAAAAAAACACACTACATGAAGGTCCTGTTCACTAGAGTGTGTAGTCATGAATGTAACCAGTAAAACTTTGTTTTTACAGCCACTGGATGGCCCATACATATTTTAAAACTTGTTTAATTCTGTTGTAGCATGACTTGTAGATATAAAGAGCAGGCCCCAAAATGTACTATTTTATGAAGTGGGTTTTTAATGATTTTTTGAAGGAGTGGAGACTGGGTGAGCATCTAACGGAGGAGGGAAGCGAGTTCCACAGGAACGGTGCAGCCCTCGAGAAATCTTGAAGGCGAGCATCAGAGGTGGGAGTACGGACAGAAGATAGACGTAAGTCTTCAGCAGATCGTAAGGGCCTACACGGGACATACTTGTGTATAAGGGAGGATAGATAAGTGGGAGCAGCATTACATAGAGATTTGAAAGCAAGAACCAGAATTTTAAATTGAGCTCTATATTTTATAAGGAAGCCAATGTAGGGACTGACAGAAGGGTGAGGCATGGGAGGTGCGGGCGGACAGGAAGATGAGCCGAGCCTCGCCTCCGCATTCATTATGGACTGTAACGGCGCAAGTTGGGAGCACGTAAGACCACTGAGAAGCGGATTACAGTAGTCAAGGCGAGAAAGGACAGTGGAATGGACCAACACTTTAGTCGCATCTGGCGTTAAGTAGGGGCGGATGCGCGCAATGTTTTTGAGATGGAAATGACAGGATTTGGCGATAGATTGAACATGAGGCTTGAAGGAGAGGTCAGAGTCAAAGAGAACACCTAGGCAGCGAGCCTGCATGGTGGAGCTGATGGTAGCACCGTTGACTTGGAGGGAGACAGAGACAGGAGTAACAACACTTGAGGGAGGAAAGACCAGAATTTCAGTTTTGGTCAAGTTTAGTTTAAGGAAGTGGGCAGCCATCCAGTTAGAAACAGCAGAGAGGCAGACAGAGACACTAGTCAAGAGGGACGGGGAGAGATCAGGAGAGGACAGGTAGATTTGCGTGTCATCCGCATAGAAATGATATTGGAAGCCAAAGGAGCTAATGAGTTTACCAAGGGAGGCAGTATAGATGGAGAACAGTAGGGGACCAAGTACTGAACCTTGGGGGACACCAACAGAGAGGAGTTGGGGAGAAGAAGCAGAGCCAGAGAAAGAAACACTGAAAGAGCGCTGGGAGAGGTATGAGGAGCACCAGGAGAGAGCAATATCTTGTAGACCGATATTGCAGAGGATGAGAAGAAGCTGTTGTGTCAACAGTGTCAAAGCCGCAGACAGGTCAAGGAGAATTAGGATAGAGTAGCGACCACGAGATTTTGTAGCGAATAGATCATTGGATACTTTGGTCAGTGCCGTTTCCACAGAGTGCTTAGCGCGGAAACCAGACTGAAGTGGGTCTAGCAGAGAGTTGGACTCGAGGAAGTCTGTCAATCTCGCATACACAATTTTTTCAAGGATCTTAGCACAAAAAAAAAATGTAAAACAAATTTACTTTTTAAAACTCCAATGTAAGCAGCAGATTAGCAGCAAACCAATTAGAACGTTTACAACTGCGCAGTAAGCGCACTATTTGACACTTCTATTTGACTCTCAGATATGAAGAGCAGGCCCCAAAATGTACTATTTAGCAGATTAGCACCCAGAAAAAAAAGTTTACCACTGCGCTGTAAGCACACTGTTAAACGCTTCTAATTGACTCTCAGATATGAAGTGCAACCCACTAAAATACTATTTAGCAGTTTAGCACCCAAACAATTTTACGTTTTAAAACTGCAATGTGACAGCAGTATTTAACGCTTCTATTTGACTCTCACATATGAAGTGCACCCCACTAATGTACTGGTTTGCAGAATTCTTTCCTAAGCTGTCCCTATCAGCGGCAGCATCCTCTCCCTACACTAATAAAACCTTGCGTGCGGTGCTACGCGACTCCAGCTTATATATAGAGGCTGGGTCCCATGCTGCACTGGCCAATCACAGCCATGCAATTAGTAGGCATGGCTGTGATGGCTTCTAAGGGCACACGAGTCAAACGCTTGTTGATTGGCTGCCCTGCAGCCTTTAAAAATGCGCCATTAAATCGCCAAACATATGCAAAATTTGCATATTTTGCGATATGCAAAATTTCTGAAGTTTTTCAACTTAAAAAGAGCAGCTGTTACCTGGGATAACTATAAAGAGCAGAATTCAGTATAGTTAAAAATACAATATTTTATTTGGGTAAGAAATATGAAAAAAAAGATCTAGTGCATATAGTCTTTCAAGTTACGATATACAGGAAAAGTACATCATAACAGATAGTATCTAGTATGAAGTTGTTGTATGTGAAAATAGATACAGAAAATTCCTGGGACAGTCAGATATAAATAATCCAAAGATATGTTCAGGGGAAACCTAAATGTCTCTTCAGAAACCACAGAATGCCACAGGTTATGAATTTATGCTTACTTGTCAGACACTGAAACTAGACTAAAAGTTCAAAGCATAACATGAAAGTAAAAACATACTGGACCACGGTTCCCTCAGACAGGGCAAGCCAGGGGTCACAGGAAGAATATTCCTTCATCGGTTATACAGCACCTGTAGGTGTCTGAGGTTGAGGAAGCTGGCATATAAGTGAAGGTACGACCAACGTGAGGTTTTGATTTACACAAGGATGATATTAGACAGGAGAAGAACTTAAATGTCAGAAAAATCATCATTATGACAAATACTGCAATAAGTAAGAAATACAATATTTTCTTAATTAACATACTGAGCCATGTATCAAGACCAAAGGTCCAATCCCAGTCCCCAAAGAACCCTGTAGCTTATTTCATTTCCTTCACTAGATCGTGCAGATTCTGTATATGCTCATGTATCATGGTCCCATGATGCGAAAGATTAAAGCAGCACATGTCCTTTACTGCCTCACATCCTAAATCCTGTTTCATTAACAAATAGTCAATAGCTGCTCTATTTTCAAGGATCATTTTCTTATTAACCTGGTTATCCATTAGAAGTTCCTCCAGGGCCTGGGATGTCGGGTATTATACAGAGGGAAGCCTGGGACTCCTACCATAGAGTACGCAAGGGCAAAGTATTTGCAAGAGAGTGATTTCAGGGTTACAATCTGAAGTAAGGGTGTTTTGACATCTCTCCTGTCTCTCTGCGGTTTGTGTAGCTGGGTGGTTTCAGAGATCAGATCAGATTTGGAAAACTTGGTCATGATTAGGCAATTGCACAGGGAACTCCTGTAATGTTACCTGGGACATAAGCATAAGTAACATTTCCACAGGCGAAAGTCCATCCTTTAGGGAGATAGACATGGTGATGGTAACTCATAACTTGGTGAGTTTTGGTACATTTCATAGTGGTGCTCAGAGCTCTACTATTTGTGGTATTTTTCCACCGTGTAAGGCAAAACAGGGATTTAGTATTAGGGTCTCTTGAACAATTACATGAAAAAGACAAACATAGTTCAGTGACTGTCACATTAATTGACTTCAGGGCTAAGGGGGCTTGCCTACCAGTGGGTTGAAAACATAAGAATGTAGTTGTAGAGTTTTATGGGGCCTATGGGTATGTAGTTACTTCTCCAAGAGTGAGATGGGGGTAGGGACAGCTATAAGACAAGATTGTATGGCGTTTTAGTACTGTGGAGAGGGTTGAGGCAAAAGGAGGTTAAATTAAAATCCTTTGCTATCTGCATCCATATATTTCCCTGTCATGCATTATTATCTTCTGGTCTCAAGTCAGAGTAGCATATCTGAACAGAGCATACAATGGTAAAGGATAAGAACAGCTTCATGTTGGTGGATCAGTCAGGGTGACTTGTTTACAGTGGCGTGTATCCACGTGGCTTTTCCTTCTAGTTTCAACACTTGGCTGTGGTTAGCAACACTTGGAAGGGACCATGAAATCTTTTCTCAAGTGTCTTTTTATCAGTCTGGATTAGACAATGGAGACTCAATTACATGTGAAAAATCTGCTGTCTCTTGTGCCTTTAATGCTGCACAATCATAGGGTACCTGGGCTTCAGCTAACTCGCCTGGTGACAGGGAATTCACAAAAAGATCAGAATATCCACTACTCCCCTCTTTTAAATCCATGGGAAGCAATGTAGATGAATTTATCACCATACATCTCTTTAGGGTAACATTTGGAGGCATGAGGAGAGCACACTGCATCCTGAGATGCTTGCAATATGTATGTGTTTTGGCTGAACTTGTGTGTGAATGCAAAAAGGTACTGACTGTCTTGGTGCAAGGAAAGAGAAAAGAATGCATTTGCCAAGTCAATGACAGTAAACACCTTAGAAGAAGGTGGAACTGTGACAACAGTGTATGAGGGTTGGAAACATTGGGGGCAATTATTTTGGTCACAGCATTTATGGAGGGGCCTGCTTGCCAGCCTCTTGCCCCAGGATTATGGCCCCTGAATTAGACTTTGGTTCAGGACCGTGGAAAGGCTTTTGTTTGTGCCTGTTCCCTGCAATAGTTCAGTGAATGGGGCTTGTCGAATGGATTAATTGTAATGGTGTTCATTTACCGAACAAACTGACGAACAACTGGACCACCGGCACGTGGAGTGTGCTGCTTGTTAACCTCCCAGAAGTTGTGATTAACCGCAGCTTAATTGACGAATGGCTGGGTGGTCGTCGTTCATATGCACGAACATGTGGTGGCACCCATCTTAAACTGTCGAACGTATTGAACTGTTTTCGGCCACTTGACCGCACGAACACCGCTGGGACTTCCAGACTTCCAGCCAATCTGGGAGTGTCTGAATGTACAACACTGTTTTTATTGGCTTGTTGATTTTATGTCCTGTGCCCCACAAGGTCCACCTGGGCGGTAACCTTGTGGGGAAACTTGTATAAAAGACCAGTATGCTCTATTAAACCTTCAGTTCTATACATCACTGAGGGACAGGGAGTAGGACATGGTTTGACACGGGAGTGTGACAGGGCAAGTGGAGGTTAGTGTGTCAGGGCAATTGTGGCATGGTAGGAGGGATGAGTGTGACAGGATTAAGGGGGGTTAATGTGACAGGGTGAGTTTGGAGGGGGTGAGATTAACAGGATTAGGAGTGGTTAATGTGAGTGTGGTGCATGAAGAGGTTGACAGTGTGGGGGGTGATGACAGTGTAGGGACGGGTGACTGTGTGAGTATGTCTGGGGAGACTGTGTGAGTGTCTGGGGAGACTGTGTGTGTGAAGGGGTGATGGTGTGAGGGAGGGGGTTATGAGTGTGAGGGAGAGGAGGGTGATGGTGAGAGGGAGGGGAGTCTGATGGGGAGAGGTGGGAGACTACATACCTTTATTTATTCCCTAGTGGTCCAGTGTGAGCTGCCTGGTGGTCCAGTGGGCTCTCTGGTGGTCCGGTGGCCTTTACTGCAGACCATGTATCTCGCGAGACCTGTCAGAGCGTTGCAAGGAGCCTAAATAACAAAATGGGGGGACTAGAGGCAATACCATACACTAAACAACATGACATAATAGACATAACTGAAATATGGTGGGATGAGACACATGACTGGGCAGTTATAAATAGGTACATGTTATTTAGGAAGGATAGGAAAAACAAGAAGTGTGGTGGGGTATGTTTGTATGTCAACCATGAGTTAAAGCCAAATCTTAAGCAAGTGGAATGTGATGAGGAAAATGTTAAAGCTTCATGGGTATATATCTGCTTGGGGCAAAAGAAGGGGACTCTCCCAAGAGGCTTCTCAAGGGGAGGGTCTTGGCCACTTACTACGGCATTCAACTTGCATTGAAGGACTGCCCGCCAAGTACTATCGCATTGGGCTTGAAAAACATCAACACCAGGTGCCTTCCGGAGAAATACCGAGACTTAGCGTTTCTGTCCGTTTACGTTAGAGGGAACTTGAAGTACAGGGACATCACAGATCGCGGTTGTGCACGGGTGGAATGTTCTAGAAGAGATGAGTCCATGAACCACTTTCTCCTCAAGTGCCCCTTTAACGTACAGGTCTACAAAGAGGTCTCGTCCACCTTGGGCATTCCCTGCTTATCCCGCATGACTTGTCCATAGTTGGTGTATGGGACGATCAACTCACGGGGGAGGACATTTAATTTAAGCACTCATTTTATAGTTAGCTCAGTTGGCAAGTATTAAACCTGGATGGCACGATGTCAGGTCTCCCTACAGCGCAAAGACCTTTCCTGTCAGGTGGTGATAGTAGACATTCAGAGAGCGGTTTGTGGGATCTGTAACACTGAAAGGGCTTCCATGGATCCCACCATTTGGCAGCATTGGTGGTGAAATTTCAAGGTCCACCCACCTTGAGCCGCTCCATGGGTGCCCTTGTCTTGGTGGGGGGGGGTGGGTGGGAATTTTAACATCTTTTTCATCACCTTTCCCCCCCTAGATTTTGAGACCGTTTTTTTTTCTCATGGAAGGCTGCCACAGCTGAGTAGATGAGTAAATTCTTCTGTAGGTTTGTAGTGTTTTTTTTGTTATGGTTATTGTTGTGGTTATGAGGGAGTTTCGTTGTGTGGGTGGTGGTCTGCTGTTTTCTGTGTAGGTGGGCTTATTTCTGTATTGTTTGGGTTTTGGTGGGGGGTGGGTTTTCTTATTATGTTTATTATGTTGACTTAATGGACTTTTTGTTTTGGTGGGGGGTGGGACACTGTGTGTTATTGAACGGAGGGATGGGCTCCTTGGAGGGTGGTGGGTTTGTGGATGGGTGGGCACTCGATTTTCTTTTGGGTGGTGGGTTGTAAGAGAATGTTTTTACAAGAGGAAATTGATTCGTTTAGGTTTATGTGTTTTGTGTTTGTATGTTCCCATCCTCCTCTGGTTAGGGGTGACTGGCTGTGGACACCAGGTCAGATTGTTCCCCCCTCCCTTTGGTGTTTATTTAGGTACCCGTGCTCCATGATAATGGAGCCCCCCTTTAGGTTATCTCCCCCACCAGTTTCTCCATGAGGTAATGGAGCCCCCCCTCTTTTTGTGTTTGACCCCATGGTTAATCCTGTCCCCCAGTTATTCATAATGAAATAGTTTGGTTACTCCCTCTCCCCCCTCTTTATGGTGCCCAGGAGGCTTAGTTTGTTCTGTAATGTTAGCGTATTGATGTTTAGTGTATGTATGTATGTTTGCCAGGTTATGTTCCGTTTCTGGTTTATTTCTGTTATGCTGACGTAAGCTTGTATATTGTTTGCTGTTTATTACTTGTTCAGTTTGCTTATGTTTTGTATATTTTGTTATATTGTTATTATTGGATGCATTACAACACAAAATAATTCCAGCTCCAACCACTTTGGGCTGGATAGAGGAAGGAGAAGGTTGTGTGCTGCTGTGCTCCTGCTACACCCTGCTGTTTGTTTTTTTCTCTGCCTGCTGGAGCCCTCTGTTTCTGGGCTGGTGGGAACCACTGCGGGAGGTCTGTCTGGGCTTAGCGCCATGGCTTTTGGGCCTTACTTCCTGGCCTGGAGATGGAAGGTCAGGCTGGAGGAGTTGGAGAAAGGTTTGGCCTTAGGGGCAGAAACACCTGCTGCTGGGAGTCTGTCCTGGATGGAACACCAGGCCTTCTCCAGGACTGTACGTGAACAAGTCACCCAGCTGCAAGACCTGGTGGGGGGGATGGCTAGGAAAATCACAGTGGAAGAAGAAAGTGGGGGCCCCTCCAGGGACCAGGGGTCTCCACCAGGACAGATATCTTACTGTTCTCTGGTGTGCTCTCTGAGTTCAGGGAGCACATATCATCTGGCCTCCACTTCCTGGAGCAGCCCCCCTGCCGCTTGAGGTTGATGAGGGCCCCATGGAGGTGGTTCCCGAGATGCCTTCCGTAGAGATTGGTACCACCAATCTCTACTGAGGCGGCCAGAGGTGGGGGGGAGGGGCAGAGGCAAGGGCATTTAGGGAGCTGTCTTCGGACAGACACAAGGAACTGATAAAGTCCCAGAAGGCACAGCATGAGGAAGCCGACACCAGCCTAGCTAGTGTCCAGGCAGACCTAAAAGAGCAGAAGGAGAGGTCGAATATGACCACCAGTAACAAGAGGGGTCCTATTTGGGCCATCATTGCCGAGAGGAAGCTACAAGAACAGAAAATAGGTTACAACCTGCTACAGCTGGAAGCCAAGATTGCTGAAATCCAGGCCGTCCTGCAGCAACGCACCAAGGCGGCAGCGAGGACACGGAGGCATGGGATCCTGGAGGGTAGGAGGGAAATCTCTGCTGGTGAGGAGTCCAGCTTGGAGTCCGAGGGGGACTGGGCTTCCTAGTCGGGGCGGGGGGGAGATGTCCTCCTCCCTCTGCCTCACCAAAGGGTCCTGCGACACCTGCAGTGGAGACTGGAAGGAAGGTCGGAGGCAGATGGAAGAAAACTGAGTGGAAGGTAGAGAGAAGAGGAACCTGGAAGCTTAAGATCCCGGAGGACAGGGGTCGAGGGCACATTAAGGAAACCCTCCTCACCTTTGGTGACGGCCTGGGAGAGGATATGGCGGTGAAAAAGAGGAACCACGCCCGCCCGAGACCCCTGTCAGGGCATCTGGAGCATTGGAGGAGAGGGAGTCTAACCCCTCTGAGTATTTGTACTCTGAGGAAGATTTCCCAGCCCTGCAGGCTCCTGGGGTCAGGGACACCAACCCCACAGGTGGCAACACCTGCATGTCTCGGTAGTCTGCCCACTCTACCTCAGCCAATGTCTCTGGGCCCCCCACCACCCTCCATGGTGACAGGGAGACCATTCCTGCTGGTGCCACAGTGGGCACCAGTGATCCCATGGAGAGGGCTTTCCTCTTCTTCCTTCCTTCCTTCTATGGTCTCCGCTGCAGGGCTCTTTGGTGAGGCTAGATCGTAGTAGGAGCCAGATGTAGTAGGTTGTGACACTATTTGCTGTTCCGGCATTCCCTCCAAAGGGGCTGCCGCGGCTGCCAGCACTGCCTGTTGGGAGGACAACTGGCACTGCTGGGCCTTCCATGAAAGCTTCTGTGGCTGAGGAGGCTGTGCAGCCCATTGGGAGGAACAGTGGTGCCGTTGGGCCATCCACGAGGGCTGCTGGAGGCTCCTCCCCCTCTGCTCTAGTGGTTCCCATGTTTGTCCCTCCCCCATCTGGTCTCCTGTCCGTGCCCCTGTCTTCCCCCCTGCATGGTGGTGCCGTGGATACCGTGGGTGCCAATGCCATATGTGCCCGTGTGCGTGTCCATGCCGTGGGTATGGGTGCCGTGAGTGCTGTGGACTCCCATCAGCCTCAGCCAGCGGTACAGCTCAGCAGGACAACCGGTGAGGGTAAGTTAGTGTCTATGAACTTGCTGTCTGGCCCCACTGGTGGTCCTGCACTGGCTATGGCTGGTGGGGATGGGGAGACAGGGTATTTGACTGAGCCCACTGACCTGAACAAAGTGTATATTGGGTTTGTCCATGTAAAAAACTAGATGAATGGGTGTTCATGTGGAATCTTTCTTAATTTCTTCTTATCTTCAGTTGATTGATATATATACGTCTTTTGTATATATAGTCTTGGGCCAAATGCTCGCCACAATAATATATGTCTATATTATTGAAAAGTAGTAATACGCAATCTGACTTACGGTTTCTTCAGGTTTATTCTTAGTTACGGATACATAATAAAACATAATAAATAATGTTACAGGATAATGGACATTCAACAGCAGATGGTAATTGCTGGACTTCTGATGGGAGAGTTACATCGTTGTACAGAGCCAAGCCAAGACAAGACTAGACTGAGACTGAGAGACCTCGTGTCCCTCTGTTACTATATAGATGTGCTAATACTAACGTCAGCATTTAACTCTAGCCATATAAGGAAAAGACCCCCGAATCCACATTCCAGAGCTCTCGGACAAAGAAAGCCTTGTGACTTATTGATACCATCTGTTACTTATGTCAATCCACACATCCATATATATAATCAATAGAAATATGGAATATGCAATATTCTACATTCCCTCTGTTTATGGTTTGTTTTAAAACCATAACACAATGTCACTAACCTGTCCATTCATACATCACTTGTATCACATTCATTGAGCATAGAACTAGATGTAGTCACAACTTTCTATTATATGAGAGTTCTTGGAAGGTCGAGTTTCTTTCCCTCATACTGCTTACTTTACTTCAAAACTCCTCTGTTTCAGCTATGTATTGATATCCATATCCATGTTACATCATAACTACTTGAACATAATATATACATATATATAACAATAATAAATGAATAAAATAAAATTTTTACAAATGTTGATCCAATAAACAATAAAGCAATCAAAAATATCAACCTGCTCAGGTACAATCAAGTCTTTGTAGATAACAAAATCAAGATGATAACTTTCTAAATAATAACTGTGTATCACTATCATATTCCTACAGACACATATAGCATAGTATTTTCATTCTTAATACCTGATATTACTTAAGTACTAATACATGTATTACTATAATATCCGTCCAATTATATTCTAGCAACCTTAAAATCTTCAGGTCATTTGTATTCATGAATTACATTCCTATACCATTAATACCACCTAGTGATAATTGCATCAGTATTTTACAATCATAGTATTTAATTCGTATATTCAGTAGGCTCTCACTACCTGAAATATATCAACACTACTTATAAGACTCATTCAAAGGATGTGTTATCAACCATGAAATTCTATAATAATTCTTCAAATAATGTTCATGGTGTTGACAATACTTACTGTCCTAGAAATTCCTCACCCAGAAATCTTTCTATCATAGATTTGTTTTTGTTCACATAATTATAATTTTGACTAAAATTCCACCTTGTAGTAACAAACTTTTAATTCAATCTGAGAATGGTTTACTTTAAAAGAACTTGGAAAGAATACTTTAAATTCATTAGCATCACTCTCTTCATTAGCATTGTGATGACTTACTAATGTAATACATCTTAAAAGCAGGATTGTCCTAATATTCTGACCAATCCGTATTCCTTAGTACACTTCAACTGACTAAAATAAAATAAACAAAAATAAACTTGGGGTCATACTGCCCAGAAACTCTTATTCCTAGTCTGTGTCTAACAAACTCAGGGTAATCATAAAACAACTTATTCATTGGATACCATCATATCCAGAAACCTATTCTCCCTAGGCCACACCTTTATAGACTAAGGTCAAATATAACCGTGTACTATACTCTTTCCATTCAATTCAATTCCTCTTGGATCTCTGAACTCTTATATCCAAGGCATTCTTAATGTATACCATTACTTAATATTAATCAATATAAATTATCCTTCCCTAGTTTTCTTCCTTATGTTACCATTGTTTGTTTTACTTCACCTCGATATAAACAAATTACTCATTATAGGTAATCTATGAAATACTATTGCACTCAATCTTTGTGGTATTAAGTAACCATGATCCTTATTTTATCAACTTCATATTTTATCTACCTCTGATACTTCTCATTCTATGTATAGGTAATAATATAATAGTTCTCTTCATAATACTATCCTTTCATAATTGTACTCCATGTGCTACACATTTATAAGTACTCTCTCTTGGTATTAATACTCATAACTGTTATATAACTTTCATTGTCTGTTTTCTTCTTCATTAATATTTAGGAATATATATGTATGTTAGTGTCAATCTTTTATTTCTTTGTAAGTCTGTTAATCTTCTGTATCGAATGAACTCTGTAGAATCTTCCATCACTGTTTGCCGATCAGATGAAAAGTCTCTTTCCAACAGTCGATGTCCAGTTGTCTGAAGGAATGCTTTCCTGATTTATTGCCACAAGGATCTGTCACGCTTTACCAGATCAGTTATCTCTGTCTATTTCGTTGCTTCAGCCACACAGCTGCGCAGTTCTTTGCTTGGATCTGGAAATTTGCCAATCTCTGCCACGTGCTTGCTTCTAGAATTCACGTTGTATCTTGTGCTTTTTGTCTCAGTTGTAGAAAATAGTCTTGTACAGTCTTTATGATTTGAAAACTTTCTTTTTCTTACAAACCACAGTCTAGATTCTTTTTTTCTCTTCAAGTTTGTTTTCCCAGTTCCAAAATAGCTTTGTAACTCGATTCTTCTCTCTCCCCCCTTGAAGTGGGAACAAAACTTGAATAGAAGACTGGCTGGCTAGCCAATGTAAAAAACTAGATGAATGGGTGTTCATGTGGAATCTTTCTTAATTTCTTCTTATCTTCAGTTGATTGATATATATACGTCTTTTGTATATATAGTCTTGGGCCAAATGCTCGCCACAATAATATATGTCTATATTATTGAAAAGTAGTAATACGCAATCTGACTTACGGTTTCTTCAGGTTTATTCTTAGTTACGGATACATAATAAAACATAATAAATAATGTTACAGGATAATGGACATTCAACAGCAGATGGTAATTGCTGGACTTCTGATGGGAGAGTTACATCGTTGTACAGAGCCAAGCCAAGACAAGACTAGACTGAGACTGAGAGACCTCGTGTCCCTCTGTTACTATATAGATGTGCTAATACTAACGTCAGCATTTAACTCTAGCCATATAAGGAAAAGACCCCCGAATCCACATTCCAGAGCTCTCGGACAAAGAAAGCCTTGTGACTTATTGATACCATCTGTTACTTATGTCAATCCACACATCCATATATATATAATCAATAGAAACATAGAATATGCAATATTCTACAGTCCACAGCCAGATTGCACCCTCTCCCCCTCCCTCCCAATTGGCTTTTCCTGTTCCCCCTGGTTCCTCTGCCCCCTCAGTTAACCCTCCTGGTCCCCCTGGTTCATCTGTCCCCTCTGCTAATCCTCCTGGTCCCCCTGCTCAGCCTGTACTGTAAATATTGGTAATGTGTCACAGGTTTGTCCCCAAGTCACTAGGCAACCCCCTGCCGTCACTTAGGGTACCGTGACCGGGGTCTCCGGTAATGGCCCTACTACTGGAGGAACCCACCCCCCCGTCCCAGATAGCGGGTCACAGTGCTTGGGCATCTGGACCACCTCGACTTACCGTGGATGGGCCTGCCGCGCGTCCTCAGGTTCCCTCCTTTGGGAACATCAGGAACGTGGTGTGGCTTGTCTGTGGCGACGAGACCTAGGTGCCTGACAGAAGATGGCTGGTGACTCGCCTGAAGGACATGGGATTTTCCCCCAAGAACATGTACGCCCTCATTCACGCTTCAGCGACCCGGGAGTTCGACATCTCCTTTATGACGTCGGAACTCCTGGACCGTTTCTGGGCTGGATGAGAAGCTGCCAGGTCCCAGCAAGGGTCGAACTGCTGCCATCTTATTGTTCTGGATGTAAATCTCTAAATCTAAAAATTGAACTTGGGTTTGGCTGATATGACAATATTTCTCTGGTTATTAAGATAACCAAAAATGTTTTTAAAGTTCTCTTGGTGCCCTTCCATATAAAAAAGATGTAATCTATTTATCTGCGATAGAGGACCAGACCTGCATGCCCATCTTCATACCTTTGGAGGAAAGATAACTGCACGCGAATTTGGTCCCCATCGCATTACTGACAAGTTGTAAAAAGGAGCCATCGAACCAGAAAATATGATTGATTAAAATCAGATCAATGCTCTCCGATATAAAATCTATTTAATATAAAATCTATTTGACTATTAATAAACCTTTGGCTGTGTGTTAAAAAAATGTTTATTGCCTCACAGCCCAAATCATGTGAAATAATAGTATACAGGTTGGATACACCACATATAACTAAATAGTCTTCTTGTCTTCATGTAGACTTTTTAATAATTGTGTTGAATCCCTTAAATATGTAGGTTGTCACACCTTTTCACACCCAACATCGTGGACATACTGTGAAAGCGCCATCCACTTGTATAGTTTTTATTCCTTCCATACATTTATGTTGGTGTACCATATGTTATATTGTGCTACATATGCATAAATTGCATTTATATGTACATAGATGTAATTTCTTAAAATGTCAGTTAAAAATGTTATGGATCTACATAGACACGGAGGGGAATCGTATAAATCATGTAAGACGGAGAAATTGTTAGCAGATCATGCTAATGCAATAACATAGTGGATACGTACAGGTGACTATTATAAGGCAACACATAATGACACTGATATGAATTGAATACAAAGATAAACCCAGTGATATATACACAAATAAAAATAATTTTTTTTTAAAATGAATTAATAGAAAATAGAAAAATGCTGAATATAATATACATACAGATATTAAGTAAAAAGGACATAAGAAATATGGGATATTGCAAAATGGTGAGATAGAATAGTCTAGCATCTTGTAGTTCAGAGATTTCATACTAATTTTCAAGGAATTTTTCTTCAATGGCATCTATTTGTATACTATGAGGTCTGTGCAATTCCGTCTAATCCTACTGAATTCGTTATACGGTATGTTCTTTAACCTCTCTGGTGGTCTGATTATGTCAATGTTTTTTTATGTTAGAGCGGTACATTGTTTTTACAATGTGATGTATTTTTTTTACACCAGACTGTGTCTGTGTTTAAGTAGACGTATATAGTGAGGTCTAGGAATCCAACTGACAGGTGGAGCTTTACTCCAAGTATTTGTATTGATATATTCTAGGAATCTTTGAAGGTCATCTGTGTTGCCTTCCCAGATGAAAAAAAAAGTCATCTATGTACATTTTGTAATGATGTGATGCTTATTCCAGATGTAGTGGTCTTCCCAGTCTCCCATGAATATATTGTCAAAGCTAGGGGCAAATTTCATCCCCATTGCTGTGCCTGTCTTTTGTAAATAGAATTTGTCTTTAAGCCAGAAATAATTATTCTTTAGTATGAAGGGTATTGCTTCTATTATGAAAGAGATCTGGGGATCTGCTAGTTCTTCTGATTTTTTTAGTTGTCTTAAAACTGAGTTGCATCCTAGTTTGTGATAAATGATGGTGCATAGTGATGTGACATCTGTGGATACGAGAGTGACATTTTCTTGCCAGACTACGGATTCTAATTCATTGATCATCTGTGTGGTGTCCTTCAGATGTGACTTTATTTTGGATACGTGTGGTTAAAGGTATAGATCAATATATTGTAACCGCTAATACCCCTATTTACCACTGTAACATCTTAAAACATAGAATTTAGCAGGGCTAACCATAAAGATATCTTAGCTAAAATATTATATAGTCGGTATAGAATTTTAAATATTTAAATATATAAATAATTGGGAATCAAATAGGGAGTTGGAACAATAACTTTTGTCTTAATAAAATAGTTTATTGAATATATAAATAAATACAGATATATAAACTTAATAATCCACTAATATATCATAAGCAGAGTATATAGAATTAAATGAATAAATGTGTGTATTACATATAAAATATTAGTATAACATACCCTTCCTGATTACAGGTAATCTCTCAGTATTTCTCAACTCCAAAGTCGGTCAGTAAGTGTCTGTCCAGCATTGCTCATCATGTGTATATATACAGGTGATACTCGAAATATTAGAATATCGTGCAAAAGTTAATTTATTTCAGTAATGCAACGTAAAAGGGGAAACTAATATATGAGATAGACGCATTACATGCAAAAATACAGTTTTAGACCACCCAGGTGCAGTGTTTATAGATAATAAAAAAGACAATTACTTCCTTTTTAGTTTGGTATAACAAAGGATTCCTCTCAATCCTCAATACATATGGAAAAATAGGATATACCTAAACCGTATAAAAGATTAAAAATGGCCCATCAATACAATTCTGTGTATCCCATCAATATGGAGTAGAATGATCTTCACTGAGATATTAGGCAGAAAAAAACAAAAAAAACAAATAAACAATAAAATGTGTCACTATGCGTTTCGTCTGAACCGTCAGACTTCCTCAGGAGTAAAAAGTCAAATAAAGTACTTCAGATCTTTTGGGAGCTACAGCTGTCTTTTAAAAGTCCCTCCCGCCGGCTTCTTGTTCTATTCCTCCAATCCGCTGTCTTCAATTAGCTCAGCTCCGGTTATTCATCCTCTATTTCCTTATATGGAGTTCCGGGGAGGGCATCCGTGGAATGCATATCCGGAAATATTCTCACTTCGTCCCTATGACAAGTTCTGCGGTAGTTCTAAATGTAGCTGGAACGCACATGCGTTCCACTTCGTCCCTGTACGATCCTCATGTGGATCAAATAATCCCAGACATTAAAAAATAAAATTACAGCATATTACATTTATTAAACATAATCTTAAAACAACCTATATAATTACAAAATTCCTATAAATATATAGTCATTTTCCTTTGTGCTTACGATCATCTGAAATCTTTTAAACATAAAATATAGAACATACATCATTCTTGTGATAACCCAAATCTTTATTTTACAATATAGATATAATATTTGGAAGGTGAAGATATTAAGAGTGCAAATGGAAAGTGACAAAAGAAATTGTGAAAAGGGGAAGGAAGAAAGAAAGAGAGGGATTCTGTAGACACCAGGCTTTAAAAAAATAAAATAAAATAAATAAAAAAAACAAATATAAAAAATAAATGAAAAATGAAAAATAGATGAAATAATAATCTATATATATATATATATATTTGTGTAAGGTGCTAAGTAATAGTATAAGGAGTGAGGTTTCCAGGAACTGGAATATTATAAAAGAGCAAGTCGTTTGTGGTGTGCCGATACCGACGATACGGTAGGCCTGTAAATAAAGAGGGCCCACCAAGGAGTAGGAATTAAAATAAGAAATGTGATATAGATTGTGTCAGTATGAGGAGTGGGTGGGAGGGGCATTCAGACGCTGACCTTGATCGGTAAGGAGTCAGGTAAGAGGTGTAGTTTATATAGGGGAGTAAGTTAACTTAAGCCCCTCCCACAAATACAGGCCAAACGGCCTCAATACTTGTGTAAGGTGCTAAGTAATAGTATAAGGAGTGAGGTTCCCAGGAACTGGAATATTATAAAAGAGCAAGTCTGTTGTGGTGTGCCGATACGGTAGGCCTGTAAATAAAGAGGGCAAAAGTAAAGTACCAAAAATATTTATTACAGTCAACAATATATACAATTATCCAGCTATGACTTTAAAGGCATCTCTTATTTCTTGTGTTGGTTTGGGTATATATGTAGTATATGCGGATGACTTCCAACGTCCCAATGACTTGATGACGTGTACTGGTACGTTAGCGCTGGATGCGCAGGAGGCTGCTCCTATGCGAAACGAGTGACCAGAGTAGAAAGAGGGTTTGAGACCCAGCATTGTTAGCAGGGATCGTATATAGCTCATGAATGCAGTGGTGGTGAGTACTGTGTGTTGTTGTTTGAATAAAGGTTGTGATGGTACCGCTGTGGTGTTCAGAAGATAGGCATCTAAGGCTGCTACTGGACACCACTTGTTTAGGGTAGGGTAATATGTGATCTCAACTGGATGCTCATGTTGGCTTGTCTTTGACTGGGGAAAAGAGAGTATGTAGTGGTCGCTATGTTTTTGTAGGTGCTTGTGCAGCAGGCGTCTATCCTTTTGAATAGCCGTGACCGTGGTGAACTCCCTTGGCCTGAGGAACCCATAGAAGGCTGTGTACATAGCCGTTTTAATGACCGAATTGGCGGTGGAGTCGAAAGGTCTGGAATCTAGTAGGTCGGATAAGGACTGAAAAATTTCCTTGTCTATAGGTAATCGCTGTGGTGGTCGTGGAGGTACGGATTTCTGTATACCTCTGAGTATATTCTTTACCTGGTATGATGACATGAAGCTATGTGTGTTAGGTCTTAGGGTTAGCATGTGATGTTGTATGCCTGTAAGGTATAACTTAATTGTGTTGTATGATAAGTGTAATTTGAGGTGGCAAAAGGAGGTGAACGCTATAATAGATGTCATGACGAATGGTTCTGATATGTCGTGATCGGCGAGAAATCTGTTGAATAGAGTAAAGGCTCTGTTATATGTAGTGTGAGTGTTGTGTGATAGTGCTAAATTGGCTCGAACACTACTATGTTCCATGATTCTGTCTAGTCCATGACTAGTTGTGAGAACGGAGGGGCTACTGTGGCTGCTTGAGCTGCTGATGGGTGTGCTTGTCGGAAAGCCTGAAATTCAAAACGAGACAGTCTGTCAGCTGCTATATTACTAATACCTGGTACATGAAAGCAAACCAAGTAGAAGTTATGACATGCTGCTAACCACGTGAGTTTCCTAAGAAACCTCATGATTGTAAGGGATGATGATCTGCCTTTGTTGATTATGTGGCATGTGGCTTGATTATCTGAGTGGCAACGCACGGACAAGCCTGACCATTGGTGTCCCCATGCCACAGCTGCGGCTACAATAGGGTAAATCTCAAAGAGAGCAGAGGTTGTAAAAAAGCCTTCTAAGTCATGGACTTCTTCCGGCCATTTACCCCAAAGCCATTTGTTACCAAAGATGGCTGAAAAACCCTTGATGGATGCTGCATCTGACCATATGGATGGGGACGTGTCTGATAATGCGGGGAGGAACAAACTTTTCCCATTCCACCTGGTCAAGAACCTCCTCCACATTAGTAGGTCTGCTGTGGCTTGTGGATTCAAGGATAGTCTGTGGTTTTCGTGTTGGAAGTTTGGAAAAAGACAAAGCAGTCTGGATATGAAAGCTCGTCCTTGAAGGATGATGCGCATGGCGAAGTGTAAGGAACCTATAAGGGACTGGAGTTCCTTTCGATTGCAGGTACCCAGGGAAATGTAGTGATTGATGCTGTTGATAATGTTGTCAATTTTTTTGTGTGGTAGGCTTGCTTGCATGGATGCAGAGTCGAGTTGTATGCCCAGGAATGTAATGATGGTGTCTGGACCTTCAGTTTTCTTGAGGGATACTGGGACGCCCAAGTGGTTGAATAGATTAATGGCTTCTTTAAGACTACTGGGGGGAAGTGAGTTCCCTTCTATCATTAGAAAATCGTCGAGGTAATGGATGACTATGGGGCATCTTGAAATGTTTTGTAGTAACCAGCAAAGTGTTTCAGCAAAAGTGTCAAAAATCTTTGGGCTACTTTTCGACCTGAAGGTTAAGCGGGAGAAGAAATAGTATTTTCCTGCCCATTTTATACCATGTAGGTGCCATAGTGTAGGGTGGATTGGTAGCAGTTTGAAGGCATTTGTAATGTCCGTCTTACTTAACCAAGCTCCCACACCCGTTTGTGTGATGGCTGTAATGGCGTGATCAGTGGTGGCGTATTCGGAGGGAATGAGGGAGTTGAGACTTGGTGTGGTGGAGGTATGAGGTATGAAGATCAATAATGAGTCTTTGTTTGAGGGAAGTTTTCCCTGTGACCGTCCCGATGGGGTTTGTACGCCATGATGTAAATGGTGGGGTTGCGAACGGTCCAAACAAATACCCTTCTGCCAATTCTTGTGCTATTAGTGTATTTACTGCTGTTGGGTTCTGGTTTGCAGATTGTAAATTTGGGCATTCTAATTGGACCGTGGGCATCTGTATGATGCCTGTGTGGAACCCGTCTTTGAATCCCGTGATCAGAAACTCTACCAGATGTCTGGAGGGGTGATTGGCTAGTAGTGCTGCTAGAACATCAATGTTAACAGAAGTTAGGTATGGATTAGGACACATAGATTTGGCATGTGCCCTGAAACATTGTGAACAAATATACAACAATCTACATGCACTAAAACTACATGTGCCACCGTTAAAATTATTGCAAATCTGTGATTTTCCGAAGAAAATGATGGGACGGCCCAGTTTGTCTCTGGCGTTCTTCCCTGTTCTACCAGCATAGCTAGTGCTGGGTGCCTGACTGTGGTCGTCTGCCGTGCTAGAACAAAAATTTGTGGTGTGTGTAGTAGAAGAGCAGGATACACAAGCCGGTGTTTTAAGCCCTGCAAAGTGTCTGCAGAAAATTTCTGTGTCCAATCTGCTCCAGTTGATACGGGTACCATACTGGGAGAGAGCGCCAGACACTTGGGTGGAAAATGACCTATGGTAGTCGTAAAATGCCGACCCACCATAATTGTTACCAAGGTCCACCAGCTTGTGCATGTAACGATCAAATTCCTCTCTTCTATTAGGGTACACTTCACACATAACATCTCTGAATATACCAAAGGCTAAGACAAATTCAGGGATGGTCAGTTTACGGTTCAACTTGGAGTCTTTAGATCTGACCACCACAGATACATCATCATACATATAAGTCTTGTTCTCTACCACATCCTGGGAGGCAATTAGTAAGGACACTAGGTTGACATCTTTGCCCTCCAGGATGTCTTTCTTGATGTGGGCTGGTATAGTGTGTGCAGGATAAACGTCCTGGGAATCTGACGAGTTTACGTTACCCGTAGCCCGTGGTTCTATTGGTGCCGGTTGTACGTGTCGGGAAGGCCTGCCTTGGTGAGGGCTGTGGTCACCGCCTCGAGGTTAGCCAGTCTGTCGTTGACTTTGCCCATGGAGTTCATAAGCGAGGCCAGCATAGCCTGGATGTCCCCAGAATTGGTGGTGCTGGGGCCTTCTCCTGCTTCCGTATTGCTTGTTGTCGTGTTTAGGAGTTTAAATAACTCCGCTTTCCTTGCTGTAGCCGGGTAGGGAATTTGACGTCTCCTTAATTCTGTTGTAATGCGCGGTATTGTCCAGGATCTGATTGACGCTGGACTGGCCATATCTCCTCTGTGAGAAGGTGTCTCGCACCTAGCTGGGGTACTAGGAAGCGGTAGCTCCTCACCACTTGCATGAGACATGTTTAACTAAAATAAAAGGTAAAATTATTATTTGAACCCGGTGTTTTAGTACTGGCTTGCTAGCTATGCCGTAAGGCGAAACGATTATGCTTAAGTTTGTGACTGGTGAGGCCCTGCTAGTGCCAAGTGGCTTGAGAGGCTCTATGCGTTGGCGCGATGGGATTTTTGTGGCCACCGATCGTAGTGGCAGGATGATGGCCTCTCGGTTAGATTACAAAGAAAAAGGAAAGGGAGTGACTGGTGAGGCCCTTTCTATGAAACTTGCGAGGCGACTAGCTCATGAGTGGCTCGAGGGGTGTATGCCTCAGAGTATGAGACGGGTTTGTTGGCCTCGCGGGACCGCTAATACGAAGCATTATGCAGAGAAGGAGATATAACAGCTATTGGCCCCTACGACCCTATCTGCCAGTACTTATCTATTATATGGGGATCATATTTGGATATACTGTGAGCAGGTGTACGTACCTGAAAGTATAAGTAAAGAATTTTTTAGACAATCCGTTTAGGTGGCAGTAGATACCTGTAACTAAATAGATGGAAACCGTATGAAAATAAAATAAAATGCATGAATCATTCTTATTAATGTTTATTCGTCCTGGAGAGATCAATGGGGTTGATGTTCGTAGGATATCAGAGCGTTCATCTGTAATTATATTATGTGTTTTTTTGTTTTTTATATTATTTTTAAACCGCTATTTATACCTAAATATGTGTTCGTATTTATCGTTTTGGTAATTTGTAGGGTCATAGTTGTACAGCCCTGTAATATGATGATGTATGTATGCCATATGTTTGTAAAAAGTGATTTGATCATGATCTAAGTTTATACGCATAGACAATCATAGTGTTTGCAACCCAATAATCAAACTGACAAGTTGGGCAAACCATGTAACATTCATATTGCAGTTGAAATATGCTTGTATGACCTAATACACCATGACTAACAATGATTAATCGTGCCATGTAGCCCGTTTGTGGTGTGTCTAAAGAAATTGTTATTCCTGATGTATGTAACAGAGAATGACCTTAATGTCAGGATTAGTATGTAATAACTAATATAAGTGATACTTGCATTATTTATATGACCTGTAGGGGTCAGTGTATGTATATATATATATATATATATATCTATATATAATGGCATATATATATATGCTATCATGTGACATGACCTATAGGTGGCAGAGTAGGTATGGACATCCGTAATGCAACAAATGTGTGGAAGAGATTTTCTAGTGATCATATGTGGAGGAAAACGTAACGTGAGATAATACTTGGAATGAATAATCAAAGTGGCCAGTATGAACATGGTGATATGGATACAATGGAAAAATTGGAAATCACGTGACCGGCGTGACTGGAGTTAATCCCCCTTGGAAATGTAATTGGCGCGCGTACCAGCGCTTGCCGGCGTGCGATGGAATGAGATGCAAAGAGGATGTGCTTGGGCGTCATATGGAGGAATTATGGGAAATGTAGTTTCTCGGCGAGTATAATATTGCGGCTGATAATGGTGTGTGATGAGTGACGGCGGTCTGTGACATACATTCTCACAGAGGTATGGGGAATGTATGTGCTTACCCATGGAACACATAACTGCTTAAGCGTGCGGTGTTATATCCTAATTACGAGGTGTTTAACCGGAACGAGTATGCTTATTGTAAGCCCGATACATAGTGATAAATAAAAGCCGGGAAAGTGATTTGTTAGTTAACCGAAGCGTGCCCGTAAAGTGTGTATCTAGCCCGTTACCGATACCGTGGGACTGTTGCCAGGCGGAACGGGTAGGTAAACTTACGTTAGGCGAGTACCTAGGATGTAATCTGCGGCGACGAACAGAAGCTTTAGAAACTGGTCGGACGGAAACCTGCTGCTGGGTTCCTGGACACAGTTTCAGCGTGGACGACCTCGTGGAAAGACGGAAGAAATCCAAAATGGCGACTGGATGAACCTGAAGTGCATTCAGACGCTGACCTTGATCGGTAAGGAGTCAGGTAAGAGGTTTAGTTTATATAGGGGAGTAAGTTAACTTAAGCCCCTCCCACAAATACAGGCCAAACGGCCTTAATACATATATATAAAGTTAAAAAAAATTATCATAAAAAACAAATTAAATCAAAATCCACAGTCTGTGGATCTAGAATCCCTCTCTTTGTCTAAGTTTGGTGGTAATATCCCCCCTCTCACATACAAATTTACCTGTTCAATAACTATCCAAGATAAACTACGTGTTTTGAACTCTGGACACTGGTTGCAATGAGTGGGGACTGAATGGTTCTGAATACCTTTTCTAATATTATTCTGGTGTTCCAAAAAAATGTGTTTTGGCTTTCCGTCCTGTCCTTCCCACATATTGTGCCCCACAACCACAAGTGAGGAGGTACACCACGTTGGTAGATGAACAGGTGACCCCTCCTTTGATCTTAAATTCTTCTTGGGTGGTTGTACTGGTAAAGCCATGAACATGACATGGCATGAATCTACAGGCTTTACATTTTCCACAGGTGTAGAATCCCTTTCTGGTATTTTTAACCTTAATTGTATTAGATAATTGAAATAGACTAGGTATAAGATATGTCGAAAGGTTTCTCCCTTTCCTATAGATGACCTTTGGGACATCTGGTAATTGGTGTCCCAAAAATTCATTGTGTTGTAGAATGGACCAATGTTTTTTAAAGATTTTATTAATAGAGAAGGCTTTAGAATTATACTGCGTATTAAAAGAGCATTCAGACGGATTTTTTGAGTTATGCAGCAATCTGGATTTATCAACCAGAAGATCTGGTTGTTCTACATATAAATCTGCTTGTTCTACATATTTCTGATCAGAACAGTTCCGCCTCAGTCTAGTATACTGGCTCTTTGGAACCCCTGCGAGCCATTTAGGGTGGTGTCCACTGTTAGACTGGATGAAGCTGTTCGTGTCTGTGGGTTTAAAAAATGTTTTAGTTCTAATTTCTGAGCCTTCGATAAAGATCATCAAATCTAACAAATCAATGGTCGTTGGATTAAAGACAGGTGTAAACACCAGTGAAAGTATGTTGTCATTCAAATATAACAGAAAGTTATCTTGTCGTTCATCAGACCCTTTCCAGATTACAAGGATGCCATCAATGTACCGACGCCAGAGCACCAGATTTGCCCCAAATGGATTATTGGCCCAGATGAATGTCCGTTCCCAACAATCCATAAAGATGTTAGCATAACTAGGGGCAAACCTGGTGCCCATTGCCGTACCCTTGACCTGCAGGAAAAATTGTCAGTATGAACCTAATTGCTTCAAGTAAAAATGACCTAAAACTCTGGTCTAAGGTCTCATCTCCCTCAAGATTATTCCTCACAGCTTCCAAACCTTGATTGTGGTCCATCACTGAATATAGAGAACTCACATCTAGTGTTATCCGGATGTAGTCTCTATGCCATTCAATTGAATCTAGTTCATGTAATAGATGTTTAGTATCTTTTAAATAAGACTTAGCGGATTGAGCGGATTTTTGTAATGAATGGTCTATAAATTGAGACATTTTGGATGTCAGGGAATCAATTCCACTTATTATTTGTCTTCCGGGGGGTTCGTTTTCGACTTATGTACTTTTGGAAGAAAGTAAAAAGTTGGGATTCTAGGATGTTCTTGAAAGAGGAACTGATAGATATTAGTATCAATTACATTTGTCAAAGCCTTTTCCAATAAAATTTTTAGTTCACTCTTAAAAGATACATTAGGATTGTTAATAAGTTTGATGTATGTAGTATTGTCCCCTAACAATCTATATGCCTCCCCTAAATAGAAGTCTGTAGACATAACCACTATGCCACCCCCTTTGTCTGCATTTTTAATAACTATGTCTTCTTTTTTTTTTAATTGGTTGAGGGTTTGCATCTTTTTTTTTAGTCATGTTATTACAAACCTCTTTTTTGCTGGTTAGTTTTTCTAGATCCTTCATCACCATTTTATTAAAGACTTCAATTTGGCTGCCTTTATAATAAAGGCAAAAAGTGGATCGTGGTTTAAATTTCATGAGGGGATCTGGTTCATATTAAGCATCATTTTCTGACCAAACGGTTCTTCTAATTCTTTTTTAATAAAAAATCTTTTTATGCTAAGTTTTCTGATGAACTTCTGCAGGTCTATATAAACATGGAATGGGTCTGGGGATGTTAGATGTATATTTAAGGCCTTTTTTTCAATATTAGGCATTCCTGTTCAGTAAGATGTACCTTGGAGATGTTAAATATCCCCATGGATTCCTCTTTGTTATATTGTTCAATATCTGTTTCCCTCTCTGGACTTATTCTCCTCCTCTTCCCTGGAGTATCCTGGTCTATTAGTGGGGTTATCACAAAAATGATGTATGTTCTATATTTTATGTTTAAAAAATGTCAGATGATCGTAAGCACAAAGGAAAATTACTATATATTTATAGGAATTTTGTAATTATATAGGTTGTTTTAAGATTATGTTTAATAAATGTCTAATATCTTGTCATTTTATTTTTAATGTCTGGGATTATTTGACCCACATGAGGATCGTACAGGGACGAAGTGGAACGCATGTGCGTTCCAGCTACATATAGAACTACCGCAGAGCTTGTCTTAAGGACGAAGTGAGAATATTTCCGGATTGGTGGCACGCATATGCGTTTTCCCTTCCACAAAACTTTCTATCAATGTGCTTTGATACAGCACTTTGGGAACATCCAACTTCCTTCGCAATTACCTTTTGAGGCTTTCCCCTCCTTATGGAGGGTGTCAATGATGGTTTTCTGCACAACTGCACAGGTCAGCAGTCTTCCCCATGATTGTGATTCCTACTGAACCAGACTGAGAGACCATTTAAAGGCTCAGAAACCCTTTGCAAGTGTTATGGCTTATTTAGCTGATTGGAGTGGGACACTGTGAGCCTAGAATATTGCACCTTTTCACAATATTCTAATTTACTGAGATTGTGGATTTGGGTTTTTCATGAGCTGTAAGCCATAATCATCGCACTTGTGACAAATCACGGCTTGAACTATCTTGCTTTGCATGTAATGCGTCTGTCTTAAATATTAGTTTCCCCTTTTACGTTGCATTACTGAAATAAATGAACTTTTGCACGATATTCAAATTTTTCGAGTATCACCTGTATAATTTCTAATTATTACTGGTAATGTATAGGTTAATTCATTTTAAGGTTAATGCAGTTCATAAATGAAAAGAAAAAGTCCACTAGAAGTCAGTATGATGTAGCATAGCCTTGACGATGTTTATGCATTCTTGTTGTTGTATTAAGCTAAAAAATTATGGTGTAAGTTAGAACTATGCAGCATGTTATGAACTGAAAGTAGGTGAGAGGTTATTAATTAAACATGGTACAGTTTAAGAATTACAATTTAGCAATGTATAGTAACGTACAATTGCCCATCACACCCTCCTGATTAAACTGAGGGTTTCTTTAAAGAACATCTTTTTTTTTTGCCTGGCACCCCCTCACTCATGTAAGGGAGGAGACTGTGGTAAAAAAGGCACAGTTGGACGTACAGGAAGTACAGGTATGAAACATTTACAGTCATGTGTGCTTGTGTGATTGCACGTTACATTAACCGGATTAGTATGTAAGTAATAAACTTCACCTGGTATATAATTCATTGTATCATTTTGAGTAAACTCTTTTCTTATCAGTATGCCAAATCCCACCCCAGCAGATTTTATCTCGTGTACATACTATAACTGATGTGATCCCATATTTACCATGAGAGACCATGTGAATATAACCAATATCTTTTTGATTAGTTTTTAACTGAAAAAATATCTTTAGCTTGATCCATACATTTGATGGATGGTTGGTTGTAGCGAGTCAATAGAGATGTTGTTTGACAAATAGATTTAAGAAGGTCATAAAGTTCCTGGGTAGAATATTCTCTGTAGGATCCTGAAAGGAGCATAATGTCAGTCATCAATTGCCATTTGTAATTCAGTTTTCTGAGGTACATTGCTGGTGGTGTTGAAACATCCGTATACTGAGCTAGAATTGGTAGTAGATACTCTTTCAACATCATTGATTGCCTTAGTGGTGGTGTCAACTTTGGACTTGGCATTTGTCTTTGCATGTTTCTTCTTCCGTGATATATCTTTACACCTCCTATAATGTGTATAAATTGGATATACGTAAAGATAATTATTCTAATATTTTTTTTTATAAAAACAAAACCTTTTTTAGGTCTAAAGATATATGCGTTATTGGAATCCGCAAAATATCTATGGCATATCCTACATTGATATTTAAAATTATCTTGTCCTGGTACAATTTCTTTAAAAGTTAAGATCGCTCTTTTATGCAAGATTTCTCTAGAATTTTTTGGTATAGATAATTGAAAACAGGTAATGAATTTATTCATGTTTCTTTGCCCTGTGAGGAAGAAGGCAAATTATTCTCCAAGTTACAATTAGTAAAAATATAACTATAATTATCATTATTGGTTTAAAATACCCCAAAATATTAAACCCTGTTCCTCTTACTGCTTTAACAATATTTGCTAAAGAATCAGAAATGCTTTGAACAATTTTACCAATTGAAGGAAAAATAGGAGTCAAAATCTTACCAAGTTCTTTCAGCCAATATGGGAAATCTCTCTCTTGGTTCTAGATATGAAGAAGGGAAAGCCTAACCCTTATTAATATATCTTCCACTTGCTCGTGGGTGGAGCTTAAGGTTATTTTGAATTGTTGCAAGTGAGACAAGAAAGCACTCGTATATAGAAGTTTTAAAGATATTGGGGGTATATGTATCAGAACTATGCCTGTCAGTTTATAATCTTGTAAAGCAGGTGTTACCCTGTATTGCAATTAGCACTGTCCTCTAGGGTATAAAACATGTGCAGTCTTTTGGTTTTAACATCAATCAAGGCAATTTATTGAAAATCCACTCGAGAGAGAAGCAATACAAAAGTAACAATAATATAACTGAATTCCCTTGAAATTAAATACTAGCTCATCTGAGCACTTACTGACATTTTAGTCCCTATCAAGGGTTAAACTTAACAAAACACAGGTTCCGCCAAACTTGTTTTGTCTTTTTTCTGCACTCCAGTGCTCAGTCATCTTGCTGCTTCCAACCTCCAAAGTAGAAACCAAAAATCTCCCTTAGCTGCTTAGAAGGGATGGGTTTATTCCCACTGCTGCAGCTGAGCAATGGGTTGGAAACAGCCTGCATTCCTGGCCTGGACCTTATGTCTCCCAATTGCTTGTAAACTGAGAAGTGGAGCACCGGCCTGCCTTACTCTCCAAATACTCCACTCTCAACATTATTTCATCTTGCATGCCACACATACTCCCCCTGGGGTTAAATGTCATATGCTTCTCTAGAATTCTAGGGGAAATATAGACTCCTTCACTGATCACACTATGCACTTTATCACAGAGGTTTTAACAATCTTCCATAACAATAAATATCATGATCTGTAGTTACAATTAATGACTATAGAGCAGGTAACTTGCAGTGTGAATAAGAACCATTTTTTAAAGATTCAAAGTACAATGATCATTTCCTACTGGTTCGATATTAATTAAGCAATCACTAGATGTGGCTGGCTTTCCACAAGGAGCCTGAATATTTATTTCTTCACATATTACATAACGTTTCTCTTGGCATCTAGAAATAGATAAAATATTTGATAAAAATCTGGAATATCCTGAAAGGTGACTCAACTGATAGTCCATATATCGTTATTTTTACATTTGTCTTTATTTTTATTTTTATTCTAAAGGGCATATTTGCATTGTATTTTATTTGACTCTAAAGGACTATTTATGCTCATAACGCACTGTCTAGTTAGGACTTCTATGATAAAAGGCTGTAGCCAACTAAGCGTCCAGAGCCCCACGCGCGCCAGGGGCTCTGAACGCTTAGTCGGCTACACTTGTATCAACACAGCCGCGATCTTGCCAGCGAAATTGCTCTTCTATCTAGGCATCCGTTTTTTAGTCCTGTCTTCTACCTACTAGCTTGCTATGGGGGGTTATAGAGGCAGTACAGGCGTTTTATAAGGGGTGCCCTCGAAGGCACTTAGATCTTTACTAACAAACCAGCGCTAGGACTGCTATAGTCTATATACTTTTGATGTAGAATTATTAAAATCTTTACTGAACCTGTATTGAATTATTGTACTAACTCCATTTTTAATCTCACACTGTGACAGAACTCTCCATTTTGTTCACCTTACATGACAGTATTCAATATAATGAATAAGAGATTGTATTTTCTCTCTCTAAGGACATAACTAGCCCCGGAGTTAGCGGATCTCCGTTGACTTGCAACATAGTATAATCCAAGGCCAGGAGAACAGCGACTAAATGAAATGTTTTATTCATAAAAGAACCTTGGACCAGGCCACGAGACTGACATCACTAACTACGTAAAATGATGCCCAAGCCCCCCCTTTCCACCGAGTAAGCCTCGTGCTAAAGAGCAATGGCGACGACATCCCATGATGGGAGGGTGCCTCACTAGTCACTCAAATCTCTGAGCCAATTAATAATATTAATGGGTGGACACTGACATAGCCACTTAACATTTAACCCAATTAATGATGTTTATTTGTTATTATCTGATATTCAATGATGATGTCATTTTGCATATAAAAAGGCCTGCGTGCCCGCTTTTTAACTAGATGCTAATAAATTTCCTGAAGTGTTTTTAACCTGAACTGCATGTGTCAGTGTGAACTTACTTCTGCGTATACGCAATTTATTCATCTCAGATTTGGACAGGAACAGATAGACTTTTAAACATTTTTGTTTATTTCTAAATTAATCTACATCAATCTGGCGTCCATCCAACGTGGGGCATCGGGCTATGGCCTCCGGCCGGTAAGCCGTCCTAAGGAAGACGCTGTTGGACGGGGGAATCGGGGGGGAAGGAAGAGAGACTGATCACCTCTGAGTACACGGTAGAGACTTCTGCAGGAGCCACCGGTATGTTCCAGCCCCTTTGATTGACCCGTCCACGTGTCTGTGACTGCTTCCCGGGAGGGCAAATGCAGGTAAACAAATGTTACCCATTTGTTTACCTGCATTTAGTCTATCTGTTGCCTGGGTGTGCTTGGACAGGAACAGATAGACTTTTAAACATTTTTGTTTATTTCTAAATTAATCTACATCAATCTGGCGCCCCACGTTGGGCGCCAATTGTAGTAGATTAATTTAGAAATAAACAAAAATGTTTAAAAGTCTATCTGTTGCCTGGGTGTGCTTGGACAGGAACAGATAGACTTTTAAACATTTTTGTTTATTTCTAAATTAATCTACTACAATATACTTACCTGGCTGGGGAGATACCATGATCACGAAGGTGGTTCTCCCAGGGCGAGGCTCACCCATTGCACTTCGGGTGTACTAGTGGTATATGTTTTGTTCTTTCCCTCTTTTGGGATAAAGGGGGGTGGACCCGTGGGTGGTTGCCTGGGGGTCTTCTGTTGCCTGTTTTTACCCCTTTTTAGGAGTCACTTGGCCCAGACTGTTGGGAAAAAAGGGGGGGTGGACCTGTGGGGATTTTCCAAAGGGGTCCTGTTTTCCTGTTTACTTCTTTTAGGTACTGTCTAGCTAACAGTAGTAAGGAAAAAGAAGGGTTGGGGGATCTGTGGAGGGGACTTGCCTCCTGGGGTTTCCCGGTTACGTCACTTTGATATTCTAGCTAGCCTCATTGTGTACGTTGCTCTGCTTGCAGAGGTTATGGTACCCTCCAGCTTCGAGCGCTGAGGCTGGTGGCATTCCAATTTATTTGTGGTGTGTGGATTCGGGCAGGCATTGTTGTCTCCATCACCACGGGGTAGTGTGACTTGTGGGTGGGTCCATAGGGAGCACTACGGGAGTGAGGATAGAGGTGGCCACACTTAGTGGACTGCTGTAACGAGGGAGGCATATGGATTTCGGGCCGGTGTTAGTCGTTATCCTTGGCCGCTGGTAGTGAAACTTACGAAAGTTGTTCTCCGAGCGGGGACACTACGAGATTGAGGGAGGTGGCCTTGGTGGCCACAAGAGTAAAGGAAAGGGATTACTGTTGATGCATGCACTGTATTTCAATTGAAATGTTGTATTAAATGTTGTCTTAAGTGTGGAGTCATTCAAACTCCTGGGTCTGTCTCTACTTTCACTGTTTACTTTTACTTTACTTCCTGTACTATTTACACTATCCACTCCTATTTCTCTTGAAAGAGAAGTGATTGGTCACACACTTCTCACCCCGCTCCAATCCGTGGTTACCATCGAGGGTACACGGATTCAGTGACTGGTCTACGTTTTGGGAAGACGCACTGGGAGGGACCCACCCTTCCTAGTGGCAGTCGAGCATTGTAGACGTTCTGTTTCATTTTCCTTTACCTATACTTGGGACGCTTTGTATAGGGGGATATGGGACAGGAAACGAGTAAGCCCGCTAGGGGCTGGCTCGCGTGTGATTTAGTTGAAGATAGAGAAGGTGAAGAACTGGTTAAAAATGTTGCAAAGATTGTTAAAGTGTGTAAAATTGCTGTGCCTTCATGTGGTAGATTACAACCAGAAAGTTGGCGTAGATTACTGACAGAGAAGAAAGGCAAGCTTACAGATAATGATTTATTGCGTACTGCTGAAGCATGGTACAGAGTAGAAAGGCTATCCAGCAGGAGGGTTGGGTAGAGGAAGAGATAAATCATAAAGGGTTAAGAACTGTATGTATATCATAATAATTGTGTTACTGGGAAGTTATCCACTTCCATCATCCTGTCAGTAATGACCGAAATGTAGCTGACCATGGTCACCATCCCACCCCAATCTTAAAACGCTGTGGGGTTTTTGTATTTTGTGTTAGCCATTACCCTGGTAGAGGGTGGGGGTTTAAATGAAATGTTGTGTTTTTGTGTCTCTTTGCTTTGTAATGTAATTATCCTTCTGTCTTGTTACTGTACAGCGTTGACATGGTTAAATTCGTGCTGGCAGGCGGTCTCTCTCTTGTTCCACTCAAATCCCCCTCTGCTAAAACACCCCCCCCTCCCCTCGCTTCTGTGAGACGCGGGGGGGGGAGGGGGCGGAGGGGGGTGGTGACATGCTTGCGATTTAGGTCTGTCTCTTCGGTGTCCTGTAGAGTTATTCAGAAGCTACTGATAAGATTTTAGCAATGGAATTCTTGCTAGAAAATATTCTAATTGTGTATTTTGTTATCTCAATAGAAATTGATAGGATGGTTAGGGAGTGAATCTGATGCAGGAATAGAAGTTATTAAGTTAGTATATGTTTCTAGAGACAGCTTTGTGGGCTGTTAGATGTATAATATTCACAACTGTCTTATTTAATCCGTCAAGTCTGTCCACAGTTCAGATTTTCATTTTGCAGAACAGAATGTTGCTTCTCTGACTTATTTTAATAGTTTTAATATAGTGTATTGTTGAAAGTGCATCAGCCACCACCTTAAAGATGGCGCCTAGTACAGAAGGAGGTTGACCCTGCCAGTCCCGTGACCTATCTACAGTCACGGTTGCTTCTAAAGTAACGTCACTTCCGCCCTTACCATGCCCACACCTCCTGTCTTCCTTTCCCACACCTATCATGGACGTCATCTCACTTCCTCCCTTGCTGTCATTTCCTTCCCCGCCCCTGTCATGGCTGCCTCCATCATGAGGCCTACCCCTATTATGCTCGTCCTATTTAGAGACATGTTGTTTTCCTTACACTCTACATATTATGAACAGAAACATTATAATTACTAAAACAATCATGCCATTTGTTTCCCTGTATCAACAATGTGTCCGTGATATAAAAAAAAAGAAGGTTGCTAAAATGTAATTTGCAAATGTGGTGTGACCTACAAATGAGATCTGTTGGACACGAATATAAGAGCATAACAGCTGATTATCCAGCTTCATCTTACAACAAGGGAAATAGCTAAATAATGCAAGTTATTTTAAACATTGTATCTTTACTTAATCGAATCTTGCTAGTTACAGATCGTATGTTTACAGTAACATCCTTTACGTTAAATGATGGTTTAGCATTAGAAGGGTTTGTGACATGTTTTATTAACCCAGCCACTACTGGTTGTTCATTTTAGTTACAGGGTGGTATAATTGTTGTAGTCTAATTGATATAAATGATAGTACCGCAATAGTTAACGTTTTATCCAAAGACATATAGGAACTTTACTTCACTTACTATTAACCATTATTTATAATGATAGACATGTTCAGACTGCAAAAAGCTATGGCTAATGACATAGAAAGGGGTTTGAGTCAGTAACAGCCCATACAGAGGAGAGCAAACCCGCTGATGCTTAATGCCCCTGCCATGGCAGTGTCTACAGGGAACAAGGGGGGCCACTTGCCACTGTGACTTTACCCATTGAAGGACGAGAAACCACATTTTTAGTTGACACAGGTGCAGCCCGAAGTGTTCTGAGAGAACAAGACCTGCCAGATGCCTCATTCCTATCAGAAATAGATGTCTCTTGTGTTGGAGTGGATGGCCAACCAAGGCACAGTCCTTTAACAACCCCATTGCGAGTTGGCAATTACCCAAACTTGCTTGCTCGATTTGTAGTATCCTCCACATGCCCAATTAACCTGTTAGGTGCTGATGTCCTCTCACGCCTGCAGGCATCTATCACCTTCACCCCAGAAGGTCAAGTAGAATTGTCTACTCCCCTATCTGAATCAGATACCTCAGTTTTGTGCTCCCTACCTCTAGTGCTGCATTTAGATGAACCCCGTGGGGAAGCAAAAGAGCAGAGGTCCAATTTTTCGGATATCATCAAAACAAAGGTACCTGCAAAATTATGGTCCAAAGGCCCAGAAGACATAGGTCATCTGAGAGTTCCACCTGTGGTGGTAAAGCTCATTCCAGGAGCAAAATTACCAAGAAAACCACAATATCCTCTAAAGCCAGCTCAGGCTGCAGCTATTTCAATTCAAATCAAAGCACTTTTGGAGAAAGGTGCTCTTGTGAAGTGTGAATCAAAATGCAACACCCCATTATTTCCTGTGAAGAAGAAAACACCAAAAGGGGAACCAGAGAAGTACAGAATGGTCCAGGACCTCAGAGCTGTCAATGAAGCAACTGTCCTGGACACCCCTATTGTACCAAACCCCCACACTCTGCTATCTGGAGTTCCACCATCTGCAAAATACTTCACAGTCATTGACCTGGCTAATGCCTTCTTCAGTGTTCCACTGGATCCGACTTGCCAATACCTGTTTGCTTTCACTCATGAAATGCAACAGTATACATGGACTGTCATGCCCCAAGGGGCACAAAATTCTCCAAGTCAATTTGCTAAAGCCATGTGCTCCATCCTGGACCCATGGCAAACAGACCACCCAGAAGTTGTCCTACTTTAGTATGTGGATGATCTCCTACTTTGTGGGGATGACATACCTACAACAGAAGACTGTTCTATTAGTCTCCTTTGCTACCTAGCAGAACAAGGATGCAAAGCTTCACGTCTCAAGCTGCAATTCTGTCAGCCAACAGTAATCTTTCTTGGACATTGCCTATCTCAAGGCACCAGACATCTCACTCGGGACCGAGTCAGAGCCGTACTGGAGATTCCACCTCCAAGAACCACAAAATCTCTCCATGTTTTTTTAGGCCTCATTTCCTATTGCAGAGCATGGATCCCAGAAGCCTCTCTGCTTATGCAGCCACTCTATGATGCACTCAAGTCAGACCCATTCTGCCTGACAAATGAAGCACTGGACAATTTTAAAATTCTGAAACGTACCATTGCATCTGCTCCTGCTCTGGGCCTACCAGAATACACCAAACCCTTCAAATTATTTGTCTCTGAAAGACAAGGCCACGCCACAGGAGTGCTTACCCAAACAAATGAGTTAAGAGGCCGCCAAAGGCCTATTGGGTTTTTCTCCTGTCAGCTGGATATCGTGGCCAGAGGGGCCCCTTCATGCCTTAGGGCTGTTTTTGCTGCAAGAGAACTTATTGAGAAAACTGCAGACCTGGTCCTTGGTCATCCTCTGGTCGTATTGGCACCTCATGACATTTCTGCCATTATCAACCAAGTCCAGCTCAAACATGTGTCTCCTGCCAGACACCTGCGTTTACAGTGTCACCTCCTGCTACCTGACAACATCACCATACAAAGGTGTCAAGTTCTTAATCCGTCCACTCTTCTTCCACTCCCTGAGGGGGGTATCCACTATGGGTTTATCATGGACGAAACCTATATTTTTCTCCTCACTGGAACCATCAAGAGGATGCATCCTGATTTAACCTTTTATAAAGAACAAAAACCTCTCTGTGAGGGTCCAGGATATGCCTTCTGTACCACATGGTACAAGCCGAACATCTCTCCTGAACCTTGCTATGAAGATGAACTCTATCACTGGGTGGAGGTGAAACTCACTGCTCACGACTTCTATTGTGATTCTGAAGGCAATAGCATGGTCTTGATCGAACTACCTTCAGAACTCAAGTATTTATACCGTCATTGGGATACTGCTATTCCACATGTCCCTGTTACCAAGTTGAAAACAAAATCATGGAATGATCTCGGGCCCATGGCGAAATTATGGGCCACCATGGATGACTTGAAGTTACAGGAAAATGGCATTGCCAAATACCCCACAACTGACCTACTTGAAACATGGCCACGCCATTTCCTGGAAAATGACTTTAAAAGCCTGGTCATAGTAAACAACTATGACCCAGAGACTCCTCACGACTGTTTTGAACAGATGAAAATGGAGACCATACATCTACCAACGGTGCATGAGAATCCATTGACAAATCCTGATTTCACTCTGTTTGTGGATGGTTCAAGATATGCTGATGAAGAAGGAAAATACCACACAGGATATGCCGTAACCACAACAGATGAAGTTATCAAGTCATCATCTTTACCACCAGCAATGTCTGCGCAAGAAGCTGAATTACAAGCCCTGTCTTCAGCATGCAAAATCTCCGAAGGAAAACGTGCCAACATCTACACAGATTCAAGATATGCCCTAGGTGTGGCACACGACTTCGGCCTCATATGGAAGACAAGAGGATTTCTTACTACTGCCGGCACACCAGTCAAACACAGCTCTGCAATCAAAGAGCTAATGGATGCCCTCCTACTCCCTGAAGAAGTGGCCGTATTGAAAGTCAAGGCACATGGAAAGTTGGATACAGATGAAGCAGGGGGCAACCATCTGGCTGATCAGGCTGCTAAGCAAGCAGCAAGAAATTTGCAGGAAGTGGACGAAGAAGTGTCCGGTCAAGAAGAAGTTCCTGTTTTTACTTTACAGACCCTTCCTACTGATCTAAGGATTTTGCGGGAACAGCAAGCCGCAATTACCCCTGAAGAGATCCAGAAATGGAAGAAGAAAGGGGCTGTCTTAAAGGACGGAATATACTATAACAATTTCAAATTCTGCCTTCCAAAAAACTTATACCCAGCAGTTGTCCAATGGGCACACGGACCAGCACATCTGTCAAAAGATTTAATGGCCGCCCTCATCCAGAAGTATTATGAAGCCCCTGGAATAACAACATTGATCACTAACTTCTGCAGGGTTTGTGTCATTTGCGCAAAATGCAATCCAGGGAAGCCAATCAAAGTGCCTACAAAACATCTGGCTAAGCCCATGTACCCATTCCGGAGAATTCAAATTGATCATATACAAATACCCAAGAGCGGGCCCCAAGAATATGCACTAGTGATAGTGGACATGTTCTCAGGCTGGCCAGAAGCCTACCCAGTAGCCAATATCACTGCCAAAACAACAGCAAAACGTCTACTTACAGATGTTGTATGTAGGTTTGGACTTCCAGAAGTTATTGAAAGTGACCATGGCCCAGCCTTTACAGCAACAGTGACTAAAGAGATTTGGACTGCTCTGGGGGTGACCCTAGCCTTTCACACCCCTTACCACCCACAAAGTAGTGGGAAAGTGGAACGCATGAACGGCACCATAAAAGCCAGAATGCTTAAAATGTCACAAGAAACAAAGATGCCCTGGCCAGAAAGTCTACCAATAGCTCTATTTAGTGTTAGGCACACACCTGGAGGGAAGCATTCACTATCCCCATACGAGATTCTATTTGGGACCGCACCCAGACTAGGTTGTTATTATCCACAACAGTTACAGCTTCAATCTGATGTTTTAGTAGACTATGTAATTGAACTTGCAAGTGCCTTGAACAAAATACATGCCCAAGTTTTCTCTTCAATTCCAGATCCCGATTTGGATACAGGTACCCATAGCCTGCTTCCTGGAGATTGGGTTCTGGTCAAGAAGTTTGTGCGGAAACATACCTTGGAACCAAGATTTGACGGGCCATTCCAAGTTCTCCTAATCACCGCAACCTCCGTCAAATTGGCCGGCCGGCCACATTGGATCCACGCTTCCCATTGTAAGAAAGTACTTGCCCCAGAGGAAGCTAGTACCGCACCACCATGTACCTCTGGTACAGTATCTTCTTAATCAGCTTAATTAAAGCTCAACAAGTAGCCATCACTAAAGATGCTAGTGGGTACACCTTCTGGTATAATTCATCATGTACCCGTGTGGCTACTTATACTTTTGACTACTGTGACATCGTAGAATGCCCATTCCCCACGTCACAGATTCAGAATATCTATAGAGATATCCCTCATTCAAAAGACCCCTATGTTTGTGTAGTTGACAAACAATGGGGGCACAACTGTAACCATTGGGGGGGCGGCGGGATGGAATGCCGGGCCTGCCTGGGGTTACAAACCAAAAAGTGCCTTATCTAAAATTGATGATCACGGTAGGTCCCTCCTCCAGAGAATGACTCTAAGAAAGCCCGGAGGAGGCATACCTATGAAATTAATCTTAAACATTGAGCATCCCAGCCCAACGGATGCAGACCAGTATGTAATGGGAATGTACTGGAAGAAGGGTTCCTATAATAAATTAGGACATTTCCACCTTAAAGATATGTGCCACTCTCCTGAGTGGAAAGGGACCACCCACATGGTCTCAAATCCGTTGAAACCACACATCCAATCTTTTAAAGACATGATGGCCATTGCAAATCCAACATTTGAAGATACCATGGCCGCTGAAACAGGTTTCAATGATGTTAATCTATGGTTAGAATGGATGAAATATAATGCCAACAAACATAACAGAACCGCATGCTATGTGTGTGGTGGTGCCCGGCCGCACCTGGGCACTGTGCCTTTAACTTTGCCAGTAGATATAGAAGAATGTGTTCTGAGTCTTTTTGCCTATCACTACAATTTCAATAGGTCCATATGTAAAGCATGGACAGTAGAGTATCCTCTTCTAGTCAAAGATTGCAAACCCCCAGATGGTGTTACCGTCTATAAAGGTAATTATACCTGTTATGCTAATTATGATGGAATTGGTAAATTTGTGGGTAACTTCTCTAAAGGTTATTGTGCCACCTACAGAACTGTCTCTATGAACCTCCTACAATTCCACACTAGATCATTGGGGGATATTTACTGGTTGTGTGGGGATCTACAGCTGAGATCAAGAATGGATAAAGAATGGTGGGGGGAGTGTACTCTGGCTAAAGCAATCATGCCCATACATATTATCTCTGACACACACCCCGATACTCATGAGTCCAAACACTCACCAACCAAGGTAAAGCGTGAAGCCCCAGTAAAAGGCAGTTTTGACCCTCATATTTACATTGATGCCATTGGGGTACCTAGGGGGGTGCCCAATGAGTTTAAAGCCAGGGATGAAGTTGCTGCAGGATTTGAATCACTTTTTACCATAGTCACTGCAAACAAGAATTTAAATTGGATAAATTACATCTACTACAACCAACAACGGTTTGTTAATTACACCAGGGATGCCCTTCAGGGTTTGGCCGAACAGCTGCAGGCTACGTCCCAAATGTCATTCCAGAATAGAATGGCTTTAGATATGATTCTAGCCGAAAAAGGAGGGGTATGTAAAATTCTGCCTGACACCATGACATGTTGTACTTACATCCCAGAAAACACAGGCCCCAATGGTAAAGTAACCTTAGCTATAGAAAAATTGAAAGAGCTCTCTGAGGAGCTAAAGAGGAACTCTGGGATAAAAGATCCCTGGGAGAGATGGTTTGGTTGGATGACAGGATGGCAAAAAGCTTTGATGCATATTGGTATAGCAATACTAATTTTCCTTTTTATCTTTGCTCTTCTCGTTTGTTGTGTCCTCCCTTGTCTGAGAAAGCTCCTCTTGAAGACTGTAGACCAAGCGGCACCCACTTACGCACACCTCACAGTTGATGACCAAGATTTCCAAAAAGTCAACTCGCCCTGTATACCGCTACAATCTATCCCGTTTATTGATAGAGTGCAAGAGTTCTAGGAAGGGACCAGCTTAGGGACAGCATCTGTCTGTCTGGGAAGTCTACCGTGCGGAGATGTGGTGGGTTAGCCACCTCGGGATACCCATGGAGTGAAGTGTTCGAGTGCCCAGCGGACAGATGAGTTAGCCAATTAGGGACAGACGAAGGGACAGCTTTGCACTTTGCAATAACACCTAGCTAGCGGGTCACGGGGTTTCTGTGCCTTTGGGCTAACACGTCTTCTGATACTAACAAATAAAGATTATCTTTTAGAATCTAACATTTCATAGGGGGGACTGATGTAGAATTATTAAAATCTTTACTGAACCTGTATTGAATTATTGTACTAACTCAATTTTTAATCTCACACTGTGACAGAACTCTCCATTTTGTTCACCTTACATGACAGTATTCAATATAATGAATAAGAGATTGTATTTTCTCTCTCTAAGGACATAACTAGCGCCGGAGTTAGCGGATCTCCGTTGACTTGCAACATAGTATAATCCAAGGCCAGGAGAACAGCGACTAAATGAAATGTTTTATTCATAAAAGAACCTTGGACCAGGCCACGAGACTGACATCACTAACTACGTAAAATGATGCCCAAGCCCCCCCTTTCCACCGAGTAAGCCTCGTGCTAAAGAGCAATGGCGACGACATCCCATGATGGGAGGGTGCCTCACTAGTCACTCAAATCTCTGAGCCAATTAATAATATTAATGGGTGGACACTGACATAGCCACTTAACATTTAACCCAATTAATGATGTTTATTTGTTATTATCTGATATTCAATGATGATGTCATTTTGCATATAAAAAGGCCTGCGTGCCCGCTTTTTAACTAGATGCTAATAAATTTCCTGAAGTGTTTTTAACCTGAACTGCATGTGTCAGTGTGAACTTACTTCTGCGTATACGCAATTTATTCATCTCAGATTTGGACAGGAACAGATAGACTTTTAAACATTTTTGTTTATTTCTAAATTAATCTACATCACTTTTATCTAATTGATTGGTATACACTAATCCTAGCGTTTCACTGTTTCTGAACCCTCCCGTGCCATAGGCACCTTATTATTTTTTTGACAATTATTGTCTTATCTCTTTAACCACACAGGTGTGCTGTTTAGTAATTTGATAATTGGAGTATAAGAGGCATTTCTCCCATATCGAGTAGACTCTTTACTGCAGGAGAGTCTAGTGAATAGATGCACTCTGCCCTACCCTCTGTCATTCTTGCTACACATTTTGTAGCAATTGTTACACTCTGATTTACCAATTATCATAATCCCAATGCAGTTTCAAAACGACTACTAGGGTAGATGTTATCATGTTAATGCTGCAGACAGTAATAAGGAGACACCGTAACCAATTCTTTGCCTCCATCTTTGCATTTCTTTCTTACTGTATTCCATAATTTAAGCACAGTCTGTTTTTCTGATAATGATGATTAATTTTCTCTTTCTTCCATGTCAATGTAAATGTCTGATCATGAGGCTGTGAGATGGGTGGCTTTACCATCTTCTTCTGGGTTTTTCTTGCTTCCTTCAACAGCATCCATTGTGTTAGGGTGAATAGCTCTGTGGACATCTTGGAAATATATTGCTGGTTTTAAATTGTCAATGATCAATGCTTACTGTTCTTTGTTGGCCCTGTTGGTTCTCTGTAATAAGTTATTGGATTTAAAATTGTCACAATTTTCACAGTCTTTTTCCAGTGAGGTCACAGAGGGGGTGTACCCTATGCACCCTCTCCAGGACAAACAGGCCAACAGTAGGAACCCAAGCAGCAGGTGGTGGAGGGTGGCGAGTGGTGGGTCGGAAAAACAATTTCCTCAAACAGAACCAGTTGTTCTAATCTACCCGGTGCAGAAATATGTTTAGCGCAAGTTGTGTTACAAGGAACACCATACAACAGTTTATATAGGCTTTTACCATTATTATTATTCGGTATGCTGTTAACACCCAATCGTACTATCGGAATAAATGGATATCACTGTGTGGGGCTAGCAACTTGGTTAAGTCTTTTTACCTCAACATTGTTTACAATGACCAATAACATTATAAATAATAAAATTATAACCAATAACAATAGCCAGTATTTATTTTTCAGAGTGATAAGTACATTATGTCAGGGTAGGAATGGGTGCTGCCCTGAGACAGCAATATCCCTTTAAGTGCAGGAACCCAATATGCAGAGAAAAATGACAAACACAAGGAATAAGAGTACAAATAAATATATAATGAAACAAACAAAATAACCAATTTACAGTAATACAATGCAAATATAAAATATACAGTAGACCTAAGTCTAGCACGGGAAGTGCAGGCAAAGTATTAAGTACAGTCTTGTAGGTTAAATGGAGTACACTGGGCAGGCACCATGAGACAGACAGAGCCGCAGGATATACATCTAGTGTCAAAGGGCTGCAAGGCCAGAATCACAGGATACACAACCAGAGGATGCAGGGTCAAATTCACAGGAACCAAGGCCACAGGATACAAGACTAGAGGACACAGGAACACAAGACCAGAGGATGCACGAAACGCGTTGGGCTTTCCGGCAACACACATATCCAACTACAGCTACTGAGCAACCATGGAACGCAGAGGATGCAGGGTCAGAGTCACAGGATACAGGAACAAGGAAACAATGATCTGACCCTGAGGGAAGGGTGAGGCCAAACTATAAAGGTGCCTAACAAGGGCCAGCTGAAGTGCTAAATGATACAAGAAATAAGGAATAGCACCAAAGAGGGAGAGTGGTGATCAATGGTACTGCATAGAGGAATATCACCCAAGGAATGAACCGTGACACATTATCTCTACCCAAATGAGCTTGCCCCAACCCTGAATGAGCGTCTAGGGCAAGTCTCTACCTTTCCTTTACAGGAGAAACAATCAAGTCATTACCATTAATGGTTACTATGCAATTAACCCCTTCTAAGCGATAGGAGTATTTGTTTGGATAGCCAGGTGGATTAGGTCTGGTCTTATCCAGGCAAGCATTTAACTCTGCATCAAATTTGAGATAAAGGGTATGTTTCTGTGATGTAGTGACCACTTTAACAGAATAGCTGTTACTGACACTTTGCGCCAAAGTGTCTGCTAGCTGATTGCCAACTGTATGAGGTGAAGAACGCAACTTTCTGTGTGCAGGTTCATACACAATTTCAATGTCATGTTTCTTTTGCAAATCTGCTTCAATCTGTTTCCACAAAGAGATATGCTTCAGTGGTTTACGTTGTACCATAAGAAAACCATTTGAGCGCCAGACTGAGAGATATGCTGAGTCTGTCACTATCAAAACTGGCCCCTTTATTGTATACATATATTCCGGCATACTGTGCTGAATGATCACCTATGGGTATTGACCAAGTATGATCTACCTGTCCTGGCACACATTTTACTATACCACAACCTGCAGATTTATTTTTGTTTTCAGATAAAGAGTTAACAGTAGACCCATCTGTGTAAAATATGGCTTTATAGAAATCATTAGGGTGTGTCTGCATTTCCCATTTACTTTAAGAATCTGATGAGGTTGACAAATCATCTAATGTTTGTAGTGTTTTATCATGGATAAAAGTTAAATGTGGATCCTCTAATAGAGCATACTGAGTTGGCATTTGAGCCAACGGCTTTTTAATGCCTTCCTTTTTGTAATTGTTTTTGCAGAGCATTTAGTGAAGCAACAGGTGTGTATATATAACAATCTGTTGTCCATGAGCTAGGTCTCTTGAATTCAACATTGTAATTGAAATAGCTGTCAAAACCTTTTCCAAAGGGGTATATTTTAATTAAGTTTTGGTAAAAACACAAGATAGTAAACATAAAGGAATCAAATCATTTTCATTATATAAACGTGCATGTGCTACATGTGCAGAACATTTGATTATAGCTATGAGCTTTGTATCAGTTTCGTTGGACACGATATGACGTATTATTCACAGAATTAATAAGCGCATTTAATGCTGTATCATTTTCTGTTGTTCAATCAAAAGCAATTTTGTGTTAATTCTTACTTTCTCTTGAGATGGCTGAGTTTAATGAGATTATCAGTTCTTTATAGTTTGGAATGAAAAACATTGCATAATTTAGAAGGCCAACTATACTCTGCAGTTGTTTTAGATTTCTCGGAGTAGAAATGTTAGATATCTTATCTTTGTAGCTCGTAGTTAAACCATGACCTTGATTCAAAATTTCAAACCCTAGATATTCAACTGTACTTGCTATCTGTGATTTTTTTTTTTTTAAGGAAATGATGTAGCCAGCAATTTTAGTCTTTGCAGAACTGTTTTCAACACATCCAGGTGTTCACTTTCAACTTAATGTGAAAAGAATATATTTCGTCTACATATACTTCCACATTTGGAATGTCTGTTAACAGTGAATTTATATCTGCTGTAAATAATGCTGGAGAGTTAATAAAACCTTACGGTAATCTTGTACAAACATACTGTTTACCTGCCCAGGTAAAACTAGTTATATTATAACTTTCAGGACTGATGGGATGGCCCCAGAAACCATTGGATAAATCCAATGTAGTTTTTATATTTTCCTCTAAACATATGGTGTAAAATGGATGGGGAATGCATATTCTGAGCTGCTACAGATGGTGTAATTCTGTTCACATCTCTATAGTCGAATACCATTCTCCATTTATGGTCTGTCTTTGGTACAGGATAGACTGCTGTATTCATGGAGCTATATTGTTCCTTAATAACACCTTGTTTCAGCAGATCATTTATTACTATCTGTATGTCAGGCATTGCAAGTGGGTTAATTTTATATTGTGCTTGTTTTTTTAGGTGCAACCGTACCTTTTATATTCTGACAAATGTCTTTCCTGTGTCCTACCTGATTTTCCCATTGTTGAAAACCATCCTTATTCTGCACTAGAATTTAGTTTAATTCTTGTTTATTTGATAATGAGGTGTAATTTAGTTGATGTTTTATTTGTGAATCAACATTAATTGGTACAGTTAGCTGTAATGTAGGGTTTTAAATTATATCTATAAATGTATAAAATCTTTATATGCAATTAAGAATGGGACATCCAAACCAGGATGTTCAGCTAGTTCAAGTCTCACCTTTCTTCCATTAACCTTAATGGTTTCATAATATAAAGGATATGTACCATTACCCTCTAATGTTTCAATAGTAACATTAGAAAATGAATTGGCTTTTAATGTTTTTCTGTACAAGTGAAATTTCTGCTTGCATATCTAAAACCCCTTTATATGTCTTCAGATCATATGTAATCTGCAAATTAAGATTACTCATCCTGATTTGATTCTTGTTCTGGGCTTTGGCTCTCGGTTTTCCTAATTTTTTTTTTCTGGTTGTTGCTGGAGGATGTGTAGAAATAGGTAAATAGCCCCAAGACAGGGAAAAAGACAAAACACAGAACAAACAAGTATGATAAACAAGTCAGGGGTCAAGGAATGGAGAAATCAGAATAGTCGTGAGTCAAGCCAAGGTCAAGTAGTACAGAGATCGGATAGTCAAAAAAGGAAAGCTAAGGTCAGATACACAAGAAATCAATACAAGGAACGCGCTCTCGGATAACCAACTGGAAACCACGACAGGACACTGAGAAATGGACAAACTAGATTTAAATAGCTAAAGGTGTTTCCTGATAGGCTGTACGGAAACATGTGATCAAGCTTATGTGTGTAACATACCCATACTAAATTAATTGATCTGGCCCTCTAAGGGTTAAACAGGAAACCCTTAAATTATTCACAGTTGCAGCGGCCGGTGTCTTTAATGATACAGACCCGGCCGCTGAGAGAGGAGAGGTCACCACCAGTGAGTGGTTGGCGGTATTCCCCTTAGTTTGTGGGAATACCACTGTAGCGATAAGTGACAGTACCACCTCCCTGAAAACCGCCCACTGGGCAGGAAGGGGCCAGCTTATTGGGAAATCGGGCATGAAAAGCGTGCAGCAAGCGAGCAGCATGAACGTCGGGGGCAGGAACCCACGCACTCTCCTCCGGACCATAACCCTTCCAATGGATTAAATACTGCAACACACCCCGTGACCATCTGGAGTCCACAATCGCCTGGATCTCATGCTCCTCCTGGCCATGAACTGACACAGGCGAAGGACGGAATGAGCGCCTAGTGTAGCGATTGCACAACAAAGGTTTAAGCAGGGATACATGAAACACATTGGGGATATGCAATGCCGGAGGTAGCGCCAAAGCATAGGACACCGGATTAATTTTCCTGGAGATCACATATGGGCCGATTAACCTGGGTGCCAACTTCATGGTCGGGACTTTCAACTGGATGTTGCGAGTGTAAAGCCAGACCTTATCTCCAACAACATAATTAGATGCCATAGAGCGACGTTTGTCAGCATAGACCCTTTGACGAGAGGAGGCCAGAGACACAGCACACTGCATGTTCTCTTGAAGATTGTGGAGGTGGCAATCAAGAGCAGGTAAACCGGTCTCATGAAACTGTGAGGGTACAAGAAGAGGGTGTCTACCACTAGTGATGTAAAAAGACTATGCTGGGAAGAATCATGAGTAGCGTTGTTATGCGCTAATTCAGCATAAGACAAGATCGTACCAGTTGTCATGATTGTGTGATATGAAACACCTCAAAAAGCCCTATTGACTGGTTAACCCTTTCAGTAGCCCCGTTGGACTGGGGGTGATACGAGGAAGAAAAAGACAATGTAACTCCAAGTTCAGAACAAAACTACCTCCAAAATCTAGAAATGAATTGAGTCCCTTGATCTGACACGATTTCTTGAGGCAACCCATGTAACCTGTATATCTCCCTAATGAAGATCTGAGCTAATTTAGCAGAGGTGGGTAGCTTACGAAGAGGGATTAAATGAACCATTTTGAGAAACGATCTACCACCGTTAAAATGGTAGTATACTTCTTGGATGGAGGTAGATCGACCATGAAGTCCATAGCAATGTGACACCAAGGCGTTTCAGGAACAGGAAGTGGCTGTTAGAGACCGCAATGTAGCTTACGAGGGGTTTTAGCCACGGCGCAAACGGTACATGCTTTGACATAATCAGTGACATCCGTAAGCATAGAAGGCCACCAGAACTGCCTAGATATGGAAGACAGGGTTTTTCGAAGTCCTGGATGACCAGCTGACTTGGTGTCATGCTACGAAGAGAATATCTCTGTCCTCTCTGTAGGTGACAAACAGTTTATCGTTGGGTTTGTTGTCAGGAGCCTGGGTTTGGGTACTATGCACCTTGTCCATCAATGAAGAGGACATGGTTAAAATTGTTGTAGCCACTATACGTTCAGGAGGTATGATGGGCACGACCTCTAGGTCCCTATTGGAGTTGGTTTCGAACTGTCATGATAGGGCATCAGAACCAGAACCAGGCATATATACGTGATAATGAAATTAATACGTGAAAGAAACTAGGACCATCTGGCCTGTCTGGACGAGAGAAGTTTAGCCTCACTGATTTATGCCAGATTCTTATGATCTGTTATAATCATAACAAGAACTTTAGCACCCTCTACAAAGTGTCTCCACTCTTTTAGAGCCAGGATTATTGCTAATAGTTCCCTGTTCCCTATATCATAATTGACATCAGCTGGGGATAGTTTTTTGGAAAAGAAGCCACAAGGATGGAGTGGAGTGTCGTGGGACTCACGTTGAGAGAGGAGAGCTCCAACATCTGTCTACAAAGCATCAACCTCCAAAACAAAAGGCATGGAAGGGTCAGGATGTACAAGCACCGGGGCAGTAGAAAAGAGTTTTTCAAAGGCCGACAAAGCTGCAGAGGGCCAGACATGGGTTTCAGCCCCTTTTCGTGTGAGACTGGTAATGGGAGATATGACCGAGAAGAATCCCTTTATAAATCTGCGGTAATAGTTGGCAAATCCTATGACTCTTTGGAATGCTTTGAGGCCTTTAGGTCTGGGCCATTGCAAGGCCGCCTCTAGTTTCTTGGGATCCATTTCAAAACCCTTGGCTGAGATAACGTAACCCAAAAACTGTACCTCTGTCTGATGAAATAAACATTTTTCCAGTTTACAATATAAACGATTATGTAATAGTGTTGTTAGTACCTGTGATACTTGAACGTAGTGGGTAGAAATGTCTGGGGAATAAATGAGGATATCATCTAGATAAACTGGAACACGAGAATGAATGAAATCCCTTAAGACATCGTTAATCAGGTCTTGGAAAACCGCTGAAGCATTACATAATCCAAAAGGCGTTGCGAGATACTCCTAATGTCCACTCCGTGTGTTGAATGCGGTTTTCAATTCATGATTTTCTTTTATTCTGACAAGACTATATGCGCTCCTGAGGTCTAATTTCATAAACACTGTAGCCCCCTTAAGTCTGTCAAAGAGTTCCGTGATAAGGGGGATAGGATAGACGTTTCCTTATAGTGATCTTGTTAAGACCTCTATAATCGATACAAGGACGTAAGTCTCCCTCTTTCTTAGACACAAAGAAGAAGCCTGCACCTGCAGGAGAGGAAGACCTACGTATGAAGCCTTTGGCAAGAGCATCCTGAATATACTCTTCCATGATCTCATTCTCATGGGGGGATAGAGGATATACCCTTCCTTTGGGCGGCATAGTGCCTGGAAGAAGGTCAAGGGCGCAATCATAAGGCCGGTGTGGGGTAGTGTTTCAGCCTTGGCTTTGTTAAACAATTCCTTAACATGATGGTATTGCGGAGAGATCACTGTGGACAGGGGAGCCGCAGTAGGTACATTAATGTGACCTACCGGTTTAACAGGAAGGAGACATTGTTCTTTACAAGTAGTACCCCATGAAGTAACCTCACCCTTAACCCAATCTAAGACCGGATTGTGTCTCACCAACCAGGGAAACCCAAGAATCACAGGACACGAAGGGTTTGAAATAACCTATAGAGCTAGTTTCTCCCTATGTAGCACTCCAACGGACAGGGATAACGGAAGGGTCTCATGGGTTAGAAGGGGTCTACCATCTATTGCCTGAACGGCCAAAGGTGTACGTCTCTCCCTCAGGGGCATAAGAAGGTCTAAAACAAATTTCTTATCTATAAAACTCTCAGCAGCTCCAGAATCGATAGGAGCTTTACATGGTACATCATGAGCACCCCAAGATAAAACAATAGGTAGGAGAAATCGGTTGTGAGGCAGGATGGAGGACAATCTCATAACACCCAAGACCGGTCCTCTAACGGTGCTTAGGTGCTGGAGTTTTCCAGACATATTGGGCAATTAAGGCGCAGATATAGAAAGAACAAAAGGAATAGGGCGCGCCTTTAATAAAAATACATAAAATATATCACTAAAAACGTACAATAAAAATGAGAATAAAGAGTCCAAAAATTTATAGTCCACAGATAAAAACGTACAGTAAAAATGAGAATAAAAAGAGTCCAAAAATTTATAGTCCACAGATATATAGGGAGTGTTCTTGTAACGTGATATGGTATCGTTCCGGATGATGACTTTCGATTTTTCAGTGGGTAATATGTGAAGAAATAAGAACAGCCAATGGTACAGTATGTCGGTATAGGTGGATATATATATATATATAAAAGAGAAAATGGAATTACTCACAATTTCCAGAGCTAAAATCCAGCTCTGGTATGAAGTGCGTGAAGTGGAATGATCCCCACTCAAGGATATATGGAGCCGTTTCTTGAAGATTGGATAGTCCACCAAGGAGTCCGACCGGAAATTGAAACAAATAAAATATATAGTGCTCACTGTATATTAAAATTGAGTTTAAGGATGATATGAAATGTACTCACGGTGTATTGAGCAATCCTCTCTGCTCAATTTTAGGCGTATGGGTGGTATAGAACAGGAAACCACGACAGGGCAAGGTACTGGGGTGAGCTAGGGATTTAAATATCACGCGGCGGGCCGGCAGCCGCGACACCCTGTGGCGATGCGTAGGACTTAAAAAGCTCTGCATGTCCTCCATCAACAACACGTCTGTAAAGCGTCCTGTCCTTGCCGGCGTGGTTGTGGGAGGAGGAGGATTGCTTTCACCTCTTCCCCTGTTAGATTCCCGTTGTGCTGTGACATCACCCTTATACGCTGTGTAAAGCATACTTTTTAATTTATTATGGAACTGCTTCATCCTTTCCGACTTGCCGTAATTCGGTAACATTTCAGGCACTTTCTGCTTATACCGGGGGTCTAGTAGCGTGGACACCCAGTACAGGTCGTTCTCCTTCAGCCTTTTTATACGAGGGTCCCTCAACAGCCACGACAGCATGAAAGACCCCATTTGCACAAGGTTGGATGCCGAGCTACTCATGTCCTGTTCCTCATCCTCAGTGATCTCACTGAAGGTATGTTCTTAACCCCCAGCCACGTACAACATCACAGATACCAGATAGGTGACAACGAGCACCCTGGGATACCTGTTGTGGTTGGTCTTCCTCCTCCTCCTCAAAGCCACATTCCTCCTCTGACTCCTCTTCCTCACAATCCTCTTCCAGCGTTGCCGCAGGTCCAGCAAGTGATGCTAAAAAGGCTGTTTCTGGTGGTGATGGTGACCACAACTCTTCCTCTTCCTCTTCACGCTCATTTATGCCTGATCCAGCACTCTTCGCAGGGCACGCTCCAGGAAGAAAACAAATGGTATGATGTCACTGATGGTGCCTTCGGTGCGACTGACTAGGTTTGTCACCTCCTCAAAAGGACGCATGAGCCTACAGGCATTGCGCATGAGCGTCCAGTAACGTGGCAAAAAAATTCCCAGCTCCACAGAGGCTGTCCTAGCACCCCGGTCATACAAATACTCGTTAACGGCTTTTTCTTGTTGGAGCAGGCGGTCGAACATTAGGAGTGTTGAATTCCAACGTGTCGGGCTGTCGCAAATCAAGCGCCTCACTGGCATGTTTTTTCGCCGCTGGATATCTGAAAAGTGCGCCATGGCCGTGTAGGAACGCCTGAAATGGCCACACACCTTCCTGGCCTGCTTCAGGACGTCCTGTAAGCCTGTGTACTTATGCACAAAGCATTGTACGATCAGATTACACACATGTGCCATGCACGGCACATGTGTCAACTTGCCCAACTTCAATGCCGCTAACAAATTTGTTCCATTGTCACAAACCACTTTGCCGATATCCAGTCGCTGCGGAGTCAGCCACTTTTCCACCTGTGCGTTCAGGGCGGACAGGAGTGCTTGTCCGGTGTGACTCTCTGCTTTCAAGCAAGTCAAACCCAAGACGGCGTGACACTGCCGTATCCGGGATGTGGAATAGTACCTGGGGAGCTGGGGGTGGTGCCGTTGATGTGGAGCAAGACGCAGCAGCAGAAGAGGACTCAGCAGAGGAGGTTATGGAAGAGGATGGAGTAGAGGAGGTGGCAGCAGGACTGCCTGCAAGTCGTGGCGGTGTCACCAACTCCTCTGCAGAGCCATGCATTCCATGCTTGGCAGCAGTCAGCAGGATTACCCAATGCGCAGTGTAGGTGATATACCTACCCTGACCATGCTTTGCAGACCAGGTATCAGTGGTCAGATGGACCCTTGCCCCAACACTGTGTGCCAGACATGCTATTACTTCCTTTTGCACAATCGAGTACAGGTTGGGGATTGCCTTTTGTGAAAAGAAATTTCGGCCGGGTACCTTCCACTGCGGTGTCCCAATAGCTACAAATTTTTGGAACGCCTCAGACTCCACCAGCTTGTATGGTAAAAGCTGGCGGCCTAATAGTTCGGACAAGCCAGCTGTCAGACGCTGGGCAAGGGGGTGACTTTCTGACATTGGCTTCTTACGCTCAAACATGTCCTTTGACAGACACATGACTGTGGGCAGATGAGCGGGAACTGCTCAAGGTGGGAGACGGAGTGGCGGATGGTTGAGAGGGGGCAAGGAGGACAGCAGTGGTTATCGTGGCTGAAGATGCTGGACCAGGAGGAGGATGGCGGCTTAGAGTAGGCGTGCTGCTTGTACTCATGTGTTGATCCCATAGGCGTTTGTGATGTGAGATCATGTGCTTACGCAAAGCGGTTGTACCTAGGTGGGTGTTGGACTTCCCACGACTCAGTTTCTTTTGGCACAGGTTGCAAATGGCATCGCTGTTGTCAGAGGCAGACACAAAAAAAATTCCACACTGCTGAGCTCTGCTATGACGGCATTCTGGTGGTGGACACAGCATGCGTTGATTGGCGTGCTGTCGGGCTGACCCCGGGTGCCGTAAATGCTGTCTGACTGTGCCACTAGCTCCTTGCGACGACCTCCCCCTGCTTCCAACTCGTCTCCTCCTCTTCCTCCTCTCTGTCTCCCCATCTGAACTTTCGCCCTGTTCTTCTTGCCGAGCGGGCACCCACGTGACATCCATGGACGCATCGTCATCATCAACCGCTTCACTTGTATCTGACAACTCAGCAAAGGAAGCAGCAGCGGGTACAACATCATCATCATCATCACACCGTACGTCCATGTGTGTAATGCTGCCTGCCTGAGACATATCCCTGTTATCTACATCCTCTGTCAATAATGGTTGCGCATCACTCATTTCTTCAAACGGATGTGTGAATAACTCCTCTGATATACCAAGTAAAGCGGCTGTGGTGCTAGTTTTGGTGGTGGCGGCAGGCGGGTGAGTGGTATCTTGAGAGGTGCCTGAAGCTAAGCTGGAGGAGGATGGTGCGTCAAGGTTCTGAGCGGAGGCTGTACAAGATTGGGTGTCCTGTGTTAGCCAGTCAACTATGTCCTCAGAACTTTTCAAGTTCTGGGTATGTGGCCTCTGAAAACTGGGCATTATTCTAGGGCCAAAGGGAATCACAGCACCACTACCACGATGGCCCCTGCGGGGTGGCCTGCCTCTGCCTGTCATTTTTTTGGGGATTAAAAAGCGTGCAAGCTACTGTGAGACCAGATATGAGTGGCAATGTGCACTGGCACAGTTGTGCAGAGCACAGGCTGTAGGCCTGACACAGCCGCTTGAAGGACACTGACTGGCTGCTATTAGCTTACACTGGAAACCTTTTTTTCTTTGTAAAAGCACGCTACAGAGACACCAGATATGAGTGGCAACTGTCAAAGTACGCTGGCACAGGTCTGCAGAGCACACGCTGAAGGAGGCCTGACACCCAGATGCTTGCAGACAACTAACTGCTCTTCTATTACAGTGAAAAAAATATATTTTTAAATGTAAAGCTTAAGCTATTGTGACAACAGATATGAGTGGTGGCACTCACTGTGCAAATGGGAACAGCATCCAGCCTGACACAGAAGCTGGCAGGCAGGCAACTGCTCTTCTATTACAGTGAAATTTTTTTTTTTTTTTTTTAATGTAAAGCTTAAGCTATTGTGACAACAGATATGAGTGCTGGCACTGACTGTGCAAATGGGCAAAGCATCCACTGAGCCTGACACAGAAGCTGGCAGACAGGCAACTGCAATTACATTACACTGGAAAAAAAAATAAAGCAGACTGATGTTCTAGCCCTAAAAGGGGCTTTTTGGGGTGCTGTCCTTACAGCAGAGATCAGATGAGTCCTTCAGGATTGTAGTGGACACTGAATACCCTAGCATAGCTATCAATTTCCCTATCTAATCAGCAGCAGCTACACTTTCCCTCCACTCACTAAGCATGCAGCTTCAGAATGAATCTAAAATGGATGCTGGGAGGGAGGTGGGAGGGTGTGCTGCTGATTGGCTGGAATGTGTCTGCTGACCGAGAGGCACAGGGTCAAAGTTTGCTCAATGATGATGAATAGGGGGCGGATCGAACCGCCCATGTGTTCGCCCGCAGCGGCGAACGCGAACACGCTATATTCGCCAGGAACTATTCGCCGGCGAACAGTTCGGTACATCACTAATAGTGATATAGCAATCCCCAGGATCGATACAGCCGTTTCCCCCACACATGAGATGCAAGTTCCCAATAAGGGTGATACCCAGATGGGCCTTGTTGGGCACAGGGACACAAAGTGAATAAACCAATAAAAACAGAGTCATATAGTGATACACAAACAATAGAATCCCGCCTCTGTGCTTGGGAGATAATTAGAAACATAGGAACATAGAAACATAGAATGTGACGGCAGATAAGAACCATTCGGCCCATCTAGTCTGCCCAATTTTCTAAATACTTTCATTAGCCCCTGGCCTTATCTTATCTAGTTAGGATAGCCTTATGCCTATCTCACGCATGCTTAAACTCCTTTACTGTGTTAACCTCTACCACTTCAGCTGGAAGGCTATTCCATGCATCCACTGCCCTCTCAGTAAAGTAATACTTCCTGATATTATTTTTAAACCTTTGTCCCTCTAATTTAAGACTGTCCTCTTGTTGTGGTTTTTTGACTTCTTTTAAATATAGTCTCCTCCTTTACCGTGTTGATCAGGAACTATACTAATAAAACCCAATTATCTCCAAGCACAGAAAAACATACAATTTTATGAAACCCCAAAAGGTACCTTAAAAACACATACAACCCCATGAAAAGTTACATCCCCTGATAGCCCCGATCTGGGTGAATAACATGTCCAAAAATCGCCCAGATCGGTCAGGGGTTCATGAATTTCCTGGAAGTCATAGTTTTGACCGACCGTGCACATGGTCCTATGCCCAAAACAGTTCCAGGGAAATCAGTGCTAACAGTCGGTCAAATTCGGTAGTCTTTTACAGGTTTTCCCGTAGGGCTCATAGTCTGTGGGCAGGAGGCTGGCAAGCAGGCCTCTCCAAGTACAAGTTTTGAGAATACTTTCGCCACAGTTATATTTGTTATCTATAGTGCTGTTGTCATCATTTTATTACAACAATGATCACGATCTACAGCTGGGGAAGTGTCACCCCACAAATTGACACTAGGTGCATGACCTTAGAGCCAAGGACCTATAGGCTTTAAATAAGGGGAACAAAAACAACAAACAGCGCTAAGTAATCAAACAGAGATAGATTGTAGTATGTAAGGCAGCACTCCTAAGGTTTATGGGGCATCCTCACAGATCCCATAATAGGAATAAATAGGCCGCCTAAAATTAATATGTAAATTGGTTATTAAAAATAGTGATACAAAGCAGTAAAAAGTAATTAAAATAAAATTATAAAGTCCTTATTCAAAAAGCAATAAAAAGTCTAGTTAATGAAATAATAAAAAACACAAAAAAGTCCAAACTTTTAGGTACAGCTGGTATTATAAATATCCAGACCTTATGAAAACTATTTTCTTGTGGAAATAGGGGAATCAGAGACAAATTTAGGTCCGTATTACCATAAGGAGAAGAATAAAAATGAAGAAACCACAATGGTGTAGTATGCCAAAAGCAAACCGTGCATGATATAAAATTCTATATATTCTTATTCACATTTTATTGCGCTAATACAAGCTCTGAGACAGATTGTTAAAACAATTTTGAAAAATAAGTGCCTTTTATATTAGAATAAAATCTTGATAAAATAAGGATCTTTTTCATATATTTATAATAAAAAACCAAGGAGTAAAACGTTTTTTTTTTTTAAATAAAATGGCTGGTCAATGGAAGCACGATTATAGTGTCAGCCGAAATGTCTTTTGGGGTTTTTATGCAGAGCACGTCTGGAAGCGCTGGGTGTTTGCAGACTGGATGTGGGAAGGTCATGTGGCTATGCGCTAGGCACTATGGGAAATGTAGAGTGGACGCAACCGGAAGTGTCAAGCACAACCAGGAAGTGTTCAGGATTATCTCGGACAAATAGTATCTCCCTAGTTTTCGGCAGTTACTAAGGGCAGAGATAAATAAATGAGGGTTTTCCACTATGATAAAAATGATGGAATAGGTGGGGGATCTATCTGAAATAGTGAATATTATTGGGAAAGGAGCTGGGGCATGGTTATCTCGCTCAGCCAATTGGATTGCTTCCATCGCCATCTTTGTTGGGTAATAAGGGAAATTATCTTAGATTGTAGCCATCTTTGTAGTGATCAATTCTATAGAGGGTAATAGTTGAAATGATAATAAAGTGTAAATATAAAAATGTCACTATAGTGAAATAGAGATACACTATAGACACACAAATATAAACAAACTCAAAAATGTGCAAAAATTATAAACCCATAAATGTTACCTGATGTACACTGCCAGAGTTTGGAGAGCTCAACCTCAACTTTTTGGCATGACACCTTTCTCAAGGTAGTCTCAAATTCACCTCATATCCTCTGTCTTATTTATACATCTTAATCAGATGTAGCTCACGTGCATAATTAAAAGGAGGGGTAAATGAGGGGGGGTGAAAAGAGGGCCCTCCGGATAATATTCGCAGCAGTGTGCTCATTTCCTCAGGCAGCACATGATGTCATCAGCCATATGGCCATATTGTGCTAAGCCCACCACTATATCACAGTGCCCCAATATCGGTGGGTCCTGCACTAATTTTAACATGGAAGATTTACATGCTAGCTTGCACCTCCAAAGTGGCACCCATAGCAGCACCACTACTTAGAAATGCATGTTCTGAGTGTTCCCCCAAGTCCCAATTGGTCTGTGTGGATTTGAAATCCAGACGAGATTCCTATTGGGCTGTGCACCCCACCCATCCACTATGATTTTGTGGCGTTATGTTTAGTTCCGCTGGAGCTTGGACTTTCGAGCTATCTTTCGGTTACACTTACTGACCACTCTACGAGCCCATCCACAACAGTTATAACACTCCTAACACTGACGGCCAACCATACGGGTGCGTGACCGTCCACTGATGGAGAAAGGTAATAGCTGCAAGCATTTACTTCACGTGATGTTTAGATGTTAGCAGCATGATGTTTTGACAAATGTTTATACTGTTTCAGTCAGTTACGTATTTGTGTAGAATTGCACTATTGTACATCGTTAACACTAATATTTTAATTCCAGACTCATAATATTCTTTAGAGTTTTCAAATTAAAGTGTAACTTCCAGCACAGAATGATTGAACATGAATTTAGCCTCTTATCTTTTATGCCCATAATCTATGTATGTATCTTCCAACATTTATTTTATTAGCCAAAAAATGGCTATGAATCCAAAAAAATTCCTCCTTTTGAGTATAAGATCCAAGGTGCCAACTCTTTGTCCCCCAAAACTCTTTGTATCCCTGCAAATACAACATCTTTTGAAGAGCCCTTATGGTAAGCCTTCAATTGCCTAGTTACTGGTGTCTTTATAATGATTAACCAAATGTACATGCTTTAGATGACTCCACTGGTGTTGCAGTTAAAGAACTGGTTGACTGTATGTTGGGCAGCCATAACTGTCTTCAATTTGCAGTTCCTTAAGACGTATTTACAGGCAACACATTTGCCACATTGGTACATTCCAACTAACGAGGGGGAAAGCCAAGTTTGCAGAGGCTTCAGAGGAGCAAGATAGCGGGTTACTAACAGATTCTTAAGATTGTTTCCTCTCCTTGCAGTGATAGATACATGGGATTTCACATTCATCCTGTGTGAACGAGGGCCAAAATCTCTCTAAAACTTGCTTAACTTGTCCCCAACCCAAGTCATATGTAGATATACACTGTAGTCGTATTTCCCAAAAGAGTGTTTTGAGTGTGATTTCTCTCCACAATCAATTCTCTTTGGTAGGCCCTCTTAAGGCATTGATAAGGGTACACTCTTTTTTAAATCGGAGGCATAATTCAGATGCCTTAACCTTTAAATCCTCAAGGGAATTGTAATTACGGCTTAACATTTTGAAGTCTTGTTAAGTTTGAATGTGAGAGGACAAAAAGATAAATTAAAAGACTGATAAAAAGCTAATAAAGGGGGAAAATTAAATTGTCTGTATAAACCTAAACAGAAAATTGTCAATGAGGTATAACTTAACTAAATTAAATCAGAACTAGTGGGTTATGCCAATAATCTATCCATGGCTTCTATAACTTTATAAACTTCCTTATTTATCCTCCTGCTCCCCAATGCAATTCCTCCACAAGCCTTGTATCTCCAAACCTATTAATCCATTACTCTATGCTCAGAGGATACAATTTTTTTCCAAAGAGTGGGTATAAGTGCATTTGCTTCATTAACCATAAACCAAAATTTTTTTTTTGGTGCATACTATCAGAGAAGGTTTATTTGAAATAAAAAGGTTTAATCCACTATATCAAATGCTTTCTCTGTGGCTATTGCCATAAAAAGGGATCGGAAATGAAAAGGATAGAAAAGAGGAAGGGAAAAGAAGGAAGAGGGGGAAGGAATGAAGGGAAGTGAAAAGGGAAAGGAACAAAAAAGAAAAAAGAGAAAGAGAAGGAAAGGGAGAGACAAAAAGAAAAAAGGTGGAAATGGCTGTAGGTGGAAGTGAAGCCCTGTAAAACAGAAAAGCATAAAAAGCTTTTGAAAGACAATAAAGCCAACATAACTTTGGAAAAGTGAAGGCTCAAATAAAAAAATTGGAAATTGTTACTTTGATATTGGCGCACTGAGCGTTGAAGTAAATAATGATATAAAATATTAAATCTCTGAAGATTGGAACGAAAACCAGTTGAGTAGCTGATCCTACCAAATTATGTAAAAAATACGAACAAACACGGGAGCGGCAGGGACAGCTGCTTCAACCTCATCTGCTGCCAGCAAAGCCTCCAGTGTTTGTGACTAAGTGGCTACTAAAAAAGACTAGACATACCCCATTTGCAATACCTTGGGTTGTCTACTATTGCAAATGGTACGCCATCATGGGGGTGATTTTCATTCCTGAGCTACCATACGGTCTCAAAGGCAACGTAACCAATCACCAATCTGGCGAATTTCAATATGAAAAAACTAAAACGCAAGCCTTATATTTGACTCCGTAACTTTTGAAAACACCATAAAACTTGTACATGAGGGGTACTGTTATCGTCAGGTGATGTTGCTGAACACAAATATTAGTGTTTCAAAACAGTAAAACGTATCACAACAATTATATCGTCAGTGTAAGTGCCATTAGTGTGTATAAAATATTTGTGTTCAGCAAGGTCTTCCGAGTATAACAGTACCCCCTGTGTACAGGTTTTATGGTGTCATGGAAAGTTACAGGGTAAAATATAGTGCTCGTGAATTAAATACTTTGCACTTTCTGCCTGGGTTGTCAGGCATGTGAGTAACATTTTTATTAATAAATCATGTAATTATGCAAAATTGTTACTTAAATTTACACGTAGAATTTTAATATATATACATATGTGTATTTAAATTGTACGTGTATACGCATGTAATCATTAATGTAATTATATATATATATATATATATATATATATATATATATATATATATGCGGTTATTTGTATTTTATATATAGATATATATAGAATGTCATTCTAAATGTGTTTTGTTACCAAAATATATATATATATATAAACAAAATACAGTTCGAATGAAATTACATATGTATATATAATTTATTTTCATTTAAAAATTTTTTTATTTATTTTATTATTTTATTTATTATAATATATATATTTTATGTATATGTAACTTAATTCTAAGTGTATTTTAATACTAATATATGTATTTATGACGTTCAATATTGTGAGCGAAAAAGTGGAATGGTTGTTGAAGGAATATATATCAGGCCTGCTTTGCTAAACAGCAGCCAGATAATTTTCAGTTAAATGCCCCAGGTAGAGATGTTAAGTTTGCAATATACATTGCTAATGCTCTGCAAACAATGGTAAGGGTCCCTGGGGTGGAGCATTTGGAGAGCAGGGTGGGCCAGTGCTCCAACAGCACTAGTTTCTCTGTAACAGACCAGAATTTGGATTTAACTTAAGAGTTCAAGAGATGTTAACTAATTGACACATGTAGCTGGTCAATTAGCAGGCAGGCCTTTAAAAGAAGAGATCAGCCTGCTAATGAGGCTGCTGAGTGAGGGAGAAAAAGCCAGCTAGGAAAGCTGAAGGAGAAAGAGAACTGTGTTTATTGCAAATCTATTTTGTTTTTTTGAAAATTGCAGCTGTTTTTTTATCAAATAAAAAAGGGAAAACTGAACTGGATGTGTCCTGGACTTTGATTACCCTAGAAGGCTGTGGTTACTGCAAGATCTGTGACAATCCTACCTGTAAAAGAGGTGGTTTGTTACAGTATATATGATGTATATATATTATATATATAATAAATGCATATTTAATTTATTTTAAACATGTTTAATAATTTTTTTACACCTCCCCCCAGCAGGGGATTGTCTGACAGCCCAGACAGTCTCCCTGCTGGCAGATCCACAGCCAGCCATAGGGGGCCATGTGATCGCTCTTTAAAAGCGATCACATGGCCTCTGGGGGCCTGATTTGCCATGGGAAGGCTGCCTGGGCTGTCAGGCAGTCCTCCCGAAGCGGATCGCCAGGAAGGTAAGTATGCCTGAGGCTCCAGGGCAGCAAGCCGGTAGGGCGTTCTATGCTGCCGCAACAGCTTTAAAGCCCATTTAAATGAGGACGGCATAGAACGCCGTAACAGCGTTAATGCGTTAAAACTAATCTCATCCAGAAACTGCCGCAGACAGAAGTGAATGCATTAGAAGAACAGGCAGCATTTGGACCAAATTCAGGAAAAATCCGGACATTGCTAAATACTGTGAACAATGTCCGGATTTGCAGTGTGAGTGGCCTCGTACAGCAGCAAATGATTTTGCCCCATTTCGTACGGGGCCATTCAGGCTCTAGTTATTAACACTTTTAATATTAGAAAATAAAGGTATTCACATTCAAGCAACAAGTTTGATCATTTTTTTTTCTGCATTCATGTCATATTTTGCCAAAACTGATAATGGTTCTTGCTATGTGCTGGAATTGTATTTGTTGTGATTAAAGGGACACTCACCTGTGCAAATTAAAAACCCCTCCGCTATTTAGTAGATATAACCCGTGATGAAAACATACATGTATTTCACTATGCATTTGCCCATTGGTGTTATATCTAACAGCTGCACATCACTTTTGTTAATTTACAATCCATTAAACAAATCAAAATAATGTAGCCCATGGAACAGCACAGCTGAGGGGAGTGGGCCTTGACAGAGCTAGGAGGCGGGCATATGTAGAGGTGGGGTTAGTGGTCAGGTGGTCACAAGGGTGTGGCTGTAACTGGAATTCAGATATTAATAATGGACATTTTAGATTAGGTGCCATTTTAATTAATCACACTTACCTGTTGTTGTCCCACCCTCTCTCCCTTATATTTTGGTTTGGTGTTCTTTGTTTATCCCTTTGGGTCATGGCGGCCGGGTCTGGATAAGATATTGGGGGGTAGGTAGTTTTTAGTAGCTGTGATGTTTGGTTTGGTAACAATATTCACATGGTTGAATTTGTTAATTGGTAGGTTGGAGCCAGTAGGTGGTTCTCAACCTGGTTGGTGTAGGGGTGTCTCGGTATGCCCCTACAATGTAAAACTGGTGGTGTAGGGGTGTCTTGGTATGCCCCTACCACTTAACTTGGTAGGTTGGAGCCCGTAGGTGGTTCTCAACCTGGTGGTGTAGGGGTGTCTCGGTATGCCCCTACAATGTTTATAAACCATTTGGTGTATAAGGCCTGTTGTGGCCATGTTGGTTATGTTATTCATGTATGGTTATATGTTATTGTTGATTATGTTATGGGTCATTGCCAGTGGGTTTAGTACTGTTAAAGTTGGGGGAAGTATGTGTTATGTGAACTTGGGAATGTTTGGCAATGACCCAATTTGTTATTTATATATTTTATTATATTTATAATTTATTAAAGCCGTGACAAATTTAATCCACTTTAAAATTGGTGTCCGTGTCTTATTGGGGAGGGGGTCCAATTTTATGGTTAGGACATTTACAAGAAAGGACGACTATGGACATGTCATGCAAATTACCCTGGCTGCTGTCACCATACAAACACTATTGTATAGAATAATTTCATATTCCAACATTCTACATTTAATTGTTACTATCAAAGAGTCCTACTTACCTTACGTGGACTCAACAAGCACCATATTTTAAATAAGCTTAATTTGAAAGGTTGTGTAGTCATAGGAAGCTGACCCTTAATACTTACATTTTATAGCCTCGGTTTTCTTAATATTTGACTGCATCTTCAACTCTTGGATTTAAAAGGTTAATTTTCTTTGAAAAATAATCATTTTTATAAGCTCTTCAAAATTCAGATAAAGTTAATGCCCAAAAGAACACTAGTTATACATTCTACATGGAAACTTATAGAAAAGTGTTGAATTTCTCCAAAGTGCCTAAACTCTAAGCAGTTGTGGTGGTTTGAAGCCCTTGATGGTGGGTTGGGTGTGTTAATAGTGTTGGGAACACTGCTTAAGTAGTGTCCTAGTGAGGACAGCATGGAAACATTAGGAAAGCACTTTGATTTTTTCCCAGTTATTTTATCTTAGCTGACACCGAGACTCACATAGTTTGCATGGTTTGAAAAGAGAGGTGTCAATATTGCTCCTATGATAGGACATGATTTAATTTTCAATCAGATGTAATTTACTTTAAATGTTTTTATTTCCTACTCTGTGTTCAATTGTCTGCTTACAATTACATGTCTGTTAGTCCACCCATTGTACAGCACTACGGAATGTGATGGCGCTATATAACAAAATAATAATAGAAAGCTATTAACATTGCAGGAGATAAGAAATTCTAATTTACACAGAATTTGAACTAAAGGTATAAACATTAGATCTATATTTTACAGGAAGTGTAATCAATGCTTTCCTATGGGGACAAATCTGACACTGGATGTCTTCATGCAGAGCGTGAGGACGTCCAGCATCAGTTACCGGACCAAAGGTCTGTTAGGATCCAGGAAGCACCTCCAGTGGCTGTCTGGGAGACATCCACTGGAGGCAGACTTAGTGCTGCAATGTAAACATGCAATAGGGACACTGCTCCCAGACAACATCAATAAGCTAAAGTGGTCTGGGTGCCCACAGTGTCCCTTTAAAATATTCCATAATGTTCACGTTATACATCTATCATTATAAAAGAAAGATAAGTTATTCCAATGGTATGGAGAAACAGATATCAGTAAGTTCAATTCACAAAGGAAAATCTGCAGCAAATATTTAATGTTTATTTGATCAAAATAAATGGAGAATTATGACAATCACAATCATAGAATCAATGAGATGTGTGGCAAATCCTAGTCCAATTTAAAGCTGGTGGTGTTGTAGCCTATGTCCAGGCTGCAGAACTTAAAACATATTTTAATAATTTTTTTTTGCTTTATGCTGTGAATAGATATTTTAGGTAACAGGTTATACAACTTTTGCTTTACTATTAAAGATAAAAAATCAGCACAGCAGCATCAATGATTTCTTTGCTTGAGCTCCACCCTGAGCGTGTCCCATTGCCATCCGAATCCAGACCTGCAAAATCTCCGCATTGTTTGGGGCTCTGTTCAGGCATGAATCCTCCACCTCCAATACAGTGCTGAAAAAAAAAAAATTAATGTAGAAGTCTATGCATTGGATTTTATTGTATTCCATATTGGATCTGTCTGTTTATCCTGTGGAATATCCAGGATGAAATTTCCATGCCTACTTCTTATATAGGCCTCTGGAAGTGGTGTTATGCCTGATGTTATCTATTATCTTATATACAAATTAATGCAGAAAACAGTTAAGTAGATATACCCAAGAGGGGGAGGCAAGCCTTCACTTACCCTTCTAAGTAAGTGCATTTTAAAACCATCCTTCTATATTAATGTCTTATACCGAATAACACTGTTTATTTTACCATTTTAGTGACTCCCAACTCTGATGCATCTTGAAAGGCTTCTAAACCCCCTATTTATGCACTTTATTATACAGACAAAAACAGAAAAAAATCAGCGCTTGTACAATACTGATATAGTCTAAAGGCAGCTCGATCACCAAAAGCGGAATCTCACTTGTCCGATGGGGGTAGCACCAAAAGCGGAGTCTCTCTTGTCCTTTCCTACTTTATTATACAGGTTGTATGTATTTTTGTTTTAGTTTTTGTGAAGGGAATTTAAGGATTATAGATTCCTCTCTTTGTTTCATTCATGATTTCACGGTTTTGGGAGTTATTGTGAGGTAACACATGAAAGAGAGTTCAGCTGATTTGGTTTGTTTATTCATAAGTAATACTCACCGGTATAGTAGTTGTCATTTTGCACTTCATTTTATTGGCTTGTGTGTAACATGGGATGCATACGTATTTGTTTACTGTAAATGTGTGTGTAGACAGTGGCGTCACAAGAGGGGTGTGGGCCGCACCAGAGTGTACATCACGGTTCAGTAAAGAAAGGGTTAAGCAATACTCGCCTCCGTGTCTTTAATAAAATCATGACTTTTCGTCATGAAATAGCAAAATCATGTAAATAGGCTGACACTTGGTTAATTTAACCAAATTATACTGACCTTGACTGCACACACATTTTAGTGAATAACCTTGTTTGTGTGATCAGATTCTAAATCATTCAAAAGTCAGATCTAATTAAATCATTAGAGAACGTATGTTCTGTTATTTATATAGATAGTTGTAGAAATAAAAACAAAAAAACTTACATGCTCCGAATTGCATCCCTTAACTTTGACACCTGCGCACAATGCCAGGGGGGCTTTTTCGTTGTTTATCACTCGGAACTGGACAAAACCAGGATCAAACTCAACTGTGGAAAACAAGAAACATTTTGTAAGACTTTAACTATATATTCATTAAATCTAAGAAAAGTATACAGTGGAAAATCTAGTTCATCTAACAGACATAAGAGATGGGGTTGGGGGTAATGACTCTATGCAAAGTTGTAATTTTATTTTATTAATAATAATAAAAGCTGTGGACAAAATTTGACCCATATACCTTTAGTGTCTGTGTTTTTTTTTAACGTAAATTTTTATTTGATGTAAAAAAAATAAAAAAATAAAATAAATAAATATATATATATATATATATATATATATATATATATATATATTCTGTAAATAGGCGGCTGCACTCGCCGTCTTCTAGTAAAAAAAAACTTTTATTCGCTATGGGAATGTGTACACACTAAAGTGAGCTCCCAGTATTTGGTGCGATCGCCAAATAAAAAGCCCAAGAGACTTAATATATTATAAAGTGCAAAGTGACTAGATCAAATACCAGGGTGTATAGGACGATTATAAAGACATCTAAGTGAGGCAGTACTATGTACTGTAAAGTGCAATATGATTTAAAGTGCAATTGTGTCTACAGTGATTCACTGATAATCAAAGTGCTACTGTGAAAACTACTATACAGAAAGTGACTTGATGCTGAATTATTAAATAATTGAAATACTGTGATGTGTGCATAAGACCGGACAGTGAAGACAACGATGACATAATGTATTTTAAAAAGCTATAATTGCAGACGATATGCATATACAAAACATGAACATTGTCAATTGTGCAAATTATTCAAATTTGCATTATATATTTTTCTTTCAAAACTTATGAGTATCATATTACTAAAATGTTACCAGTATCACCCAACACTACATCGATAGGTTTGTTATATTTCTGTCTGCAAAACTAAATGCTATCAACAAAAATACTTAAAAATAATGCAAGTATAAAAGGGGGTTAATTACTGTAGGAATGAATGGAGAGATAGTCTTGTTAAGTCCTTTTGGAGATACTGTATTTAATTCATGGATCCAATATGTTTACTTATTTAAGAGCATTCTTCCACGGTCCCCACCTCTTTTTGGTACAGGTATGTGGTCTATAGCCAAAAACTTTAATGTAGTTAAAGGGTGTTTGTATTTCAAAAAATGCTGCGCGACAGGCTTGTCCAAATGACCGTCTCTATAGGCTAGTCTATTAGATCTGTGGCCCCTAATGAGTTCACATATAGCTGTTTCAGTTTTCCCAATATATGAAAGACCACAAGGACACTTACGTTTATAAATTAAATGTGTGGTCTTGCAAGTAATGGTATCTCTTATGTGGTAGACCTTATTGCTATGTGCATGGCCGAATATTTTGGCTGGTGTCATATGATCACTAGTGACACATCCCAGACACCTTACTGATCCCCTTTTTGTGTGTAACTTTTAATTGGATCCGTGTGAACCAATAAGTCTTTTAAATTCCTGTTCCTCTTGGAAATATATTAAAGGCGATTCTTTAAAAACTTTAGGAAGCGTGTCATCACTTGACAGTATCTTCCAATTTTTCCGGACAATCAATACAACTTGTGGGGTTGATTGATGATACATCATAGGAAAAACAAGTTTCGCTGGGGAATTCTTCTCCTTATCTGCACGTGCACTCTGTGTTTCTTGTAGCACATTATTCAGGATATGTCGATCATCTCCCTTTTGTAAAAACGTTTCCATCATTTTAGCTAACTGCTTTTCCCTAATTTCTACTTTAGAATTATTCCTGATCACGCTCACAAATTGTGCCTGAGGGAGCGAGTTCTTTAAGGCCCTGGGATGTGCACTTCGGTAATGAAGAAGTGTATTTCGATCTGTAGGTTTAGTGTATAGAGAATATTGGAGACTATAAGATCTCACCGTGATCTGGAGATCGAAATATTGCACTTGTAGCCTGAGTGCAAGGAATTTCATCCTATTTATATTTGGGAGTGTGTGCTTTTTTCACTATCTCCTTTGCACTGGCAACTTAGCTGTTTTCAGCAATTATACAGTGGAAGCCATTGAAGCATTTTGCTACTACTGACTTATTATCATGCATGAATTGTTAATGCATGCTGGGGCTTACTCTGAGCAAGCAGATACTTTACAATTTTCACAGGAAGAAGCTGATGGAATATTGTGGCAACAATCCAGCTTAAATATCTGCTTTGGGGAAAAGAAGGGAAACCAACTATTGGTTGTGATATGTTATAAACCACCTAATGTTAATATTGACGAGGAACAACAGCTGTTTATGCAAATTGAGAAAGCTGCAAATCTGGGTAACACTTTAATTATTGGAGATTTTAATTACCCAGTCATAAATTGGAACAGAGGGACTAGTAGCTCAGCAAAGGGAATTAGGTTTTTAAACTTGTTAAATGACACCTTCATGTCACAACTTGTACAAGCACCAACTAGAATGGATGCTTGTCTGGACCTGGTTTTAACAAACAACGTTGATCTTTTGACCAACATTCAAGTAGGTGAGCACCTGGGAAATAGTGCTCACAATAGTGTCCTTTGAAATAAACTCAAAACAAAAGCACATGGGGTATACTAAAACATATAATTTTAAAAATGCCAATTTCAATAAGTTAAGGGAAGCTTTACAATATATTGACTGGCATAAACTCTTTAGTGAAAAAAACACTGAGGATAAATGGATCATCTTCCAACAAATATTACAAAGGTACATTTCTCAGTATGTACCATTGGGAAATAAATATAAAAGAAACAAATTAAAACTAATGTGGCTTAGTAGAGAAGTAAAACAAGAGATTAAAAATAAGAAAAGGGCATTTAAAGCATTTAAATCGGACAAATCGGATGAATCTTATAAAAGATATAAGGAAGCAAATAATGCGTGTAAAAAGGCAATTAGACTTGCTAAACTTCAAAATGAAAAAATGATAGCTAAAGAGAGCAAAACCAACCCCAGAGTATTTTTTTAAGTACATAAATTCTAAAAAAAAACAATAATGAAAGAGTAGGTACTCTAAAAACTGAAATGGGGGTGTTAGTTAATGAAGGAAAAGGCAGGAATTTAAATAACTATTTCTCCTCCGTATATATTAAGAAAGAACCCATGGCAATAGATGTGCAAATGATTGCTACTAAAAACTTGCAGAATAATTGTAATTGGTTAACTCAAGACAAGGTGCTGCAGCAACTAAAGAAAGTTAATATAAACAAAGCTCCAGGACCCAGTGGCGGATCCAGGGGGGGGGGGGCAACGGGGCTGTTACAGTACCTCCAGTAATAAATGGGCAAACCGCCGTTTAGTGAATGCTCCCCGTTCGCAATAATGTAGGCTGGTAGCGTGTGCCGTATAATCATGCGAACCGCCAGCTAGGGAACACTCCAAACTCCCGAACGGTACCTGTATGGCTCTTTCCCTTCACGAACTCCAAATCCACGAACTGACAATATTAGCCGAACGCCAATAGCTTCCAAGCGGCAAATAATCCAAATAAGTAGTCTCTAGTCGCCGGTAGTAAAATCCCCCCAATAACGAGACCAAGCTCCGCTTTGAGGGTAAAACACGAACTGATTTACTGTGGGCTACCTGCCCGGTATTTATGCAGGTCTCCCACTTGGTGGACACTCCCCTAGGGGACCAAATGGGAGACTGGAATTACAAAAAGACATGGGGACATTTTGGACATACATCCCCACAATATTCCCAGCATGCATCACAGTTCCCTCCCCTCTGCTCGGGGGATAATTGGGAAGTAATTCAATTATCTCCCCGAGCAGAGGCAAATCGCCATTTTAAGTACAAGTCACAAAACATATAAAAATCTATAACTTTATAACTACCGAACCGTTTGCATTCGTGTAACACATCCCCAGATAGCCTGGATCTGAGGGCAGATTATTGGTGAATAGCGCTCAGATCCCATTCGCATAGTTCAATCGCCATGGAGTCAAAGTCTATTACAGTTCTAAGGTATGCGATTGACTCCATGGGACGGCTATCTGGGTTAAGTCCATTTGTGTTGTTGAATCTCCCGAACGGCCGGCATTCGCATGCTTTTGTCGATTGAGAAGGGGAGGTCGACGGCTTCAGCGGTGTTTGGTTAAAAAAGTGTCCGTTTTCAGATCCATGAAATAATCGTCGAACACCGCTGGTCTTTCGCATGGTTAAAATGGCCGCCGCCTCATGGTCGACATACGAACGACGACCACCCGGCATTCGGTTTTAATTGAGAAGTGTCTGTGGTTAACCGCAACGTTCTAATTGGGATCAATAGGTTAACCAGCAGCACACTTCTCTTCTGGGTGGCCGTCCGTTCGGTAGTTCCCTTCGACAAAACCAGACATTCCCTAAAACAAAGCATACGAATGGGGAAATTCATGCAAACGGCAAAGCAGGCGAACACAATACTTTTAGTCCAGACAGATGGGTCTGTCACAGGGGCAACTGCCCCTCCCGAGAAATCCGCCGGTCTCCCTCTCCCTCCCCTGCCAGCACATGCAGGTGCTAGCCCTGCAATGTGCCTGCGGACCGGAGGGGAGATCAGAGATCAGGGGAAGGAGGGAGTGAGAGAGAGGACCCAGAAGCTAAGGCTGCAGCTCCTCCGGGTCCTCCTCTCGTGAGATTTGAAGCGTTGCCGCGGTTACCACGGCAACGCTCCAAATCTCGCGAGAGTGAACTCTAGCCCTGGAGCGCGGGCTAGAGTTCACTCTCCCCACTGGGACCACCAATGAATCGTCCACCGGACCACCAGGGAAATGTCCCCCCGCCCCCCAGTAAAGGTAAGAAGGGAGGGGGGACATAATGATTATTTATATTGAATTAAATAAAAAAAATATTAAAAAAAGCCCCCCCTACCCTTATCACACACACACTCTACACACACTGCCCCCCATACACACTGCCCCTCATACACACACACTGCCCCCATACACTGCCCCCCATACACACACACTGCCCCCATACACACACTGCCCCCCATACACACACACTGCCCCCCATACACACACACTGCCCCCATACACACACTGCCCCCCATACACACACACACTGCCCCCATACACACACACACTGCCCCCCCATACACACACACTGCCCCCATACACACACACTGCCCCCCATACACACACACACTGCCCCCATACACACACACACTGCCCCCCATACACACACTCTACACACATACACTACCCGATACACACACACACACACACTGCCCCCCATACACACACACTGCTCCCCATACACACATACACTGCCGCCCTCACACACACTACAACCTTCACACACACACACTGCTCACACACTGTCCCCCTCACACACACACACTGCACCCCTTACACATTGCACCACTCACACACCACTGCTCCTATGCCCTACTACTGCCCCATTTCCCAGGAATAATTCTAAAGTAGAAATTAGGGAAAAGCAGTTAGTTGAAATGATGGAAAAGTTTTTACAAAGGGGAGATGATCGACACATCCTGAATAATGTGCTACAAGAAACACAGAGTGCACGCGCAGATAAGCAGAAGAATACCCAAGCGAAACTTGTTTTTCCTATGATGTATCATCACTCAACCCCACAAGTTGCATCGATTGCATCGGAAAAATTGGAAGATACTGTCAAACCGGACAAGATTCGGACAAGCCAGTCGTGAAGCATTTTTTAGAATACAAACACCCTTTGACTACGTTAAAGCTCTTGGCTATAGACCACATACCCGTACCAAAAAAAGGTGGTGACCGTGGAAGAATTCTCTTAAATAAGGAAGCATATTGGATCCATGAATTAAATAGAGTATCTCCAAAAGGACTTAACGAGACTCTCTCTCTCTCCATTCATTCCTACAATAATTAATCCCCTTTTATACCTGCATTGTTTTTAATCATTTTTGTTGATCGCATTTATTTTTGCAGACAGAAATATATCAAACCTCCAATTATAAGAAACCTATCAATGTAGAGGATATAAACAGGCACAGTAAGGGTCTTGGGGTAAACAAAAAGACAGAGGGGTTTGGGAAGGGGCAAATGAGACAAACAATACACTTAGAGGGACTGTAGAGACACAAAAAATAAACATAGGGGCTGGGGAAGAGACACACATAGGGGCTGGGAAGACAAAGACACAAAGGGATTGGGGAAGGGCAAAAGAGTCATAAGGGATCAAGGGAGCCACCCAGAGAGGCTAGGGGGGGACACAAAACGGCTGGGGGAGAAAAGAAAAAGGGGTTGGCAATGGGGCAGAAGAGATAAACAGGTGCTGGGGGAAACAAAGTGACACAGAAAAAGACAGGGGCGGATGGGAGACACCTAGAGTGGCTGGTAAGACAAGGTGATGGTGGGAGGATTTACACAGAGGGGTTGAGAAGGAGAGAAAGACACACAAAAGGGGTTGGAGAGAAAGTGATACACAGAGGGACTAGGAGGGGAGAAAGCAATTCACAGAGGGACTGGAGGGGAGAAAGCAATTCACAGAGGGTCTGAGGGGGATAAAGAGACACAGAGGGCCTGGGGAAGGGGCAAAGGAGACAGACATAGACTGGACTAAGGGATGGAGAGAGAATGCGACAGAGAGGAAGATATTTTGAAAACATAGATTTGCAACATAATTCCAGAGTACATTAAACTGCTGTAATAAGTAACGGTCTGAAAACCAGAAAAATTGCTTAGCCAAGTAATTTTTATAATATGGTTTAATCATTAATTCTATCTTTACTTGGAAAGTGAGGTGCTAAAAACCTATCTGCGGCCCGAAGAAGTTTAATTTGCCAAGTTGTGCAGATCTGATTTAAAGAAACACTCCAAATAACATAACCCCTACAGAGTGTTAACTTGCAATGGTGCCAGGAATGTGTCCTGGCATCCTCATTATAAACAAGCTGTTTTAGAATGGCTTGACTTCATAACTAGGGTCCACCAAGCACCGCTCCTCATCTCTACTGTTGGAAGAGGTCTCTCTTACTTGTCAGAAAGTCTAACCCCAACACGCTGAGTCTAGGTAGTAGTAATAAGCTAGGACTAGGATAAGTATATTACCGGGCCTTAAAGTGGCCAGACTTAACATAATAAATAGAGGAAGCAAAGTCAATCACAAGCCTAGGTAACAGAGACAGCGAAATCGAGAACAAGCTGAGGTCAGGTACAGGGTAAATCAGAGCGTTTAACAGGACAGGTAAGTGTTACAGAGAAACTCAGGGTCAAGAACAAAGCCAAGGTCAATCAAGGATTGCATTAAAGGATACTCTGAACAGAAACCATGATAAGGCAAAGCAAATAGGGCCAAAAATCTTAAATGCTATATGATGTATTGTGATTGGTCCTTGTCATGCCTGTGACCTGAAAATGTCCGCAAATAGGGGCACCGGACTGATGTGGACCAATTAGAATGGGAAGTGACATGACTTCCCCATTTCCCCTTTAAGGGCCGTGAGTAGCATTAATAACATTAAAGGTTGGGCCACACAAATTAATGTAGCATTCGGCAGACGCAGCCTCTTTGCAGTTTCCTTCACTGCAGGGGCTGAGCACACCGAATGTCAGAGCCAAACAGAGGAGTGGGTAAGTAACCATATACGACTTTTGGCCTGCTCTTTGGCTGAAAGTGTCAGTTGTTCAAAGTCTTGCACTGCCATTTAATTTCTTATAATTGGAGGGTGGGCACCAGGGCACTCCTGGCACCGTAACACTACAATGTGCTATGATAGTTACATTGCTCTGAGTTTCCCTTTCATTTCAACTGTTACCACTTACCAATACATATTTGTTATATGTGTGAAAATTGTGTTCTTTTTTTTATTTTACAAAAAGTGCAGATTTCAATAGAAATTAACCTTGTTACACTCCATGGCTGTCAATCAGACAACCATGTCCTGTTACGTCTGGTTGGTTAGCTTACTGGAGCTAAACTCTAAGAGGGAAAAATTACCTAGAACACCTGCCTTACTTCTCATTGAGCTGCATTGGGAAGTCTGTGCTGTGTTAGAAGAGGAGGGCTTGCCAAAATCAGTAGAATTAATAGATATATCCAAAAGAAATCTATTTTCTAAAAAGTTATTCCATCTCAAAATGCTGTTTTGACACATTCTGAATATTCTGAGCATTTGTTTCATATATTTGGCAATAATAAACATTGTGTAGGAAGTAAATAATATATAATTTATGTTAGACACAGACAGCCTTAAAAACCTGAGATTATTACACTCAAACAACTAACTAGAAAATTGTGTAGGTGCTATGGTTAATGCAAATTTTAATACAAACATACCTCTTCCATTAGGTGAGTAATAATTTGCTGTCTTGTCTTTATCTCCAAAGTCATAGACAACAGGTACGGCTGGTCCATTCTGATTTAAGCACGTTCCCACATTGAAGACCACTGGGTATTTCTAAAAGGATAAAGATTAGAAAATATTTAAAATGTCAAAAATTATTATTTACATGTATGTAGCGCCAACATATTCTGCAGTGCTTTGCAATTATAGAAAGTGAATCTTTAGGGGTAAAGAAGGCCCTTCTCAAACAAGCTTACAAATTCTAAGGATTTAATGTAGGTAGATATATATTATTAGGTCAAAAAAATAAATAAATAGGGAACAGTGGCACTAAAAACAGAATACAAAAAGAGAAACCCAGTGAAGCTAAAAACCACCCAAGTGTTTAGTCACTTCAAACACTTCATACGTACTTCAAATTTAGAATGAAAATGAAGTGTTTGCGTACACAATGGTAAAAGATGTTTTCTCAGCACTTTGTAGTAGGCACAACTTATATAATATAAGCATAAAAAACATTATAAGGTAGTATGTACACATATAAATGAATAGTAAAATAACTTGGAAAATTTACAAATTTTAGTCGGCTCTAAACTATGCTGGCATTTTATCAATCATATGATGCAGTGTTAAAGATTTCACCACTGGGTCCACCACAAAGCAGCATATTTTCTCTGTTTGAGAGCCAGTAACCAGGTAAATATATATAACAAAATACTTGATTGCCACAACCAAATAAAACAAAATAAATTAGCACAACGCGTTTCGACCAATAACATAGGTCTTCATCAGGTGCATATAGTTCTCATTATGAGGGTACATCTATTTATACCCCCTAAATGCTTAAGTCATGCATATGAGTTCCACTTTCACCCATATCCTAATATGGGCCGATAGTAGCAATGTTCCGCCACACCTAATATGGAGACTCATGTTTCCTGTGTTGTCGGCACACTCGACCTTCCTAAGATGGCCGCGTGCTCCTTGGAACTCTATCCTTCTTCTTTGTTTCCTGTAGGCTGGTTTGCTCTGATGCAATTTCTGTGCATCCGTCCCCTCCGATGACTCCTCTTTGCCATCCACACATTGATTCTGTATGACGCACTTCCGGTGCTTTGTTGTATCTCGGCGACTCCTCCATACGTAAAACAGTGGCGCTAATCCATTTTAGAAAGTCTGTTACGGACATTACTTTTTTTATCTGATTGAATAAAGGATTTCGGTTTTGTAACATTTAATTGTACCATTACTTTTTTATTTCAAGATCTATTCCTGGCTTTTTAAATTATAATTATGAATATATTTTAATTATTTTTTATTATTATTTTTTTTACTTCATCAATTTTTACTCTCAAGAAAATCCCAGGTGGGGATCTTACCACCAACCTATCATCATAGAGCAGTGAGCCTGCTCTACACTTGTGAGTACTATCTTTTTATATTTTATACAGCTATTACTGTCTTACTAAGAGCACTATTTGTGGCTATTTTTATTTCCTCTCAGAGTGCATAGACAACCACCTGCTATGATCGACCTTCACCATATCCCATAAGTGGGGATTATACCACTATAGGCAATACACACTAGAGCTGGTCATAGCTCTCTTATATGTCAGTGCAATATCATTATTACTGTAACAGTTTACCAGGAGTTGGAGCCCAATTGCAGGAGATGGCACAAGGAGAAGGCAAAAATCAAAAACACAGTACAGATGAAGGGGTAATCCAAAGGCAGGGTAGGACGAGAAGCAGAAGTCAGGACTGGCAGCAGAGTATCGTAGTCAGTAAGGCAGGCAGAGGTCAGAGTTCAAGAAATCAGTCAGCAGAGTAACAAAGATCCGGCAGGAAACACCAAACAAACAAAATGACCAGATTCTAGGTATCAGGCAGAGCTGGCTTTTACAGCCTGCTGATTAGGAGCAGCTTACCCTAATTGGTAAGGGGCTGCATGTGGATCAGCACTGCTCCATCCAGGCAAGGAGTCAGGAAGCAGAATAATGCAGACAGATACTGAAGCCCCCTGGTGGACAGCATGGTGTTTACCTCCTTTTTGTCATCTCTTTCTTTTCTTCTCTTTCTTATATTTAGTTTTTATACAGGTGAATGGTTTGCTAAACGCAATGGAGTTATACTCCTTGTTGTTAATTTGTCAGAGTATTTAATAGGACTGTCGTACTGTTACTTCTATTGATATAACACCATTAGGGGAAATTAGACACATAGATATTCCTCCTTCAGGATTGCCTCAGAGGGACATTAACTAGACACATTCATCAATTTTAAAACACCTTTTTCTCTATTTCTCTATGGACAGACTTCACTTTTTTTCTCCTTCTTGCTTTTTTCCCTTTTTTCCCTCTTGTTTCTCTTGTTTCTCCTTACTTTCTCTTTCCTTCTTTAGTTTACCCTTTTTTTCCCTATCTCCTTCCTTCCCATACTGGTATTAAGTAACATGTACGCTTTGTACCTGGAAGTCTGTAGCCACAGGCAGCTGTCTCATTGTGGGGTTCGGCGATGTATCGTGCCTTCCAGGTCCCATTCCCATCTTGCTAGGGCGACTCCTCATGTCTTCAGACCTCCGCCAGTATCGTTATACACAGGAACACAAAACTGACATTAAGTGATTATTTCTGTTCAGCGATTACTTAGGTTCTTAGAGTTAGATGTTTAGTGAGCTTCATAGTCAGCTCTCTCCTCTCTTAGAGTTAGGCGTTAGCATACCTCGTGGTCCTCTTCAACCTATCGTTCCTGTAAGTTTTCTTGTAATTGTCCTATTTATAGTTAAATCCCCCCCTCTCATAATATTGTAAAGCACTAAGGAATCTGTTGGCCCTATATAAATGGCAATAATAATAATAATAACTCAAGAAGAGCATCTAGTAACTTTTCAACAATATATTACTCTAAGCAAATTACTATAAGCAAATACTCAATTAAGCACTTGATGGCCTATATTTAAAAATAAAACAAGATTTCAAAGACAAGTTGTGATGGAAGGCACCTTGACTCAAGTCTCAAGCTACAGATGACCGGATGTCCAGTCTGTTTTTACTTTCATGTTATGCTTTGAACTCTTAGTCTAGTTTAAGTGTCTGACAAGTAAGCATAAAATCTTTACTTGTGACATTCTGTTGTTTCTGAGGACACGATTGCAGCTTTCACCCTTAGCCCCCTTCTTATGTCCTAACGTGTGTCCTAATGTTTTTTTTAATATATAACCATTAAAATATGCTTAATTATGTAAATTCCTTTTATGGTACAAACTGACTTCAATCATCCTGTTTTTGTTGCGCAAGTCACAGAGCTGTTTTACCAAGTACTATATAGTCTGAAAGCAAACCAATAAAAGAGGAAGTAATCTTTTAAATGGAAGCGTTTGTATATATGGACCCTGCTTTTTTACAGCATGTTAAATTTTGGTTAAGGTATATAGACAAATTTTTTTTCTTTTGGACAGGTGCTGTGGGAAATTTGATGTTATTCAAATAGAAATTGGATTGTCATCTTGACACTCTCTTGACACCTTGGAATTTGATTCCCATGAGATGCACTTTCTTGATGTCGCCATTCAGGAAAAGGAAGGTCATTTACTATTTGATTTATACCAAAAACCTACAGATCGGATTTCTTATTTGCATGCTGAATCCTTTCATCCTGAACATAGGCGTGCACAGCCTATTGCATTAGGGTGTGCACCCTAAAGCACAAACACACGCCGCACAAACACACATATATATACATACACACACACACACACACATACACTGCTGTGTGTGTGTGTGTGTGTGCTGCGTGAGGGTGGTTTGAGGGTGTTGTCTGTGTGTAAGGGTGCTGTGTGTGTGTGTGTGTGTAAGGGTGCTGTGTGTGAGGATGCTGTTAGTGTGATGTGTGTGTGAAGGTGCTGTGTGTGTGTTTGTGAAGGTGCTGTTTCTGTGCTGTGTGTGAGAGGGTGCTGTGTGTTTGAGGGTGCTGTATGTGCGAGGGTGCTGTGTGTGTGGGTGCTGTGTGGGTGCTGTATGTGTGCGTGTGTGTGTGTGTGTGTGCTGTATGTGTGTGAGGGTGCTGTATGTGTGTGTGGGTGCTGTATGTGTGTGTGGGTGCTGTATGTGTGTGCTGTATGTGTGTGTTGTGTGTGTGAGGGTGCTGTGTGTGTGAGGGTGTTGTGTGTGTGGGGGTGCTGTATGTGTGTGGGCGCTGTATGTGGGCGCTGTGTGTGTGTAGGTGCTGTATGTGTGGGTGCTGTGTGTGTATGTGTGTGCTGTATGTGTGTAGGTGCTGTGTGGGCGGGTGCTGTATGTGTGTGGGTGATTGTGGGGGGTGGAGGTGGGGGTACATTACTTAATATCCCCCCTCCCTTCTTACCTTATGTAGGGAGGGGGGGATTCTTGTTCCTGCTGCTTTCCCTGGTGGTCTAGTGGAGAGTGAACTCTAGCCCCAGTGGGGAGGGAGACTGAGAGCAGAGCCGGCGCTTGGATAGCGCCGGCTCTGCATGAACTGACAGGGGAGATGCTGAGATCTCCCCTGCCGGTCTCAATACGTAGGCGTGCCGCTGGGATTAGGGTTTGCCCAGGCACACCCGGCCTATGATCCTGAACATCTTATCAAACATTTACCATATGGACAATTTGTCAGGGTACATAGGATAGTGTCAGATGAGATGAAATGTGACACTAGAGCAAATTAATTAGTCCATGCAGTTAATGCATGTAGGGACAGAGCAAAGTTGCTCTCGAGGACGACACTTCTACAGAAAAGTACAAGGGATGGAAATAAGGGTATTACTTGTGTAATGACATACTCTACTCACTCTAGTGAGATCAAGCATATCAACAGGAAATGGAAAATTTTACAAACTGATCTTAAGTTATGTCCTTGTTTTAATGAAAGACCTTTATTTTCATTCAAGCGACATAGAAACCTCAGGGATCGTTTGATGAAGAATGTTGATATAGTAGAAAAGACAAACAAAAAGGAAAATTGGTTGCGGCAACACCTGGTATGCACCATTGTGGACATTGCATTAATTGTAATAGAGTAATTACAGGGGATTACTTCACGCATCCAAGAACGGGTAGGAAATATTTGATTCATGATTATTGTCAGTCCAAGTTTGTGGTCTATATGCTTAAATGCCCATGTGGGTTGGCATATGTCGGTGGGTACCTTCACCACTAGGATTAGGGAACACAAAAGCAACATTAGCACTAACAAGTTGCAATACCTGGTAGCCCAACATTTTGCGCAGCAGAAACATGTGGTAGATGGTATTGCAAGTAGTCAAACCCCTAAAAATGGAGGTTCCACAATTACCTTACTGAAACGGCGAGAACTATATTGGATATATGAGTTACACACTATCCTAGAGGTCTTAACGAAGAGAAGGACTTATCCCCTTTTTTGTGAAGTTTTTAGTAATGGCTATGATTCTGCCTGCATACGGACTGTGTCTTTATTTTAATATATATTTTTATAGATCTTAATGCTATGGAAATTTTTGGATGGAGGGTTAGAATTGATGATGTTATATATGGTGATGGATTACATTTGGTGTGACATTATTGAAGATTCGACTTCTATCTATGGTTTTATAGTATATAATATATGCTCATACTGTATGTATGGAGATTCAGATTAATGCTGTAGCATGAGTTTTTTTGGGAAGTATACTTTGAATAGTGGACCAGGATTAGAGAGCTTTTCGCCATAAGTAGTCCATTTTTGTTTGCTCGATATTTGAGTATTTCACGGATGTGACAATAATGCAGCTTTTTATACATTATGCATTTATGTTATATATAAGTGAATAAACATCTGTAAGACTCTTTGAGTATATCTATGTAAAATTTGTATTAATGAGTATACCTGTTATGTATTATATTGTATACTCCGGACTATTGTAACCATTGTCACTAGACTTGATTGTATGATTACAATGACCCACAGATATGGAAGGAATTTATGGCAAATTATAGAGGATGGTTAGAAAATTATGTTTTAGTAGAAGTTGCTCAGAAATGGCATGATACTGCAGTTGAATTAACTAAATGTGGTTGTAGAGAAACTACCAGGGAAGGAATACCCTATTACCAATGTTTTGTATCCTTAGGGTCCTGCAACAAAAAGGATCCCAAAAGGGAACCTAAAAATCTGGGTAAGGAAGGAACCATGCATAAATTGGTCCCTAAAGAGAAAATGAGATCCCAAGTCTCTGCATCGACTGTAAATAATACTGTAAAAGCATAATGGATCCGTCCACGTTGTGAATGGACAAACCCATGGTGGTCCTGTGGACCATTTAATACAGTCTGGACCCGCTGAAGAAGGCACAAAGGGAGTTCAGAATCTATTTCCTGTCATTTTCAAGGTTCCTATGGAGAACCCTGGAGAGGACAAAGAGTCAGAGGAGGAGATAGGGGAGGAGGAATGTGTAATAGTATGGGATAGTATAACCACCCAGAGTAAGACACAAAAGAAAAAAGATAAAAAGAAAAAGAAGAAGGAAGCTTTTAATGAAAGTAGACCACTAGATGTTCAAGCAGGTCCAAAAGGCTGGGAAGAGTATAAGCCATGGACACCAAGTGAAAAACTAGATTTAATTCGTCAGTTATAGTGAGAAAAATAGAAGTAAGGGCTGAGCCCACAAAATATAATGAGCAGTGAAAATCACAACATAAAATAAGTAAAAATCCAAATATCAGTAAAAAAAGTCCAATAAAAATGATCTTACCTAGATCAAATATAGAATAAAGTGTTTAAACATGAGTAATATCCTCAGTGTCTTTTTTCGGATGAATCCACTCATATGAAAGACAAAAACCAGAAAAAAAAAGAACCAATAGTGCAATATGAATGGTCCAATATGTATATAGATGAAATAAATGGGAATAAACTCACATTTAGTAGAGCTATAGCTAGCTCTAGTGTGAAGGGTGTACAGCGGTATAATACCCGCTTATGCGATATGTTGTGGGTTTCTTCCGTCTGGGGTATGGTTCACACTCAGGAAAGAGGGTAGAAAGAGACAAGTAATACTGCTCACTGAATAAAAAAAACAACAGTATATATAATAGCTAAAATAGTACAAGCAAAGAGCAGGCTAACTGCTCCTTGGTAACAGTGCTGGTGGTATGATCCCCACCTCGGATTTCTTGGATTGCAGGATACTAAAAAATGCCAGGTAAAAATCAAGTGTATAAAAAAGATAGTTGGCACAAGGGAAGTGACCAAAAAATCTTTATTACATTACATCATTAAAAATCCACAAACGCGTTTCGCCTCAGGGCTTTATTAAAATAGAATAACACATAATACCTGGCAGTATAAATTTAAATAGGTATACAAATAATTAATACTGGCACCAAAACTAAGAACAGCCAATCACAGTACACATAGTGAAATACAACTTAAATTTGGCTAAAACATATATAGATAGTAAAAAGAGTAATTGTAGTTCTTGGGTATTTAATTTCATGTAAAAACTAGGTGTTTATCACAGAATATGAGTGATTTATTGTGATCATGTTACAATTTTTGGCAAAATTGCTGCTATGCCCTCTTGGGAAATGTAGGGTTTTTTTTTGGGGGGGGGGGGAGGGTTTCTTCCTTCTCTTTATTAGCAAATGATAACAAATAACATATATGAAAATTACATATATGAATAGTTAGAAATATGTGAGGGCTATAATTAATAAAGGAACATAACAAGGTAAAATAAAAATAGATACAAAAATAAAAATAGCAGATGATAGAGATAAAACTATTAAAACATTAATTAAATAAAACAATAAAAATAGATGATATAGGTAAACATGCATACATAATATTAACATATTATAGAAAATTATGTAAATCAAAATCTGCATTAAGGGTATAAGGGTCTGTAGCTTGTATACCCATTCCATTTCTGTTTGACCAAAGAATATCTTTTATATCCCCACCTCTCCAAGGTATAGTACATTTCTTGATACCTATACACTTTAACAGTTTTGGGTCTTTATTGTGTTTAATAAAATGTTTGAATACTGAATGATTCAAGTATCAATTTTTAATATTTCTGCAGTGTTCACTTAATCTAATTTTTAAGCACCTTGTGGTCATTCCAAAAACTATAAAATGTACACTCACGTGTAATGTAGGGTAATAACTGCTTGATCCAAAGATAAATCTGACTGCTATTCTGGGGTCAAGAAGGAATTTTTTCCTAGCTTGTTGCAAAATTGGAAGTGCTTCAAAATGTTTTTTTTTTTTTTTACTTCTTTTGGATTAACAGCAAAAACCAAATGTGAGGAAAGCTGAACTTGATGGACACAAGTCTCTTTTCAGCTATGTAACTATTTAATTATGTAATGGAGCCGTAAAACCTGGCTCCTCTGATATAATCCCCACTCAAGGAAACAGGTGTAAATATAAATTCTTCCGTCCATGTATATGTGGAGATAGTTATGGTTTTTACCTACCCTTGCTTCATAGCTCTACATACTTCACCATATGCAATTTTTATTTGTTATTTTTTATGAGGATACCCTCTACCACACCAATAATTCGAAGGATTACCTCTGCACTTGATCCATAGGCGGGGATTATTCCACCCAGGTGCATACACTGGAGCTGTATTGAAGCTCCAGGAAAGTGTGAGTGCACATCTTTTATTTTACTTATCACCACTACAGTTTTAAGTACTACACTATTATTTCTTCTCTGGTTCTCTCCAAATATACCTTGTCAAGGATTATTGAAGAGCTGCACCTACCCCCCTGTTTTTATCCAGTTTTCTGATCGGAAAAGAGAGACTCCGTATTTGTGTTCAAGCTGCTTTTGGACTATTATCACTTTGCTTCCGCGCTGACTTTATTTTAGTGTGATTGTGTATATTTCAAATATATGATGTCGCCTCCTCTCCCCATAATCCTCTTTCCTGCAATTTTGGCAGGATTTATATGATGGGAAATGTTCCATTATGTTTCTAGAGAAGGACATTTATCTTTTTAAGGTTTGGTATTTTTTGTTGTTTGGATTTGGTTGTTTGTACCTTTATTATTTTTGTTATTGGTGTGAGACTCGACACCTGGTCAACCGTTAGAAGTAAGGGCTATAGCTTTACTTAGATTGATTTCTTGGAATGTCCAGGGGTTTAATTTTAACTCAAAAAAGGGGTGTAGCATATACATTTCTGAATGAGAATAATATAGATATTGCTTTCATCCAGGAAACTTGCTGGATTGATCCCCCAAATAGACTATGGATATTTAAGAAATATCTTATAGTTTATAATGCAAATTTGGAGGGAAAACTGAAAAAAGAGGGATTTCCATCAACTCTGACAAAGTTACATTTGAATGTGTTCATCTAGTCAGAGATGCCGGTGGTAGATATTTAATACTTATGTCAAGAATTAATGATGTTTTATATACATTTGTTAATATATATGCTCAGAATTATGGTCAAGTGAGTTTCCTGAATGAGATCATAGATAAGGTGGGTGATTTGGCATGTGGCAGTATTGTCCTTGATGGAAATTTCAACTGAGTGGTAGATCCCAAAGTGGATAAAGTCATAAATACACTAGAGAACAGAAGTCCCAAAAAGCTAACTTGTGAAGCTTTCCTAAGCAGGCATTCTCTATATGATTGCTTTGAATCCTAATGAGAAACATTATACTTTTTTTTCCAACTCGTCCAGACTTATTCTCATATAGATTTATTTTTGGTAAAAGCAGGTTTCTTAGGATCAATTATCAAGTTGAATATAGGTTCTATAGTTATATCAGACCACACACCAGTATTTATTAATAATAAACTGAAATATAACTATAGATCAAGGACCAGATGGAGACTAAATTAAACCCTTTTGAAGTCTGAAAACAATATTAATAATCTGTCTTCTGAACTGGAAAGTTTTATAACTATAAATGATAATGGTGAAGTTTCTACCTCTACGCTGTGGTGTACCTTAAAAAGTTATGTGAGGGATCTGGTGATAAAGTTGGGTTCAGAATTAAAACGGAAAAAAGAAGGATCTTTAAAAGTATTTTTAAAGGCTTCTGTCGAGAACCCTTTGCAGAATTAAATGTTATTGGCATCAATTATTCCCATACCAAGAGTAGTCAAAGATCCATCACTCATCACTAACTACAGACCTATATTTCTTATCAATATAGACATGAAAATGTATTCTCAAATTATGTCTAATTGCCTCAAGAATGTTATTAATGATCTAATCAATATTGATCAATCAGGTTTTGTCAGGGGGAGGCACAACAGATAACACTTGTAGGATTTCTAATTTAATTCATAAGATTAATAAAGATAAATTGGGATCTGTTATTATGGCTCTCGATGGCGAGAAGACCTTTGACAGAGTCAGTTGTAGATTCAATTATGGGGAGATTCAGCATTGTGGGCCAATTTAGAAATAAAACTATGCTGCTTTATACCAACTCCTCAGCAAAAATAATAAATCCTTTTTTGAATCTGACCCCTTTTTGTTAACAAATGGTACTAGACAGGGTTGCCCTTTGACACCCTTGCGATATATTTGTACTATTGAACCTTTAGCTAGTTTGATTAGAGAGAATATCAATATAAAGGGGATTACAATATTCAATGGAGACATCAGGATCTCTCTCTTTGCAGATGATGTGCTTCTCACCCTGGCGGAACCTTTCATTTCAATTCCATCGGTCTTAGAAACTATAGTACATTTTCAAACTATAAGATTAATATTAAAAAACCTTTAATTTTAACCTCTTTTTTTGTCTATGGCGCAAGAAGAACTTTTGACCTCACAATTTCACTTTATATGGAAGGGAAACAATATTGATTACTTGGGAATTAAAATCTCCCTTGATGTAGATAACGTAATACAAATGAATTTCAAATACAATTAGATAACTGGAGAAAGCTAGAGGTCTCCTGTATAGGTAGATTAAATATGTTTAAAGCATTGCTCCTACCAAAGTAACTGTATTATTTTAGCGGGTTTCCATATAGAGTGGAAAAAGAGGATCTCGTCCAGTTTCAAAACTTACTTTCAAAATTTATCTGTCTAGATAAGCAACCTAGGATATCTCATTATATCTGTTGTAAAAGCTATGCAAAAGTGGATATATATTTTCCGGATGTCTTTAAACTTCACGAATCCAGTATGCTTTCACATCTATATTTGTAGTTAAACCTAGAAACTAAAAATCATTTGTGGTATATTTTAGAACAGGGGGATAGTCCTAAGTACAAACTGTATATCATATTTTGTATTGGCATTTTAATGTTGGGGAAGTTAGATATTGCTATATTTCTAATAAAATTATTATTGAAATGATCGATACCTCTAAAATTCTTAGTAAGAAACTAAAGCTACAGGACAAATTAGTATACAGCGCCCCTTTAGAATTGTTACAAGTTGTAATGGAAGATATAAATGTTCAGATGTAGATTCAACCCGGTATAATGAAGATTTCAGATTTATGTTCTAGGAATAACCTTATCCCATTTGCACAACTACAAATAAAATATAATCTTTCATCTAACGATCTCTTTCAATACCTAAGAATTAAAAAATTGGTTATGTCCAAAACAATACTTTACAAACATAACCCAGACCCTTTTACAACTTTACTTAAAATTAAGGTCTCTAGATTTATTAAATTGTTGGGATCAATGGAACAATGTCTCAAATAGCCCCATTTATGAAATGGGAACGAGACCTTCTGAAAATTTTTCCTCTTTCAGATTGGACCAAAGCTACATTATTAGTCAAGTGTTGTATTCATAGTGTATCCCTCTGTGAGATTAATTTCAAGATAATTTATAAGTGGCACATTCCTGCAAGACTAGTTCCTGCAAGACTACACAAAATTTCACCTGTATATTCTAACGAGTGCTGGAGATGTGGTGTGGAAGCTGGATCTATGTATAAAATCTGGTGGGAATGTGTAGGTTTGATGAATATCAAAATCCAAATGTTCAATCTTATAAGCTCCTTATTTCCAGAGATAATTGAACTATATCCTCAATTGTTTCTTTTCAACATTGAATTTCCATCCCAGGATAAGAGTCAAAATTATGTTCTTACGTATATATTTTTTTACAGTTAAAATATGTATAGCAAGGGCCTGGAAAAGTTCAACTCTCAAATAGATTTTCAATGTAAAATGGAACATAACTTTGTTTCAAGTGCAGGTCTGTGGACATCCTATGAAAATTGTGGCTACCCTGGACATCCTGTACGGCTAATCTATTATTGGTCTCCCAGGTTTGATTTGGCCTCATGTCGATTCTCAGTCATTTTTTTGTTGTTGTTTTTTTTGTGTGTGTTTTTATTTGTAACAAAGTCTCAGACATAATCTAGATGGTCAGAGAAAAGTGGGTAGAATATGGACATATGATATGAAGTATGCGTTATTGTCTTGATATCCAGATGTCTGAATGCTTTGGAATAATCTCTGTTCAAGTCAATATATATTAAATACCATATATTAGATGAGACTATGTCTGCATAGATTAATATAAATAAGTATAATGTGTTACAAATTCTGTTTGAATGCATATTGTCTGTAAAAAAAAATTTTTTTTCAAATATAAAACAAATACAACCATGTATTTACAGTATTATAAATGGTAAATGAGTTCCTTAAATTTCCAAAATTATTATTTTTTTAATGAAACATTATACTAGCATATTATATTAGCATTTTCATAACTGCCAAATTTCAAATGATTAAAAAGGGACACTTTAATTTTAGTGCTGTGAGTGGGAGTGTGGCAGGTTTGTTCTGAGACATTATTGCTGGGGAGCTTATTTATTCACTCAGACACACCAACAATATGGAGCATTAGGATGGAAAAGAGTGACAATATTTTTAGCCCAAAATAGGGACACTTGGGAGAAAAGCTTTTTGTGCAAAACATACTATTAATCATTGAATTGGTTTGTAGGGTATACAACATTGTTCTTTTACAAAAGTGATATCACATCCAGCTGTATTATTGGAACAAAAAATATTGCAGATTGCAAATTCATGAGACTCACAACAATGCAGGACTTCAAAAGCAAGTCTTTGTGTTTCTCTTTGCTTTATTAAATTATTTATTAAAAGGTGTGGAGGTGCTCAACTCCAGCCTGTCATGTCCCTTCTTACAATATGTAAGTATGTTAATTTCTTGTTGATGTCTTGAGTCCCATGGAAATGTAACCATTTATATTTAACAACAAATCAAACATCTATACATTGAATAACAAGGGATACATACTTTGTACAAGTAGAAAAGATTGTCTCCTTCGTTTTGTAGAAATCCAGAGTTTGTTCGATATCGAAGCAAAGCCGTGTTCTTCCAAAATGGTAATGGAGTTTTGTTTGGAACATGCCAAATACCTATATCACGAGCTCTGATATCATAATATCCAGGATTCTAGGAAAGTAAGCAAAATAAAATAATTAAAATAATAAACAAGTGACAAAATGTATGCTTAATGCTTTCTTTATCACTCCCAGAGGAATAAATGTAAAAAAATGTGATTAAAAAAAAATTAAAGATAAAAAAAAACTCTGAACCAGCAATAAGACATCTAGAACCTCAAAACGTATTGCCAGGTTTCCCATTAGGCAGAGTATGTGCATGCCTGATGGGGGTGCTGTAGATAGATACTCTGTATGTTAATACCTACCCCAACCTGATTGCCTAAGGTGTTTGCTGTCTCCTCAGACCTGCGCTGGGTCTCCAGCTCTCTGTACCTTGTTATTTGTAGTAATGTTTCTCAGTGTGTGGTTCCAAATGGTGGCAGATATTACTTGGAGTGTTGGATAGACCACCTGAGACATGGGCTGATAAAGGACACAAGACCATCCATTGATAGTCATAGGAATTAAAGCCATTGTTACAATGGCTTTCTAGTTATTTTTTAAGTAAGTGGCATAACTCCTTTCTCTGATCAGGTAACGTAGATCAGATTTTTATGTGCCTACATATATTAGTTATAAATATGGATTCCAACAGGGATACCATTTACACTTATGGTATACCTATTTCAAACATGATTTTCTTCTGTTGGGAAATTCTTTGAACTGTCTAATTTTTCAAAACAGGTTTCATGAAGCTCAAATTGTGTTTACCAAATAAACATCACTTGAGATCCCAAAAACAAATGAATTCACAAGCATCACATTTTAATTATAGAAAATGTTTATTCAGCTGTTCCTATTTCAAATTACTAAAAAATATGGAAATGTCTTATACCTGCATTACTGAGGGAGTCTATTGCAAACCCTTGGAAGTTCAGAATTAAGGAACAAACAATACCTTGTAGTCATCACTAGTGGCTCCTTCAGGTGTCCCAAATGTTGCATAGTTTGCCCAGTTGCCATCACCCTCTGGGTTGTTGGGATCACTTCCTTGCTGGCTGGACCATCTATCTCCAGTTGTACATTTGCCAAGTATGTAATTTTCATGAATGCTGGCCACCAAAGTCCAACCACCACCATTAGTGGTCATATCACAGACTGCCTTGTAGTGTGTCCCGCTTTCAGTGATCAGTGTATAAATCCCATCTGTATTAGAACAAATGATTTATATATATATAGTAGGTAAAACAATGATAGAGTGAAGAATTTGTTTACTGGAAGCATTTGACGTTGCAGGTGTAGTATGAGCATCTGGCACTCTCTTCTCTTCTGCAATGAGGTGGAGAGCAACGCTAGTTTGACTACTTATGGTCTGAAAGAGACCCCAACCAAGCTGCGGCTGTTCATGGGGACTACGTTGGTTATGGTGTTCCAGGGCTGTGATTAAGGTACTCGCAAGTACTAGGAAGCTGCGATAGATGGAGGTACCCGGTCGGGATGCCAGGCGGTCCGTTACTTAAAGTGCGTTACTTAAAGTGCACTATAGTCACCAGTTTTAAATATGGAAATTGTGGGATGGAAAAGTGCAGAGAAGCTACAAAACGCAGAAGAGGAATAGATGTTGTGATGAAGAAATGGTATTTACTATGTAAATTTTGGTCATGTATAATTTGTGTTCGAAGTATTCTCTATATTTTTTACCCATTGTAAGAAAACTGATATATTTTAACATGATTTTCAATAGCTGATGATCTATTAATATAAAAAAGGTGCTCTTGTCCGTATAACATTCATTTGGTGAATATATAACATTTCTAGAAAATCAATATAATTTATATTTTCATGGCAAAGGAAATCAAATCTAGCATTCATAGTATCTGGCCTATCTCCATCACATACCTTTAGCTGTTCTGTCCCATTCTTTAATTTCTTTACAGCTGCCAAAGTTTTTCTCACAGGAGTAATCTTGGATACAAAAGATAATTGCAATAATGTTATATGCATTAAAATTTATTTAAAACAGAATTAGAGAGCTTCTCAAATATTAATATACAGGTGATACTCGAAAAATTTGAATATCGTGCAAAAGCTAATTTATTTCAGTAATGCAATGTAAAAGTGGAAACTAATATATGGGATAGACGCATTACATGCAAAGCAAGATAGTTCAAGCCGTGATTTATCATAAGTGCAATGATTATGGCTTACAGTTAATGAAAACCCCAAATCCACAAACTCAGTAAATTAGAATATTGTGAAAAGGTGCAATATTCTAGGCTAACAGTGTCCCACTCTTATCAGCTAAGTAAGCCATAACACCTGCAAAGGGTTTCTGAGCCTTTAAATGATCTCTCAGTCTGGTTCAGTAGGAATCACAATCATGGGGAAGACTGCTGACCTGACAGTTGTGTGGAAAACCATCATTTACACCCTCCATAAGGAGGGAAAGCCTCAAAAGGTAATTGCAAAGGAAGTTGGATGTTCCCAAAGTTCTGTATCAAAGCACATAAATAGAAAGTTATGTGGAAGGGAAAAGTGTGGAAGAAAAAAGGTGCACAAGCAGCAGGGATGACTGCGGCCTGGAGAGGATTGTCAGGAAAAGGCCATTCAAAAGTGTTGGGGACTTTCACAAGAAGTGGACTGAGGCTGGAGTCAGTGCATCAAGAGCCACCACACACAGATGGATCCTGGACATGGGCTTCAGATGTCATATTCCTCTTGTCAAGCCGCTCCTGAACAACAAACCACGCCAGAAGAGTCTCACCTGGGCTAAAGAAAAACAGACCTGGTCTGTTGCTCAGTGGTCCAAAGTCCTCTTTTCTGATGAGAGCAACTTTTGCATCTCATTTGGAAACCAAGGACCCAGAGTCTGGAGGTAGAATGGAGAGGCACACACTGCAAGATGCTTGAAGTCCAGTGTGAAGTTTCCACAGTCTGTGTTGATTTGGGGAGCAATGTCATCTGCTGGTGTTGGTCCACTGTGCTTCATTAAGACCAGGGTCAACGCAATCGTCTACCATGAGATTTTGGAGCACTTCATGCTTCCTTCCGCATACAAGCTTTATGGGGATGCTGACTTCATTTTCCAGCAGAACTTGGCACCTGCCCACGCTGCCAAAAGCACCAAAGCCTGGTTCAATGACCGTGGGATTACTCAGCTTGATTGGCCAGCAAACTCGCCTGACCTGAACCCCATAGAGAATCTATGGGGCATTGCCAAGAGAAAGATGAGAGACATGAGACCAAACAATGCAGAAGAGCTGAAGGCCCGCTATTGAAGCATCCTGTTCTTCCATAACACCTCATTAGTGCCACAGGCTGATAGCTTCCATGCCACGCCACATTGAGACAGTAATTGCTGCAAAAGGAGCCCAAACCAACTACTGAGTCCATATATATGCTTGTACTTATACATGCTTATACCTATACTTAGGTCCAATATTGTTCTATGTACACTCCTTGTTTTATTGATTGCATGTAATATTCTAATTTACTGAGATTGTGGATTTGGGGTTTTCATGAATTCTAAGCCATAATCATCGCACTTATGACAAATCACAGCTTGAACTATCTTGCTTTGCATGTAATGCGCCTATCTCATGTATTAGTTTCCCCTTTTACATTGCATTACTGAAATAAATGAACTTTTGCACGATATTCTAATATTTCCAGTATCACCTGTATACACATTTTCAATTATAAATATCTTCCAACAAATATTAGTGTTTTATACAAAGTTGTAAATGGATTACTACTTTAAAATAAGTTCTTTGGCCAAAATTAGAGATGGATTACAGGGTTGTAGACCCTTCATAACAAAGAATGCCTCCATCACAAACCCAAAGAAGAATGGGTTCTGAAGACTATAATATACTAAGTCTGGTGGCATTGCTGGCTCACCTTGTCTGTTTCTCCAGGTTCTATTAAAGTTCTGTGTGCATGGGTGGACATCATTCCACATATCCAGTATATGGACCCATTGGTGAAATCCAGGCAATGCTCAGTTATCATTTGTGCCTGCAGGAAAGCATTCTTTTCTTCTGTCCTTTAACCCCTGTTTTTTCTACATCCTGTCATATTCCCTTTTCTGATTGTTTTTCAGTTAACAGACCTTACTCTTTATATATTTTACCATCTGCTTTGATCTTTATAATGGCATATGCAATAATTATTATTTTTTTGGTGTTGAGAAGAAGTTGTCAACAATTTAGAGTCTATTATGGTTAATGTTTCTAGTTTAAAGGTAAAAACATGATTATTGTACAGAGGACAAAGCACTCAAAAATCAGGGCTCGATATTTCAAGTCCTACACTAGTAGACAGACCTAAGAGTTACTCGCCACTGTTTGCCTGAAAGGTCCATGGAACATGGAACTCATCAGGACTGAATTTTCACTAACTCATAGATGGTAGGCGAGCGAATATTTTGAGCCATGCTTTAATTAGTCTGCTAGTTTACTACTATATAAAATCTTAAAACAATAAAATAAAATAAATGTTAAAACTCCACCGTGATTTATAAGAGGTTTTGAAGCACAAATAAGTAGGTAAGAAACATAGTTTAGATGACAAATATTTGTTATATAAAACTGGAACACTTACCACACATTTCAGAACACTTTATAGTAAGTGTAGCCAACAACAGTATTTTCAGCAACATCCTGATTCGTGTATACTGCAATCTGAAAATGAAATATCTTGAATATATTCAATAAATGCAGCATATATATTACACTGTTACGGTACCTCCAGTAATGAAATATACAAACCACCGTTTAGCGAGTATTCCCCGTTCGCAATAATGTGGTCGGGTAGCGGGTATAATAAAACCATGCGAACCGCCAGCCAGGGAACACTCCAAACTCCCGAACGGTACCTGTACGACTAATTCTCTTCACGAGCTGCAAATCCACGAACGGCAATTAGTTCCCGAACGACAATATCTCCCAAGCGGCAAATAATCCAAATAAGCAGTCTCTCGCCGCTGGTAACCAAATCCCCCCAATAACGAGACCAAGCTCCGCTTTGAGGGTAAAACACGAACTGGTTTACTGTGGGCTACCTGCCCGGTATTTATGCAGGTCTCCCACTTGGTGGACACTCCCCTAGGGGACCAAATGGGAGACTGAAATCACAGAGGGACATGGGGACATTCTGGACATACATCCCCACAATATTCCCAGCATGCAGTACAGTTCCCTCCCCTCTGCTCGGGGGATAATTGGGAAGTAATTCAATTATCTCCCCGAGCAGAGGCAATCGCCATTTTAAACACAAGATACAAAAACACATAAAAATCCATAACTTAATAACTGCTGAACATTTTACATTAGTCTTGCATATCCCCAGATAGCCTGGATCTGAGGGCACATTATTGGAGAATAGCGCTCAGATCCCATTCGCACAGTTCAATTGCCATGGAGTCAAAGTCTCTTTCAGTTCTTCGGTATGCGATTGACTCCATGGGACGGCTATCTGGGTTAAGTCCATTCGTGTGGTTGAATCTCCCGAACGGCTGGCATTCGTATACTTTTGTCGATTGAGAAGGGGAGGTCGACGGCTTCAGCGGTGTTCGGTGAAAAAGTGTCCGTTTTCAGTTCCATGAAATAACCGTCGAACACCGCTGGTCTTTCGCATGGTTAAAATGGCCGCCGCCTCGTGGTCGACATACGAACGACGACCACCCGGTATTCGGTTTTAATTGAGAAGTGTCTGTGGTTAACCGCAACATTCTAATTGGGATCAATAGGTTAACCAGCAGCACACTTCTCTTCTGGGTGGCCGTCCGTTCGGTAGTTCCGTTCGACAAAACCGACATTCCCTTAAACACAGCATACGAACGGGGAAATTCATGCAACCGGCAAAACAGACGAACATAGTACTTTTAATCCAGACAGATGGGTCTGTCACATACACATATTCCCAAATCTTAACTTTTTTTTAATGTTAAACAACTTTAGTGATCCTATTACCTGTGTCAATGTGTGGCACACTGAGAGGACTATTTCAGTGTTTCTGTTTTATGGTAACAGGTAAGTCACGAGGTGAATAAAAAGATGATTGATAAATGGGGACAGTTAATGGCAGGGTTAATCAGTAAACAGTGGTAAACATGACTTAATTCTGACTACATAGGAAATTGAAGATTATGCTAGTGTTAGTGAATTTATAATCTTAATTTTAGTAATGACAGGAAGTGAGAATTTTGCATTAAACTCTCTTTACCAACTCCACATAGCAGTAAAGAAAGTGAAAACATTAACCAATCAAAATTCAATAGGAGGTATAGTATTCACAGTGATGAGGCTCCTCCCCCTCTTTCCAAAGCGACATCATGAATAAAGTTCCAAAGGTCCAAGGTCTTGTAACATGCACCAATGGGTGACTGTCCAATAAACAAAATTTTAATGGCTGAAGGAAGGTTCAAATGTATCCATCCTGAGCATGAACTGTAATGTCACAAAGTTACACTGAAAAAGAACGTGAAATGGGTTAGGTACCGGTCTGGAAACTGCTTGAACTGCTTGAAGTAATGTAAATGGCCCAACACAATTCTCACAGAGATGTTGTACTATCTAATATCAGAACTGACAATAAACGGCAATTAATGTTATAAATAAACAAGATTCGAATATGTTCTCATATCTGGGGGAAGCAAGGAAGATGGAGGTAAGGAAGGAATACCTAGAATATAGATATACTTACGTGAGTCCCGTCTCCCCCAAGGGTGGGGAGGGTGGGAAAATACTCGCCTGTCATTACTAAAATGAAGATTATAAGTACACTAACGCTAGCATAATCTTCAATTTTACCACATGACAGGAGGCTAATTTGCATTTTTAACGCTGATGTAGGAGAGACGTGGCTGCCCCCGAGCTCGGGTGGAAGTAGAAAGTCCGAAAGGTAGATGCTCGTGACCAATCCGCAGAACGTAGGATATCCGCCAGAGACGCACCCGCAGAGAAAGCCGACGAAGGTCTCATCCACTCCCGCCAATCCATCTGACCCATCTGGCGAGGGTGGTAGCCGAGACGAGTACATGGTGTCTAACGAAAGACACCAAGAGTTGGCCGGAAGATGAGACCCAGAGTAGGGAAGTGACCTCCGCGTACCGACGTAAAGTAGACACAATGCAAAGTAGCGGATCGGTAGGGAAAAAGGGGTAGAAGACCGACGAGGAGTCTGATTTCGTACGACGTGATACTTGAAAGGTAACACCCTCTGGGGAGACCGAAAAAGCATCGATGTCGAATGCCCGTACGTCTGATACCCGGCGGAACGAGACTAAGCAAAGTAGGAGCGTCAGTTTGGCTGATAGCTGTCGGAGGGAGAGTCTGTCGTTATCTGGCCAATCCCTCAAAAAACTGTAGGACCATTTCAACGTCCCATAAGTGGGAGTATTTAGGTCTCGGAGGTCTCTGTAACCGGATGCCCCTTAGGAGTCGACATACCAGTGGGTCTTAACCGACAGGTATCCTCAGGGCCGCAGAAATCGCGGAGCGCACGACGTTGAGGGACCGGTAGGACCGGCCCATGGAAAAAAGATGGGAAAGAAAATTCAGGATGGCTCTTATAGGTGCAGTTAAGGGTTCGAGGTTCCGTTCACTGCACCAAGAGGACCAGGAATTCCAAGCTGATAGGTAACATCGTCTGGTTCCTTGTGCCCACGAATCCCATATGAGGTCTCTAGTCATTTGCGATAAATTGTTCGTCTGCCAGGCGCCCCTGAAAGTCCAAGCCACTAAAGTGAGGCGGTCTTCCAGGATGAGATGGTGAGGGTTCCCTTTCGGGTCCATGAGGAGCGTTGGGTAAGATGGTATGAGGAGAGGATCCAAGTAGGATGATGCTAGGAGGTCTGGGAACCATGGTTGGCCCCGCCATAGGGGAGTGATGAGGAGCAGAGACCCGCGTTGAGTCTTCAAGTACTGCATCGTCCTCGCTACCATGGCGAACGGGGGAAAGGCGTACGCTCCCGTGGGCTGCCATGGTTGGAGAAACGCATCTACTGCCTTGCTCTCTGGGTCTGGGAGCCAGCTGAAGTATTCGGTTGTCTGCTTGTTGTGTGATGCGAAAAGGTCCAGGTGGAAGGGACCTCTCCTGACCGAGAGGCGATGGAAGATCAGTGGGTCCAGTCTCCAGTCGCTGCTGTCCCGCCAGTGGCACGAGAACCAATCTGCTGTCAGGTTAGTCTCTCCCGGGAGATATTCGGAGGGAGATTTTTCGGGGTAGGCAAAAGTCGAAGATCTCCTTCGTAATCTCTGAGAGGAGTCTGGACCGTGCTCCTCCCAAGCGGTTGATGTAGCGGGCCGCTGAGATGTTGTCAATCCGGAGGAGAATGCAGCAGTCCGTTCTGTCCCTCGCTAGGCTGCTGTTCGCGAACGATCTCGCCAGGAGTTCTAGACAGTTTATGTGAAGGTTGATCTCTTGAGAAGTCCAGGTGCCTCCTGTCCATCTGCCTTCCCCCTTGTTGCCCCAGCCAGAGACGCCGGCGTCCGATTCCAGGACTATGACGGGTGTGTTTCCAAAGATGGCCCGGCCGTTCCAAGCTTCCATGCTGTCCAACCACCATCCGAGTTCTTCCTTGACTTCTTCCGTTACTGTCAGTAGCCATAGTGTGCTGGTCTTGGAGTCTATCTCAAAGCCCAAGAATTGTACCGTCTGGGCTGGAGATATTGCCGACTTCTGGTAATTCACCACAAAGCCTAGGGTTGTCATGAATTGTGTGGTATATTGTGTGTGTTGCGTCAGTCTGGACCTGTCGGAGCAAAACAGTAGCAGGTCGTTCAGGTAAATAATGCACCGAATTCCTTGTGCTCGTAGATGTGCAACTATTGGCTTCAGCAGCTTGGTGAAGCACCACGGGGCTGAGCTGAGGCCGAAGGGGAGGCATGTGAACTGCCAGGGTTGGCCTTGCCATCGGAACCTGAGGAATTGGCGGCAGGAGAGATGGACGGGTACTGACAAATAAGCGTCCTTGAGGTCCAGTCTCGTGAACCAGTCCCCGTCTTGGAGGAGGTCTCTCAGAAGGTGAATGCCTTCCATTTTGAAATGCCTGTACATTACGGAAGCGTTGAGCCTCCTCAGATTTATGACAGGACGGAAGTCTCCGGATTTCTTTTTTACCAGAAATATGTTGCTGAAGAAACCCCTATGGTCGTGAGCGGGTTCGATCGCTCCTTTCGACTTGAGCTCTCGTAGCTCGCCGTCGATTAGACGGTGGTCCTCCCTGGAGTACTGTATGGGGTGCGGAGGGACGGTCTGGTATTCTACGAAGTCGATGATGTAGCCCCGAACCGTCTGGAGGATCCATGCGTCCGTGGAGATGGCTGTCCAGTTCTGAAAAGACAGAGCGATACGACCTGCTGTATATGGGGTAAGTGGAACTTGAGACACAAGATTGCTTACCTGTGGGTAAGCGTGCTCTGCCACGGTTGCGAGGTTCTCTGCCTCAGTCAGCTCTTCTGGTGTAGGAGAAGGGTTGCCTGAAGCCCACTTCTGGGTAGAAGGCTTGAGGTCTATGTGAGCGGGGGCCAGAGGGCCAAAATCGGCTGGCTGCTCGGCCCCTTTGGCGGCCAGCCCGTCCAAAAACACCCCGACTGGGGTTGCCCCTGAAGACTCGTTTCATAGAAGTCTGAGCCTTATTGAGGGACGTAAGGATATTAACGAGTTTGTTTAGTTCTTTTAGGAAGGCTTCCCCGAACAATTTGCCCTGTGCCAGCGGTCCCAACTCCTTGGTGCCCAATTCCACCAGCTTCCCGTCAATGCGGAGCAATGCTGCTTTACGCCTCTCAGAGGAGAGGGCTACATTGGTGTTGCCAACGAAACAAAAGCACCTTTGTGCCCATTCTCTGTCATGCGCCCACTCTTTTACCATGCTGGCATCAAACTGGTCAGCCCTTGTAAATGCGTCGTCCGCCAAATACATGATGCGGGAAAGTGGGCCAATGGAGTCCAGCAGTTTGTCCTGGACTCCGTGGAATCCTTTCTCCACACCTCTCCGGGGATCACGGCCAACCCAAGACATGAAGGTGATCATGACCTGGTCGAACTCCGGAGTTTGAGTTACGTGGTCGGGGAGCGAAGGGCGTGGGCATTCGGAGCGTAAGCGGTTGCGTACCATTTTGTCCAGCGGTTTGCGGAGCCAGCAGTGCATACATTTAGAGAGGTGTTCGGGGGGAGTCCAGTCCCCAGAGCGCGGGTGGCCGATATTACGAGGGTCGAAGAGATTTAGGATGGTATCCGCTTCTTGGGTAGGTGCGAGGTCATCTGGAAGTTGGATGTCATCCAGGAAAGTGCCTCGTAAGAAACCAGTACAGGAGCCAGTGTCCGAGCCCCAGTCATCGTCCTGCGAATCAAAATCCGCGGCCTGCCACTTGTCCAACACGGCCATGGAACATGTGTGTTCTTCCTCCTCATCCGAGGAGTAGTGGGCGGGGGTAGGTGGCGTTGGCTTGTGGCGTTTGGATGGTGCCTTGCCTTTGCCTGGATTATCGCTTCCTTTTTCGCCCTTCCAGTGGCGTTTGGTAGGTCTTGAGTCCGCTTGTGCGTGTGATTCTGAAGCCTCAGAATCGTAGTCATGTTGTTGGGCTTGTGTGGCTTTCTTGGTTTGATCAGCTGATGCGGTCATTACCCTGGAAAGCGCTTTCTCCATAGAGGCGGAGATGGCTTCGGCAATCATTATCTGGAAGTCCGCAGGGTTTTGTGGGATGCATCCATAATGTTTTGGAGTGGGACCGGGATGGATCAAATATTTGTTTGGCACAGGGTGTACTTTGGGCTAGGGGTCAGGCTATTGTGTAAAAATCACCGTAAGTGATGATACCAGCGGTACCTGTAGAACCCCAGCAGGATATAAGTATATGGAAACTAAAGTATAAGCACCCCAGCAGGGTTTGTGTAAATCCAAATACGTGGTATAAGGATACCAGAGTCCTCAGCAGGGTAAATTGAGTTTTTTACTGGGCCTCACCCAGACATGTATATGTAGATGAAGGTGGCACAAAATCCACCTGGTCTTATCATTAGAGGGTTTCCCCTGTCATGTACATATATAGGTGGCACAAGATCCACATGATAGCAGCAGGAGTGAATGGGCCTCACCCAGTTTGTGTGTATTAGGTGGCACAAAATCCACCTGATCTGTTTTTACAGTGGCCTCACCACTGAATAGGGCTAGCAGCCTCTATAACAGGTTAGTTTAGTGTGAGAGTAACCTGATGACCCCTGCCAGGCTGGCGAGCTTGCACACAGTAGAATGTGTGGGACAGAAATAAAACCGTGTGGGTAGGTATGTCAGTCTTCAGATATAGCAGTCTGATAGACCGGGGGGTTTGTGGTCGGGTGCCGGAATGGTGGAGATCGAGAATCTCCTAAGATGGCGGCCGTGAATCTCACGAGACGCGAGATCCAATATGGCCGCCGAGGAGACGGGAAAGGGGTTTCCCGGCGTGCCGGCGAGCTTGAGTGCGGCTGAAAGGCCACGAGGAGAGCGGAGGGTGTTCTAGGGTGCTGGAACAAGAAATAATAATGGAGAAATATGCCAGGATAATAGGAAGGTCCATGAGGGCAGTGGGAAGAAGCAGGGGAGAATCCCAGAGGGGAGAGATAAAACCGGAAACAAATAAGGGGGGGGGAGACAGCAAGAACCCCAAAGGGTAGGTAGGGAAACACCCCAGCACTTAACATCTATAGAAAAAAACACAATAAAAGCATACAAAAGATCATAAACAAATACTGTAAGGGAAGAGCCTGAAACTCTGACCTGTCTGCTGATGGAGCAGTAAAGAAAGAGGGGGAGGAGCCTCATCACTGTGAATACTATACCTCCTACTGCATTTTGATTGGTTAATGTTTTCACTTTTCTTTATTGCTATGTGGACTTAGTAAAGAGAGTTTAATGCAAAATACTCGCCTCCTGTCATGTGGTAAAATTAAGATTTACTAGAACCAAACACAGTCATAATTCTGTCAGTTCAACCTATTCTGTAAAATCGTTCAGATGAGTTTGGAAAATCAGTAATAGTTTATTTACAGCACTGGAATCAATGCCAATATGGCAGCCGAAGATAAACTGAATGCATCTGGTAGAATGCAAGATTGAAAATGATCATTCACGGCGCAAGGCTAGCCAGCAGCCACATTACACAAGTGAAAAAATAAAAATTAAATAAATAAAAATGTTATTGCTATAATGGAGGTTATAAACCTCTACATCCCTCCATTTGCCATCTGAGTGGGCCCCCTAATATTAATAACAAAGTGGGGGGACCTATTGTCCTCTCCCATGGGTGGTGGGAGTGGCCTCTTATTAAAAGAATGGAGAATCTATTGTACCCTTTCTCAGCCCCTCTCAAGGGTGGCAAGTATGGGCTCTAAAATAAATAATAAAGAGTTAGGACCTATAGTCCCCTACACTGCCCTCCACTTGGGTGTCGGGTTTTGCCCTAATATTAATACTAGAGTGGGGTCTCTAATTACTTATAAAATTGGAGGGGTGGACATGTCATTGTCTTACCTCCAAATAATAGTATGCTCCTAAATGGATAGTGGTCTCCAATCCCCTAGCCACCCCCTAAAATAAATTAAACTCCCTACCTACCCCCTTCACCCTAATGATAGTGGGGAGAGGGCCAATATATTTAAAACCTGTAAAAAATATATATACGTATCTTTTTTTTTTTTTTTTTTTACAGACAGAATATTTTTTTACAGTGTGTTTTAGTACCACTGCTGTGCGGAGTGTGCCAGTTTCTTTTTTTTTTTTGTTTAACTGTAGAAAGAAATACAGAAAATGTTATCATACTTACCGTAATTTTATTTTCCTGGCTATTATTCACGGCAGCATCACTTATGGGTAGCTCCGCCCCAATCAGGAACAGGACAGGAAAAGGTTCAATTAATCTGGACCTGACTGGGGTATAAAAGGTCCCTCCTCCTTCTATCCCACAGTCGAGTTCCAAAGCTTAAAACAATTTTAAGGGGGGGGGGGGGTTTGCTGATGCTGCCATGAATAATAGCCAGGAAAAGAAAATTACGGTAAGTATGATAACATTTTCTGTATTCCTGGCTAATTATGGCAGCATCACTTATGGTTAATACCCAAGCTCCACCATAGGGAGGGAAAAACCCAAATAACCAAACACTCCACACCAGAGGATGCTGAATTAAGTTTAAATTAGTTAGACTCCACAGAGGATAGAACACCTCTACCAAAGGCTGTAGAGAATGATGCCAAATCCAGTATGTAGGCAGTGCTTGATGAAAGTAAGAGGTGAAGACCACGTAGCTGCCTTACAGATGTCGTCAGATGGAACTTCTGCCCAATTTGCCCATGATATTGCTAAAGCCCTTGTAGAGTGAGGCTTGATCTTACTAGGAGGAGTAAGGTTTTTTAACTGATAAGCCTTGATTATAGTATTGGAGGTTCAATGCCTCAAAGTGGAAGTAGAGGCTGCTTCCCCTCTTCTGGGACCTATCGGAAGAACAAACAGATGTTGCGACTTCCGAAAATGTTGAGATACTTCGATGTACTTGAGTAGGCACTGTCTGACATCCAATTGATGAAGTTTCACTTCCGCTGGAGAAGGAGACAGATAAAAGAAAGGAATAACAATTTCCTGGAGGATGTGGAAATTCGAGACCACTTTAGGCACAAACCCTTGTCTAGGTCTCAAGACCATCCTGTCGTGGAACACATGAAAGTGTTTTTCATCACAGGAGAATGCATGAATTTCTGACATGCGTTTTGCAGTAGTTATAGCCACCAGAAACAAGGTCTTATATATTAGTAAGACAATACCTAGAGTACCATCGGTAAATTCCAAGGAGGAGAATAATTCCTGTTCGGAGGTCTTATACGGATGGTTGCTTTAAAAAAATCTGACAATTAGAGGATCTGATGTCCATGACCTGTTGCAGAGAGCAGATAAAGCCGAGGATTGAACTCTCAGAGTACTTAGACTCAGCCCTTTCTCCTGACCTGCATGAAGAAAATTTAGAATGTTGATGTTAGAGGGCTGAAGAAAATCTACATTATTATCTTGAGACCAGGAACAAAAAACCTCCCATATCTTATGGTAGCAAGATGAAGTTGACCCTTTTCTGGATTTAAGGAGAGTATTAACAACAGACTCTGAGATACCTTGAGCTAGTAGTCTCTCTTTTTCAAGAGCCATGCCCCCAATTTCAGCTGGCTGGGGTTCGGATGAACAGCCGGTCCCTGAGTCAAGATGTCTGGTCTGTGAGGAAGAGGCCAAGGAGGTTCCAGGCTCATCTTGTTCAGGAGAGGAAACCAAGGTCTGCGAGGCAAAATTGGGATGATGACAATTACCTTGAGACCTTCTTTCCATGTCTTTCTCAGCAGTCTGTAAATCATTGGTAGGGGAGGGAACGCGTACCCCAGGTCGAATTTCCACGTAAGAGACAAGGCATCCTGTCCTGCTGCTCGATGATCCGCATGTAGAGAGTAAAACATTTTCACCTGAGTATTGATGTATGATGCCATCAGATCGATCTGAGGTACTCCCCACCGTAGGGTAATCAACTGAAATAAATCTGGGTGCAACTTCCATTCTCCTTGGAGAATCCTTGTTCTGCTGAGATAGTCTGCCAATAAATTTTCTGGCCCTGGGAGGTAAACTGCTTTCAGGCCTTGTAAATGGAGTTGCGCAAACTTCATTATAGGAGTCATCTCCATCAGAAGAGAATAGCTTCTGGTGCCTCCCTGGTGATTTATATAAGAAGCAACGGCTCTGTTGTCCGTGTGTATTCTCACCCAAGCATTCCTCAAGAGAGGACGGAACCCCTTTGGTGCCCTGAGTACCGCTCTCATGTCTCTCAAATTTGAATGAAGATTTGTCTCCTTCCATGACCATGTTCCTTGACTCCAAGAGTTGTTCAGGTGTGCACCCTATCCCAGAAGGCTGGCATCTGTTGTTAAAGTTATCCAAGCCGATTCTTCCAGGGGGAAACCTCAAATAGGTTTTCTTCTTTTGTCCACCAATACAGATATCTTGAAATACTGGGGAGGAAACGAATCCTCTGATCCCACTTGCCTGTTTTTGCCTTGAACTGCATGAGAAACTGCCTCTGAATAGGTCGCATCCTCCACTGGGCCCATTTTACTAGGCCTATCGTGGAAATAAGGGACCCCAATAGGCTCATAAATTCTCTTGCTGAAATGTAGGATTTCTGACGCAGGCCTCTGATTTTCTTCACAATTTGTACTTTTCTCTCTGTAGACAGAGATATCAGGCCATTTACTGAGTCTATTTTTGCTCCCAGGAAAATCATCCTCTGGGAGGGCACCAACAAACTCTTTTTGGGATTTATCAACCAACCATGTTCTTGAAGGTATTTAATGGTAATTCTTGAGTGAAGATACACGATTTGACTGGACGGACCTATGATCAGAAAATCGTCCAGATAATGATAAAGTTCGATGTTCTTTGTCCTTATAAAGGCCACAAGGGAAATGAGAATCTTCGAGAACGTTCTGGGGGCTAAACTTAAGCTGAAGGGAACCCTTGAACTGGTAGTGATTCCCTGAAATCCAGAACCTCAGGAACCGGCGATGACTGTCGCGAATAGGTATTTGATCGTAGGCGTGTCAAGAGTGAAGCCATAATGCTCTAGAGGCTACAGACAGCACCATACTTTTTGCTTCCATCTTGGTAACATCCAGGGAAGCTTCAGAGCAGAATTCTGTGGCTAGCTTTAAATCTTTAAGGCCGTCCACCAGGTGTTCTCTACGGACTCCTCTAGTAATATCCTCTTCTAGATTTTCAATCCAGATTTTAAGAGCTCTGGATAAAGTAGTTAGGGCAATAGCTGGATGTAATGCTGATCCCAGGGCCAGGTATGCCTTAATAAGGTTGGCGTCCAATCGTTTTTCCATTGGATCTCAAATATGCCATGGAGTCTATGGGAAGTGTAGATCTTTTTGCCTTATGGATGACTGCCGCGTCAATCTTAAGAACAGAAATCCACGATTTGCAGTCCTCATGCGCATAAGGATATAATCTGGGAGTCTTACTCTTTAAAGTAGCTTTTCTCTCTGGTCTATTCCATTCTTCATGGATGACCTCCTTAATAGCAGTGTGAACTGGAAACGTGGGTCTGTTAGACTTCAGATCTTCAAAATATCTGTCAGACTCCTTTCTTTCCATACTCTCTTCAGGTATTCTTAAGGTTTCTCTGATAAGATAAACCAATTTACCCACAGCTCTGGAGTCCAGGGATTTTGAGGCATTATCATCTTCTTCCTCTGAAATTTCTTCCATTAAGTCAGAATCGTCCTCAGATTCTACATAACTTTCCACTCTAGGATGTTTAGAAGTAGTCATTCTATCTGTAGATCTGAAGCCTTCTGCAATCGCTTCTGATATCCATTTTTTTAAATCAGCCTGTGGGGAACTTTTTTTTTCCCATTCATCTGCTGCTTCTGCCAGGCAAGCTCTGCACAAAATTTTCCCAGGAGGAGCCACTTGGTTACAGTTTGTACATCTATTAGATTTTTCTCTATATTTTCTGGGAGAATTCTCTTGAGATCTTTCTGGGCTGAAACAGAGGCCACTATATAATATATTATAGGCCTGTCATGGCACTCTTTCCCCCCCTTTTTAATAATTATTATTAAAAAGAAATAGGAGGCTCACCTATGTCTTCTAGAGCGAGATCTTGAGGCAGAGGGAGAAGCCATCTAGAATAATAATAACTACACTTAACTCTGAAAAATTTAAGTGAATAATAAAAAAATAAAAAAGTTAATAAAATAATTACCTTCAAGACAGAATCTGGAAGCAAAGGGCAGATCTTCTTGATAACTGATGAACAGGTAAGTTGTTAACATCAAAACCGATTGAAATTTACAATTTTTTATTTTGGGCGCGATATACCTTTAAGCGCGAAACTAATTGCCTGCCGGATGCCGCCGCTACTGCTCTTGCTCAGGATATCCGAGCACAGAAGAGCCCAGCATCGGAAGAAAACTCCTGCAGAGTCTGAGGATCTCCCCACAGAAGAAGAAGAGCAGTACAGGTAGGATTGAACTATGAGTTAAACAGGTCCTTGCACTTCTAAGATAGAATCACAACATTATAGCCAAGAATATATAGATAACAACAATAAGTCCCAAGATTTACCCTGGCTTCTCCAAAATCTCTGCCCTCGGTGGGGGGGGGGGGGTGTTGATGCCATAAGGGGAATTTGTAAGGCAACAGCCAACCCCACATCATTAATATATAAGGCTAATTATCCTTTTCTCCCACGAAGCAGTACGTATGCTAATCTGTACCAAACTCAGTTAGTCCTGCCTGTGCAGGCTGTTTACTGAGTTCTTCAGATGAAGAGAGGCTGAACTTCATCTGGAAGCCCATGGTACACATGGGAAGGTGGCCCAAAAAATATATCCTGTTTGTCCTAAAAGGACAGGAAAAAGACTGTGGGATAGAAGGAGGAGGGACCTTTTATATCCCAGTCTGGTCCAGATTAATTGAACCTTTTCCTGTCGTGTTCCTGATTGGGGGGGGAGCTACCCATAAGTGATGCTGCCATGATTAGCCAGGAAATTGCTTTTACGAGTGTGTTCAGTCCAGTGTGCTCTACAGAAACTGTAATGTTACTGGTAGAAATAGCATAATTGAAATATCCTTTTTAAAAGCCTTTTTTTTTTGAGCATTGTAGTGTTTCTTAAAGTGAAACACAACATCTTTACAGTAATAGTTAATCCACCAAGCAGCAACCCACTTTTTAATGCTAACATTTATTTGGGCTTAATAAAGTGGTGTTGGTTTACACAATACACATTCTTTTCCAAATGGATATGATTAAAAACAATCCACATAAAGATGAATTTCTAGCACCCGTAATGTAGGCTATAAAGGCAGCTGGAAGAATCAAAACCGGAGTCTCTCCTGTTCGGTCAGAGAAAGGATGTGAACAGATGAAGGGAGCAGCAATTCAGGAGATCCTCATGGATACGTAGATATAAAATGAGATAAACACACCGAGGGAGACTATATAGTGTAGTAAAGTGGATGTTAAGTGGAGGATAAAAAGAAGAAATCCACTTAAAATATGTAGAGGTTCCAGGAAGTAAAAGCACATTAAGCTGTACTTGGTCTGGTGACTATTGTGTCCCTTTAAATGTCAGAACTTTGAAGAGTTACTTCCTTAAAAGACCACTAAGGTCCCCCAAAGCACTTCATTTCAATCCACCCACTTCAATTCACTCTTCCCTACTATGATGTGGTTGCTTGATCAAAATACAAAAATATCCATTTGTTTGCAGTGAAATGTTATCTAAATAGATGTCAGCAATGTGTTCTTTTCTTTTTTTCTGTGTTTATGCTGCAAACAAACTAAATTATTAAAATGCCCTTTGGCAACCTATGACACAGTATTGCTTCCTGACAAATGCAAGATCAGCTGTTCTTCTGTCCCTAGAATTACTAGTTTGTAGATATATCCACTGTCAACTCATGACAGCAACTGTCAATTGCACTGTGCATTCACATACATTTTTTTTTTTGCCAATAAACCTCTAGTACAAAGGTACAGCGGCACTGTCACCACTTGGGGACTTTGCAGAATACGTAAAGAACCCTGACAATGACATTGCCGCTGGGGAAGGGAGGATTGTTAAACTTTCTCCCATTATATCTGGATGGCAAATGGTGTGCTTGCCCTTAGTACTCTGAGTACCCAAAGCTCCTCTTTGAGAAGCATTGGATTGCACCATGATCATCAGGCATGATGGTCTCACAGAAGGCAGAGCGACTGCCCACAAGAGATTGTCCCAGCACTGCATTACAGGTGCAGACAGGTAGCTTTTTTTTAATTGTAGGTGAAGGAGGGTCTAAATATAATTCACTAAAGTAATGAACTAATCTATTTATTTTTTAATGTTTTCAATTACCTTTTAACTACATGTTCACATTACTAAGAATCATGCATGACATTTGAGAAGAGACAAGGATAATGAGTTAGGATCTAAATGAGTGATCACTTGGTGAATGAGTGACAGCTTGTTTGTATTGTGTTATAGTGCAGGCCAAATTTTAGATTCATATTAACTTGACTTGTTTATTCTCGTAATTTTGCTCATTATGAATCCCTTCTCTCCCTGTGTTTGTGCTCTCCTTTTGCTAGATTAATCTTACTTATCTGGACACATATCACACAGATCCTTTGTGCATTATTAGTGCTGTTCTGTAGTATTTAGAATTCATTTGTTGCAGGAAGGGATTTAGTGAACTAATTACTTAAGTAAACTCATTGTTCCTATTTACCAATTTGATTTCATTCCTGCAACACATGCTTTTGCATTTCCAGCCCAATAGCATCAATAAGTACTTGTGTCCAGGATAACATGATGGATTTGGTAGCCCTATTTGCACAACTATATCTGCATTTGTGGTTCAAATGTAACATCATCCTCAAGAATATAAATATAAATAAAACTGGATTAATGTAAATATAAATAAAACTGCTTCTCGGTAGGAAAAAACAAACAAAAAAACAATCAGCTCCTATTTCATTGGATTAAGACAGGTCTGGTTGGATGTATTCAGGGTTAGATTTGTTCTGTAATGATGAGTATTAATGCTATATTTTTCAAAATCAGTGATGGCTACCATTGGAGCTACTTTTCCTATGAGGATGCTTATCCATTTTAACATTGGCAGAGCAGCATGAGAAATGTAGTACAGACAAGTACTGAGTAACAGAGAAGGGGATTTTAGCAAGAGTCTGGTTATAACAAGAGTGGTGTTAAAACAAATCTGCAGTGATTTGCCTTGGCAGTCATTAAAGGGACACTATCAGCATCAAAACAACTTTAGCGTAGTAAAGTAGTTTTCGTGTATAAATCATGCCCCATGCAGCCTCTCTACTATTTAAGGGTTAAGTCACTTTTCTTCTGTACATGCAACCTTAGCCACACTTCCCCTGACTGTGACTTGCACAGTCCCCATGAAAAACATTGGTTTAATTTAAAAAAGGTAGTTTACTTGCTTTAGAAGTTTTCATCTTTTGCTCCCTAAACTTTAACCCCACACAGGAGGCTCCTGCAGAGTCTAGAAGGCTATTAACAGAGCAGGAGAAAATACATTCTAAATTAAACAGACTGTGCAATAACTGTAGTTTAAACATTAGATCACTATTTGCAGGAAGTATGCTGTGCAAGTCACATGCAGGAAGTTGTTACTAGGGCTGCATTAACAACGTCCTTTTACTCTTAAATGGCAGAGAATTTTGCAGTGAGACTGCAGGGCCATTGTCTATACACTAACACCACTCTATTAAGCTAAAGTTGTTTTGGTGCCTATAGTTTTGCTTTATTATGCTTTTCATTTTGTTGGTCTTGTTTGTGAACTCTAATACAAAAGATGCTGTTAAGTCGGCTCTTTTAGTGCTGTGGTATTGGATAAGTACTTCTCTATTGATTCTATTGATTCATTCTTTTTAACATTGTAGTTTTTCTCTTCAAGTATATGTTTAATGAGAGTTAGCCTGTTCTTTGACCTTTTTCTGGTTTCTGCAATTTCTTCTTAACCGCATGAGTTAGCTTTTTGGGATGCTGTTAAGATAGGGAAATAGGGGCAACTAATGGAATCAATAATCAAGATCTTAAAAGTGGATATTAGTTTGACTAAAATTGGAGTTAAGAAGTATTATTCTGTTGTTGTTTAAAAAACTGATAGAATTATTAAGGTCTGTGCTAGAGTCATTTTATATAAATAATAGGTTGTCAATATACCAGCAGTATAGGACCAGGTTCACCGCCCATCTATGATTAACCCAGATGGTGGAATTTTCCCATTCAGCCATAAAAAAGATTGGTGTAGGAGCGAACCTGGTATCCATACCCACCCCCTGTTTCTGTAGATAAAAGGAATGGTAAAACCAGAAATAATTGTTTAAAATCATATTAATACCTTTGAGAATAAAATGTGTTTGGGGTATGTTCCCATTCACATCGAGGATCTTTCTTTTTGAGGAACATTGTACATCATCTGGAATAATGGTATAGAGTGATAGTACATCATTAGCTACCAATATGTAGTTTGGTTCCCATTTAAAAAAAAAAAAAAATGTAAAAGACTCATACTATCTCTAAGATACAATTTCATGTTTTTAATGTAGGGTTAAAAAGTAAATAAGTGGAATGTACGGATGTGTGCTGTTAATATGGAAGTATTCATTGTTATTCAAAATTTTTAATTCTTTTACTTTGTCTAAAAACTTAAAATAATAATTGTAGGAGTGGAATGAGATAATTATTATTATTATTGCCATTTATATAGCGCCAACAGATTTCGTACCACTTTACAATATTGTGAGAGGGGGGATATAACTATAACTAGGACAATTACAAGAAAATTTACATGAAAGAAAGGTTGAAGAGGACCCTGCTCAAACTAGCTTACATTCTATAGGAGGTGGGGTATAAAACACATTAGGACAGGAAATATCAATCAAATAAGGTGGGAGTGAATCAGCTGGGGGAGGGAGTCGAGTGCTGCCCTTTAGGAGAGAGCAAGAGACAGGTATGTAAAGGAGAGGTTACTCTGGGAGACCATAAGCTTTTCTAAAGAGATGGGTTTTAAGGCACTTCTTAAATGATTGAAAACTAGGGGAGAGTCTGATGGTGGTAGGCAGGCTATTCCATAGGAAGGGAGCCAAGCGTGAGTTGACCGTACGGGTACAAGCAACAGATCTAAGAGCGGGCAGAGTGGAGAGACCGAGAATGGGCATACCTATGGATCTGTGAAGAGATATGAGGGACTAAAATTATTCAGTGCTTTATAAGTATGGGTTAGCACTTTGAATTGACTCCTATAGGATACAGGAAGCCAATCTAAGGACTGACAGAGGGGTGAGGTGTGAGAGGACCGACTAGAGAGGAAAATCAGTCTGGCGCAGTGGCGGATCCAGGGGGGGGGCAACAATTGCCCCCCGAGAAATCCGCCGGTCTCCCTCTCCCTCCCCTGCCAGCATGGCAGGCACTGTGCTGAGAGCCGGCAGGGGAGGGAGGGAGTGAGAGAGAGGACCCGGAGCTCAGGCTGCAGCTCCTCCAGGTCCTCCTCTCGTGAGATTTGAAGCGTTGCCGCGGTTACCACGGCAACGCTCCAAATCTCGCGAGAGTGAACTCTAGCCCGGGAGCGCAGGCTAGAGTTCACTGTCCCCACTGGGACCACCAATGAATCCCCCACCGGACCACCAGGGATCGAAGTATGTCCCCCCTCCTCCCCAGTAAAGGTAAGAAGGGAGGGGGGACATATTTCGGATAAATAATTAAATAAAAAAATTAAATTCGAATTAAATAAAAAAAATATATATTATAAAAAAAAAGACACAGACACATACATTGCCCCCAATACTGCCGCCCCATACACACAAACTGCCCCCTATACACACACACTGCCCCGCCATACACACAAACTGCCCCCCCATTCACACACACTGCCCCCCCATTCACACACACTGCCCCACATGCCCCCTATACACACATACTGCCCCCATACACACACTGCCCCCATACACACACACTGCCCCCCATACACACATACTGCCCCACATACACACACACTGCAACTGTTACACACACATACTGTCCCACACATACACTGCATCCCCCACATACACACATACTGCCCCACATACACACACACACTGCCCCCCATATACACACACACACACTACCCCCATACACACACAAACTGCCCGCCATACACACAAACTGCCCCATATACACAAACTGCCCCATATACACAAACTGCCCCATATACACAAACTGCCCCCACATACACAAACTGCCCCATACACACAAACTGCCCCCACATACACTGCTCCCCACATACACACATACTGCCCCCCATACACACAACCCTCATACACACATACTGCCCCCCATACACACACACTGCCCCCCATACACACACACTGCAACTGTTACACACACATACTGTCCCACACATACACTGCATCCCTGACATACACTGCCGCCCTCACTCACACACTACAACCTTCACACACACACACTGCACCCCTTACACATTGCACCACTCACACCACTGCTCATATGCCCTACTACAGCCCCATTTCCTTAAACGGTTTGACTACTTACTGTGGGAGGGGGTCCCGGCACTATTGACACCATAACCACTACACTGAGCTGTAGTGGTTATTGTGTCTGGATTATTTCTTTAAATAATCTACAAGTGCCCCTCCCGAGATCAGGCTCTGGATCCGCCACTGGTCTGGCGGCAGCATTCATTACATACTGTAGAGGGGTTATACGGCTTTTGGGAAAACTAATTAGGAGAGGGTTACAATAATCCATAGGGGAAATTACTAGAGCATGGACAAGCTCCTTGGTAGCAACTTGCGTGAGAAAGGGGAGAATGTGGGATATGTTTTTAAGATGGAATCTAAATATAAATAACTGTGAAATCAATATAGCCAAAATTCAATCCAATGTGGGTAAAAACTGTGTATCAATATATCCCAAATCAATCAAAATGTGTGTATTAATCCAGTAGCACTCACCACAAAGTTAAATACAGATTCAACCAAATAACCAAAATAGTGGTGCACTTGAAAATTATACGTAAAGGGACACTATAGTCACCAGAACAACTATAACTTAAAGTAGTTGTTCTGGTGAGTATAATCACAGCATTCAGGCATTTTCATGCAAACACGGCCTTTTCATAGAAAAGGCATTGTTTACATTGCCCATAGGGACAACTCCAAGTGGTCACTCCTGAGATGTCCACTGGAGGTGCTTCCTAGCTCATCACTGCACAGTAGGCAGCACTGCCATTCAGCATCTCCATGCTCTACATGGGGACACTGAATGTTCCTCATAGAGATGCATTGATTCAATGCATCTCTATGAGAAGGTGCTGATTGGCCAAAACAGCGGTTGGTCCCGCCCTTTGCCGATTTTAGCCAATCCAATGCTTTCCCTATGGGGAAATGGTATGAGTTTTTTTTATTTAATTTTTTTTTTTTTTTTACAGTGTGTGTGTTTGTATGTGTATGCATATTTGCCTCTTATGTTATATTTAAATGTATTCACCCAATGTATAAATTATCCTGTAAAGATTTCAGCTAAATTACTGTCCTTATATACCAAAGTATCAGCATGACTAAAGTCTTACCTTGATGTAAAACTGATCTTTGTTATCAGTACTGATGTTTAGTGATTTAACGCACAATAATGTACCTAATTTCTTACTTTCCTTGCAAACTTTTATCCGCATGTCTTCCTCAATCTCATTCATAACATATCATTTCCTTAATGCCAGGATCTATACATGCAAATATATGCCTCTACCATCCCTATTCATTGTTTCTTCCTATATTATATATAGCCACTTAAATTAATTGCATATTGTGTTTCACTCCACTCCATTTACCCCTAATAATACCTTATTTTTTTTTATCAACTTCTTGAATTATCCAGCAGTCATTTAAAATGACCATGTCTTTTGTACAACTCCACATATCCCCACCTGCATTTATGTTGTGCTAAACATCCTCCCTGCTTTATCCCATTCCATCTTCCTTGTCCTCTTTTTAGTAGCTTAAAGTCTTCTCCAAACTTCTAACCATTCTCTCCACAAGCACAACAGAAACAAAGAACCTTTTCCTTTTAGCTGCAATAATCACGTCTTATACCAAATTCAGCAACCAAAAATGGTTCATTCTGCAACAGACACTACTAATCTCCCACTGAATGTGTATCACAGACTGTGGCACAAGTAGAATTTAAGAAAGTCCTACTTTGGAGGTCTTTCAAATACACTAGTTATTCTGAAGTATCCATCAGGACTATTCGACTGCTTCAAGCACTGCCACTTCTCATCTGAAATTTCCAACATGGGAATGGGCACATCTACTGGGAGGGACAAAATCAGGACTTCTACATCCTTCCTCCCACCTTAGTTACCCAGAAATATGCCTGTTTACAGATTAAACAATCTACTCTTCCATCAGTAAATGTTACCAAACAGCTTTGCTCAGTGAGCACAAAACCCTTTCATGGTTGTAAATCTCTTTCACTGTTAAAATGTTCAATCTGAGCTTCCAGTCATTCTTGCTTGCTACAAATTTACAGACTCCAAACAACTTTTCCAGTCATGCATAACTAGATCCTGAATACAAAATATGTTCCAAAGAAAAGGAACCAAAAAACGATAGATAGCTAGTGATGCTATTCAATCTATAACAGTGAAAAAAGTTTTTTGGTATTTAAATGCACACTATTGTGACACCAGTGAGTGAGTGGGGGCACTGGGCAAGTGGGCACAGTATACGCTGCGAGCCTGACACACAGACGCTTGCAGACAACTAACTGCTATTCAATCTATAACAGTGAAAAGAGTTTTTTGGTTTTTAAATACACGCTATTGTGACACCAGTGAGTGAGTGGTGGCACTGGGCAAGTGGGCACAGTATACGCTGCGAGCCTGACACACAGAAGCTTGCAGACAACTAACTGCTATTCAATCTATAACAGTGAAAAAAGTTTTTTGGTTTTTAAATGCAAGCTATTGTGACACCAGATAAGAGTGGCACTTTGAACTGGCAAAGGTTGGCAGAGTACACGTTGTAGGCCTGACACACAGACGCTTGGAGACAACTAACTACTATTCAATCTATAACAGTGAAAAAAGTTTTTGGGTTTTTAAATGCAAGCTATTATGACACCAGTGAGTGGTGGCACTGGGCACCGTATCCACTGTGAGCGTAACACACCCACTTTAAAGACAATGACTGCTATTCAATCTATAACAGTGAAAAAAGTTTTTTGTTTTTAAATGCAAGCTATTATGACACCAGTGAGTGAGTGGTGGCACTGGGAAAGTGGGCACAGTATACGCTGCGAGCCTGACACACAGACGCTTGGAGACAACTAACTGCTATTCAATCTATAACAGTGAAAAAAGTTTTTTGTTTTTAAATGCACGCTATTGTGACACCAGTGAGTGAGTGGTGGCACTGGGCAAGTGGGCACAGTATACGCTGTGAGCCTGACACACATACCCTTGCAGACAACTAACTGCTATTCAATCTATAACAGTGAAAAAAGTTTTTTGGTTTTTAAATGCACGCTATTGTGACACCAGTGAGTGAGTAGTGGCACTGGGCAAGTGGGCACAGTATACTCTGCGAGCCTGACACACAGACGCTTGCAGACAACTAACTGCTATTCAATCTATAACAGTGAAAAAAGTTTTTTGGTATTTAAATGCACGCTATTGTGACACCAGTGAGTGAGTGGTGGCACTGGGCAAGTGGGCACAGTATACGCTGCGAGCCTGACACACATACCCTTGCAGACAACTAACTGCTATTCAATCTATAACAGTGAAAAAAGTTTTTTGGTTTTTAAATGCACGCTATTGTGACACCAGTGAGTGAGTGGTGGCACTGGGCAAGTGGGCACAGTATACGCTGCGAGCCTGACACACATACCCTTGCAGACAACTAACTGCTATTCAATCTATAACAGTGAAAAAAGTTTTTGGGTTTTTAAATGCACGCTATTGTGACACCAGTGAGTGAGTGGTGGCACTGGGCAAGTGGGCACAGTATACGCTGCGAGCCTGACACACAGGCGCTTGCAGACAACTAACTGCTATTCAAACCATAACAGTGAAAAAAGTTTTTTGTTTTTAAATGCAAGCTATTATGACACCAGATATGAGTGGCACTGTGAACTGGCAGAGTACACGCTGTAGGGCTGACACACCCGCTTTGAGACAACTAACTGCTATTCAATCTATAACAGTGAAGAAAGTTTTTTGTTTTTAAATGCAAGCTATTGTGACACCAGTGAGCGAGTGGTGGCACTGGTCAAGTGGGCACAGTATATGCTGCGAGCCTGACACACAGACGCTTGCAGACAACTACCTGTTATTCAATCTATAACAGTGAAGAAAGTTTTTGGGTTTTTAAATGCACGCTATTGTTACACCAGTGAGTGAGTGGTGGCACTGGGCAAGTGGGCACAGTATACGCTGCGAGCCTGACACACAGACGCTTGCAGACAACTAACTGCTATTCAATCTATAACAGTGAAAAAGTTTTTGTTTTTAAATGCACGCTATTGTGACACCAGTGAGTGAGTGGTGGCACTGGGCACAGTATACGCTGTGAGCCTGACACACAGACGCTTGCAGACAACTAACTGCTATTCAATCTATAACAGTGAAAAAAGTTTTTTGTTTTTAAATGCAAGCTATTGTGACACCAGATATGAGTGGCACTGTGAACTGGCAGAGTACACGCTGTAGGGCTGACACACCGCTTTGAGACAACTAACTGCTATTCAATCTATAACAGTGAAAAAAGTTTTTGGGTTTTTAAATGCACGCTATTGTAACACCAGATAAGAGTGGCACTGTGAACCTGACACAGAAGCTGGCAGACAACTAACTGCTATTCAATCTATTATAGTGAAAAAAAATTTTTTTTTTTAAATGCAAGCTATTGTGACACTAGTGAGTGAGTGGTGGCACTGGGCAAGTGGGCACAGTATCCACTGTGAGCCTTACACAGAAGCTGGCAGGCAGGCAGGCAACTGCAATTACATTACACAGAAAAAAAAAAAAAAAGCAGACTGATGTTATAGCCCTAAAATGGGCTTTTTGGGGTGCTGTCCTTACAGCAGAGATCAGATGAGTCCTTCAGGACTGTAGTGGACACTGTATACATTAACCTAGCTATCCATTTTCCTATCAAATCAATAGCAGCTACACTTTCCCTCCTCTCACTAAGCATGCAGCTTAAGAATGAATCTAAAATGGATGCTGTCCAGTAGGTGGGAGGGTCTGCTTGGGAGGGTGTGCTGCTAATTGGCTGGAATGTGTCTGCTGACTGTGAGGTACAGGGTCAAAGTTTACTCAATGATGACGAATAGGGGGCGGGTCGAACCGCGCATATGTTCGCCCACCGTGGTGAACGCGAACATGCTATATTCGCCAGGAACTATTCGCCAGCGAACCGTTCGGTGCATCACTATAGATAGCCCTTTTATAGTAAGAGCATATAGCTTAAAGTTAAGAAATCCCCAAATAACAGCCAAGGTAATTCTATGAACAATTCATACAAGAGGAATCTAAAGGACAATACACTCACATGTAACCATTTATATGGGAAAAAAATCTTTTATTAGATGCTAGGGTAAATGTTGAGTGGTATGTATATTAAATATCTTTAAAAAAAGTTAGATTCACCACTACTTAGGAAGGTAATATAGATGAGTCAGAGTCTACCTCAGTAATACATATAAGAATTGGTATTTGTTACAAAATTGTATCAAGGTGTCATCTCTTTACAGAGTGGCAAAAGAGTAGCAGTAATAGTAAACTGTTAAATCAAGTAGGGATAGTATGCGCAGGGAAGTACTAAAAGTAGGAAAATATAAGTCCTATTGTGATCGTGCATGTGGCACGTATCTTTCAATGAGTTATCTAGGCACCCAAGATAAATAAATCTCGCTGCTAAACTCAGGATAACTATATACTTCTAGCTGTTAAATCTCTATGATTGTTCTAAGAGTGCGTTCACATATAATAACTAATCCCTAAGAGCCCTCACTCCAAACAACTCCAGCCAGCTAAAAGAGTCTATCTGTAATGAGTATAGGATCAAAGGCTACTAAACGATAACTGCATCCTAAGTCTGAGACATACTAAATCTGTAATCCCAAGTGCTATATAAATAAGCCCAAAAAAACACCAAAAAGTGAAAATGAAGCGTACAAAATGCCCGATGCACGTTTTGGCGCTACGAAAATGTGCCTTCGTCCGGGGCATAGATCCTGTATTAGATCCCCATCTTTGCTAGCACTCAGGGTTAACACAGAAACAGAAATGTGACAAGGTTTAGTAAAATATGTAATTACCTTAAATGATCTGACTCCTGTGTGATCAAACTCCCGATACATATATTGAAGAGACTAGTAGAAAGAAGCCAAGAGAATATGCTCTATGAGCTAGTTCTTTGAGTTATATATGCACAAAGACACAAGAGACACATTGACCCCTCCTTAATTAACTCAAGCAGAAAATGCACACAGAAAGAGGAGGGGAAAAGGATCAGTCTAGCGTTGAATACAATCCACAATTCCCAAATAAGTTTACTTAAAGATAACCATTTAAAGTTGTAGTCTGTCTACTAACTCACTGTAATTGTTAAATTACAAAAATTCTTTGAGTGTTGACCTTTTCAAAACAAGTTAGGATGGGTTGGCCCACCTCTCACAGACTCTTATTGCTGTCCAAAGTAGGATGACTAAGTGAGACGTAAACCTCTGTATTACTAGAGATGCATCAAAGCGGTTAGGCATTAATTAAAAAGAAAGTGTTTTTGTCAAATCTCTTGAAAATAGTTCAATACCTCAGCAGGGAAGTAGTTGTCTGTTCAAATAGCATTGGCTGAGATAATTTTGAATAATGTGCAAATGCACAAATCATTTAATTTCACTAATTTCACTATATCATTAGTAGAACCGATCCTGCATGGATGCAGACCGCCCAGGTGCTCTGTAGACAGGTGGTGAGTGCAGAGCTAGGCACCGCTGCCTCAGGTCCCACCCCTCTCATTAGACCCCACCCCTTTCGATCGGCATTGGGAGGCAGAGCTGTAAGGAAAAGGTGACAAGTTGACAAGCTGTTTGAGGACAACTGTTATTACAACTGTTATTACAACTGTTATTACTATTAATGGTCTTCCCCTTCTGGCCCTGTCTTTAGACGCCGAAAAAAGCGTTTGACAGGGTCGGATGGAGTTACCTGAGTGAGGTCTTGAATGCCTTTGGGTTCACAGGCTGGATATATAATGCAATATTGGCTTTGTATTCTTCTCCCACGGCTAGAACTGTAGGCCCAAATATAACTGCGGGCTGGTTTGAACTTAAAAATGGAACGCGCCAAGGATGTCCTCTTTCTCCTTTGCTCTATATTCTATCCCTTCAACCATTGGCTATAAATATAAGGAATAATCCGTTGATTAAAGGTATACATACGAAATCTGCGGATATTAACATATCATTATATGCGGATGATGCGTTAATTACTCTTACATCTCCAGAAGCTTCTTTATCCTCTTTGATGTGTGAAATTGACAAATATTCTAGTGTCTCAAATTTTAAGCTAAATATTACCAAATCCACAGTATTGTTTATGAATATGAGTAACGACCAGGTAAACATATTATCCCAGATATACAAATTTATATGGACATATAAAGAAATAAACTACTTAGGTTTAGTTATAACCTCCAATGTCTCTAGTATTTTTGATAGGAATGTTTGGACTCTTATGAAAAATATGAATATTAAATTAAAAAAATGGAAAAATCTGGAAACTTCTTGGCAAAGCAAAATAAATATTATCAATGCATATATTCTTCCTAAGTGGCTATATCTCTTTTCAATGGTCCCATTGAAGGTCCCAAGACCCTGGCTAGCAATGATCCAATCAAGTTTTAATAATTTTATCTGGAATAATAGGAAACCTAGAATCAGTCAGAAAATTCTGAGCAAAAAATTGATTAACTGTGGATTAAATTTCCCTAGCATTATCTATAGTTATTACGCAAATATTGTTAGGCATATATATATATTTTACAGGAGCCTAATTCAGCTTTCGAACCATGGTTCATTATTGAATCTGATCGGGCTCATAATAAAAAATTACAATACTCTATGTGGACAATTACTAGGCCCATTCTAATGAATTCTTCTTTAACAAATCTATTTACATTATCTCAAACTTTGGAAGAATGGTTAGAAATTATGAAAAAAATGGGCCTTAATAATAATCTTATACCCAAGTCGTGTAGACTTGATGTACTGGAAATAATTATAGCAGACTTCTCGTTAAAAAACTGGGTAAATGTTGAAAACTTAAAGATCACAGATATTATGCAGGGCGATAATGTTATGCCTTTTCAATCTATTATAGACATTCTCCATATACCTCGGAGAGAAATTTTCACTTATCTTCGTTTGAAACATTTCTTTCAAAAAAATGTAATTAACTCTTCTTCTCTATTTGCTAAAAAAATAGAATTGATATTTAGCAATCGTTCTATTAAAAAGGTTACATCTGTCGCAGCCTTCCATGTTGGAAGGTCTTAAGGATCTACCCCATAAATTGATAAAAGTCTGGGAACAGGAATTGGAGATTCACTTGGAAGACTGGAATGCTTCTTTGAGTCATGTAAATAAATACATTCACTGCTTAAATCTGTCTGAATGCCACTTTAAACGTCTTTATAGATGGTACTACACCCCGACTAGATTAGCTAGAATATATGAATCCTATGACCCTATATGTTGGAGATGTGGCAGTCATACAGGTACATATATTCATATATGGTGGTCATGCCCTGCGGTCCAAACCCTATGGTTTTGGACCTTTAATATCTTTACGACTTTGACTGATAATAGAATTCCAGAAAATGCTGTATCTGCCTTGTTTCATCTTAACCTGAAATGTACACAAAAAGATATTTGTTTTGCTATTCATTGTTTAGTTGCTGTTAAAATTATTATTGCAAGACACTGGAAATCGTCAAAGCCGTTTCAGAAAGGGACTCTGATTAATCAAATCATGTTCCAAATTTCAATGGAATATGATTTGATTAAAAAAAATTCATTTAAATCGAGGAAAAAAGAATGGTATTATGAATGGCTAGAAAAATATAAGGGTATATATGGAAAAACTTCCTCTGACTTAGATTCTTTTTAGTAAATTAATATTGGAATTAACACTGGACATATTCAATAACTATTTAATATTGTACAAAATTGGTATGATTAATATTGGAATTACAAAGTCATACTAAAAAACGAATGGAAAATGTTAAGAGAAATATTAAAATGGATACACACACGTTCTATAAATCTTTCTGTTTAGAAACGTAGGAAATTTTCTTGTACGGATCAAGGTGATAGGTATTCCTGCTAAGTGTTTTTTTTTAGTCTCTTGTGTTTTATTTTTATTTCTATGTGGTCATGTTCCATGTTTCAAGTAATTTATGCGATATTGTAAAGATGACATGGAAAAGGAAAGAAAAGGAGTGAAGTAGACAATGTATATTGATGAAACATGTTTATTAATATATGTAATTACGTAACTATTTATTTGTCTGTCATAGATATTAAGAATTTGACTACATGGTGTAGTATATTTGTTGTATATGAAAAAACTTTCAATAAAAATTAATAAAAAAAATAAATAAATAGTTCCCTTGTGTTGGGATAATGAGACAAATATATATTCTACTAATAATGATACTCAAAAAATAAAACATAAAACAAATTGGTTACTCCTAAAGCAAACATGTCAAACCTCAAACACTAACATGGGCCAAATAAACAAGGTTTACGTTTATGTGGGCCACAAAAAACTAAAACTTTAGTTTTCCTAGAAACGGTTTATTTTGAAAAGTTCCGTATAAAAAAAGCGCCTAACTGACATAGGATGTCCTCACGTTCGTAGGGCTTGAAAGTAAACAAAAGAGCAAATTTATTTTTAAGGAGATCTGCATTTGCATATAACTAATGTTTCAGCCCAACTACCTTGACATATTAAGAAAAGTTTGATAATCCGCTCTTCCTCCCTCAAATTAATACATTACCCACTCCCTCCCCCAATTTATTACATTGGCCCACTCCCCTCCCCTCCCCAATTTATTACACAGGCCCACTCCCGCACCCAATTTAATATACTGGCTGCCTCCCTCCCCCAAATTAAAAAACTCCCCCTTCCCTCCCCAAATTAATACATTGTCCCACCCTCCCAATTTAACACATTACTCATGAAAATCCCACACAAGCCTCTTCCGCTACCTTAAGATGAGCCGCCCGTTCTCCAGTTCCAGTTCTGCTCTGCTCTGCAGACAGACAGCCACTCTGTGCTCTTGTGGCCGTGGGAGAGAAGACAAGAATCAGACAGGAAAGATCTTTCCTGTGTTGCGGCTGGTCACAGCCACAGCACAAAGAGGCCCCAGGGCAGACGGACAGGCTGCAAATATACTCATTGTGGGCCGCAAGTTTGACATGCTTTTCCTAGGCTGAATACTGCATATATAAGAGACAGAGTTGTAAATGTTCATAAACGCTCTGAAAAGTAACTTTTTTGCAATATATGATTAACAATGTATTCAATGAGCCACTAGATGTCACTGAATAGTTCAGTGAAAAAACTGCTATCTAGTGATTTAGGTTCTGCAAGAGGAATCAAGTTTTAAAGCGTAATTTTTGTAGGTCTTTTAAATATCAGGAGATCCCATAAAGATGTGAATATAAATCAATGAATCCTGGGCAGGAGGGAGGGTGCATGTGCCAATTAGTCCCTATTAAAATCTGAGGGTTAACCAACACACTTGTCCTTATGAATTTGTCAGGTGGCACACGTTCCCTCCATGTTGTAAGCCCGAGGCTACAGTAGTAGGCAACTGATAACCAAAAAGAGTTGGTACTGGTATTCCCTAAGCCGGAGGCTAAACTTGTTTGAAGTTTGTCAAAAGGTTTAAGTCAAGTCTAAGAGGCTCCTGGTCTAGGAGTCATGCCAATCTGCATCCGACTTGGCTATCTCCTATTAGACTCTTCTACAGCTCCTTATATGGTGGGATATAGTGAGATCCATCTATTTATCAATTTTATTAAATAAATCAGCTGTCTACTACAGTTTCGGGCTTACAACATGGAGGGAACATGTGCCGGCTGACAAATATGTACAAAAATCTTTGACCTTCATCACACTGTGAAAAAGTCAAAAAGGTATACTTATCTATGATAAGAAAAAAGGTGATGGACCTTTTCAAAGCTGAAAACATACTTGAAAATATTTTCCACTGATAACATTTACACTATCAGTAATCTGCCATTTACATTTGCTGAAAAGGTGAGAAGTTAAAAATACTTAGCCCAAAACCCTCAACAAGCACAGAAAGGAACTAACCCAGGTCACACCAAGACCCGGCAAACAGAACAGAACACCACAACATGCAAGACAGCCCATCTGCCACATACCTCACCAACCTCTACTTATTTAGCATTACGGACACACACCACCACTACAAGCGATATCACACCACACGGACTACCTACCACACTGCCTTACTGAATCCCAAATCAGACCACGATTGTGTAAAAGCAAGATATTGCAGCTTGACACAAACAGAAATGAGGGTAATGGTACTCAGACAAGCCCCATGACTTATCCCTGTTGATTACAGCTACTTGAGACACGGCACACAACACTAAACATGAACGCTGTAAGCGACTAGGGCCACCCTCGACCCAATGCCTACCCCATGGGACAAACTAATACTTAAACGCCTCAGGTGCAAATAAAGATATAATAGATTCTACCCAAGAGAGCCCTCCCACTCCAATAACCTTACAGAAGGCAGAAGGAGGAGGGAGGCAAAGAAAAACCCATAGCAAAACCTATGGCAACAATGCAATATCCCAGGAACAGGGAGCAACCTCATACGGGGAGATGAAAGAGCAATGTAACAGGGGACAAAGAGGCATAGCCAAAACCCACAACTAGAGACACCTGACCGGAACTCACAGCTGGACAAATACCACAACATCCTCTGATGGACAACACACATGACACTAGGGGGAACATAGGGAACTAGGGAATACAAGATGCATGAGACAACCATACATTAGGTGAGATTATAGTAGGATGGACCAAGTCAAGATCGGGAAGCTACCACCTAGAAGCAAAAAGAGATACAAGCAAACCTAAAGAGATGGCAGCCCAAAGGCTTTACTGACTCACTGATCATACAACTGAGACATTTATACAAATGGTACTTTCTTCACAAACATCCTCTCGTAATCAGTGTTTAAAAAAATATATGTTAAAAGTTTTAGGAAATGTGGAACTCATATGCTACTATGCTACAAAATGATATAATGTTTTTGTACTGATCAAAGCAATGTTTAAACCCTGTTTGTAAAGAATTCTTTCGCACAAAATAAAAACTTATGCAAAAAAAAAAAAATACTTAGATTACAAATAGGTATTTATGTAAACTGCATATTAAAATTGAATACTTCAATTCAACTGCCATAGAAGTCAGAAGCAGTGGGACTTGTTCCTGTTGTGGTTGGAACTTTAGAAGCTTTTTAAACACTCATAGGAACAAAACCACAATACAATATGCTGCCAACGTGTTATTCATCAATAAGTAGTTGACATAGTCACAAATGCATTGGGTATTGTCACAAGTTTAATGTCAATTGTTCTCTTGGCAACTTTATCGAGGTCAGGTGAACATTTCAATACAATGTAAATGTTCTCATTCTTGATGTGCTTGGTGATTAAGCTGTTCCATTCCCTTCAAAATGATACATGTTTGTTAAACAGAAGGTATGTACTAAAATTGGTTTTAAAGAATTAGAACATTGAAGATACAATAAGTGACTCTAACAAACAACGTTGATCTTTTGACCAACATTTAAATAGTTGAGCACTTGGGAAATAGTGATCACAATATAACTGAAATAAATAAACTGAAAAAATAAAAGCACATGGGGCATACTAAAGCATATAAATTTAAATAGTCCAATTTCAATAAATTAAGTGGAGCTTTACAATATATTGACTGCATAAACTCTTTAGTGAAAAGAACACTGAGGATAAATGGAATATCTTCCAACAAATATTAAAGGTACATTTCTCATAGGGTAATAAATATAACATAAACACATTGAAACCAATGTGGCTTAGTGGCAAAGTGAATCAAGAAATTAGAAAAAAGAAAAAAGACATTCAAAACCTTTATATCGGACAAATCAGAGACATCCTATAAAAGATACAAGGGAGCCCATAATGTATGCAAAAAGGCGATTAGATTCACTAAACTTCAAAATGGAAAAAATTATAGCCAAAGAGAGCAAAACCAACTCAAAGCATTTGTTAAGTACATCAATTCTAAGAAACCAGCAAATGAACGTGTAGGTATACTAAAAATTGGTATTGGGGTGTTAGTTAATGAAGACCAGGAAAAGGCAGACTGTCACGTATTCATCCTCATCTTTTGGTAATTGCGGTGGAAATTGCCTTCCTGGCAATAATGGAGGTGCCTCCCAGCAGTCCTACGCCAGTGTGCTCGACTTCTGCAACATGTCGGTGGACGCCGGCCACTGTGGATCCACGCCATATTGTAGCCTCATGTCCGCCTACGGTAATGACGGCATCGACGTGCATGTGATGTCACGCAAATGAAGCGCACGCACATTTTGGGGTCAAAGGCCGGTTACGGCCAATCGGCTCTGCAGGAGGGTTATTTAAACTCATTCCTTTTAGTCATTGCCCTGTCATGGTTTCCCTTAGCTGGTTATCCGAGAGTGTTCTTGATCGTATTATTATTCTGGTTTTTGGCTTCGTTTTGACTTCCCTGATTTGTGTTATCCTTGACTTTGGCTTTCCCTCATCGTTGTGTCTCCTTCTGTATACCTGACCTCGGCAAGTATTCTGACTATTCTTGGATACGTTAAGTCCGACCATTCTAAGGTCCGGTTAAACGTTATCCTTAGTCCTAGTTATGATATAATTCTGTGTGCTGGATCAACTAGTAATCCTGACACAGTCATTCTAAAGAACTATTTCTCCTCTGTATATATTAAGGAAGAACCTATGGTAATAGATTTGGAAATTATTGCTGCAAGAAACTTGCAGAAAAGCAAGACAAGGTGCTGCAGCAACTAAAGAAAGTTAATATAAACAAAGCTCCATAGCCTGGCGGTATTCATCCACCCGTACTTAAGGAACTAAGTGTTGAAATAAGTGAACCTCTGTTTTTTATCTTTCAGGAAGTCTTTTGGAGAATTGGAGAAAGGCAGATGTGGTCTAAATTATAGACCTGTGAGCTTAACTTCTGTTCTTGGGTAGAACATTGGCTTAAGGATAGAGTGCAAAGAGTTGCCATTAATGGTACATTTTTAAGCTGGACATAGGTGGCAAGTGGTGTCCCCCATGGTTCTGTTTTGGGACCCCTTCGTTTTAACATGTTTATAAATGATCTTGAAAAAAGCATTGAAAGTCATGTTTCAGTGTTTTGCAGATGACACAAAAAAGTAATACAATGTGAGCAAGATATTACTTTGCTGCAGGGGGATTTAGATAGGATAGGGAACTGGGCACTCAAATGGCAGATGAAATGTAATGTAGAAAAATGCAAGATTATGCACGTGGGCGTAAAGAATGCACAAGCAATTTATACTCTTATTGGAAGCAAATTAGGGATAACAACACACAAGAAGGAATTGGGAAGTGTTATATAGACCACAAACTATGCAACAATGTGCAATATCTATCAGCAGTGGCTAAGGCCAGTAAGGTATTGTCATGCATGAAAAAGGGCATTAATTCTCGGGATGAGAATTCGGATATATAATTCTGCCTCTATAAATCACTGGTAAAACCACATCTTGAATATGCTGTGCAATTTTGGGCACCTGTTCTAAAGAATTATATTATGGCACTAGAAAGAGTGCAGAAGCAAGGTACAAAATTAATAAAAGAAATGGAACATTTTAGCTATGAAGAAAGGTTGAAAAGTGTAAACCCCTTTAGTTTACAAAAATGTTGCCTCAGAGAGGATATGATAACATTATACAAATATATTCAGGGCCAATACAAACCATTGTGTGGAAATCTATTCACAAACAGGACTTTACATAGGACAGGAGGTCATGCGTTTAGACTGGAAGAAAGAAGATTAGTCTTACGCAAAGGAAATATTTTTTACCATAAAAACAATAAAGATATGGAACTCTCTGCCTAAAGATGTGGTTTTATCAGAGTCCGTACTAATATTTAAACAGCAACTAGATGCATTCTTGCAAAAACAGAATATTCAATGATATCATTTTTCAACTGTAGGGTAATATTTTTTTGATCCAAGGATAAATCTGACTGATGTTCTGGGGTCAAGAGGGAATTGTTTTTCCTAGTTTGTTGCAAAATTGGAAGTGCTTTAAACAGTTTTTTTTGTTTTTTTTCTACTTTTTTGGATCAACAGCAAAAAACAAATGAGAGGAAGGCTGAACGTGATGGACACAGGTCTCTTTTCAGCCTATGTAACTATGTAACAAACCGTATATCATGTTTAAGCACTAGCCAAGTCTTACATGCTTAATTACACCACACTAGAATCTTACCCCATCTATAAATAAAGATACATCTCTAAAGATGAGTCTTTATGGTATTCACCCTGTGGACAGGTTCTGGAGATCATTCAGAAAACTTTTCTAAAATGTCAAACCAAGTGCTTACCTTTCCCCCCAAATTAGTCCAACCTATTAATAGGTTAAAAATATTTCTCTTTTACTGTAACAACCAGGGAAACCCTCTATCCTTCAATACACACTATTTGGAATCCTGTCAGTGTCAAACATAACATAGAAAACTCTTATCAATTCCAGTATCACTGAGAAGAAAGACCATCCTTGACCATTCTTAAGATATTTAATGTTTAATAAGTTATTTATGGTGGCCCAAGAAGTAATGAAAATTGGTGAACAGGATATTTTAATTGCTGACACACACATGTATATAAATAAGCACTAAAGTTACATTTGAAGTGTTTTTGGTGCAAAGATCACACAAATCTTTACATCACTTTACTTTACGTCACTACTTAATTATGAATATTGTAATGCTATATTATTTGTTAAAAAATCCAGTATTCATTTCATAATGTAATAGATGCATCAAGGCTATACATGTCAAGTTCTAGGCTTCTAGCCAGATATAAAAGTTTTTTGCCACTGCAAACCTAGAGGGCCACTGGGTCATATTTTTATGTATGTTTTGTAGTTTTCAGATGTGTTTGAAATATGTTTACTGAACTGTTGTTCAAACAACTGTTCATAATATGTTATCTTGCTTCCTGTTTCTACACTGCTTCTCTAAGAGAAGCATTTGCATGGATACCGACCTATACAAACAACACAGTTTGTGCCTGGCAAAAAGAGATTGGATCAGCTTAGAATATGTGCCACTAAGAAAAGGTAGGTGTTTAGGCAGTTAAGAAAAACAAACTCATTTTTTTTTCTTTATTCCAATATAAAATTAAAAATAAACAATCCACAAATAAAAATCTGAGTAAGAAAAAAAAAAATTAGCATATCAGATGCTACTGTACCATTAACACCTGATTGTGGTTACAGGTTTTTAACATTTGTCTTGATTGTTCTGAGTTAGACTCCGTTATAAAGTAAAATGCTTCTCAAAGAGAGCTTTTCTATCTTATAGGGTGGCATTTTGCTTAGCATGTGCAGTAGTTAAATCATGGGGGATAGAAGGTAAGTCATGGAGGAGTGGACTGATGATTAGGTAGAGTAAAACTCTAATGTGTTACAGCCCCTTACCTGGAAGTGGTATGAGCAGGGTTAATATATGCTATGGGAGAAAAGCATATAACTAGGCCTGACTGTAGCCAGACTGATTTTAAAACAGAGTAGTATAGGACAAGCCAAGGTCAGGAAGACAAACCGTTGAATTAACAAGAAAACAAGCCAAAGGTCAAGGACAATAGATAGGAGAAAACAAGCCAAAACAAGCTGGGGCCAATAGTCTTCCTGTCAGGTCATAGTTACGGTGGATGAAGTGGGTCTTGCGTCTCTGGGTGTAAACTCCCCAATCTTAGCCACGTGTATATGCGACAGGCTCCTGCCCTCAACAGCGGTCTGCAGGGTGATTCACAATGACCGCAGGTGGTCCTCTAGCTTTTGGTAGGTTTCTGCTCAAAGTGTAGTGTCTTGGGCTGTAAGTAAGACTGTGCGGGATGGGCCCCAGTGATATGGCACCTCTTTTGTGCGAAGCAATTGAAGCAGTGGTCACAGGGACCGGCACCACAGGAGAGTGTTCCTTTAAAGATCTGGAGAGAGGCGTAGTAAGGCACCCACAAAGGTAATGGGTCTCTTTTCTCTCACTGCGGTTTGTAGGAGGGCCTGTAAGGAACTAAAGTAGAGGATGAGGTCCAGAGTAGCGGAGGGTGGTGCACCGGGTGTCTTAGGGAGATGGAACAGTCTAGTTTCATGGTCATGGCGTATTTCAACGGTGGGTGGGCAGCGAAGAACCATCTGATTAAGTGAGCTAAGTCCGACAGCCCCACCGTTTCTGGCACCCCTCTGAGTTTCAAATTATATTGTCGCCGCTAAACTTCCAGGGCGTCGATCTTGCAGTCAACCTTTAGTTGGTGCTGATCCATGGCGGCCAGGCCTCTCTCCACCACTGTAAACAGGCTGTCATGAGCGCTCTGGGTGGTTTCGAGTTCGGCCATTTCAGTGGTCGTACTTTCAACTGCCTTCTTGAAGTTGGACTTCAGCTAACATCACTTTAAGTTGGGCCGCAATGTAGGAAGAGCCCTCGTCTGCAAGTGCCATATTGTCCCATGCGGCCCTTTGTGCAATCCGAAATAGGTAGCCAATATCTCGGCTCAATGGACTCTTGTCTGGCTTGGGCTTTTTGTTTTTACGACCCATATTTGATCCTCTAGCCAGGGGGCTGTTTCCAGCGAGTTTATAGGGCAGCTTTCTCCCCAATTTCAGCATTTATTGGGCAGCGTTGTACGGAGCACAGAGAACATGCGAGCATCCAGATTCACAGTTAGGCTCCACCCCCCCTCAATATGCACTTGTCCCTATGTATTTGTCAGGTGGCACACGTTCCCTCCATGTTGTAGGCCCGAAGCTACAGTAGTAGGCAACTGATAACCAAAAAGAGTTGGTACTGGTATTCCCTAAGCCGGAGGCTAAACTTGTTTGAAGTTTGTCAAAAGGTTTAAGTCAAGTCTAAGAGGCTCCTGGTCTAGGAGTCATGCCAATCTGCATCCGACTTGGCTATCTCCTATTAGACTCTTCTACAGCTCCTTATATGGTGGGATATAGTGAGATCCATCTATTTATCAATTTTATTAAATAAATCAGCTGTCTACTACAGTTTCGGGCTTACAACATGGAGGGAACATGTGCCGGCTGACAAATATGTACAAAAATCTTTGACCTCCATCACACTATGAAAATGTCAAAAAGGTATACTTATCTATGATAAGAAAAAAGGTGATGGACATTTTCAAAGCTGAAAACATACTTGAAAATATTTTCCACTGATAACATTTACACTATCAGTAATCTGCCATTTACATTTGCTGAAAAGGTGAGAAGTTAAAAATACTTAGCCCAAAACCCTCAACAAGCACAGAAAGGAGCAAACTAACCCAGGTCACACCAAGACCCGATAAACAGAACAGAACACCACAACATGCAGACAGCCCATCTGCCACATACCTCACCAACCTCTACTTATTTAGCATTACGGACACACACCACCACTACAAGCGATATCACACCACACGGACTACCTACCACACTGCCTTACTGAACCACAAATCAGACCACGATTGTGTAAAAGCAAGATATCACAGCTTGACACAAGCAGAAACGAGGGTAATGGTACTCAGACAAGCCCCATGATTTACCTCTGTTGATTACAGCTACTTGAGACACGGCACACAACACTAAACATGAACGCTGTAAGCGACTAGGGCCACCCTCGACCCAATTCCTACCCCATGGGACAAACTGATACCTAAACGCCTTAGGTGCAAATAAAGATATAATAGATTCTACCCAAGAGAGCCCTCCCACTCCAATAACCTTACAGAAGGCAGAAGGGGGAGGGAGGCAAAGAAAAACCCATAGCAAAACCTATGGCAACAATGCAATATCCCAGGAACAGGGAGCAACCTCATACGGGGAGATGAAAGAGCAATGTAACAGGGGACAAAGAGGCATAGCCAAAACCCACAACTAGAGACACCTGACCGGAACTCACAGCTGGACAAATACCACAACATCCTCTGATGGACAACACACATGACACTAGGGGGAACCGAGGGAACTAGGGAATACAAGATGCATGAGACAACCATACATTAGGTGAGATTATAAGAGGACGGACCAAGTCAGAGATTGGGAAGCTACCACCTAGAAGCAAAAAGAGATACAAGCAAACCTAAAGAGATGGCAGCCCAAAGGCTTTACTGACTGATCATACAACTGAGACCTTTATACAAATGGTACTTTCTTCACAAACATCCTCTCGTAATCAGTGTTTAAAAAAATATATGTTAAAAGTTTCAGGAAATGTGGAACTCTCTTATATGCTACAATGCTACAAAATTATATTATGTTTTTGTACTGATCAAAGCAATGTTTAAACCCTGTTTGTAAAGAATTCTTTCACACAAAATAAAAACTTATGCAAAAAAAAAAAATACTTAGATTACAAATAGGTATTTATGTAAACTGCATATTAAAATTGAATACTTCAATTCAACTGCCATAGAAGTCAGAAGCAGTGGGACTTGTTCCTGTTGTGGTTGGAACTTTAGAAGCTTTTTAAACACTCATAGGAACAAAACCACAATACAATATGCTGCCAAAGTGTTATTCATCAATGAGTAGTTGACATAGTCACAAATGTGTTGGGTATTGTCACAAGTTTAATGTCAATTGTTCTCTTGGCAACTTTATCGAGGTCAGGTGAACATTTCAATACAATGTAAATGTTCTCATTCTTGATGTGCTTGGTGATTAAGATGTTCCATTCCCTTCAAAATGATACATGTTTGTTAAACAGAAGGCATGTACTAAAATTGGTTTTAAAGAATTAGAACATTGAAGATACAATAAGTGAAAAAAAATAATATTTCCAATGACAAGGGAAATCAATTATTGGTTGGAATGTTATAAACCACTTAATGTTGATAAGGACCAACAGCTGTTTGAGCAAATTGAGAAAGCTGCAAAGCTGGGTGACATGTTAATTATTGAAGATTTTAAATACCCAGACATAAACTGGTATAAAGGGACTAGTAGTTCAGCAAAGGGAATTAGGTTTTTGAACTTGTTAGATGACACCTTCATGTCACAACTTGTTCAAGCACCAACTAGAAGGACGCTTGTCTGGACCTGGCTCTAACAAACAGCGTTGATCTTTTGACCAACATTTAAATAGTTGAGCACTTGGGAAATAGTGATCGCAATATAACTGAAATAAATAAACTGAAAAAATAAAAGCACATGGGGCATACTAAAGCATATAAATTTAAAAAGTCCAATTTCAATAAATTAAGTGGAGCTTTACAATATATTGACTGGCATAAACTCTTTAGTGAAAAGAACACTGAGGATAAATGGAATATCTTCCAACAAATATTAAAGGTACATTTCTCATAGGGTAATAAATATAACATAAACACATTGAAACCAATGTGGCTTAGTGGCAAAGTGAATCAAGAAATTAGAAAAAAGAAAAAGACATTCAAAACCTTTATATCGGACAAATCAGAGACATCCTATAAAAGATACAAGGGAGCCCATAATGCATGCAAAAAGGCAATTAGATTCACTAAACTTCAAAATGGAAAAAAATATAGCCAAAGAGAGCAAAACCAACTCAAAGCATTTGTTAAGTACATAAATTCTAAGAAACCAGCAAATGAACGTGTAGGTACACTAAAAATTGGTATAGGGGTGTTAGTTAATGAAGACCAGGAAAAGGCAGACTGTCACGTATTCATCCTCACCTTTGGTAATTGCGGTGGAAATTGCCTTCCTGGCAATAATGGAGGTGCCGCCCAGCAGTCCTGCGCCAGTGTGCTCGACTTCTGCAACATGCCGGTTGACGCCGGCTGCTGAGGATCCACGCCATATTGTAGCCCCATGTCCGCCTACGGTAATGACGGCATTGATGTGCATGTGATTAGTTATTTAAACTAATTTTTCCTTTTACTCATTGCCCTGTCATGGTTTCCCTTTGCTGGTTATCTGAGAGTGTTCCTGATCGTATTATTATTATGGTTTTTGGCTTCGGTTTGACTTCCCTGATTTGTGTTATCCTTGACTTTTGGCTTTCCCTCATTGTTGTGTCTCCTTCTGTATACCTGACCTCTGCAAGTATCCTGACTATTCTTGGATACGTTAAGTCCGGCCATTCTAAGGTCCGGTTAAACGTTATCCTTAGTCCTAGTTATGATATAATTCTGTGTGCTGGATCAACTAGTAATCCTGACACAGTCATTCTAAAAAACTATTTCTCCTCTGTATATATTAAGGAAGAACCTATGGTAATAGATTTGCAAATGATTGCTGCAAGAAACTTGCAGAAAAGCAAGACAAGGTGTTGCAGCAACTAAAGAAAGTTAATATAAACAAAGATCCATAGCCTGGCGGTATTCATCCACACATACTTAAGGAACTAAGTGTGGAAATAAGTGAACCTCTGTTTTTTATCTTTCAGGAAGTCTTTCGGAGAATTGGAGAAAGGCAGATGTGGTCTAAATTATAGACCTGTGAGCTTAACTTCTGTGGCTGAGAAAGTATTTGAAAGGTTAAGGGATAATATTCACAAATTCTTTGAGAAGAACAAGGTTATCACCAAAGGTCTGCATGGTTTTATGACGCACAGGTCATGTCAAACTAACTTGATTGCATTCTACGAAGAAGTAAGTAGAAGTATAGCTCAGGGTGTTGCAGTGGATGTAATCTATTTGGATTTTGCCAAGGCGTTTGGTACAGTTCCACACAATAGGTTAGTATTCATACTCAAAGTAATCGGTCTAGATAAAAATTCTTGTTCTTGGGTAGAACATTGGCTTAAGGATAGAGTGCAAAGAGTTGCCATTAATGGTACATTTTCAAGCTGGACATAGGTGGCAAGTGGTGTCCCCCATGGTTCTGTTTTGGGACCCCTTCTATTTAACATGTTTATAAATGATCTTGAAAAAAGCATTGAAAGTCATGTTTCAGTGTTTTGCAGATGACACAAAAAAGTAATACAATGTGAGCAAGATATTACTTTGCTGCAGGGGGATTTAGATAGGCTAGGGAACTGGGCACTCAGATGGCAGATGAAATGTAATGTAGAAAAATGCAAGATTATGCACTTGGGCGTAAAGAATGCACAAGCAACTTATACTCTTATTGGAAGCGAATTAGGGATAACAACACACAAGAAGGAATTGGGAAGTGTTATAGACCACAAACTATGCAACAATGTGCAATATCTATCAGCAGTGGCTAAGGCCAGTAAGGTATTGTCATGCATGAAAAAGGGCATTAATTCTCGGGATGAGAATTCGGATATATAATTCTGCCTCTATAAATCAGTGGTAAGACCACATCTTGAATATGCTGTGCAATTTTGGGCACCTGTTCTAAAGAATTATATTATGGCACTAGAAAGAGTGCAGAAGCAAGCTACAAAATTAATAAAAGGAATGGAACATTTTAGCTATGAAGAAAGGTTAAAAAGTGTAAACCCCTTTAGTTTACAAAAATGTTGCCTCAGAGAGGATATGATAACATTATACAAATATATTCAGGGCCAATACAAACCATTGTGTGGAAATCTATTCACAAACAGGACTTTAGATAGGACAGGAGGTCATGCGTTTAGACTGGAAGAAAGAAGATTTAGTCTTACGCAAAGGAAATAATTTTTACCATAACAACAATAAAGATATGGAACTCTCTAATATTTAACCAGCAACTAGATGCATACTTGCAAAAACAGAATATTCAATGATATAATTTTTTAACTGTAGGGTAATAGTTTCTTGATCCAAGGATAAATCTGACTGCTATTCTGGGGTCAAGAGGGAATTTTTTTTCCTAGTTTGTTGCAAAATTGGAAGTGCTTTAAACTGTTTTTTTTTTTTTTTTTACTTTTTTGGATCAACAGCAAAAAACAAATGAGAGGAAGGCTGAACGTGATGGACACAGGTCTCTTTTCAGCCTATGTAACTATGTAACAAACCATATATCATGTTTAAGCACTAGCCAAGTCTTACATGCTTAATTACACCACACTAGAATCTTACCCTATCTATAAATAAAGAGACATCTCTAAAGATGAGTCTTTATGGTATTCACCCTGTAGACAGGTTCTGGAGATCATTCAGAAAACCTTTCTAAAATGTCAAACAAAGTGCTTACCTTTTCCCCCAAATTAGTCCAACCTATTAATATGTTAAACATATTGCTCTTTTACCGTAACACCCAGGGAAACCCTCTATCCTTCAATACACACTATTTGGAATCCTGTCAGTGTCAAACACAACATAGAAAACTCTTATCAATTCCAGTATCACTGAGAAGAAAGACCATCCTTGACCATTCTTAAGATATTTAATGTTAAATAAGTTATTTATGGTGGCCCAAGAAATAATGAAAATTGGTGAACAGAATATTTTAATTGCTGACACACACATGTATATAAATAAGCACTAAAGTTACATTTGAAGTGTTTTTGGTGCAAAGATCACACAAATCTTTAAATCACTTTACTTTACATCACTACTTAATTATGAATATTGTAATGCTATATTATTTGTTAAAAAATCCAGTATTCATTTAATAATGTAATAGATGCATCAAGGCTATACATGTCAAGTTCTAGGCTTCTAGCCAAACATAAAAGTTTTTTGACACTGCAAACCTAGAGGGCCAATGGGTCATATTTTTATGTATGTTTTGTAGTTTTCAGATGTGTTTGAAATATGTTTACTGACTTGTTGTTCAAACAACTGTTCATAATTAGTGATGCACCGAACGGTTCGCTGGCGAACAGTTCCTGGCGAACATAGCGTGTTCGCGTCCACCGCGGATGGCGAACGCATGCGCGGTTCGATCCGCCCCCTATTCGTCATCATTGAGTAAACTTTGACCCTGTACCTCACAGTCAGCAGACACATTCCAGCCAATTAGCAGCACACCCTCCTTAGCAGACCCTCCCACCTACTGGAAGGCATCCATTTTACATTCATTCTCAAGCTGCATGCTTAGTGAGAGGAGGGAAAGTGTAGCTGCTGTTGATTAGATAGGGAAATGCATAGCTAGGTTAGGGTTAGGGTATGCTTTTTTTTTTCTGTGTAATGTAATTGCAGTTAGTTGTCTGCCACTGCTGCCAGCTTCTGTGTCAGGCTCACAGTGGATACTGTGTCCATTTGCCCAGTCAGTGCCACCACTCATATCTGGTGTCACAATAGCTTGCATTTAAAAAAAAACAACCTTTTTTCACTGTTATAGATTGAATACCAGTCAGTTGTCTGCCACTGCTGCCAGCTTCTGTGTCAGGCTCACAGTGGATACTGTGCCCATTTGCCCAGTCAGTGCCACCACTCACTCATATCTGGTGTCACAATAGCTTGCATTTAAAAACAAAAACCTTTTTTCACTGTTATTGATTGAATAGCAGTCAGTGTCCTTAAAGCGGGTGTGTTAAGCTCACAGTGAATACGGTGCCCAGTGCCACCACTCACTGGTGTCACAATAGCTTGCATTTACAAACAAAAAACTTTTTTCACTGTTATAGATTGAATAGCAGTCAGTGTCCTTAAAGCTGGTGTGTTAAGCTCACAGTGGATACGGTGCCCAGTGCCACCACTCACTCATATCTGGTGTCACAATAGCTTGCATTTAAAAACAAAAAACTTTTTTCACTGTTATAGATTGAATAGCAGTCAGTGTCCTTAAAGCGGGTTTGTTAAGCTCACAGTGGATACGGTGCCCAGTGCCATCACTCACTGGTGTCACAATAGCTTGCATTTAAAAACAAAAAACTTTTTTCACTGTTATAGATTGAATAGCAGTCAGTGTCCTTAAAGCCGGTGTGTTAAGCTCACAGTGGATACGGTGCCCAGTGCCACCACTCATATCTGGTGTCACAATAGCTTGCATTTAAAAACAAAAAACTTTTTTCACTGTTATAGATTGAAAAGCAGTCAGTGTCCTTAAAGCGGGTGTCAGGCCTCCTTCAGCGTGTGCTCTGCAGACCTCTGCCTGTGTACTTTGCCACTCATATCTGGTGTCTCTGTAGCGTGCTTTTACAAAGAAAAAAAGGTTTCCAGTGTAAGCTAATAGCAGCCAGTCAGTGTCCTTCAAGCGGCTGTGTCAGGCCTATAGCCTGTGCTCTGCACAACTGTGCCAGTGCACATTGCCACTCATATCTGGTCTCACAGTAGCTTGCACGCATAGTACCACTAATCCCCCAAAAAATGACAGGCAGAGGCAGGCCACCCCGCAGGGGCCATCGTGGTTGTGGTGCTGTGATTCCCTTTGGCCCTAAAATAAAGCCCAGTTTTCAGAGGCCACGTACCCTGAACTTGAAAAGTTCTGAGGACATAGTTGACTGGCTAACACAGGACACCCAATCTTCTACAGCCTCCGCTCAGAACCTTGACGCACCATCCTCCTCCAGCTTAGCTTCAGGCACCTCTCAAGATACCACTCACCCGCCTGCCGCCACCACAGCCGCAAAACTAGCACCACAGCCGCTTCGGTTGGTATGTCAGAGGAGTTATTCACACATCCGTTTGAAGAAATGAGTGATGCGCAACCATTATTGCCAGAGGATGTAGATAACAGGGATATGTCTCAGGCAGGCAGCATTACACACATGGACGTACGTTGTGATGATGATGATGATGTTGTACCCGCTGCTGCTTCCTTTGCTGAGTTGTCAGATACAAGTGAAGCGGTTGATGATGACGATACGTCCATGGATGTCACGTGGGTGCC